>OY282450.1:28545401-29247901 GCA_958295655.1 Palloptera scutellata
ATAGCCGAAGCATTATTATGAAACTTTTGGAAGTTCACTATACGATATGATAAAGTGTACCTCCAGACTACTATCGTTATTACACTCGTTTTGGTAACGGCTGTCGAGCGGCCTGCTTGGGGGGAGTTAGAGAGTTAACTTGGCTCATCTACTGATCCTTTTCCATTCCAAAGTTATGCACCGATGCCCGTGAGATCAAGTCGAAATTTATCGCATCGTGTTATTTATGTATTTTGAATACTTTTTAAACATTAAAACATAATTTGCTTATTAATTAGAAAGTTTGGTGGGAATAATTGGATGCAAGTCGGGAAATTCGAAGAGAAATCAGGGAATTTTTTATTTTTTGCTTCAGTTTGGTGAATTTTAAAATTTTAGTTGGCATCACTCATTCGAAATATCGGACAGCTTTGTCTGCTTTGCATAGTATTTTTTTGTTTTATTTCTGTTTTTTTTTTCAGTGTTCATTGAGTTCCGTGCGACTAATACGACATTGGCATACATTGTTGCGTCAACAATGAGACTCTAGATCTTTTCAGTGGTAAGTATGTAGTACCCTAAGTATGTAGTACAAGTCGCTCACTACGCAGAGTGTCCGGGGTTCAAATCTCGGTACAGGTAAAATCAAAATAGTAGAAAAAGCAATTTTTCTAGACAGCTAACACCTCTTGACAGGCCATGGCCTACAAGAGTAAACGATTGGCATAAAACTGTAGGTCCCTTCCAATTATGCACAAATATAACACGCACAACTTAAGTGGATGCAAAAACCTCGGCCTGGACCCTCCATGGACTGGAGAATACTTATATTTGCTCCTTATTATCAAGGAATCACCTGCAAGTAATTGTGTGGTGACGATTCTATTCCAAGGCGATGCGGGCAGCGTCACAACTCACGAGCACTATACCGTGGCCATTTCATGAATTCTTTGAATTTCAGTCGGTGCATACACGACATGCAAACCCGACATGCGAGCGACAAAATGGTTTTGGTGAAGGAGCGTTTTATCCCGATTGATCTGACCATTCCAGATTTCTTTATTTTGAGTTATTTGAAGTCATTGGGCATGGATTTTTCGCAGCCCTGAAAGTAATTATTGTAAAACGTGATGGGAAATACCGTAAAAACGGCAGATATATGAATACCATATATTTTTTTTTTTGAATAGAACGAAATTCAAACTTCAAAATCATTGTGTTTAGAAAATGCAGACAGTTTTGATTTAAAAAGTAAACAATAAAACTTTTCACTCTTTTCCCTCTTTTCCATCCACCCTATTACCTACCGATAGACAATTGAATTTTTGGCATATCTGTATACATATTTATAATACAATACATACATAGATTTATGAAATTTCAAAATTCACACAGACACCACACCAATACAAATAACTGCCATACACTCGCACTATTCGACATACTCGTGCATAAGTATTTACTGGATAACAAACAAATCCATAGATTAAGGCGCACCATACCGATGATGATGTTGATGATGATGAGAAATTCAACACCAATTTCCAGCAATGCAATACAAAAAGTCAGGCATTTTCACATTCAGCGCATAATGTTATAATGATCTCCCAGGGGATGTTAGCGAGCGGCAACCGAAGAGTGTATTATGGAAAACTTACACTGATTAAAGAATCGTACATTGGAAATTCCTTGGGTAGTCCGCAGCATCACCTTAAACAGTAAGTGGAGCAGAAGCATTGCTGCCTGCCTGCCTGCCTGACTGCCTGACTGCCTGACTGGCTGACTGCCAATATTTCTTTAAACATTGCTGCTGGTTCTATTGCTGCCAGCCACTACCACTTCCGCTATAGCGCCCCCCGCCCCTCTTGTCAATGTTCAGCTTCACCTACGCGCTGCTTCTTTGCTTCTGCTTTCCGTTATTGACTTTATCACTTTTTGCCATGGCATATCCTGAGGATAATATAAACTTGGCAGGAAGTTAAATCAAATGGATGCTTACTTGATTTTTTTCTTTGCTCTTCTGCTGCTGGTGCTGCTCCATCGAAATGAAGTTAGCAGCATCAGCATTCTTGTTCTTCTTCTCTTTCTTTATTCCGGTTATTACTGAGTGCTTTGTGTGTGTTTGTGTGTGTTTGTGTTTGTTTGTGTGCGAGTGTACGGCAAATGAAGTTGTATTTAAGTGTATACGTAAGCAAGTATGTGTGTATTTGTGTCTGTCTGTCTTTATGAATGTGTGCATTTCATTGAGCGAATTTTCAAGTATTTTACTTGTTTCAAATTGAGTTATGCTTAATGAAAATCAAATAAATGATATGATAATGAAAAACCGGAATTGTATGTTGTGGAATTTTGATTCGTTCACTTAAACACACACACACTCACATACACGTGATACACACGAGATTTCATATTTATGTGCTGATATTTTCTTTACTTATGTATTTGTTGAAAGTTTGAGATAAAAAAGTAAAGAGTTTCAATTTTTATTCATTTTATTATTTTTATAACTTTTTTTTTTCATGATAAACTTGTAAGTTTGTGGTAAAATTTATGATTTTTAAACACACCGGTGTACACAAATTTTTCAATCTCTCTGGCAATTTGTGAATGCCTGGTAAAAAAAAACTGTTTGGTTTCTGAGTCAAACCAGTCATCGAGCCATTTTTTCACATTTTCGTACAAATAGAAGTGCTGCTCAGCAAATACGTGCCTCGTGCCCCATTGATGAAAATAAGTGGCAGTCAGATGAAGCCAAGTCTGGTGAATAAGCCGCATGGGGGAGGGCTTCCCAGCTGTACGAATCTACCAATTCCCGAATTACCGAGTCTGTTTTGTTCGATGTGATGGTGCGATGTCATCAAGAAAAGTCACTTTGTGTTGACTAGCTTGATATTCTTGAAGTTTTTTTGCGCAAAGCACGGTCCAAACAGTTCAAATCGGCTAATTGTTATTGGTAGCTTTGACCAGTAACTGTTTCACCTGGTTGCAGAAGGTCAAACCAGATAACACCTCATTGAACCCATAAAACACAGAGCATTGTCTTCTTTCCGAAGCGATTTGGCTTTGTTGTCAATTTGGCCGGTGTACCGGGCTTAACATATGATCGTTTACGTTTGAGATTCTCGAAATAGATCCAATTTTCATCGCCAGTAACAATTCAATGAAGATATGACTTTCTTTTGTACCTGGCGAGCAACATTTCACCGGTGGTTTTTCAATTTTCTTGCTGTCTTTCAGTCAATTCTCATGCGGCACCCATCTTCCCATCTTCCCACCTTCAAAATCTATCCCATGACTTTTAAACGTTGCGAAATGCATTGTTGGGTCACATTTAATTGTTCTGCAAGTTGTTCTTGCATTTGACCATCATCCTCATCAAGTAAAGCTTGTAATTCGGGATCTTCAAACTGTATCGGTGGTCTTCCACGTTCTTTGTTTCACACATCCAAATCGCCACTTTTAAACTTACTGAACCACTCGCTGCACTGTGCAAAAGCATTCGATGAGATTCCAAAGCAGATTTCTTCAATTGAAAACAGATAATCAATGATATCTGCACATCGTAGTTTGTCGGCACAAAATTCGACATTTTTACGAGCGAAAAAAAAAATGTTGTTGTATGAAACTTGATTGTTTATGAACTGAATATTGTTGACAGAAGTAAATGCGAGGAAATGGCGCCAATGATTTGGTTTGACAGAGCGTATAGTTTTACCTAGCGACACAGAGATATCACTACCAGTTTTTTTTTAATATGACGAAAGCTTCAAATGTGAGAGAGAAAGTGCCACGCAGAGATCCATATAAAATATTACAAGAATTGCCATTGCCGTAAACTAGTGAATAAAAGGTGAAAAAGAAGTGACAATCCGGACTGCACAAGAAGCTCTAGAAAATTCAAGCAATTTTTGGAAGATCGCAAGCAAATGTGGAATCATACTTAATGCAGTCACAGGACAACTTACTTTTGCCTGCTGAGATTAATGAGATTAGTTTTGATTAGGATGTAGCAGAAGGACCACAGACCTTCCATATCATTCAATCCGTTGGGACATTGTTCTTTGCCCAGATAGTGATAGGTGAAGAGTTAAGTGAATACGTGTTGGGCAACGCGGTCATATACACTACTTGGACCAACAGATTAAGGCCAGTTCCAAGCGCCAGGGAGGCAACAATTTGTTGATACTTGGTGGTTTTGCCATTTGCCACAAAGAGATGTACTTGTACATCTCCTAGAATTCTCACTCGCTTCTTTATCGATAGAAATACTTATAATAAGTATATGAGAATTAACCACCAGACCAAGAATCGAAAAAACCAACCTCTAAGGTGCACTACCCACTAGACTATCGGGACCAATAAGGGAATCGAACCACCAACCCTAAGGTGCACTACCCACTAGACTACCGGGGTCATCTTGTTTTGCATTAACCAAAATTCAGCGTGAAATCCTAAGTACTCGAAGTCAATCAGTTGAGAGAGAGCCATTCGATAACTGAATGATTTTAGTAGCTACGATCATAGAAAAGAATACCCCAGAATTGGTTGTTAGAAAATTACAAACTGTTGTAAGAAATTAAGTACCATGCAAATGGCAACGAATGGTACTCTTTCCAGTGAATTCGCAGAACAACAGGCACTAGTCAATACTTGAATACGGAACGAACTGTCAAAACAGCAGCTTGGCCCCAGAAGAGCTCGTTTCAGTGTTCTCGTTGTATGTGACTGCAGTAATGAGCATCTCATATGAATCCACTTGTACAAAATAGTGTATATAGGATGCAGCAGGTATTTGACTAAAATTTGTATACTTCTTGTATTTTTATAAAATATTTACAACAAACTGAGTGACACTTAGGATGTACAATTATCAGATAGATCATCTCTAGCGGAATTTATAGGTGCAATTCTCTGCCGGAAACGTTTGCATGTCCAAATCAAATGATTCGCATCCATATCCGTCATTACTCTGGTAATAGCTACTTTTAGGGATGTAGATGTTTTATTGGCCTGGCGTTCTACAACTCCCATACGTAGTAATCCAAAGGACTAAGATCCGGTGAGCTGGGTGGATACAAGTTTTGTGAAGTTATGTGATCATGATCATGCAGATTGTCGGACATCCAATCTTTCATCGTCATGGCTTTATGAGAAGGAGCAGAGTCCTGTTGTAATATGTATAGCCTCTCACCGCACATGATATATATTCAAAGTTTGACAACTGTTTCCAAAACTTCAATTAATAAACCAGCATTCGTCTGAAGTGCTTGAGAAAAGAAGTGGGCTGGCATGACAAATCCTTCTTTGCCCACCACTCTCGAAACCATGACAGTTTCCAGAAACTTTTTCAATGCATAACATGGGGAACATCTGAAGGATCCGAACATAGCCACATATCATTTTGTCGGTTAATTTGTTAATTTCCTAAGTGGTCAAGATTCTTTTCGTCAGAATAAAATCAGAGCATATCCAGGTTTTCGACTAATTGTGCATTCAGATACTTGAAAGTCTCTCGATATGGCCCTTGTATTCTTTGAAAGGTCTTCTCCACATTGCAATCAGATGTTTCCAACTCTCGATGAACTTTGTGATCAAAAACAAAAAAGGAAAATTTCATAAATTGTTTGATTAACAAATATCAAATTAGAGCTCAAATTAGAGAACAAATGATCGGGCGACATTCAAAAATTGAGAGATTTCAAGATAGCGTTGAGTTTCCTAAGTTACCTTTTTGCACAACATTTATGATCTGAAAAGTTCATAATCCATGTTGCTGAGAAGTGGCTGGCACATATGTGCCTGCCTCAAATACCTGCGGCACCCTGTATATGATAAGAAGAGTTAATGCCCAAACCAATGTTAGATTGGAGGTTGGACTTATGAAAGCATTCCCTCTCTCGTTATCCCTCCTTCTTCCTCCCACCTATCAATCTTCCTTCCAATCAACACAATGCTCTACCTTCATAAGTGGTACACCCTGTATGTTGAGTGTAAAAAAAACAAAACAAATAAATAAAAAAAAGTACTGTAGGACATACAGGGATTTAATAGATCCTCTAGGTTGAAGTGCACTCTCCAGCGCAATCTATGGATACTAAAGATTTTGTTGAAATTGTGTGTACTACCGATTTTCATCTAATCAAATTGGTCTACAAATTTTTTTCGTGAGGAGTAAAAGGTCTTTAAAATCGTTATACTGGTCGCGTGACTTTGTTGAAATTTTGTGCAACAATTTTTTTTTAATCCAAATTAAATCTTTAAAATATCGGAGAAAAGTTGACTTTTCACTTGTACCGGAGACCAGAGCTGGGTAGTAATGATTACTTTAGAAATTAAATTACTCTCCAATTACAATGCCAAAGAATTGCAATTAACATTTCCAATTCCTTATAACAGAATTTGCTTTTTGAGCGGCTTCGCTGTCTTGGTGATGTTGAACGAATTGAAGAAGGAGCTCGGTTTCGGCTAGAAAGATGTTTTATTCGAGCCACGGTGGAGGAACACTTAGAAGGGGACGTTCTAATCTCCATTGGAGAGACCAGACCTTACCAAGTGAAGCCAGCTCGTGCATATCAAAGGTGACTGGCGAAATTTTCTCCAGTCAGCCAAGACCGATCAATCTGTTGTAGTGCCACCAACTAAGTAAGTATATACTATAAGTAAGTAAGGGAAACTCTTAATTAAGTTTGAGTATGAGTAAAATAAATTGGCCAAATAAGTTTCATAGTTTTACTACATAAGTATTGTGTATTTTTATATATTTACACATATTTTTGTATTGGACTAGAGTGACCTTTTTCCCCCACATTCCATAACTTTCAAAATCACATTCAAATTAAATTTCGAAGGCGCGAGTAGAAGACTCTTCTACCTTTCAATATAAAATATCGATATCTTTTTTTTATATTAATGCTGCCAGTGCATTTCAGTTAATTATTTTGAACAAAAGCACAACAATTTAATAACCCTGAATAAATTATTGAAAATGTAAGGAAATTTACATTAAAGCTTTCCGCTTCAAAGACTACAAAAGACTATAGCTACCATAAACAGCGAGAGCGTTTTGTAGTTAGGGGAGTGAATGCGAAAAGCTCGGCCTAGCCCCTCCCTACCTCCCCCCTTGCTCCTCCCTTCCTCCCTCCCGCCCCCCCCCCCCCCCCATGACGTGTTATGCCAACAAAAGAAGAAAGAAAGAAGTTTTGTGGGGGGCGGCGCTTTTTCAGAAAATATTGCTCCTCATTACTTTTTCCGGCAGCTTGCGTGCGATAATGAATAATTGAGAGTTAATTAAAATTTATTGAAAGGATATTGAATGATGCTGAAGAGCTTAAGAAGCAGCGAGTATAGCTAATAATTTAAAAGGCAAAAGTAAAATGAAATTAAATTACAGCAAACAAGAGAAATATGTAGTGATAAAATATCTACTCTTTGGATAACTTCTTTAAAGTGACAAATAAAAAAAATAAAAAATTATAGCAAAAAAAGTAAGTAAAAGTAAAAAAAGTATGTAAGAGTAGTAAATGCTATAATTTGTTTATGAAAACCCACTTACATTATCCATATAATATTTATGTAATAATATGCAAATCTGAACTTGTAGCAAGTCAAGGCAAAACGAAAAAGAAAATTCCAGTTTCTGTTGCTGTTGTTGTTGAAATATTATTACAGTTTGTTGTTGCTGTTGTTTCTTGTTGTATTACATACACATGCAAATAGTGAAATCAAAACTAAAATATTCTATTTGAAATTCAAGAAGTCATTAAATAATTTTCTACACTTATATTCACACTTATACAAAACGCTCACACACACACACTCACACACACAAACACTGATGCATACTCGTTTACTTGCATCGAGCACAAGTGTATATAATGATAACTAACGACTTCCTTGAACTGAAACTTTATCCTTGAGGCAATGTACATGTAATGGTGCATGTGTGTAAAGAAGCTCATGTATGTGTGTGAGTGTGACTATGTGCGTGTGTGTGTGTGCGTGTGTGTGTGTGTGTGTGTGTGTGTGTGTTGGTGTTGGTGTTTTTAAGTGCGAGTGTACGTGTATGTAATGAATAAGGAAGCAAGTAAAGTAATCTTAACATTCGCACACTTATACGCAATTTAACATATGCATGCAAAAGCGAGAAAAATACAACAAGAAGATGGGGAAAAGCCGAAACAAAAACAAAAACACAAAACACAAAAAACCACACATAAACAAACAAACAAACAAACATGTACATATGTATCCCCTGTGTAGACAGATAAAGTACGTTTAACTGCAGTTATAAATTTGAAACAATATGCACACACACACACACACACACACACACACACATACACATACGAAAGTCTATGATTGTACACAAATAGAAATAAATTCGCACAGCCACAGCCACAGCTATAGACAAATGAAAGAAAAACGAAAACATAAATAAACTGCAATTATTGTGACACGTTCGTCTTCGTAGTGGTGTTAAGTGGCGTTATGTGTGCATGTGTTTGCGCATGTGTGTGTGTGTGCGTTTAGTTGCTTGATATAAAAATACATTTGTAGCATACAATTAGGCAGATGCACGTACATATTTACATTGTATATTTTGAAGCGTGCGTTATACGATTCCTTTAATTTAAAATTTGTTCTCGTTTGTTAGCACAGAATTTATTTTTGGGTGAGGGAGAGACTTGGTAAAGAAAATGAAAAAGACTTTTAGGCATGATTAGAAACTCTTAAAATTTTATTTAATATATTTATTTACGCTTTTTTTTCATTTTGTTTGCTTTGTTGGTAATGTGAATGCATTAGTAGGCACAATAAACTAGCAATTGGTATAATTGGTGCATTGTTGTTGTATTGCAATTGGTGTTTTCATTCTAAGTAAGTAAGTAAGTAAGTATTACTAGTGCAGTATTTTACGTTACTTTTAATGGCACAACAGCCCATGGAGGGCCTAGGCCGAGCTTTTCGCTTTTCGCATCCACTCATGTTGTGCGTGTTATATTTGTACATGAATGGAAGGGACGTACAGTTTAATGCCGAATCCGAACGACGAAGTGAAAAGCTTTTCATAGCAATTTTTACTCTTGTAGGTTAGCCATTGCCTGCCAAGAGGTGGTGCCGAATGCCGTGTAGAAAAATTATATTTTTTACTTTTTGATTTTGCCTGTGCCGAGATTCGAACGCCGGACACTCTGCGCAGCAGTCCAACGCACTACCACTACGCCACAGCGACCACAGTATCTTAAAACTAAATAAAATCTTCCTAAATACTTAGTAATACGTTATTGAAATAAAATATTTACAAAATAAAATAATTAGAACAGTAGATAAGTGAAGCTATGGGATATCGACAGTAAGGTAATTTATCGATATCAGGTAGAGTGGGTAGAGAATACAAGGGATTTTCAGCTTTCCCCCTCTCAATTTTAGTTTATTATTTATTTGGTACTACTGTATGTGCATACAGTTAAAATTTAATGCTACCTCTTCACATCATATCATTGAGGCTTGCCCACTCCCATTTTCCCTGAGCTAAGACTGAAGCATAGCTAGGTATGCAGCGACCGCCTCACATAATACTTATGAACGTTGAAGAAGGTGGAAGTCCGTTACAAGCTTAAGAAAACTAACATAATTTAAATTCTCATAATGCTTACAGCTATAAGATACTTACAATAGAGAGTATGGCTACCAACATACCGAAACAGCAGTATACAAGGATAAAAGTAGAATCACAACATAAAATAGTCCAGTTCCATTTAATTTCCTTCTAACATGATCTGGTCACATATTAGCGCAAGCATTTTTTTGTAAGTCATTTCGCTCATTTTGTCCTCGACATCGATTAAATAGGTCGAAGCGGCAACCCTCACAACCTGCCAAAGCTGTAAATTCCACGCAAAATTGTTCAAGGTATAGTCAATAGCTATCATTAGCGATGATGTTTCATTACAGACATTTCCAATAACAACTTTATGTAACGGATGTTGTTGTTGTTGTTGTTGTTGTTGTTTGAGTGGTTGTTTTCATCTACAATTTAGTAATTGTTACTACTATATTACTGATTTGTTATTTAATTGTCTTTTGGTAAAAGGGGAGGTCATAAGCAATGTAAGTCTCTGCATCTGAACCCCAAAGTGTTATGCCCACATTTTTTGAGGTTCAAATATATGAGAAGGCTTTTTATCTGTCTTCTATTTCTGAGATTTCATTAATATTTTGGGGGAATGGTTTGCAAAATGAGCGATTTCTGGCTCTTGCCATAAATAGTGAAAGAGTGCTGAGTAACTTCATGGGGATTAAATGGACTGCACCACCGTTTCCCTTTCCCTTAGAGAAGTCTGAATCTAGAAAGTAACATTCTCTCTCACTGTCTCTCTTATTGCTTATGACCACTTTAATGTTCACTATTCAAATTCGCTGGACCATTCGAATCACACACAACCAAAATGCGGTTGAGCTTTTTGCGAGTCGAACAATCTGCTTGACTAGTGACTGAAGTGGCACGTATGCCGCCTTGCATACCACCAAATCGTTCATTCCTTCCAATTTATAATAGACGGCATTGCTTTAGAGAATCGTTTTGTAAGCGCTCAAGTGCCTCGGGATTCGGTCTTCTCGTCCACTTTTTCATATTTGCATGGGTAATCTTCTGGTATTGACGTTGAATCCTGCCAACTTGTTTGATACAAAAAGCTCAGCCTAGGCAGGTGCTGTTGTGTCATTTGTGAAAAGAAAGAAATTGTAATAATAACAGGCACTGTTTCACAAATGTTGACAAATGTAACTTCGAATGCAGTCTGAGCCTATTCTTAAAATACGTTAACTTCACTAAACAAAAAAACAAACTGAATAACACTGATCAATCATTATGGATTTGTTTAAAAAGCAGGAATATGTAAATCTCAGATTACATGCTGTCTAATGCAATTCTTATATCCAATACCAATGCATACCTCGGCTCAACTTACAACTCAAAAAATAAGTAATAAAATATTCCAAATTTCATTAAAGCCGATGCCATTAGAAAGCTATTTATTAATACTCAATTTTCTTTCAATACCTTTTGTCAATAACTCGGGATCATTGACTCACTTACACAGAAGATGCGCATATTGAGCACGCACACACACACACACACACATAGACATACGCACAACAGACAACAAACAAGAGCACACAACTCATTCACTCATCGAATTGTTGTCAGCAGAATATTTTCTTTATTTGCTCGCACGTCAGCCTGATCTGGCAAATATAAAGTTGAAAAAAGAGAGCGAGTAGAAAAGAAGACACCACACAAACAACATGCCAAAGTAAGAAAGAATGAAAGAAAATCCATGCACACGTACATGGGAAAAAATGCCATTTGTATAATTGAAGAATTACAATTTGAATGTGTATGCGAAATTGAATACAAAAACATTGAGGCACATAGAAAAAAAGAAAAAGTAGCATACAAAATCGCAAGGATTTACACAGTAAACATCTCCTTTCTTGCTTGCTTTCTGCTTTTTTTCTATATATTTTTTGTTTTCTTTTTGCTTGAAACATCCAGTCGCACACGAAATACACATACATACATACATACATACATATTCTACATACATTACCAAATGAGAAATGAATTTAGAGTTTAGTACGCGCCGACGACTATCAAACGCCGCCACCAACTACAACGGCGACTGTCGACTATTGGAGCTTCTACTATGTACATGCTAAACGCAACGTCAGATCGATTCAGCTGAAATACTCACACACTCACACACACACATATATACACGCACACATGCATAGATTAGGCTTGTCTGCCTTTCACCATTCGCCATTCGCCCTTCGATATGCGATATGCGATATGCGATACGACAAGGTATTGAAAAGTATAAAAGCCAAAATGTGATTCCATACGACAGGCGACAGGCATGGCAGGCAGGCAAGGAAAGCACAGTCAGCCAAGCCAAGCCAAGGCAAGCTAGGAAACCGGCGTTATGGTAATCCTCGAGCTTGCACACAGACAAACAGGCAGACAGATGGAAGGCACTACTACTACGTACTACTTACTACTACAACTTCCATGTACAAGCTGAAATACTACATAGTAGGGTTCTATGTTGGAAAAAAAGAATAAGAGTAGAACATGTTCCCTTCTGCCAAAGGCTAAAAAGACAAATTGCACTTTGGCAAGGATCTATTGCCAAAGGAATTCAAATGAAACGAGAACATTCCAACATCACACGTCAATAAAATGGGAACTAAACAACGAACGAACGAACGAGCAAACGCAAATTAAAAAAAAGAAAAGAACCCAGCACGAAGCACGAAGCAAACAACGAAAATATAAAAAGAAAATACGGAACTGACTTTATGTAGTAACATTGCACAGTTGAAAGGATAATACCGCTGACTGGCTCCCTGCCTGCCTGCCTACCTCCCTGCCTGCCTGTCTCCATTCCTGCCTCCCTGCCTGCCTCCCTGCCTGCCTCCCTGCCTGCCTCCCTGCCTGCCTCCCTGCCTGCCTCCCTGCTGTACGTAGTAAAATGGTGAAATGCTGCTGACGTTTCATATTCAAATACAATTGCAGATGAAATAAAAAAAATAAAAAAAACTAGAAAAAAAGAAGCAAGCAGCAGTAACAATATCTAAAAGATTTGTACGAGAAAGTAATAGCTACAAACCAAATAAAAACCGAAAATTCAGTAGGTACCAAGAAGTATGAAAGGACGAGGGTATGGGGGGGGGGGAGAAACAACATGTCTCTGTGTTGCCGCATATAAATTTTGTTCGCCGTTATCATAAATCAGTCTTTGACTCTCGTCTGTTGCCGCACCATAAATCTTAAGCGTCGTCATGAAAGCGTTTGTGTTGATTTAGGTGCGAAATTGTTGGAGCTGTTGCTCTTGTTATAGTCGTTGTTGCTATTGTTGTTGCTATTGCTGTACATCCTTTGGGATGCACAGACATCGTTTGACTGTAACATTTACTCGTTTGTCGTAGATGTTAATTATTTGAGAAATCTCATAAAGAATTAGTGTCAGGTAATGTTATCTCCGAGAGACTCAATCATTCTTTCATTCATGCATTCATGCATTCATGCATTCATACCAAGTATTTCAAAATACTCTGTGCAACAAATTCATTAAGTAGAGTCAAATGAAAAATGAAGCAATGACTTGATTTTAAAACGATTTTTATGATTTCAGTTGAGAGCAGAAGCCAGTAGCTTGAGAGTAGTGGAAAGTTTAATTGTAAAAGTGTTGGAAAATCAAAACATATCACTTTTTAAATGAATATTTCATAAAATTTCTGAAGAAAGAATATTTTATGAATTAGAAATGTCAAATGTTCCAGCAGAGTCATAAGACTTCAAATTGTATGCAACGCATCGAAATACTGAATCAGTACGAGATTTTAACACGCTAAATCTCGTTTGGCCAAAGTGAATAAACCTGTGCGGTCTGTCGGTTGTTGTGTTCGATGTAGAAATTGCCTTAAGAACTCAGCATTTCTACAAAACTGATGTCTCATACTTTTTTTGACTGATTAGTTTCATGTTTTTTGCTAAGATTATGAAGGTTTCACACATTGTTCGCGAGCTCAAGAAAACCGCTCCGATTTTCTATCCGCTTTTCTACGTTCGAGATTAGCTTTGCGCAGCCACCTTGATACCCTTGACATCGCGTCACTGCATAAAATCTTACAAAAAGATAATGTAGTCAGGGTTGAAGCAGTTCGTTATTTAAAAATTTTTGTACTAGCATCAGCTATGCATGGATGTCAGGAAACTTGTCTCGATGACAGCAAACTTTCAGCGTAATTACGAAGTCAAAACGCGAACACGATTAAGGCGTGGTAAAGGAGTGTTTTTAAAAAATAAAAAAAGGGTCATTTGATAGTACGAAAGTTGATGAAGAATTCGTATTATGAATAATTCCAGGTAAGTGATAAGGAAGTGTTGGCATCACAAAATGCCAAGAAGGGAAAAATACAATATAAATATAAAATTTTAAATTTTTTATTGTCCAAGCGAGTTTTTCTTTATGTATAAGAACATATGGTATATGTTTCTAATTTAAGTAGAAATCAATAATGAAACGCTCAATCTACGACATGGCAACATGTTAATCATAAGAAACAGCACCACTATTTCCTAAGCAATGAACAGAAGATTTTTTGGCAGAAGGCTTCTACCCTAATCAAAGTCTCTCAAGGCACATATGGACTGTCCCGTCTACTTCTTTAGAAACGTTTTTATATTTACGGGGGGGTAAAAGATGATCGTGGCAAAACGGAAATTTTTACGGAAATGAAGGGCAGCGCCCTCTGTCAATCAAGTATGATTCATACTCGATTGATAGATAGAAACTGATGGGCTGTGCCCTGTATCGAGAATCAGTCTTACTCAGCGCTCTCTATCAATCGAGTTTGATTCATGCTCATGGATACCATAATTTATGTGTATATGCATAAGCATCATCATTTTTTTTTTTTTTTGATAGAGGGCACTTGATTGACAGAGGGCTCTGCCCTTCTTTTCCGTAACAATTTCCGTTTTGCCACGATCATCATACTTGATTCATACTTGATTCATACTCGATTGATAGAGGTCACTGAGAATGAATCATACTCGATTGATAAAGACTTCGCAAGCAACTTGAGGCACAACAGGATTCGGATTTCATTGAAAAACAACTTATAAAGACTAATTTGAAGAGACAGCATGAACTTGCCGTTCGTTGAGTTCATTAGAGCCAATAATTGCATCAACACTCATATCAGTGAGTCCCGACGAAGGGCGTTAGATTATACAGTACCAGGCAGTCATTGACTTGGCCGAATTACCAGCTTCTCAACGAAAGGGAAGAGCAGAAGATTTACTTGAAAATTTGCATGAAAATCTTCCCCCCGTAGAAAGAAAGCAACTCGCATCAACACATCAAAGCATGAAAGTTTCTAGTCAACCTCGTAACATTCGCGAGTTCTCAGACTGGCAAGTGGCAAATTTTCCACCTGTTGAGATCATACAACCTGAATAATTTGATGATGATGATAACGATTAGATTATAATTATAATGATGTAGCAAATAAATTCGCCTGCTTGGATTATGAATATTTTGATGGAGATTATGATTTTGCAGAGGGCGTTGCATGCACTGGAAATGCAAATGGTCAAAATTAAGTTAAGATGTAGCACACCTGGGATCTGAGAATCATCAAACTGAATTAAACAAGGCTTATCTTTACTTTACTTTACTTTTAATTGCACAACAACCCATGGAGGGCCTAGGTCGAGCTTTTCGCTTTTCGCATCCACTCATGTTGTGCGTGTTATATTTGTACATGAATGGAAGGGACGTACAGTTTAATGCCGAATGCGAACGGCGAAATGAAAAGCTTTTCATAGTCAATTTTTACTCTTGTAGGTTTGCCAATGCCTGCCAAGAGGTGGTGCCGAATGCCGTGTAGAAAAATTATTTTTTCTACTTTTTGATTTTGCATGTGCCGAGATTCGAACCCCGGACACTCTGCGTAGCAGTCTAATGCATTACCACTACGACCACATGCTTATCGTTTGCATAAATCAGCACATCGTTAAAAATCGGCCATGTCTGCGATAGACTCTGGGTTTTACAAGATTACTAAGCCTAACCTGAAAACCCAAAACGGAATCGTTCTGAAGAAATAAACTTCTGTGGGGCAAACAATGTTTCTTTTTGTTATTTTTTTTTGCAACTTATGTTTACTTTAGAGGGCTGATTGCAGTCGGTGTGAACGATTTTTATTTTGAAGTCTTATTATGGCTTTGATGTCTTAGGAAAAGTTGTTCGTTCTGATGAACTGAACACGTTTGATTTAACACCAACCATTCAACTCTCGTCTATATTCTTCTTCTCGGCGATTTTTAGACCTAATGTCAAACAAATATTTCAGCTAAGTTAGTCGGGTTGTAATTTTGAAGTATAGGCTCCTTTCCCATATTATGAGAAACCTTTTTTCCCAAGATAAACAAAGAAAAAGATATTATGCCAGTATTCCATTCCCCATTTTCAGTCTATCAGCATTTTAAGAAAATGTTTATCTAAACCTCTAGAAATTAAGGGTCTAGGCAGAATGTAAAGGTGTGTAAGGGTAAGCTTTCTATAACGAACAATTTAGAGATTACCCATCAAAGATGTAGCACTTGAAATGAAAAATTTTAGTATTGATTCCTATCAGACCCCAATCGTGACCTGGAATCGGCTATTAAAACAAAAATGGTGAAGTAGCAGTCTATAAGTGTCTTCAAAGGAACTGATCTGGGCAGTGTTGTCTCTCAAAAAACCCATCAACTGTCAACAGTATCATAACTACTTCTCTCTCCTCCCACCTATCAATCTTCCTTCCAAACAACACAATGCTCTGCATTCATAGGGGTACACCCTGTGTGTTGACTGTATCAAGAATAACAAAAAAAAACAAAAAACAGTAGCGGAAATCAACAAGTTCGCAATTTGCTGTTCTGTGTTATAAGATATTAACAATACATACTATGTATGAAGAAATACAAAATTAATAATAAGAAAAAAGTAAAGCAATATAAAATATCATTAAAACATGTTTTGCCTTCTTCTTCTTCTTCTTCTTCTTCTTCTTCTAACTACTCACCCTTCACCTTCTTCTACTATGGAATCTACTATGAATAGCTGCAGGTGCATCATGCATTTAACATAGCGTATATTTTGTTTTTGCATATTTCCTTTTCGATTTTTTCGCTTTAAATTCAATTATCGTGAAATATGAAACTATAAATTATGCAAAATCGAATGCTCGAAAAATTGTGCAGAAGCGGAAGGTTTACCGGCTGCAATAAAAAATAACGCCGGGCTAAGTGGGCGAAGGAAACAGGAAAGGAATTTTGTATTCTATTTATGTATGTGAAAAGGGAAATGCAAGGGAAAGTAAGCTATTTTTGGTATGTATGGAAAAGAAAATTGCACACGACAAAGCATAATTTAGTGGAATTTCTAGTGAATTTAAATTTTAAGGATGACACGAGAAAATGAGAAATTTTACATTGAAGGAAACTGAACGAAGTAAGAGGAACGAAAAAGGATATTTATAAATAGATCAATTCGATCGATTGATTGGCAATGGCCTGACATTAATCTAATATTATTATATGGTCTCAGATGGGCTAAAACTTGCCGATCCTTCAGCAAAATGATTTTTAATAAATCAAATTATTCTAGTATCAAACCGGTAATGACATCTCTGTGTCGCTAGGTAAAACTATACGCTCTGTCAAACCAAATCATTGGCGCCATTTCCTCGCATTTACTTCTGTCAACAATATGCAGTTCATAAACCATCAAGTTTCATACAACAACATATTTTGTTTCGCTCGTAAAAACGTCGAATTTTGTGCCTACAAACCACGATATGCCGACATCATTGATTTTCTGTTTCCAATTGAAGAAACCTGCTTTGGAATCTCATCGAATGCTTGTGAAAGCTTATGGCCAGCACGCTCTAGGCAAAACACAGTGCAACGAGTGCTTCAATAAGTTTAAAAGTGGAGATTTTGATGTGAGAAACGAAGAGCGTGGCAGACCACCGAAAAAGTTACATGATGCCGAATCGCAAGCTTTACTCAATGAGGATGATGGTCAAATGCAAGAACAACTTGCAGAGCAATTAAATGTGACCCAACAATGCATTTCTCAACGTTTAAAAGTCATGGGATAGATTTTGAAGATGGGAAGATGGGTGCCGCATGAGAATTGACTGAAAGACAGCAAGAAAATCGAAAAATCACCGGTGAAATGTTGCTCGCCAGGTACAAAAAAAAAATTAATTCTTCATTGAATTGTTACTGGCGATGAAAAATGGATCTATTTCGAGAATCGCAAACGTAGACGATCATATGTTACGCCCGGTACACCGGCCAAATCGTCAGGAAAGCCAAATCGTTTCGGTAAGAAGGCAATGCTCTGTGTGTTTTCCGAGATCAGCAACCTTCTGAAACCAGGTAAAACAGGTACTGGTCAACGCTACCAACAACATTTGTACGATTTGAATCGTGCTTTGCGCCAAAAACGTCCAGAATATCTAGCTAGGGGAACACACCTTTCGTTCATGTCCAAATACTTATAACACGCGCAACATGAGTGGATGCGAAAAGCTTGGCCTTTGGCGCTACATGCGGTCATAGTCGACACTGATAAGCTGAAGTTCATTGTGGTAAAGGCATAACACTTGCCACAATGGCTGTCTAACCCTTTATCGGTGTCCTGTGTGATTGCATTCCCTCTCTGATTCTCCCTCCTTCTTTCTCCCACCTATCAATCTTCCTTCCATTCAACACAATGCTCTGCATTCATAGAGATACACCCTGAGTGTTGAATCTATCAATCAAAAAAAGAAAAAAACAAAGTGTTTTTTCTTGATTACAATGCACCAATTGGTAGATTCGTACAGCTGGGAAGCCCACTCCCATGCGGCTTATTCACCAGACTTGGCTCCATCTGACTACCACTTATTTTCATCATTGGGGCACGCATTTGCTGAGCAGCACTTCGATTCGTACGAAAATGTGAAAAAGAGGATCGATGACGAACAGTTTTTTTGGTGAGGCATTCACAAATTGCCAGAGAGATGGGAAAAATGTGTAGCCATTACTTTGAAGATTGAATGTATAACCATTTGTCTTAAATAAACGTGTATTTTCATAAAAAAATTATCGGGTTCATACGTGTACACCTGGTAATTCTTTAGTTTTAACATTTTTATTTTCATATTTTGCGAAAGAAGGATATCTTTATCTGAGCTGCTTACTAACAAAATCCAGTCCTCAATTGTATTATATACTCCTTTGATTGTTAACGAAGAATGATATATGAATCTAAATAGTTTTAATAAATGCCTTCTAGATTTAATACACTTGGCTTGTTTCGAGTAAAGTGTACTACAATAACGAGTATTTGCTCATAATACATAACATACGAGTATATCTACCTATACAGTATGTAAATAGCTACTACAAATTATGTGCATACATATTCTTGCAGTTGTGGTAATAATACTTATTTGCTTGCATTTTCATAGTTATATGTAATTTACAAGCCGAAACCGGTAAAAGCATCAAAATCCAGCCAGCCAGCAACAATCCCAAACCAACCAACTAACCAACCAACCAACCAACCAACCAACCGACCGACAAACTAACCATCAAACAAACGACAACCTGCAACCTGCAGCAGCAATATGACAACCACGTGAGAATTTTATTATTCCGAGATACACATACTCGTATGATACATACATACATATATACATACACATACATACATACACATACATGCATGCATACATATAAGCAAATGCAAAATAATAAGAAAAAGTTGAATTTGAGGGGAAAGAAAGTAGCTGAAGAGCATGAGGGGACGTGTAAAAGTTGTAGGTGTTTCCATTAGCATAATAATTTGCTTTGAAAAATATTTATGTGGCAAGTTTTGTAGATTTTAACGCAACACTTAAAAAATTGTTAAATGCAACAGCAGCAGAAACAGTAACAGTAACATAACAACAACAATAACAACAATAACACTAAAAAAAAACAACAACAGGTGAACTAATGTATGTACTCGTGTACGTATACGAGTGTGTTAGGTGTTAGTGTAGCGAGTAAACTTAAGTTGGTATTAGTGTTAGGGGGTAGTAAGTAAGTGGATGTATGTGAATGTGTATGTGTATGTGTGTGTGTGTGTGTGTGTGTGTGTGTGTGTGTGTGTGGATTAGTACTGAGGAGTATGGTATTACCTACATATTGCATAATGCCATGGGAACAATTAAATGTTATGACTATGAGACGTGTACTGCCTGCTCGAGTATGTGTGTATGCATTTGTGTGCATTCAATGTTTATGTGCATCGGCACACAAGTGCATTTGGGAAATTGTTCTGCATTTAATTTAAATTGTAAATAGAAAAAGATTAAAAGAACTAACTTTTTCCTACTAAAATGTTTGTTTAATATTGTGGTAAATTTACTGTGCACGCTTACAATTTGTTATAAATTATAGTATGCACATATAAACACGCACACACACACACACATACTATATATATGTATGTATGTATATGCATATGAAAACAACAACCACAACTTATGTGCATAGAAAGTAAAATATACGAAAAGCTTTTTTTAATTGTAGTTTCGAGAGTATATAGTAAAACTAGAATGCATGCAGTGCGCAGCTGGGGGGGAGGAGGGGGGGAGGGGGCGCGTATATCAAAATAGTTTTATTGCTTTGTGTTGTGGAAAACGTTACACTTTTCTTTTTGGGTTTTTTGTTTTGTTTTTTTCTTTTGTTTTCCGTTTTTTTGTTTTTCTTGCTTTTTTCAAATGCAATGTAATTTGCTTGATTTTAAATTAAAATATGCTATTACACTCAATAAATTCACTATAGATAATCACAAATAATCTAGTGGAAGGATATGAGACTTGAAAGTTAAGTAAGTATGGTATAATTTTAAATGTTAAGTGATTAGTTAGAATCCGTTTGGTTAACGTAAGGTGTCGAAAGGACAGTAGTTTCTGCCTAATTGCGTCTGGCTTACTTGCTTTGCCGGTGCTCAGTTGATCGAATTTGAAATTCCTATAAAAAAATATTTTTTATTTTGCGTCAGTGGGATTAAATGTAATGTTATTATCAGACGTGTGGGAAGCCTTGCAGAAGTTTATTTCTTCAGAAAGTTTGCGTTTTGGGTTTTCAGGTTAGGTTTAGTAATCTTAAAAAAATTTGAGTCTATCGCACACATTACAGGCGTGGCCGAACGAATTTTTAATGATATGCTAATTTATAAACGATAAGCTTTGCTTAATTCAGTTTGATCATTCTCTGATCCCATAGTGTGCTACTTATGGATTAACTTCATTTGTATTTCCATCCTTTGTATTTCCAGTGCATACAACGCCCTCTGCAAAATCATCATCTCCATCAAAATGTTCATACTCAAAGAGGGCGAATTTAATTGCTACATAATTATAATTATAATCTAATCGTCATCATCATCATCATCATCATCATCATCAAATTATTCAGATTGTATGATCTCAACAGGTGGAAAATTTGCCTATTGTCGTTCTGACAATGAGGTTGACTAGAAACTTGTCAATTCTCGTCTATGTTTTGTTGTACAGATGCCCTTCTCTCTCGTTGAGAAGCTGATAATTCGGCCAAGTCAATAAATATTTGACTAGAAACTGATAGAGGGCGCTCTATCAATTTTGTTTTTTTCATTCTCGATTGATAGAGGGTGCTGCCCATTAAATCTGTGACAATTTTCGCTGCGGATATCATATTTTACCTCCGGCGTAAAGATAATTCTAAAGAATTAAACTTCAATAATCTTCACTTCACTTTACCCCAGTTTGATTAATATTTTTGATGTGACGACAAAATTTAATCGTAGGTAATTTTATTAATTTCCGGGCCTCGTTTTCGTGCAACATTTCGTGCTCTATTCTGCGAACATTTCTACCACTTTCCTACTGATATGTCTATTACTACCTTTTTCCTATTACTCTTTTACTACTACTTTTTTTACTACTTTTACTACTAAGTTGCTTTCACTTTTATACTACTATTTTTACTACTTTTTCTAATACCCTTTCATCTAATATTTTCTACGTTGCTTTCACTTTTATACTACTATATTTACTACTTTTTCTAATACCTTTTCATCTACTATTTTCTATTACCATTTTCACAACTTTATTCTTCTACTTTTCTAATACATTATCACCAACTATTTTCTACTACTATTTGTACTACTTTTTGTAATGCTTTTCTTCTACTTTTCAACTACTATTTTCTAGTACTAGTTTCACTACTATTTTAACCACTTTTTCTAATAGTTTTTTCTTCTACTTTTCATCTACTACTTTCTTTTACTATTATCTACTTACTTTACTTTACTTTTAACGGCACAACAGCCCATGGAGGGCCTAGGCCGAGCTTTTCGCTTTTCGCATCCACTCATGTTGTGCGTGTTATATTTGCACATGAATGGAAGGGACCTACAGTTTAATGCCGAATCTGAACGGCGAAGTGAAAAGCTTTTCATAGGCAATTTTTACTCTTGTAGGTTTGCCATTGCCTGCCAAGAGGTGGTGCCGTGTAGAAAAATAATTTTTTCTCCTTTTTGATTTTGCCTGTGCCGAGATTCGAACCCCGGACACTCTGCGTAGCAGTCCAACGCATTACCACTACGCCACAGCGACCACTATTTTCTACTACCCTTTTTTAATTTAAAGAATTCACAAATGAGCATATTTTTTTGATAAAAATCATAATGTAATATTCGTATCGATTTTACCTAATTGAGATAGTTATGTACATATTTATATGGAAAAAATTTACTCTTTCCATATTTTTGTAAATCTAGCGCTTATTTTGTATATCGATCAGTTCAGTGCATTAATATGTTCATAAAAGCGCGTTTATGTGCTAATGTTTTTAAGCTCAATAGCAGACATTGCAGGCAATTTGGCAATGTAAACTATGTTTGGAACGTAAAAATTTAATTTGACAACTTCATGTTAACATATCGTGTGGGGAGTGCAGTAGCGACTCATTGTAGTTTTTATTCAATTAAGTATATCCCTGATTTAATGGCATTTCTGGTTGATCTCATCTCTTGCAAATAAGCTGCTTTGTTTGTAAACCTGCTGTTGATGTTAATTGAAAGTCGGCAAGTGAAATATATGCACTAAAGACTTTTAATTCAATTTCAGCAGACCCGTGAATGCAGTGCACATATCATATTCATATCATATCATATTCATATCATATTCATATCATATTCATATCATATTCATATCATATTCATATCATATTTATATCATATTTATATTATATTCATATCATATTTATATTATATTCATATCATATTTATATTATATTCATATCATATTCATATTCTAGAAGACTCCCTTTCATTCCTAGGATATTTTTTTTACGATTACGATTTTTTAGCAGAGTAAATGCTTAGCTTCAATTTTAGATACAGCTGTGTGCATTTAAACAGCCTTAAGTGCGTCAACTTGGTACTTGCCAAAATGCAAATTTGTACACTAACTTCGAGTGGCATTGTCTTTCATATTATTCGATATTTTAGGCAAACAAAAAAAAAAGACCAAATTCGAAATCAGACATACTTACTCTTGAAAGCAGCTCAACTTTTTATAAAAAGGTCGCGTAAATTTTGTGGCATATGAATTTGTAATGGCTGCCTGCTTCTCGTTCTTTCCTGTGAGTTTATTGTCACTGTCATAACACTTCAAGCATTATACCAGCATCATTTTCTTCTTCATCATATAGCTGAGCTACGCACCAGTTCTTCTTCATCATTGCCACCAGCATCATCTTCAACAAACACATACATATACTACATATACGACTACAACAACCTTTCTCACCTTACTCTCCCTCAATATCTCTCTCTCTCTCACCCTCTCTCTCTGTCTCTTCCGTGCATGCATACTTTGGTATATGAAGACGATGACGACAACAAATGACTTAACAATTTTCTCAAGCGAATTATTATTCATCTTTGCATATATTTTAGGGCAAGATGGAATGTTCATGTACGAGTAACTGGGACATGGAGTTCTGGTGCAATATTCTATAGTAGAAAAATTGATATGCTAAAGCAGGGGAGAACGACCACACACATATATACATATATAAAGAAATTCGGAGCAGGCATAAAGGCAGACATTGGTACCAACATTAACAGCATTAACAACAACAACAACAACAACACCGACTCAACCAAACTTCTCATGCTACTCCATTTAGTTCTTGTTGTTTTCTCTTTCTCTTGCTCTCTGTGTATTTTTGTTTTTTTTTTACAATACGAACGATGTGTAGTTTTGTATGCGGGTCAGGTCATTGCCAGATTGTCTGCATCTCATCGATCCAATTAAAAATTTAATATTTCATTATAATTATATTGTTTCATTACGTTGCCATCGATTTCTTTGTCGTTTGCGTCGTTAAAGTTTAGTTTACTTTTTTCCATCCTCACTCTCTCTCTCTCTCTCTCTCTCTCTCTCTCTGTCTTTTAGCTGACAAAGAGAAAATTCCAATTTGATTAAATCGTTTCGAAATGATTTATTTTCACAGTCTGCTGACATTTTTGTAGTATTTCACTTCGTTTTGTTTTGAATTTTTTTTTATTCCTTTTTTTTTCTTCTGCATCATCTTCTTGTTTCCCTTCTTGTTCCATTGTTTCTTTGATGGTGTGGAATGTATGCTAATATGTAATTTTTCGTTAGACACAATTAATTAAAGTAGGGCAACGGTCGACGACGCCGTATATAAAAAAAGCAAACGAAGAAAAAATATTTAAGAATTTTTAATGACTAAATACACAATAGAATTGACTACTAAATCGTTTGCTTAAACAAAAAAAAAATTTAAATTCGAAAAATAAATATGAAAATCGATAATTAAATTGTAAAAACTTTATTACACATTTTAATACCTACAAATAAAAATTGCAGAAAGAATACTTCAATCTGAAAGTAAATGCAAGGCATACTCTATCGTAAACAAAGAAATCGTTCTCGTACTAACAAAATTTACAGTGATTGCAGGTTAACTGACCTATAAACTTATGCACAGAAATAAAATATTTTTGCTTTAAATGGTAACACCAAAAAGAGCAATTCTGTTCAGTTACGCTCCTATTAAAATTGCACTACATATATTCTCTTTTAAAACTCACAGAAAAATAATTGCACAACACAAGAAGCTTAATAAAAACATACCCTAGCTACACACAAATATGTAAGCAAGCAAACAGCAGCATTAGCAGACCAAATCATTATTACCTATCATCAACATCATAATCGCCATCGTTATCATGCACAGTCATCATGCACAGTCTCGTCAGCGAAAGAGCTGCCTGCCTCACTTAAAAATTCCATATACAAAAACGGAAATATGCATAAGCTCCTGTGACAAACGGAAATGACATAACCACCATGTTGTCCAATTGCTGTTGCTATTTTGTTGTTTTTGGTTTCAATTTTTCAAAATGAGACGTTCTACGAAAGCTGCTTGCAACGTGAAAATTATGAAATAGTTTTTCATGAAGATTTTAAATAGTATAGAAAGACTTACACGCAAAGAAATTAAGTAGTTGATAAATACAAGAATTAAAAACAAAAAGTTTGTGCAATCTCAGTAAAAACACAGTTGTTCAATTCATACAGGGGCGTATTCAGAGGTGTACTTATATTCTCATATTTGTTATAAATTCCATTATTTTTCATATAACATTTTGCGATAGTAATACCAAAACAGCAGAGTTAAACAGCATCTGATACGAAATACATAACTACACATGAGTTGAAACATATCGCACCCTAACTACAAAATAGACACAACTCAAAATTTAAACATTTTCAGCAAACGAGAAAGAAATACTTTTCCTTACATGTGGATGAATAAATAAATTTAGCTTATGGAAAATACTAGGCGTTTTTTAATATAACGACACATTATTTTATATGAAACTCAATATACAGGGTTAGGCGATTGAACTATTACCAATTCAAACGACCATAATTTTTTTGTGTGAAATTATTTTTTATTGATTCAAATTATGGTACAAAAATGTGTGGAAATAATCAAAATTTTATAATCCATTCACTTTAGCTCGATGTGGCCTGGCCACCTTTTGCCTTGACTATGGTTGCCTTTAAACGGTTAAAAAATGAGTTGCATGCTGCACGAATATGATTTTGCGGTATTTTAGCCCATTCCCGCACAATGGCTTTCTTCAGCGCATCCATACTGGCATATTTTTTAGTCCTCACCTTGCTCCCCACAAAGGCCCAGATGGAATAGTCCAACGGAATTGTACCTTGCGAATCTCAAAGCCATTTACACACATTTACCACACTTTAAAGCAGCTTCCAAAACATTTTCCCGATAATAAGTCGGATTAACTTTGACACCACACTCGATGAAAACGATTGGATAGCATCCATCGGCGCTCATGCTGCCCATACCATTACTTCGGGCGGCCGTTCGTAGTCTAAAATTTTCGAATTTTCGTTAGTGCGTTGGGCGTTTATTATTTTGAGGGTTTATGAACTGCTCAATAGGGAAATTTTTCTCATCAGAGAACACAACGTTTGGAAATTCGCCACGTTCGAGCAAGCGCAACAACTCCTTTGCTCTTTCGAGTATAATTTTTTTTTTTGCTTTGGTGTAAGATCATTTGCATTTTGGAACTTGTAAGGCTTTACCTTGAGCTCATTTTAGAATATGCGTCGGATGCTTCGCTGAGATATTTTCACGTCTTTGGCCATTTGATTACCACTACGACCTGGATTTCGATCAAGTCGAGCCTTCATTTTCCGGACCATTTCAGGTGATGTTGCTGTTTTCTTTTATCCACCACCAAAGCGTTTGACAATGCTGCCTGTATCATTATAGGGATTTATGGTGTGATACACAAACATTTTATTCACTTTGAGATGCCTGAGCTCACGAACAATAGCTGGTTGTAATTTTCCACACAAATATAACGCAATCACACTATTACGTTTGAATTCCATTTCGAATAGCTTTTGTTCTATAAAATTTAGATGCAAATGCTTGTGGTAGCTTGTAAACAATATAAACAGCTGTCATTGGTATGAATTTGGCATAGTTGGCAATATCGCGTTGCCAGATATACTGGTGTGAAGTTAGTAACACTTCAATCGCCTAACCCTGTCAATAAAAAAGTCGATTTCTGTGGCTTTTGTAGTAAGCATACGATATGGCAACTAATAGAAAGAGAGCTAAAAGAGAAAGGTAGAGATGTAAATATTTTTTCTTTTGTCTTTTTACGCTAGCCTTGCCACGTTTCGAGAAGCGTATAACAGCCGTGCCAAAAATTGGAGTGTTGTATTCGCTAAAACTAGTGCTGAACATATGAGCGCCATTCCTAAATGAGAACGTATCATTGACATATCATTATCATTATGTCTTTGTTGTTTCTCTTTCTACTTTTTCGCATCCAACTTCGATTCTAAATGCTCTGTCAAAATTTGAAATCGAAATAAGTTGGCGTTGGTTATTTCGGGATCCTCCATGAAAACTGTTTGTACCTGAGACAATCTTGGCAGATAAATTACGCTGGCGCTTCAATTTCGCTTGGATAGTAAGGCAGAATTAGAGCTAGAGTTAACTATGTAATTTCTTTGAGTGTATAATTAACAAATAAATGCTTTCAAAACAGATAGAAACAATGATATTCTGTTTTAAAATTCGAAGCGAAAAGTGAGCAGATAATCCTAGAAACTACTCAAAAGTAAATAATCCATAATGAAAACATAAAGCCAACAAACAATATGAAAAATAATTAAGAGAAACATTAATACATAAAAACAAAACGAAACCAAAAATAAAATAAACTAAGAAGGTAATTGCAAAATCATTTCAGAGTATTTTCAAATCATACTAAATGCTTTTCCAACACCAACTCACCACCGCTCGCTTTCCTTTGCATAGACTGGGACAGACAGACAAACGGACAGATAACATTATGAGGTTCACTTACATTCTCATTTGTGAATATGACAATGAGTTGAAGTGCAACAACAAGCAGGCAAATAAATTTGTACAGCAAAAATAATAACCATGTCAGATCAGCGGGAGAAGCAACAACAAAGTCATGCGAGTAGTACGACAACAGCAACAGCAACATCATGCCAACATTGATGGCAACAGCGGCGAATGCAGAGCAGCTTTATATTTTGCAACAGTATTCATCATGATGCCCGGTTTTGGCTGTAGCGGTGTGTGTGACTGTGTGTGTTTTATGAAAAGAACGATTCTGTTCTTCTACATACACACCTACACACACCCACAACATTTGAAACATTTGCCGAAAATGATTTCAGCCAACAGCTGCTGCTGGTTTAACTAATATTTTCTCTGCTCTCATTGGCGTTGGCCATATTTCAATTTTTTCGCCATCTTCTATTTGTATACGTTTGTGACTGTGTGTGTGTGTGTGTGTGTGTTTTTGATACGTGACCTATGCATCGCATGCCACTAAGTTAAAATGATGATCATTCGACATATTATAGTTTGGTGGCAGATGGCAGGTCGTATCGATTTGTTTGGGGGCATATCAAAATTTTGAGAATAATGCAAGGTATTTTTAAATTTAATTTACCTTAGCTAATTTTCAAAATTTATAAAGTTTAATATCAAATCCAGAAAAATGTGATTTAAGAACAGTGATTAGGAAAATGTTTTTATTGTACACTAGGGCGGTTCATAACTTGTTGTTATATTGTTTATGTTCTCTGAGGAAAGGTGTCAAGGTTATTCTATGTAACTTTCCACAATATATTGACGGCACATGATCATCCAGTTGGAATTCCAAAGCGTCGGAGTCTTTTTAGGCGGGAAGTTTTTGTCCAAGAAGAGTTTAACGTTTTGGCTAATACATTTATCTACATCTCTACCTTTCTCTCTTACATTCGAGTCTTTCCTTGTATTTGCGATCAAGCTCAAGTATCACACTTTTCGCCAAGGTCATTCTAAGGTCCATGTGGATGTCTTCGTTCTTTACATACCAAGGGGCGCCTATCATGGTTCTTAAGATTTCGGATTGCACTCGCTGAATGAGTTCAATACTAGAGAAGCTAGCTCTGCCCCACAGCTGTGCACTGTAAGTTCACAAGGGCTTAATTACCGAGATGTAGAGTAAAACTTTGGGATCTTCTATTCAGCAACCAGTTTAATTTCAAAGCCTTAAATTTGAGTTGGATGCGTTTCTCTTCAATGTGTTGTCACGACATAAGACGATGATCAAGGTGGGCACAAAAAAAAGTAACTACCGTATTCTGCGAGGGTTACGGATTGGTAATTACTGATTGGCCATTACGGATTGGCCATTACGCAAGCTAAAAGTTACATGTGTACTTTTCATCTCGTTAACTCTTCATCTCCATTTAGACAACCAATCTTCTATGAGTTTAAGATTTACCCTGAGATTTAGAGATGCATTTTTTGGATCATAGTGCGTGCTCGTAATTGAAGGATCATCAATAAAGGTTGATATTACGATATTACCAGGTCATTGCATGTGGGCAGACCAGCGGTAAAGAGTACGTATGGCATGGGACCTAGTACACTACCTTGTGGTAATCCAGCGGCTATGAGAAACTGCTGACTTTAAGATTATTTTACTTTAACTTGAAATTTTCGATTTGCAATAAAGGATTCGAGTATTTCATGTGTGCCTACTGGAAGTACCATAAAAGTTTTATTTTATAGATAAAGCCTGGGCAAACATCCCGAAAGATCACCGAGCAATAATTTTTTATTTTCATATGCAAAAATCACTTCATTTATTATGCAATTTACTTGTGCGGTGGTGCGATGTTGTTTCCTAAAACGGAACTGACGATTTTGGATAATACATATTTCATCGATATATGGTGTCAGGTTTATGACAGTGGGAGCAAGTTAATAGGTCGACGAAGGTTGAGTAGAGTCTTTACCAGGTTTAGTAATCATTATAATTTGCGAGATTTTCCACGACTCCGGAAAGTAACCTACCGAATGATTGCATTAATAAGCTGTGAAAAATGTCTACAGCGATATCAGGCAGTTCTTTTATTATTTTTGTAGTGATTAGGTCATTCCCTCATAAGCCAATGGTTCATACTGCTTTATTAGGTTTAAGTTTTCATTAGCGGATCTGACTTTTAAAATATTGCATGTTGTCTTTTTTGATTGCCTTGATACCTCGAAGTTGGAACGACGACTAAAAAACATTTTCTAGATGCTCAACAAACATTAGCGCTTTGTCTCTATCGCTTCTTGCCCAAGGTCCATTAGTTTTACGTAAAAGTCATTCAGCTTGTTTGGGTGTGTTCATATTTTGCTTACTGAGAAGATATTAAGATCTTCTTCTCAGTCGATATATGTATACCGGTAGCTCACATAGAAAATTTGCATTAGTAATCATAAGTATGAACCACTGGCTTATCGGTAATATGTAATCAAACTCATCTCTTTTCAAATGCCTGCAAATATGACTTCTTAAATGTTTATGTGAATTGAAGACAAAATTGTTGAATTTGCTAGAAATCTACAAAAATATCTGATTAAGTCATTTTTACTAACAATACCATTGTAGCACCAGACTAACCAAAATTATATCCATCACCATATCCGACCAGATATAAAAACCAACTGCTGATCTCCCAACTAATGCTAATGATGGTGCAGAGCCAAAGGTACCAATAAAAGAAGGAACCTAAGTAAATTGGTGTCGCTAATATTCGGCTAACCCGAAACCAGTTCTGAGGATGGAGTATACCCAAGTCTGGTTGCATTACTAAGTATCTCCCTTTTAATGCTTTTCGTAAATTTAACCGCGTCGAAAAGCAGCAAATCTGGTGATGGAAATTATAAATAATACTTTATTGAAATCCTCATTTTGTTATACTTAAAATTTTTAATGATTCGTTAGTTTTAGATTTTTAATTATATTAAAGTCAGTCCTCGAATAAAAATTCCAAGCCAAAAACATCACCTACCCTTACTAACCACGTGAAATTTTAAATGTAGGAATTTTCAGTAGTATTAAATCTATTAAAACCCGACGTCAGACATCACGTTAAAAGTAACATTTCTGTTTTTGTCGCCTTGTGTAATTAGTACATCAGTACGTATGAGTAACATTAGTAAACTTAATTTTATTTTATTTTTAAGTAAAAACAAATATTCCAAGAAAAGATTTTATTTGTTATCTTATCAGATGTAAGATAACAAATTACTTACTGAGCTACTGATATCTCTTTGCTAATTGCGATGTTGTCAAAAGCTGATATCGCAGCATTCTTAATACTTAAAGAATTTACAAAAATTTTAAGAAAATTTTGATTATAAATATTTTAATTTTATAATTCAAAATGTCAAATTAACTTTGGAAGCCTATGGAAGTTTCATTGATTACCTCATTAGTGACTACAGAAAATTATGCACAAAACTAATGGAATTCGTTCTAGTTAACACCACATTCCGTACTGTCGCTTACAGAGTAATTTAAAGTTTAAAGTAATTTCCACATTTCCTGACACTATCAAATTATAAACTTCAAACTCGAATTACTAACCGAAAAGTACAAAAGGTACTGCAAGATGAAAAAGACAACGAAGTAAGGCTGCCACAATGAAGCTGCAACCCGCATATCTATTTTGCCCAAAACTCTATTAAATTAAAAGTGACAACAGTCAAGAACCAAATTATTACAAAAACAAAACACAAAAAAGCTTCTTCTCTGAACTAATTTCTGATTAAATAAATTAACAAAATTTTATGCTACGCAAGACCCTCATTACAACAAAGGAGTTGGCAACAAGATGGCAAAATTGATGAAAGAGCGAAAAGTAGAAATTTTATAACTTTCTTTTTTAATCAACACATTAACGCTCCACTACCACAAATATAATCTGAAGGAGCCCAGTCCAACCGTCAGACAGACTGACTTGGGTATATACATACATACATACTCGTACGTGGGTATTGGTTACCTACGTGTTGTTGTTGCTCAATTTGTTGTGACAATATTTTCGGAAAGCATCAAGAAACAAATCAAAAAGCAACAACAAAACTGATCTAATGAAAATATAAAGGAACCACCAACAAGTCATCAGCAATAACTAAATATAAAAATAACTTTTGCACAATTTTTGAATCAAGCAAAAATTTTCATTATTTTCATTTACATAGTGTTTGTTTGTTGCCGTTGCCTAACTGCCTGCTTACTGGCCTCTGCCACTTTACGTGTTTACTCTCCTTGTTCCTCACTTGCAATCCTTTTCAATGCGATTGCTTTTTCATCATATACTTGTGCAGACACACACCGACTTACTGACAAGTATTTAGCAGCATTTAGGCCTCAAGGGCCTTCCACAAAATTATGAAATCTGTTGTCAGTAAATTTTTCTCAGGGTCGCCACTGCCACTGCCGTCGCCGTAGCCATCGCCACTGCCATGCCGCTGGCAATTTATGTTGCTAATTTAAATCCATTCAAAATAGAAGAATTCCAGGTAAACTTAGCTCTTTTCTACCTTCACTTCTTCCAACACGTTTGCCCTCTTGCAACCTACCATTACCATTTCTAACTTCATCACTCACTAACTACTCAGTAATTTACGGACAAAAGTATGTAATAGTGGGTGCAAAAGTTTAATCTACAGTTTAGCCTCATCAGCGATTTCATCTTCTTTGGCTTCTTTCTTTCTTCTACTACTTCTGCTTCAGTTTAAGCTTTCCTTTTATACATATTTATTATACAATCACTCACACACACACCCTGGCATGCAGTATATTTTTTTATCGTTATAATTATTATGATGGCAAAAGTTTTCAACTTAATTTTACGCACATACAAAAATCCATACTCCCTTACAAGAAAAAGGTTTAGGGTTTGGCTCTACTGAGTTCACATTTTCAGCGCAGAGGACGTTATGTAGCCACACAAGCATGAATGCAAACATTGACAAAGTATTTTCATAATTATTCTGTATACGAATTAATTTAAGTTTAAATATGTTTGCACTTTAATTTCGAAATGGTAATTTAATCAAATTGACAAATTGTTGTTTCTACTGCAGCTTTTGTTCCTCTGATTGTCTTTTATATGTAGCAACTGTATTTGTTTATCAACTGTATAGCTTATTTTACATGTGACCTTGAGCTGGTTATTTGTTAGGATGAAGGAGGAAATTACTTGTATAATAAGAAAACTATAGAAATTAACAGGGTATTTCCAAAGTGTTATAAGGGCTTTAAAATGAAATAAAATATTTTAAAGTTAAGTAAAGCAGCATTAAAGTATTGTGCTCATAATTTGTACAACGGTGCGTATGAGTGACTGCAATTAACTGATAATAAATTGCTGTGAAAAGAAACATAGATTTGTTAAAAATATACTAATCAATGTGTGTTTTGAAAGCAATTTATTATCAATTAATTGCAGTCACTCATACGCCCCGTAATACGACTTGTTATCCGTATAGTTTTAAATATTAAATAGTTGCAGTACCTTGTTTTTTTACACTGTCGTTGAACATGACTTGTAAATACATTTGGGTCATTCTCTCACACTTTAATGCTCTCTGCTTACTTGGAAAGACCATTAAATAATTCACTTTCCTCCTTCCTAGATCATGCTACAGCACAAGCATTTATTTGCGATTAATGTTGGTAAAATGAGATAATAGCTGAAAATTTTAAACCTTCTGTTTGCCAGCGGTGGACTCAGTTTCCTATAGTTAAGTCACAGTCTAAATGTATCATCTTGCTCACGATTTTAATTTTAATTCAGTGGCCGCACCAAGGGGAGAGAAGGGAAGGAAATGGTGTTATGTAAGTGACATAGTCCCACTGTTTCGAGACTGCACCTGTATCTTCATCTCTTATACTATAGTGTATAAGAGGTTTAAGCGCAGAGCGTAGATTATATATAAAAACTCAGGCGAGTAAGCTAAAGCTTCTTGACAGCAACGGTGTCGATTAACCTCGCTTATAATTGATATTTAAATTTACCGTTCTTAAAAATCTATTTCATTAATTCAAATAAAACAACTTATATTAAAATTGTTAAATTGTATTAAATATTCCAAATAAAACAATATTTATAATAAAACTTTCATTTGTATATATAAATATTCTACTTTTGTAGAGCTCAATAACAGCTTTTGGTTTGGTTACTGTTACCATTTTTTGGTATGGTTTTTTAAACATATTTTTGTGTGAGAGTTTAATCTGATTTCGGTCATGTTTGATTTCTAGTCTGATATTTGATATGAGTTTTGGTCTGAATTTAGTATAATTTTGAACTCTGGTCTGAATTTTAGTCTTCTTTATACTAGTTGGGATTCAGTTTAATTTCTGGTTTGAATTTTGGTTTAAAATATGGTCTGCTACATAAGTTTTGATCTAAATTTACTTCCGAATTTTTGTCTTGTTTTGGTCTGAATTTTTGTCATATATATATATATATGTATATATATATATATTAGTCTGAAATATTGTTCTGATTTATGTGTAATCAAATTTAGCCTATTTGTAGCATGTATTTATTTGGGTTTGAATTTCGACTCGTTATTCTAGAAAAACGTTTTGGATTTAAATTTTTGGGTTCATTGCTTAACAAAATTTGTAATTATTACTTATGATCGGGCTTTCGAAACAAACCCGAACCAGAACACAAACCCTCAAACCGTACCCAAATCCAATAACTCAGGCATTTGACATGGTTTCGCATGAAGGCCTCTTGTACAAAATTAATATTAATAATATTAATTGGACATACCATAATTAATAATTAATAATCTGTTACCCCAAAATACGCAGGCTATACTGAAAAGCTTTCTGTGAAACAGAATTTTCTGCGTTAAATTACACAAAATTACACAAAATTACACTTCAAAAAGTTACCCAATTGTAGCTGGACTCCCACAAGAGAGTGTCCTTGGTCCGCCACTCTACCTTTTATTCACCTCAGACTTGCCAACAAAGCATAATTTACGCTCATCTACATTTGCTGATGACACAGCAATCTTGAGTACCTATACTTAAATATGCTTTGTACCTATACGCCACAACAGGGACCAAAAATCACCAGGATCACCATGAAAGAATCGAAAATTGGTTAGTGACGTGAAGAATAAATATAATTGTATCACTTTTGCGTTAAGAAGAGTAACTTGCCCTTGACTGTCAATAATTGTCCTATTACTCAAAAAGATAATGTTAACTAGTTACTTCAGCATGCACATTGATAAGAGATCGGCTTTGAAAAAGCAAATTGAATCAAAAAAAAAAACCATATCAAAAATCGAAACTACACTGGTTGCTACATAAACACTCCAAGCTGACCCTGTAAGAAAATTGCTATAAAGTGGTTATTAAACCTATCTGGATGTATGGCATTCAATGATGGAAAAACTTCAAAGAATGTAATCCAAAATGCTCAGAACCCTCCATGATACATAAAAGATATCAATATTCATAAAGATCTCAATATTCCCATGGTTGCTGATGAAATATGGAAATTTTGTGAAAATATGTATACCCTGAAATTGAAAACACATTCTAAGAAGCTTACTACAACGCCAATACCGCAAGCGGTTAAAAAGTAAAGATATCACAGATCTCCATATAAAAAAAACTGGTACAATTAGTCTGGGTCTACACTGAGCAGGAAGGGCGCTGAACTTTTATTTCACATCTAGGATTTGAAAAACTCATTGCTAGTTTCTACGAATAAAAAGATGCAATAAAAAATAGTTGTGTGCGTCAGTGGAGCTTTACTTCTTCAGAAAGTTTGCGTTTTGGCTTTTCAAGTTAGGTTTAGTAATCTTGTAAAAACCAGAGTCTGTCGCAGACATTACAAGCATGGTTGAACGAATTTTAACCGATGTGCTGATTTTTGCAAGCTATAAGCTTTGTTTAATTCATTTGGATGATTCTCTGATCCCAGCTATGCTACCAGGTGTACAAGTATTAAACCGATATTATTTTTAAAGAAAATACACGTTTATTTAAGAAAAATGGTTATACATTCAATCTCTAAAGTAATGGCCATTGCTAGCTACACATTTTCCCAACATCTCTCTGGCAATTTGTGAATGCCTCGCAAAAAAAACTATTCGTTTTTTGAGTCAAACCAGTCAAACCATCGAACCATTTTTTCACATTTTCGTTCGAATCGAAGTGCTGCTCAGCAAGTAGTCAGATGGAGCCAAGTCTGGTGAATAAGCCGCATGGGGGAGGACTACCCAGCTGTACGAATCTACCAATTCCCGAATTCCCGAGTCTGTTTTGTTCGATGTGATGGTGCAATGTCATCAAGAAAAGTCACTCTAGCTTGATATTCTTGAAGTTTTTTTGCGCAAAGCACGGTCCAAACAGTTCACATCGGCTAATTGTTATTGGTAGCGTTGACCAGTAACTGTTTCACCTGGTTTCAGAAGGTCAAACCAGATAACACCTCGTTGAACCCAGAAAACACAGAGCATTGTCTTCTTTCCAAAGCGATTTGACTTTGCTGTCAATTTGGTCGGTGTACCGGGCTTATCATATGATCGTTTACGTTTGAGATTCTCGAAATAGATCCATTTTTCATTGCCAGTAACAATTCAATGAAGATATGAAATATGACTTTCTTTTGTACCTGGCGAGCAACATTTCACCGGTGGTTTTTCCATTTTCTTGCTGTCTTTCAGTCAATTCTCATGCGGCACCCATCTTCCCATCTTCCCACCTTCAAAATCAATCCCATGGCTTTTAAACTTTGAGAAATGTATTGTTGGTTCACATTTAATTGTTCTGCAAGTTGTTCTTGCGTTTAACCATCATCCTCATCGAGTAAAGCTTGCAATTCGGCATCTTCAAACTTTTTCGATGGTCTTCCACGATCTTCGTTTCTCACATCAAAATCTCCACTTTTAAACTTATTGAAGCACTCGTTGCACTATGTTCTGCCTCGAGCGTACTATCCGTAAGCTTTCACAAGCATTCGATAAGATTCCAAAGCAGATTTCTTCAATTGGAAACAGAAAATCAATGATGTCGGCATATCGTAGTTTGCAGCCACAAAATTCGACATTTTTACGAGCGAAAAAAAAAATGTTTTTGTATGAAACTTGATTGTTTATGAACTAAATATTGTTGACAGAACTAAATGCGAAGAAATGGCGCCAATGATTTGGTTTGACAGAGCGTATAGTTTTACCTAGCGACATAGAGATGGCATTACCGATTTCATACTGGTATACCTGGTACATTTGGATTAACTTTATTTTGATCGTCCATCATCTCATTATTTTATATAATCATTATAATTCTAATCTTACCAACACCATCATTATATTAATCATCATCGTTATAATATGCAGATTGTATGATCTCAACAGGTGGCAAATTTGCCACTTACCGGTCTGAGAACTCGCGAATGTTATGACATTTTTATTGAGGTTTTCAAGTAAATCTTCTGCCCTTCTCTTTCATTGAGAAGCTGGGAATTCGAACACCTCAATGACTGCCTGGTGCTGTATAATCTGAGGACCTTCGTCGGGACTCAATGAGATGAGTGTATATCCAATTATTAGCTCTAGAAATTTCTAACGATTTCTGTTTGAAATGTCAAATTTTTGTTCGAAATGTAAAATTTTACTATAAATTAATGGGCAGCGCCCTCTATCAATCGTGTATGAATCATATGCGAATCAACGCTCTCTATCAATCGATAGAGGGATAGAAGGCTCATCTATCGATTGATAGAGGGTGCATAGTGAATGCATATGGGTTTCCCATCATTTATATGTATAAGTATAATTATGCATCCTCATTTTTTATACTTGAATCAATGACAAACGATTCCTCTATCATTTGTCATTTCCTTGAAAATTTCCGCTTTGCTACGATCATCTTTTATCCCTCGTAAATATAAAAATGTTTCTAAAGAAGTAAACTTCAAACATAAACGATTAAAAATCAAACAAAAAGTTAAGACTACAACAAGAATACAAGTAAATTTCATTAAATCACTTCGCCCGAAAGTTTTTTTCCCCTATCGATTTGGTAAATAAAGAATCAAACAAAATTTTATGTTAAATTTAATGCTTCCAATTAAATAGCTCCCTTTAGCGCATTAACATTATAACAACAACAGCAAATGAACAATAATAAATGTCGAAGTCAATTGAAATATGAAATGACCCTTTCATAAAAACCAATAAATCAATTTCGTTTCACTTCAACTAATTTGCTACGTGATACAAAAGCAAACAAGCGACTACTGAACTCGAAGAGCAGCGGCTTAAATAATGTTTACAGAACAATTGTATGCAATTATTTTTCAATTTCAAATCGGAAAATAACAAGAAAATTAAAATACATAAATTTTAAATTCTTCATTTGTGAATATTACACAAGATGGCAAATACTCGATGTGTATATAAAAAGGAAGCGCCATAACAATTTGTCGCAAGTACGCAGCAAAACAACAAACAAGCAGCAAGCAACGAAGGCGATGCCATCAGAATTGCAACTGCTATTGCCGCAGCCAGTGCCACAAACGCATGCAACAGCTTTGTTGCAATACCTGAGTAAGTCTTAAATTTCTGCTGCATCTTAAGCTCTTGCTTATTTACATAGTTCCTGGTACGCACAACTCGTATTTGCATTTCACATTTGCATTTATGCTATTGTGTCGTCTCTGATCTTCTATGCTATGCTCTCGCGTTTAGTCTGTACATACTTTGCCCAACTGTCCACAGTGCTTATTGTGCACGACGATGACAGCAGCAGCAGCTTCTTGCAACAGGAATATTTGCGCGCAGTGCAACAATCATTTTACAATCTTTCACAATCCCGTGGAGGAAAAGGAGCAGGAAAAGAAAAAGAAGGAGGAGTGGCATTGCAATGGATGAATGTCGCCAAATTGGATGACTTGGAATTCGAAGAGCAAATGCTGCATGCTGTTGATGCTATTGTTACTGAGGTGAGTGTGCGCTCCACTGACAAATTATTTGTGGTTGGTATTCATTTCATTTGAATATTTTTTACTCTCCATTACATACTTTTGCTGTTTGCTGTTGGTATTTTTCTTGTATTAAAAACAATTTTTGTTAATTTTTCTTCTTTCTTGCTTCTTCTGCTTTATTTTCATCATTTTTACAAAATTTTTTTTGTTGGTTTTTAATGATTTGTTTTTGTTTTTTTACAGGGTTTTATTACAATACTAAAACATACTGAGCGCTTTCTGCATGCCCGCTACTATGCAACCCGTAATGCTGAGCTTCGCCTAAAGGATAAATTCTATCTCTTTTTGTGTGAGCATGAAAATCCTAAGGATTTTCTAGCTGCCGAGATATTGCAATGTAAGTGAAACTGTAAATGTATACTGGTGTGTTTGTATGTGTGTGTGTGTGTACATGCACTTGCTCACATACAATTTCAAATTAAACTTAAATCCGTATACTTTCCACATGGATTTTCGGTTATAACTAATTGCTTGGCTTATGGTCTTTTGATCTCTCCATCCACATTGCTTTCGCTCTCTTTTAGCGCTGCTAGCGGTATTATGATATGGGTTGCCATGCATGTATTTGTATTTGCATTTCCGCACACATTTCTAATTCGTTAGCTTTCCCAACACAGTAAAAAAAATATGATACGAGCTGAAACCCAGACATAACATCAACAAATTTGTTGCATACATATTACAGTTTTACAGTTTTAAGTTATTAGATGTAGATAAAGCTGAAACTCTTAAACTCTTATTTATTTAATTGAGCTGTATCATATTTCTTTTTAGTTAACAAGTACGAGTGGTCAAAACATAGTAAGTAGTTATTTTTGGTAATAACTAACGATTAATTCCTGGCTAATTGATCTTCACTTAATTGCGTTCTATATTACTTGAGTTTTTTACTACAAATCACTTTGATTACTTTTCCCCGGTTAATTGATCCGGAAACTATGAAAATTTGAAGAGACCTACAGGGTGCGCTATCTTTTATGGTATGTCGGTATGTGCATATTGAATAACTTAAAAAAATAACAACCGATTTCCATATATGAGGTACTTTTATTTAATTTTGTCCTTTACAATTTTGTACTAGTTTTTGAAATCTTGAAAATCAATCAAGTGGCTGCCGTTATTGACCACAACAAAATATGGCCTGAGCATATTTTGAGCTCATCAACGGTCTGAGGCGTACACTTTGCTTTGCAAATAATCCCACCAAAAGAAGTCCGGAGAGGCCAAATTTGGAGATCTGGATGGCCAGTCAATCTCGCCATTTTTTTACACCACACGTCCAGTGAAATTTCGTTGCAGAAACTGCATTGCTTGATTTACAGTGTGGCAAGCCGCACCGTCTTGTTGAAACCAGTAACCTTCCGGACCTTTTTCACACATTTGTAGGCCGACATAATGAGCCAACATTCACCGATATAGATTCCCATCGAGTGTTTCGCCTTATCTGAAGAAAAATGGCCCAATGATGGTTTTGGAGCAAAAGTCAGCCCAAGCAGTCACTTTTTGGTCCTGCAATGGTGTTTCATGGATAGACACCAACAATAATGTCAGCCTTGACATCAAGCGGCGATTAACTCTTGGCAACAGGTGTTACTACGGGTTCAGTAGGCAAATAAGAAGCAGAGCTCTTTCTCGACCGACGAAAATAACGCTCTATATGTCCCTTAACCTTCGCGTCCTAATGTATCGCGCAGAGACGTAGACATTGACCATTAACCAATGATCCGAGGCTGTTAGGAGCGTTCGAGAGGAAGATACTCCGTAAGATCTACGGTCCAGTTTGCGTGGACGATGTGTATGCAATATGATGGAACGATGAGCTGTATGAACTGCACGCCGACACTGAGCTGTACGCCGACACAGTTTTATTCGTACCACGGTGGAAGAACACGCAGAAGAAGACGTCTAAATCTCCGTTGGAAAGAAGAGGTGCAGGGCAACCTGACTGCACTTAACCTTATTCACTGGCGCTAGCACATGCATAGCAGAGGCGACTGGTGAAGCTTTATAGAGGCGGCCAAGACCGATCATCGGTTGTAGTGCCAGTTAAGTAAGTAAGTAATGGTGTTTCATGGATCTCGTGTCGATTCTCCGTTCCCCAAATGCTCCAATTTGAATTTGACTAGTTAACTAGTTAACGCCAGAGAGTGTGAAATGGGCCTTTTTGGTCATCAAAACTTGTTTCCAAAAGTCAGGTTCAGTGTCAACCATTCGAGCGATTGTTTGGCCGCATTCCAAGTGACGTGGATGGTCTGTCGGCAATATTATTTGAGTCATTCGCACTTTACATGGAAACAAATGCAAATCATCCTTCAAAATGCGATGCAAGGTGATTCCACTGGCTCCAAATGCTAAGCGCGGTGACGATACGACACATGTGGGATCTCGGTAATATACCTCTCTCTTACCGCTTCAACCAGTTCATTGGAACGTCTTGGGCGTTGGCGAACGGCTTGACGTCAATCTCATACTATAACTATTTCGGCGCGATGGATGAAGGTATGCATGGTTAAAATTTTACTGAATTGACGTTTCAAAAACATGTTTACTCAATCGGCTGATAAATGTTAAAATTATTCAATTTTAAAAGACGGTGCACCCTGTAGATATCAGAAAAATATACAATATATGTTCACAATGGTCCATCAGTTCAGGCGTATAAAACTTAAATACTTTGTTAATGTATGGGGCCGACTTCGGTCTGATATTGGACTTCCCCATGTCGAAACATCGATATGCAATCCATCTAAACTCCACTAAACTTGACCCAAATGTTATCTTTCTCTATCGAATCTCCGCGTCAAAAGGTATAAAAGTATAGGCTCAAATTAGCCAGCTTTTATAAATATCCAGTGCCAATTACAAGTTCTAATATGTTAACCAATTTGCTTATTTACATTCAATTGACTGCGGCCTCTTCAAATAACCTTGGCTATAAATAAATTCAGTATTAACAGTGTTCTTAAAGCCTTCGAACTCAATACTTTTACGTAGAAGATTAATTTCTTCTTCCCTTCCCAAATTTAAAAAAAAAAAAAAAGAACACCTTTAAATAATTGCAAAACTAAAAAATAAGTTTTCTTAAAATTAAGTTACACAAGTTGCACGATACTTTACGATACACTAACAAAAATAAATATATAGTAAGCCCCTTCTGAAAGAACAAGTACAAAATTCAATACTTTCTACACTAACTATGTCATTTCTTAGTTGCTTGCGTCGCTCACTTGGGCCACCAAACACGAAACTTCACTTTTCAACCTGAGTTTTCCTTTTTTACAACTTAATTTTATTTGATTTTTCTTCTTCTTCTTCTTGTTTTTTCTCTTCTTTTCACCACAATTGCCATTGTATACTTGGTATATTTGGAATTGGTGCCACATCCAACTAATGAATTCCTGCTACAAACTACCAGTTTATCCCCACCATCTTATGATCATACCAGAAATGAAAGCACCCAACCACCGAGATGCCGATTTTGTTGCTGTCACACCGGAACGAAAACAAACAATTCAAATAACAACAAGAACATTAAATAAATTCGCCGTTGGCAATGCTGCTGCTTCTGCTGCTACTGCTGCCACTTTCGCATGTCGTATTTGCCATGAAGAAGCTATAACCACAAGTAAAACCCCGCCCCCATCAAAGCCAACATGCCACCACTACCGCGACATCAATTTTCAAATGTGGACACAAAAGTTTGTCGGTGCCGTTGGTAATTTGGATGCTATGTTCTTAGATTCATTCTTGCCGAACGAAACTTTTGCCAACAAAAATGTCGAACTTTATCCGAATAAAGTTTGGAATCTGAAGGGTCGAACGTTGCGTGCCGGTTCCATTACTTACATACCGTATGTGGTTACTAATTATGTGGTAAGTAATTTCGTGTGTTAACTTTATATTTATTGTTGTCTGTACATACAGTTTTCCCTCTTGTTTTTGTTTTTCTGTTTGTAATAGTGTCGTCCTTTTTATTTTTGTTTTTTGCTACGCTTTCCCATCTTTTCCACTTCATTAAAAAAAAAAGTTGAACACGACGGCATTAAAATGTAAACACATGTTGCGGAACATGTTTATTGGGTTGTACTCTTCTTCTGTTACTGCTCATATTCTCTGCTTTCTTCTGTTATGTGCTAGCAGAATACAAGGTGGCTGTTGCATGGACAGAGACGGAAAGATTGCCAAAGAGTGCCAATGAAAGAGATGAAAGAATTGTGTGCTTATTTTGGCCTCTTTAACTTTTCCGTTACTATTTGTGTTATTTTTGTTGTTGTAACAGCGAAAACTTTTGTTCACACTCAATTGTTTGGCTTAACATGATTGTAGTTGTGTTGGTTTCATTTGTATCGAATGTGCGCGTGGGAGTGTGTGTGTGTGTGTGTGTGTGTGTGTGTGTGAGTGTGGGAGTGTGTGAGTGTGCGAGCGAACCACAAACATTGATTTAAATTGCGTTTGTCCTATTTAATTGGCATATGGGATAAGCTTATGCGAAACTAAATGTTATTGTATTGCAAATTACTAAAATTAATTCGAACACTTCACTAACCGCACACACACACACACACTCACACACCCTTAACATATTCAGCCCCATACATGTTTACCTACAAAGTATGTGAATGTAGAAATTTGCTACACTTAAAAAATTATTTATATTTTAGCATAGCATAATGAAAATAAAGTAAATATTGAAATGGAAACACCATTCATTCGCAAATTATCTAATGGATCACAAAACTCAATAACTGACTCTTCGCAAACTTTTTTATGTCCAGAGTATCCAAATTTCAGCCAGGAAAGTCGAGAAAAAGGCTCCCCACTTAACTCATGATTCAATAACATTAAGATTGAGTACAAAATGTGTTTTCCAGAATGGTCCAAGAGTTAAGATTTATCGACATTCTGTCTGACTCGTATTCAACACACATAGCACAGATAACATTTCCTTAGGCTCTGGTTATATTCAAAGTTTACTCGGCGAACACCATGCAATGAGCTTTTACTCACTCTCACACCGAACACGATATGCTGGGTGAAATGTATACCGAGCACGCCGAGTATTCAGAATGTCAATGAGTTATTCTACAAAAAAAGAACAATAATGTATGTAAAATAGTAGGAAAACATGCAAACCTGTACATCACTATTTCCATATGCTATGACTATTAAATATATTATTCATAAAACTATTGGAGAAAAACCAAATTATTTTCATAATTTTTCAATTAAGTATATTATTAATTGCACTCTCCAAATTGATAAAATCGTTTAAAGTTTTTTGGTATAACATTTAGTGTTGCCGTTGCGAATAATATACAGCGTGCTTTTTTTAGAAGTGTGGTTTTCAAGAAGAAACAAAACGCATATAATTTAATATTATGGCCTAGATTTTAGCTTTATTATAAAGATAAGGATTTGCCATTATGTTTTAAAAATGATTTCGGGCTTTAATTGGTTCGAATAAATTAAAGCCGAGAGGCCCAATTTTCGACCGCTTTTTGCAGCAATTGTCAAATTGTATGTCAGTAATAACGCGCCGAATATTCTCTTCCAATGCGTCAATCGTCTCGGACTTATCTGCGTAGACAAGTGACTACACATAACCCCACAAAAAATAGTCCAGCGGTGTTAAATCGCACGATCTTGGAGGCCACGCCGCAGGCCCACGACTCGAGATAAATCGCTCACCAAAAGTTTCCTTCAATAAATTAATTGTTTCATTGGCTGTATGGCATGTAGCGTCGTCTTGTTGGAACCAAGATCGTCATCACATCAACATCCTCCAATTCAGGCCCGAAAATGTCATTAATCATGGCTCTATAGCGTTACCCATTGACTGTAACATTATGACCGGCTTCATCTTTGAAGAAATATGGACAAATGATTTCCTCTGCCCATAGAGCACACCAAACAGTGACAAACAGACTCGTGCAGACAGACTTGCACGATTTGCAAACGTTGTTCAGGAGTAAGTCTATTCATTATGAAATGGCAAACCAAACTGATGAAATAAAGATGTGTTCGAACAGCGAACACCAGTATAACCAGCACCTTAAATTCTGCTAATTCCTCTGCTTCCTTTGTGGAACTTGTACTATCGCTTTCGTCAGCGGATTTTGACATTAAAATTAGAGTGCCATTATGGCCGCAACAACAAAGCTCTATTAGCTGCTGGTTATACTGGTGTTCGCTGTTCGACGAACACATCATATTTTACTCTCGTGCTCGGTGTAGTGGTTACATTGGTGTTCGTTACAGAGTTTCTCTTTGTCGAAATACAGTTTTTTTTTGTAATACTATATTGGTCGCAACGGCTACACTAAATGGTATACCAAAAAACTTTAAACGAATTTATTAATATGGAGCGTGAAATTAACAATATAATTGAAAAATTATGAAAATAAAATGTTTTTTCTCCAATAGTTTTATGAATAATATATTTAATAGTCACAGTGATGTACAGGTTTGCATATTTTCCTTAATTTTACATACATTTATGTTCCTTTTTTGTAGAATGACTCATTGCAAACCCTGAATGCTCGGCGTATTCGGTGTACATTTCACCCAGCATATCGTGTTCGCTGTGAGAGTGAGTAAAAGCTCTCTCTTCGTGTTCGGGCAACAAAAATTGCATGGTGTTAGCCGAGCAAAATCTGAATATAACCACAGCCTTATTGTTGCCGTGGTGAATTTGTTGTACTGCTGCTCTCACCTTAAAAATGATCTTGGCCTGTGTCTTTCTCCTTTTTCTTTTCCTCTCAAATTTTGTGCATCATTTTAACAAATACCATTAAATGTTCTCAGTGTAAAAATACAAATTCAAGCATATGTTTTTCCAGGCAGCTGGCACCGGTAATGTTGATCCAATTAATTCAAATAGTCCCAATCGTACGATTTCATATTTGGGTTCAGAAGCGGATATTGTCAAAACGTTTTGTGAAGTGCGCAACTGTCATTTGCGTGTGGAAGCATGTAAGTTGAAAACAACAACAAAAACATCAGGCAAAACCAGAAAAGCACGCATTAAATTAATTGTACGTACTTATTAAATGTAAACGGCAAGTTAATTATTGGTGACCGCAGCGAAAACACAACACAAATAAAATTTTTTTAAATTTCATTCATTCCCACTTTCTTTTTTATTTACCACAACAAAATAGATGGCGTTGACAATTGGGGCATGATCTACGAGAATGAAAGCTCCTCTGGCATGATGGGTGCCATTTACACACAGGATGTGGAGTTAGCAATTGGCTGCATTTACAATTGGTACAATAATCTCACTGAAACCTCGCATACCATAGCGCGTTCAGCGGTCACTGTTTTGGGGCCAGCACCCGCGTGAGTTCATCATGTTCATGCATAAGCAGAAGAAATGCTAAAATGTTTTTCTTTTTTTGTCTGTTTCTATTGCTCTAGGCAATTTCCTGCATGGCGTACAAATATTATGCCCTTCACCGATGAACTTTGGCTATTTCTAATAACCACAATGTTGCTCTGCTCGGTGGTTTTGTATTCCATCAAATACACAGCGTACGCTCTGAAGCATTTGAAGCGTGGCACTAAGCACAACTTTCCACATGTTGCAGCATTTGAGCAGGCGATCTTAGATATATTTGCTGTTTTCATACAGCAACCATCAGCACCAACGGGGTAAGTTAGTGTTTTGAAGTATACTTTTCGGTTAATATCCTTTGCTTGGAACACATTTGCAGTTTGAATACATTTGCTGCTCGTTTCTTTTTGACCACCATCCTATGTGCCACCATCACTTTAGAGAACACATACAGCGGTCAACTGAAATCGATTTTAACCATACCGTTCTATGGTGATCCTGTCGATACGATTGATAAATGGTCGCAAACCAATTGGAAATGGGGTGCTCCTTCGATAGTTTGGGTACAAACTGTAGAGAATTCGAATTTGCTCGAGGAGCAAATAATGACCAAGAAATTCGAGACACGTGATTATGGCTATTTGTATAATGCCACATTTCGTTCGGATTATGGCTTTGGTGTGGAGCGCTTGATGAGCGGTTCATTTAGTTTTGGGGACTTCATTACCGCTCCCGCATTGGAAACGAAAATTGTGCCGAAAGATGATCTCTATTTTGATTGGACGCGTGCCGTTTCAATACGTGGTTGGCCGTTAATGCCGCTTTTTAATAGGCATGTGCGCGCCTGCATGGAGACGGGCTTATTTGTACACTGGGAGCGACAAGTAAGTGTGTCATTAAGTTTTTAACACGTTTGGGGCACGTTTTGGGTACCTAAAATCTTAATGTTTATGTGTTACTAGGATTTTACCTAACTTTATCGAAACTACTTACTTATGTATATTTAAAATTTGAACTAATTTTTGTGTCTTTCACTTGGTTAAATACCACAGAAGTACATTAGAAATAACTTGATGTCATGTCCATAATCTCTTAGGTACGAAAAAGCGCATTTTGCCTTTTTATTTAAACCCTATCAATTTCCGAAGAAGATATTAAAAACGTTTTCTAGGTATCTATATTTCCCATGGGTAGAACCTTAAAAAAATAACTCGATAGTCTAGTCTGGGGTAGCGTACTAGACCCTTACCCGTACGGTTCAATTCCCGTCTTGGTCTGGTGGTTAATTCTCATTCATAGACTTCTTACCAATTCCTACCGATATGAACTGAATGGGAATTACAAGAAAGTGTATAAGTACACCTCTTGGCAGGCAAAATAGCAAATTGACACACCATCGTTTGGAACTGGTTTTAAGCAGTAGGTCCATGTCTTATTACAATGTACCTCACTGGTCTAAGTATGTTCTACTATAGGATAGCCATTTGTTGTCTTTGCCTCTACCCAGCGGATGAGTGCTAAAATTACTGATGAATTCAAATTCGCCGAAAGCCAAGTTGTAGAAAGTAGAAATCAACGGCACAGCTGTAAATGACATTATGCCAAAATTCAAGGAAATAAGGCATTAAAAACTTTTAAAGGATGGTGAAAGTTGATGAGTTTAAAATATGCCTTTTGACTGAAAATCCAAAAGCTTGCTTCTTCTTTTCGGTATATGGTATCTGCAATAATCAGGATGTCCTTATCACTAATACAAGTTCATCCTAGAGAATTACGTACAAAATAAATACATACATACATATGCATGTAGTTAATTTAGCGAATTCTTTAAACACAACTGAAGTATTCACAAGATATCTTATTCTGTCGTATTGTAGGTAACAATGTCTTATAAATTTGATTATGAAAAATTAAAGAATTTCTAGCAAATGAGCAAAAAGCTCTACCTAGGCGCTCCGTAGGCTGTTGTGCCATTAAAAGAAAAAGAAGATTGCAACTGAGAGGATACGACACTGAATACGACACCCTGTGAATACCCCAAATAATTTGTTAACGTATTTAAGTTGTCAATCTTTTTTCCAGATTGTTGCAGAATATCTCGACCGCCAAACGCAAGAAATCATTCTGACCTTAGCATCGAGACATACCAACAAAATGCCACCAAAAAAATTGACGGTACAAAATATTTCTGGAGCAATATTTGCACTGCTCTTTGGTTATGTGATTGCTGTTATTATTTTACTAGCCGAGCTACTTATTCATACGAGTACAGTGAGATTGAAATGTTTGCATAAGCGGAGAACTTAAATTCTTATGAAGATTATGTAGATACTCCGCGTCTGAATAAGATAAATGCTTACATTTTATTATATGTATGAAGAATAGTAATGTCACTTACCTAAGCTCATTTTGAACAGATACCAGAAACCGTGATTCAATTTTGTAACACAGTTTTGTAAATACAATTTCCATATGTCTTCAATATGACATTTCATCATTTTGTGAAACTTATTACAAAAGTGTTTAATAGTTGCTGATCTACGCCAGGGATGAAATACTAACTAGATATAATGGTATTTGTAGAACATATTTATACTCGTTTAAGTTTAAGGCAGTGAAATATGGAAGATTTGTTGAAATTTGCCTATTTTTCCATATGTTTTCTTTACACAAAATTTGTCAGCTGGTAAAAATATATCTATATTGTGATGTGTGAGATTATACTTTATATATTAATTGAAGTTTACTTCTTTAGAATCGTTTGTATATTTACGAGGGAGTTAAATATGATCGTAGTAAAACGAAAATTATCTCGGAAATGAAGGGCAGCGCCCTCTATCAACCAACTATGAACAAAATGAGGATGCATATGTATATACACATAAAAGATAGGCACCACATTTCCACCGACTATGCGCCCTCTAGTGGCTTAATCGATAGAGGAGCCTTCCATCGATTGATAGAGAGCTCTGATTCGCGTATGATTCATACCCGATTGATAGAGAGTGCGGCCCACCAGTTTCTAGTAAAATTTGACATTTCAAACCAAAACTCGTTAGAAATTTCTAGAGCTGACAGAATGAGCGTGTGAAGACCGAAAAAAAACAAACAAGAGGCACAATCAAAATGGCGATTGTGTTAAGACAAAATCTCCAGCAAAAACTGTGGCCGATAGACAGCGAGACTTTGTCGGAAAATAAAGGACCAACAAAATTCCGATTCTTCTATCGTCGAAAAAAAAAACAAATAAACCACCAACAAGAGATCGCGCGAGTGTAGATTTCCCAAGCTATTTGAGGCACAACAGAATTCGAAATTCCATGAAAAACAAACCGCAAAGATCGGAAAGACTAATGCGGAGAGACCTAATGAATAGCAAATGAGTTCATTAGAGCCAATAATTGCATCAACACTCATCTCTTGAGTCCCGACGAAGGTCCTCAGATTATACAGCACCAGCCAGTCATTGAGCACAACAAAAAATAGACAAGATTTGCCAAGTTTCTAGACAACCTCATAACATCAGACCGGCAAGTGGTAAATTTTCCACCTGTTGAGATCATACAACCTGAATAGGTTGATGATGATTATTTTAATGATAATAATAATGATGATGATGATAAGATTATAATTATAATGATATAGCACAAATAAATTCGCCTGCTTGGAGTATGAATATTTTGATGAAGATGAAGATTTTGCAGAGAGAGTTGCATGCATTGCAAATGCAAACGTTGAAAATGAAGTTAATCCAGATGTAGCACACCTGGGATCAGAGAATCATCAAACTGAATTAAACAAAGCTTATCGTTTGCATAAATCAGCACATCGTTAAAAATTCTTTCGGGCATGCCTGTAATGTCTGCGATAGACTCTGGTTTTTACAAGATTATTAAACCTAACCTGAAAACTCAAAACGCAAACGTTCTGGAGAAGTAAACTTCTGTAAGACGTCCCACTGATACACACAATTTTATTTTATTTTTTTTCTTTAAAAATGCTGAATAATTAAATTGGTTATTTTTTTGTTAATTTCAAAACCACAGTTGATAATATCTGCATATTATGTTAAACCTATTTTAAAGGCCGAACTTACAGAAATTCTAAACGGTGACTACTTTTGCGTAAATTTTTAAATGTACCTATTTTTAACAGCTATGAAAGCTGCTATAAGAAAAATCATACTGCTGCTGTTCCAAATGGGGTGAAGGATATATAATATACCATATTATTTAAAATGTATTCCTTAGAAAATAAAGACTTAATTCAAAGTCACACATCAATCGTATTTTTATTTTCTACATCTAAAATAAATTACTAATATACTTACATACATATTCGGAGAGTAGTAATTTAGTAAATGCTCAATAACATTAATTACCTTAGTTTGCCAAATGTGTCAAAAGCACACTCGACTACATTAAAAGGTTAATGTTGAATTTGACACTGGCCAAGATTAGTTGCACTCAACTCAGTGTATCTGAATTGATATTTTGTACTTATGAAAATGTTTTATAAGTACGTACTTGCATGCAAAGTACCAAGTGTCAGTTTGTAAGTATCAAAGGAATAATATACTTTGATATGTTGTGTGTGTGTGTGTGTGTGTTTGTGTGTGTGTGTGTGTGTGTGTGTGTGTGTGTGTGTGTGTGTGTGTGATTGTGTGTGTGTGTGTGTGTGTGTGTGTTTGTGTGGGGTCAACATCTGTATGCCATTAATCCGTTTGTCTATCTGCTAAGTTAGTTTCTTCACTTCTCTCTTTTTGTTGTTGTAATCAAATCAACAAACAAAATTGAAGTCAAAATAACTTTCCCTTCCCACACATACCTACATACACATACATACATTCACATACATACAGTGTCGGACAATTCAATAAGAACACCTTGCACTATAAAACTTCCATTGATTTTTTTGTATCGGTCTGCTTATGGCAAACAATTTTTATATAGAAGAAAATGGTAGGGTTCTAGGTGGCAACACTACATTTAAATATTTGTTGGGGATTCCCAAACAAAAAAGTTGAAGCGAAGCATTCGAAGGCGGACAATCAAAATAAGAACAGCAGACGAAAAAATTTATATTTTAAAAAGAAAACTTAAATTTGTTTATAATTTATATAAACAAATTTAAATGGTATCATTGAGGGTAATTCAACAAATTAAATGTAAACTAGTTTGACTGGTAATGTCAAAGCAAAATGGGTCGAGAAAAGCACTGCTGCAAGGAGGAGCGTGATTTGGCGAAAAAACTGCGAAATGAGGGACAAAGCAATCGCCAAATAGCTAAAACTATAAGCAGATCCTCGACATTTGTCTACCAATCTTTATTACTTACCTCAAAAATTTCATTGCAAGAGAGATAGGCCCCGCAAAACTACAAGTGCAGATGACAATCGCATACAAATTTTGGCGGCACGCGATCCATTTAATGCAGCTGCAGCTGCCGCAATTAGAGAGGAGACAGGGGTTCAAATTCGTGCTCGATCAGTAAGGAGATGTTTGGTGGAAAAAAACTGTATGAGAGAACAGCATGAAAAGTACCAATGTTGACACAAAGACATCGAAAGTGTCCCATAGAGTTCGCATAGAGTAATGCAAAAAAATGGCCTAACGTATTATGGACAGACGAAAGCAAGGTGAATCTTGTTGGAACTGATGGCAAATGTTGGGTTAGACGCCCGAAAAATGCAGAATTGAGCCCAAAATATACTAGGAAGACGTTTAAGCACGGAGGTGGAAGCATCATGGTATGCGGATGCTTCTCTTGGTATGGTGAGGGCCCTCTGTATTGGATAAAAGAAACGATGGATAGAGTTCTTTACGTAAACATCCTTCTGCAGGTGATGCTTCCTTATGCTAAATGGGAAATGCCCCTGGAATGGCAAATGCAACAGGATAACGACCCGAAGCACACCTCAATCCTTGCGCGAGATTGATTTTCCCATAATGGAATTCCCATTATGACCTGGCCTTCACAATCTCCTGACCTTAATCCAATCGAGAACGTGTGGAATACTGTCAAAGAGAAGATTGGCAGTACCAGAGCTAAAAACAAAGACGAATTGTGGCAAAGCATTCAAAGAGCATGGTATTACATACCCTAGGCTACTTGCGCATCTCTGGTGGAATCAATGCCTAGAAGGTGTAAGGCGATTTTTAACTTTAATTAACAAAGGCTATTCCACAAAATATTAGCATTATGGAACAATTTGAGTCAATATTTTATAAATTATTTTATTTTAATTGAAGTGTTCTTATTTTGTTTGTCCTTTTGAAATGTGATTTTATGTATAACTTTTAAATTTCTTTTTTCTACACTGAATTGATTTTGTTTTTGTTTTAAGAACGAATTAAACTTATAGAATAAATGAATAAAAGTAAATACCTTTTAAATTTATCATAAGCCTTCCATTCATATACAAATATAACACGCACAACATGAGTAGATGCGAAAAGTTCGGCCTAGGCCCTCCATGGGCTGTTGTGCCATTAAAAGTAAAAGTAAAGTAAGCCTAGAGAAATATTTTTGTAAGGTTTTTGGTTTCAGAACAAGGTGTTCTTATTTGATTGTCCGACACTGTATGTACTTACTTAAGTAGAGAACAAGTAATAATGTGATGCCATTTTCTTTGACCATTTAATACCACCAAATTGCAAGCATTAAACACACATACACAGAAATACACAAGCAAATAGATAAACACACTCACACACTACAATTGCCAATCGAAAAGCAAAAATTCAAATTAAAGTTAAACTCAAAGCGAATTTTTTTTACGTAGGTACAATGTTCTTCGAAATATCAATTTGATCAATGCTTGATCCTGTGCACTTCATATGTAGACTCACACGCAGCCAGATACACACATGCACACACACATACAAATACAGATAACCACAGATACATTCATGCGTCTTTACAGATGATTGTATATATTGTACCTAGGTATGTATGTATGTACATATGTATGCACACTGAAACAAAACTTGACACAAAAAAACGCATTCGTTTTTTTCGTTCGTTTCTTTTGTTCAGTCATTGTCAAAGTAGTTGAGAGCCAATTGAAACAATTCAATTGGCAAAAGGTCAATGAGGCCATACAGCCGGCAGCTTAAAGAGTGATCAACAACGGTAGCAGCAGCAGCATCAGCAATAGCAGCAGTAGAAGTACTCCAACAAAAACAATAACAACAACAGCAAAACTCTAAAGCAACGTGAAAAGCAAGTAGGAAAAAAGAAAAAAAGAATAAGTATGAAATAGGGAGAGAAAAATCATGGGAACTGAAAATGTGTAGCAGTAACAAAATATGTAACAATAATAGTAACATACATAGATACATACATATGTGAAAGTGAAAGACAAGATTAAAGGATTTGGCCTGCCAAAAAGTCGCTCTTTCACTCACTCTTTACAAATCCACAGACATTGCCACACACATACACACACACACACACACACACACATACTCAATAGGTAGCATAAAAATAGTAGTACAGCAGTAACTGCTGGAGGCCTTCTCAATTGTACATTTTTACTTTGGCCACAATTTAACAGCAGAGGAGCAACAACTGGTGCAACAATAACAACAACAAAAACAACAACTACTGTAGCAATAGTACCAAGCAGCATCAACAAGATTTCCAACAGCGAATTGAAAACACACACACACACAAACATATATCCTCTATATAAAAGTTACGCTCACAGCAATTAAGAACTTGAACTGTTTTTAATGCTGACTCACATGAGAGATTCAGTTTGGTAAGTAAAATATACGAGTACGAGTATTTGTATGTAAACACACTCACACACATACAAGCATGCATGTACGAGTATGCATGGACATATAGTCTGCTGCTAAGGTCAATTGGCCTTATAGCCCATAACGACAATACTGTTTGTGTTTGTGTGTGTGTGTGTGTGCTTGTTGCCTGTTGACGTTTTTATTTTTCATGCTTTTTGGTTTTCTTCTCTATCGAATTTATTTGGTTTTTTTTCACTAAGTAGTTGTTGTTGGTTAGCTTTATGGCAACATATTGCTGAAAATTATTCGAATCACAGTTTCCCGTTTTTCTTGTTTTGTTGGGATAGTTAACAGTTTGGAATGTGATCCTCTTGTGACGTTGTCACTGTTGCATATAAAGTTGCCAAACAAAAATTATAAGAAAACAAAAATAACCTGAAAACCTTTGAAAAAAATATTTTATTTAGAATGACTATTTCCCATTGCCATTAAAAAGCGCCATTATTTTGAAGGAGCCACTTTGATGCCACACTCTCATTGCAGTTAGTCTCCGTAAATCAATCTTTGAGACCTCATCTTCATCGAGATCATTCCGAAAAGGTTAATGTTAAAAACAAGCTAACAAATCAAGTAAAATTAATTTTCATCCTTATGGTAAACTAGCAAAGGCAAGTGTTTATTTTAGAAAAATATTTCTTTGAGTTCATATAACACGAACATCATGAATAGATGTGAAAAGTTCGGCCTAGGTCCTCCATGGGCTGTTGTGCCATTACAAGTAAGGTAAAGTAATAGTTTTTCTTACTACCAACCAATTTATTTATTTTCCTCACAATTAACTAATGCAATCTTCTCGCCTTTAGCATGCAATTCAAAATAAATCTTGCCTCTTATGGCCCTAACTATTAACATACATACATAAAATATTGCCAAGCGTACACGTTGGCAATTTTCGAAAAGCTTAATTTTATCATTGATGGTTATAGCGCGCACCTAACCCTATAAAACACAATTCCGACTAGAGATGGGCGCGTGCCGTGATTTTCGTCGTGACACGAAGTGTCACAGAAAGTTCAACCGCCATCGTTAGCGATCTTTGGATAAAGTCAGAAAAATGTCGTAAGTGTGCGTGAATAAGGTTTATCGTGAGTGCAATTTCTGCGTGACTCCCGGTAAAATATATTTAAATTATTTGACAAGGTTTTTGGTCGAAAAAGTCGTTTTCGATCGTATAAATTGCGTAACAAAAAGTGTCAAATGTTTAGATAATATGAATATTTATTTTTAATTATAAAATTTTTTTCCGTGAGTTTTCGTGCGTTAGTCGTAAATTTTTAGTTGTGAAAGTGAATGAGCGTTAGCAAAAATGAAAGCGTGATGCATGAGCGTAATTGAACTTACAAATTTCGTCGTGACCATGAGTCGAAAATCACTCATGAGCCCATCTCTAATTCCTACAAAGTAATGGTATATAATTTCTAATTTACATTGCATATAGATCTTTGAAAACTTCTAGAACCTGCAGATCTCCATGGGATAGTTGGTAGTGCATTGGGCTGCTACGCAGAGTGTCCAGGGTTCAAATCTAAACAGAAAATTAAGTCATTAAAAATGTTTTTTATTACTACAAATTAATTTCAATCGAATGAATAACTACAAATTAAATTAATGCAAATAAACCAAAACGTCTAAATGGCAAGCCTCAACAATTAATAGGTACTTCAAATTAAATACATAAATTGGTCAAACATTTATATTGCATACGAGTCTAAACTGAATGGTAATATTAATTACCAATGGCAACTCTAGCCCACAAAAACTGGCAGCATGCCTGCGTAATGCATTTGCACAACATGCCGCAAATTCCTAACACACTCACATGAACTGGAAGATACATACATACATAGGTACACTGTGCATGTCATGCAAATGTGTGAGCGTGCACAGATTGCCAGTGAAGTTCCTCTTGAGCATGTGGAATTTACATTCAAATACACTAGGCAACGCAGAGTAGCAAGAGCAGCAGCAGCAGCAGCAAAACAATAGAATGAAAAGAAGGGACCAATATTCTCGACCGACCGCTGCGTGGCCACAATGCTGGTAAACCAAATACAGTAGAAGACTTTTAGGCGCATTCAAGTGTATGTATGTAGGTATGTATGTATGTGTGTATGTGTGTGCGTGTGTGTGTGCGGCCAACTATGTTTGTTCCTGTGTGTAAGCATAAACTGTTTCAAGATTTTTCATTTTCATTTTCTCTTATTTTTTATCCCTGTCCTTGTAGTTGCTCGTATTTTTATAGCACAATCTCGTTGAACTGGTCAAAAGTATACATAATATAGCGGCATTTCCGTTACGTAGCTAAACGTAATGAAAAGTGTTGGCGCGAAACTCACAATACGGAAGGATGCACATGGCTGCCTCAATTGGAACTCTCTCTCTCGACACTATCATCAAGATTGTGTTCATTTTTTCTTTCTTTTTCCTTTTTTTAATAAAAGTACTCGTCTATGAGAGAGAGCTGGGTGAGCTGTGTGTGCGTGTGTATGTAGCTTTCATTATACCCTCTTTCCAGCAATAAAAAGTACGCTCAATTACGTGTGGCGTTATTGACATTTTAATTGCTAATCTATTTTCATGTGATAATAATGTTTTTTTTATTTGATTAGAATTGATATAGTTTCATAAAACTAGACTAGATAATACACCAAGCTTGACTTAAAGTATCTGTTTCGTGGGATGGTAAAACTCAGCTTGAGATGTGATCATTTCATATCACTCGTTATCGGATAGTGTGATTCAAAGCTAGACGCTCACTTTGACCTATATGACTTTGCGATTTAAAAATAAGGAATCGTTTGGAGTTCGTAAGGAGGTGAAACGAAGTCAGTTTCCAACGTTACGAGATCTACAGAAAAATAATAAAAAAAACAATCAAATATTAAGCATGATGTTGGCCGACATAAATATTAATCCTGATTTTAGCCAAAAACCAATACATATAATAAACGCAGAATCGATAGGAGGTGAAACGAAGTTAATTTCCAACGTTGCGAGATCTACAGAAAAATAATAAAAAAAAACAATCATATATTAGGCATGATGCTGACCGACATGAAATTAATCCTGACTTCAGAGAAAAAACAACGCATTCAATTGATGGAGAATCATTAGGAGGTGAAACGAAGTCAAAATGTTATATTACGAGGTCTACGGTTAATTAATACAAAACAATAAAATACTGAGCATGAAGTTGTCCTACACACATTGATTATTCCCATAGGCAAAATTTAAAAAAAAATATTTAAAATAATAATCCTGACTTTAAAAAAAACCCCGAACCTACAATCCATGGAGCATTGATGGAAGGTGAAATAAAGATAGTTTCCGTCGTTACGAGGTCTACGGTTAATTAATACAAAACAATCAAATACTGAGCATGAAGTTGTCCTACACACAGTGATTAGCAACATAGGAAAAATTTGCCTATGGTCAACATCATGTAGGCCTCACTTTGATATACGACTTTTTGAATTCCCAACGAAAATTTTAAAAACTTTGGGCAAATGTATGTAGCTCATACTAAATCTTACGAATCTATGAGAAAGCACTCGATAACTTCTGAACGGAGAATTGCTGACATTTTTAACTCAAACACTGATGTGAAAGTCAACCGGTTGCAATATTTATAGATATATCACCTATAATGAAACACGAAGGTAGTGGCTAAAAATTCACTAATAAGTGTATTTTAAAGAGGCGGAAAGGTAATACGAGTGAAATGGTTTCAAACTCAAAGATTTTGCCAGTGAACAAATATCTGAAGGTCTAAAACTTCTTAAGTATAAACAACAACAAAATTATTAATGGCTTGCTAAAGACGGAGGGGCAATTTAATAGATCAAGACAGTAGGTACCTGTCGGTTCTACGTTTCTCAGCTATAGAATTGGAAAAGCAATCAATTCCATAACTCTTTCCTTCTTGATTAAGGAATTGATTACTTTTCCAATTCCATAGAGTATTAGAAAATGTAATTTTTATTTTCACAACTACATTAGAAGTAATTGTAGTTGAAATATTCAATTCCTCTGTAATGTAATTGAAGTTGTTTCAACTCTATTACAAGGAATTGAAATTGTAAGTCCCTGTCCTCAAATTCATTTTATGATTTCTCAATGAAATTGAAAAGGGAATTTAAGAGAAATACATTACTAATTCAATTCCTTGTAATGGAATAGAGAAACTTGAAATTACTTTTACTTGTAATGTATTACATATGTACTTTCTCTTACAAATTGCAATTCCTTGTAATGGAATTGTGAAATTAAAAATTACAATTTCAATTACTCCATGGAATTGCAAAAGTAATCAATTCCTTTAACATGCCTCTGATGTAATTGATTTCAAATATGAGTAATGTAGTTGTAATTTTAATGTGATTGAATTTACTCAGGTCACTACATACCTCGTCTCTCTTTCTGAGCTGTTAAAACTTGACCAGGATATTCTGCAGTTTATGCTAATTTTAGCATTTTACTATACTTATACTCGTTTGCATGTGCAACGTACAATACACAAATATGTTTGTCATTTATGCATGAAGATTACAAAAATTTTCTTTCATATGGAATTTATGTTTTGCGGCCAAGAGGAGTCCTTGAATTGCATACAACAACAACAACAACAACAACAGCAATAACGTCAACTTTAAATCAAAACATTACAACCGCAACCAAACAATTGCAGCACATTGAAAATGCTTCAAAGCGTTAAAACTGCCACTCTATTATATATGTAAAATAAAAAATACAACAGCATAAGAAGTGGCAGAGGGAGAAAGAGGGGGCCCAAAAGCAACAACAACAATTACATTTGAATTGCCTTGAAGCGGTCATAATGAACAAATGAGTATATTTTACATATTTCACTCATATTTACATGAATGAAAATTAATATACATGTATTCATGTGCATACATTTCCACACACTCTCTCTCTCTCTCTCTCTCTCATCCTCTCTCTATCCATCTTGCACACTCGCTTGTAGAAAGATCCTTGAAACTAATTGTGGAAGAAAAAATGTTCAACTGTATTCAAAATAACAACTACAAAGCAACTACTAATAACAACAAAAAATATCCATAAGCACGTCAACTACTATTTACACACGCTAGAGAGGTGAAGTGAAGGCAACAACACAACAACAAGCAACACTTCTCCTTATTCTGCTTCTTCTTCTTCTTCTTCTTGTTTTTCTACTTTAAGTTTCTATGGCCAAATAGTTCGACAATTACTTATTAAAATTAAAACTTTAAAATTATAAGGAAAAAAAATAAATTGTAATTGAGTTGTTCTCGCCATACCGAGTGGGTACTACGTAGCGTATACGTAACCTTTAATTATTTAAAAGTGTGCGCGCAAATTGACAATGTGTGATTTAATTTGTTTTTCTATTAAAATCACAATTTATTTAGTCATTTTTGTAAAACATACAATTAGCGCCACCAGCAGTGGTGATTTCTATCATCGTCATCGTCATCGCGGGCATACAGCAAACACAAACACACACGCGCACACACGCACACACACATACATACGTACGCGTGTCCTTGGAATAATTAACTGTCAACATGGCATTTACATCAAGATAATAATTTGTAGCTGCTTCATGATGCATATCGCTCATTATTATTTCAATAGAAGTGGAAATGTAGAATGTCATGTGTCGTTGCGCGTGATTGCATGGATTTTGCATATTGTTTCTACTTTTTAATTATCATACATATTATATTTGTTGTCTGAATGAATGTGTGCGGTTTGTAATTTCAAATATTTTCTCATTGACACTATGCAAAATGTTAATGTGCAGATACTTGTAGATTCATTTGCAAACTAAGTATTTAAGTTAGATGTTAGCTTGTGAACAATTGTAAGGAATTTTTAAACTAACCGCAGGTGTTATTACTTATTAGAATTATACTGATTTTAATAAGCTTAAAGAAATCTGCTGGAAAACGCAATATAGTAATCATTGGTTCTTGAAAAGACATGATCTAGAAAGACTAGCCGATCCAGAGTCCAGGTCATGATAGGTGGTGAGTCTATGGTAGTTATTAGGAATGTAGAAATTATGCTTAAAAATTCGTTTGATTATGGAGCAAATAATGATTAAATGATTAAAAGGAACAATCGTTGATTATGCTAAGTTTATATATATAAATAAGTTTTAGGAAATATGACAAACCTTAAAATATAATGACAATTCTCAATATTTATGAATTGAACTACACGAATTATTCATTCTGCCTAAACTAAAATGCGCAAAACAAAAGATAGATTCATTATTTTCGATTTGTCATAATATATACAAATGAAAAACAAAAACCAACATAAAATTCATTACAAAATCAACCCTATTGTACCCTATTTCCTACAAACTGCTACCGACTTTATTACATAAATGCACTCCTCCCCCCACTTCGCTGCTGTTGCTGCTGCCACTCCGCGTGTATAAATTTATGAGTTGCCACGTTATAATAATCGCTTGCCAAACAACTCATTAAGAAAAGTTCACAAAACTAAAATAAAACGAAAACCGATGCAAAAGTGCGATTACGATTGCGATTGCAATATATTTGCCACGCCATAATATCCTAAATCACTAAAAAAAAATAAAATTAAACTAAACTAAACTAAACTAAACTAAATGTAAGATGAAACATCCGCAATGCCACTTGAGTTGTGTACTACACACAAGTGGAAATTGAAAAATCTTATAAAATAAATACGAGTGCAACAACAGCGGAAATGGTAAAACAGCGTAAAAGTTCAAACAGAAAGAATGAAAGAAGGAAACAAGAAACGGAATCGTGGCGGTACTCCAAAATGTTGTTAAAAGTGGAGCAAATTCAAGAAATAGAATAACAATAATAACAACAACGAAATTGTGTATACATAAATAAATATTTTCGACATTTTCATTATTTCGTACAGTGGAATGAAAGTTTGAATCTTATTATAAGTAGTACTGAATAGTTTGGGAAGTCCAGCATTAAGGCAGCCTTCAAACAACTGAAATCCTTTCTTACTTCAAACTTGAAATACACGGTAAAAAGAATAAGATGCCCACTATTTTGTCTGAATGTGTCTGATTACTCGTATGTATCTTTTCGTCATAGCATTGAGACCTTAATTAGCTGCTGGAGGATGGCATTCTCCAAAGTAGCCTTTCAAGTGGGTCTGTAAGAAAAGGCAACGCTCAGCTTTATAGCTGACTGCACTAAGTACAAAAAGCCTCATTTAGATGAGTTATGAAAAGGGCAAAAGGCCCTGCTAATTAGTCTCAATGACTCTAGTCGGTTACGCCATAACTTCGCGATTAGATTTTTGAACGATATTTAGTTTTCGAAGAATATTCTATCGCTACTTGGTTGCAGCCAAGGTCTGCATACGTGTATGTGCAGCAAATCGCGTATGATACAAAGGTAAAGCGGGATTTCGAAAAGTTACAATCACAACAGACAGCCCAAGTCTTCGTCAATCGACTCGCACTCCTTCCATCGCAAGACACCTTTCAACTTGAAGATATATGCGCGTAGTGGTCACACATTTCCCGCTCTATGCATACGGCTGCCGAAGAACTGCCAGGCTACCACGGTCGATGGAGAAATATGTGGTACGACCAAGAGTGACGCGATGCTACTGAAGTGATAAACGCGGTATATAGAGCCACGCTACAGTCAGTTGCAACGCAAACTGCTAAGGAGCGATACAGAGAGTTGAGGTGGGAGGAGAAAAGTCTCTTCAGGCGCAAGAAAAGAGATGCAGAAAGATGCGAGTTCAATGATATCGAAATGTTACTGGATCGGAACGAAGTACGAAAATTCTTCGAAAGAATAAGACGCCTGAGTGATGGTTTGACGACCGGGACCTCTTCCTGCAAGAAGAATGAATATGGAAAACTGGTGACAAACGACCATGGCATAATGAGATTATGGAGGGAGCACTTTTCGCAGCTGCTTAACAGCGGTGCCGACAATAATCCCACCACTGCGGAATCTGCTCCGGAAACACCAATAACTGACGGCGTTGAAGTACCGCCGCCCGACTATGAGGAGGTCTTAACAGTCATCGCTCGGCTGAAAATCAACAAGGCTGCAGCTTCAGATGGCCTGCCTGTTGAGTTGTTTAAGACTGGAGACGAAGGGCTCACAAAAGGAATGCATGAGCTTCTATGCAGAATATGTTCGGAGTGATTGGAAGCCAAGTTATTAGAACCTCAGCGTACTCTGCCCAATCCATAAGAAAGGCGATTCTACGCCAACTGCAGTAGGATAAACCTTCTTAATATCGTAAGAGCGTACTGTGCGAAAGACTGAAGCCTATCGTTAACAAACTGATTGGACCTTATCAAAGTGGCTGCAGTCAAGGTAAATGTCTGATTTTGGTATCCCTACAAAGCTCATTCGTCTTTGCAAACTCATACTGACCGACACCAGCAACACAGTGAAGATTGGTATAGATCTCTCCGCGCCATTTGATACCAAAAGAGGTTTCAGACACGGTGATTCCCTATCATGTGACTTCTTTAACCTTATGCTGGATAAAATAATTCGAGCTCTGAATTTTCGTACTTCGTTCCGATCCAGTAACATTTCAACAAGAGTGTCATGCTGCTAGCATACGCTGATGATATTGACATCATTGGCACCAAAGCGCTAGTAGTCAATGCAGCATTCTCCAATTTGGAAAGGGAGTCTCGTCGATTGGGTCTAGTGGTGAACGATGACAAAACGAAATATCTTGTGTCAACAAACATAGAATCACTGTTGACAATTATATTTTTTAAGTCCATTATACTTTAAAATCCAGCGGCTTCGCTGGCTAGATCTTGTTGAGCGAATGTTAGAAGTCTAGAAAGGTGTTTTATTCAAGCCACCGTGGAGTAGTGCAGAATACGTTTTCCTAATCTTCGTTGAAAAGACCTGGTACAAGGCGACCTGACTGCACTTAGTCTTATCAACTGGCGCCAGCGTGCACTTGGCACAGGCGACTGGTGAAGCTTTATCGAGGCAACCAAGACTGATCATCGGTTGTAGTGCCAGCGAAGTAAGTAAGTATATTATATCATATCCAGCTTACTTCACCAGTCAGTGGTCGGAATTGCCACATGAGAAATTATCGGTAATCTGGTTTCTACATCCCCCTTCTTCTTTGATTGGCTTCCTTTTTTTTTTGCATCTATACCTTCCGCTTCTGTCAGAAAAAAACGAGACTTTCCCGAGATCAAAGGCCAGAACCATGTTAAAGGAATTGATTACTTTTCCATTTGCCTTGAGTAATTGAAATTGTAATTTTTATTTTCACAATTTCAGTGAGATGCTATGCAAAGCACTCAAAGGCAATTTATAACAAAAAAAAATAAAGCATATAGAAAGTTATGCTATACTAACTAGTCTGAAAAGGAGAAATCAGAAGCAAATAGCTGTCATATGCAAACAGAGGCAATCCCAGATTGTCAAAGACAACAGAAAGCTATAGAAATATGGAAAATAGTATGTAAAGGCAAAGAAAACACCTTAGAAGGCAGCAGTGACTGTAAGAGCCAATCAGAGAGAATCTGAGAACTAAAGGGCTATCAATGGGCTATTGTGTTGTTATTGCACTCGTAATAATTATTAGCTACTACTTACATATGATTGAACCTGTTCTTTCTTGCTTATTCACTTTAGAAATGCTGTAAGATTGTTAGCGAACCTTTTAGCTTTCGCAGACACTGTGCCTGATTTCGAAGGGAGCTAAACGTTGCCGTGTAATCCTTAGTTGTATAGCTGCATAGTTTGGAAGTGGTATGAGCATATCAAACAAGGTGCTTCTTCATTCTAGTAACTATTTCATTTATATATTCCTGTTTTTTTTGTTTTAGTTTTTTTTTTGTGGTATGGGTAGTTGTGTTTTTTGTGGTATTCGTTATTCGTTTCGATTTGTACTTTTGTACTTCATTGCATACATTTTTATACTATTACTATTTCACGTTGCAAGTACACACACATTACAGTTGCTAGTTTTACGTACGAGGTTGTTGCTGTTAGCTATGTTCTCGTATAATACTTAGTATGCTTTAGCTAAACATTAAAAATGCGGTTTACACCATGTGGCAACAACATCGACCATGTTGGTTGCATATCTGTACACATAATATAACAATAGTTTCCTAAATGTTTTCATGGACTCATTCTACTTGGTTACAATGAAAGACAAGTAAAAGAGTAAAAGTTTTTATTGTTGTTGTTGTTGTTGTTGTTGTTGTTGCTGTTGCTGCCCACGCTTTTGGCGTAAAGTGTATAGTTTTCTTTCAATTGCACACTTGAGTGAAATTACAAGCATTATTCGTAACTGCAACACTTTGATCATGGTTTAAATGATGTTGATAGTGATGATGATAATGATGATGATGGTGTTGTTGTTGTTGATAGTGCTGGCGCAAACACCATCGTCATCTTCATCGTCATCGTCATCATTTGAGTCAACGCCTTCATTTTCCTATTTCGCTTTTACAGAATTGCAATCAAGAGTATGTATGTAGCAGTAGCAAAGTAAACACGTTGACAGCATCATCACGTGTACCAACAGCAACAACACGAAATACGAGCTAACACCGTCACCATCTTCAGCTGCTTTTCCACCATTACCATCGTTCCCTACACCTTCACTAAGCATCAGCAGCGGCACCGGCAACAGCAACAGCAACGGCAGCACATTGCATTGACACTTTAAGTTGCAATTTCGATAAAATGTTTTCAATCGATTTCCTTGAGGTTTATCGTTGAGTTTTTTACAAATTTCTCTTTGCCATTTTTTGCTATTTTTAATTTTTTATTTTCTTTATTTTCTTTATTTTGCTTCTTGTTTCGATAGTTACAAGTTGTAGTACATACTAGTTTTTCCTCATCCTCGATTATTTTGTTTTTTTTTTTGTTTTCTGTGAATGCTTTTTACGGAAATGGAATCTTATTCGCTTTCTTGCGCTTTTTATTAATGTTTGCCACTTGTACAAAATCGGACATAAGACCAAGTTTTTTACTTATTATTAAATTTTATTTTATTCGGAAATTAATTTACACAAATTGTTGGAATTCTTCTTAGTTGATTTTTAAGTTTTTCACAGCAATCATTGTAGTTTGAATTATTTAGTTTTATTTTTCTTTACTTTAATATTGCAAGGAAGTATCCTTTGAAGTACCCAATCTAAAATTATTTTTTCATGATTTGGGGTTTTCAAAATCTTACCACTTCTTTATAGCGAAGCCGCTGGCTGGGTTATGTTGACTATGTCAATGTCAGTGTACAGCTCATCGTTCCATCTTATTCGATGCACGTCGTCTATGCATATTGAACCGTAGATCTTACGGAATATTTTCCTCTCAAACTCTTCTAACAGCCTCTCATCATTGGTGATTAATGTCCACATCTCAGCGCTATACATTAGGTCGGGAAGGTTGAGGGGCTTATATAGAGTTATTTTCGTCGATCGAGAGGGGGCTCTGCTTCTCAATTGCCTACTAATCCCGCGGAATAACACCTGCTGGCAAGAGCTAATCTCGGCTTCATCTCAAGGCTAACTTTATTGTTGGCGTTAATGCTGAATCCTAGGTAAACGAAATCATTGACTACTTCAAAACTATAATTGGCAATAGTGATATTTTGCCCTAGATACTGCGACTCTTTATTTGTTGACACAAGATATTTCGTTTTGTCCTCGTTCACCACTAGACCCACTCGACGAGACTCTCTTTCCAAATTGGAGAATGCTGCAATGACTGCTCGCGCGTTGGTGCCAATGATGTCAATATCATCAGCGTATGCTAGCAGCATGACACTCTTGTAGAAAATAGTGCCAGTGCTCGAATTATTTCATCCAGCATAAGGTTAAAGAAGTCACATGATAGGGAATCACCTTGCCTGAAACCTCTTTTGGTTTCAAAGGTCTGACCCAATTATCACTGCGCTGGTGGTTTCGGTCAGTATCATTTTGCAAATATGAATGAGCCTTGTAGGGATACCAAAATCAGACATTGCGGCAATCATTGCCCTAATCGTGCTCTCGAAGGCGGCTTTATTTTCGACGAATGGATGTTGGGTGTCGATTTATTTCTGTCTTTTCCAGGATTTGATGTAGTGTAAATATCAGGTCGATGGTAAATTTACCAGGCATGAAGCCACACTGATAAGGTCCAATCAGTTTGTTGACGATGGGCTTCAATCTAGAGAAACTCGCTCTGCTCAGTTTTGGAATTATGTTATAGAAATGTTTTTTATTGCTAAATAAGTCATGGGGTCTGGGCTTTTTTGGAAAACATTTTCGAAATCTTTACCATAGCCATCATTTGTGGCACTAACCTTGTTAATGGCCACCTGATTTCCAACTGGGTTCATACAAGCTTCTAAATATAGTTAAGTAGGATAACTGAGTTCCTTCATCATAGCATTTTCATAATAATGAAAAATTCAAGACACGCTTCTTCCACTCGAAACTACTAATTAAATTCGCAAATCAAATGTAACTAGCATACTTGACTTTTGGGGCGTTTTCTGGAAATAACATACTCCAATGATATCAGTAGTCCAATGTTAAATGATTTAGTATAATTAAATAAGTAATACAACAAAACTATAGCAAAAAAAAAAAAGAAAAAACAAACAAACGAAAGAGCAAAGTAAGATTATGAAAATATGAAAAATACCTTGAAGTAATAATGCTGCAGGCAAACAGTTAATAAACTATCAAATACACTGTATCATTTCAACACGCGCCAGCATATTGTGTTTCTTTTTATTTGAGTGTATATGTGCGTGTATGTATATGCTTACTTGTGTATATGTGAACCTTTTGAACGTAATTAAGTTATTTTATTGTATTGAATTCTACTCACGTTTTTAATGTGCACAGAAACAGATTTTCATATCGCTGCCTTAATTTGCTAAAGCCCTAACATCACATTTTTCAAAATCGAGGATTTTATTGTTTCATGTTCAAGCAAAAACCAAGAGTGAGTTCAAATTGTTGTTACGATATACGATTATATAGGTTTATTATATAAAAGGTTTTTCAATCCTCTAACGTTGTTGGCTTGTTGGCGTAAAACAACGGCTTAACGTAATGCCATAAAAAGTAATCCGACGCCATTAAATCACATGAGCGAGGTGGCCATTCGACCATGCCTCGAGATTATATTATAACCCTTTAATAGATCAATTGTTTGACTAGCTACGTGGCGTGTTTTTTTTTAAATTTTTTTATATACCTTTTTTTTTGTTATTGATTTATTCAGCACACAGGGTGTACCCCTATGAATGCAGAGCATTGTGTTGAAGGGAAGGAAGATTGATAGGTGGGAGGTAGAATGAGAGAGGGAATGCAATCACACAAGAGACACCGATTGCACCTCTTTGTTGAAACCACATATCACTGATGTCAAGTCCATGAAATACAGCCCAAAAATAGTCTTACAGCATGATGCGATAGTGAATTCCATTAACCGTAACATGGCTATCATTTTCATGGACTGCTTAGTGCCTATTCCACGAGATTTACCTAATTCCATATAACCGCAGATGTTGGGTTTGGAAGGTAAGTTCACGATGTAACGACATTGATTATTCTGCCGGGTAGTTTTGTGGTAGATTTCTTCGCAAAACTAATCTTCTTTGCTTTCAAAGTTCTTCTTCGGGATCTCCTATATTTCCCAGAACTGCTTTAGCTCTTGATCAAGAGAAATCTCCGAAAAATAAAAAACACATGAGGCTGAAGTGCGAAGTTGCTGACCCTGTAAAAATCCAGCCGAACACTGTTTCTTGAGCTATTAACCAACCTAAAATATTTCTTTTAATACTGTTCAATATTATTTGGGGGTAGACATCACCACCTAATAAAATATCTACTGGAAAATCAGGATATTCTTCAAACTTTTGCAGAGCCCAAAAAGGCTAAGCTTCAGCGATTCAAATGATCATGACGCTTCACTTCTTGAGCCAAGTTGATCCTGCAAGGGTCTTTACACAAAATTCGTCACAGCCTGTCTGGTGGAGCGATAATTACTAACGAAAATTGGAGTAAGCGCTCCTGAAGTTACCACCATCGACTCAGAATTTCGGTAGTAATTTTTAATAATTTCCAAATGTTGCTCATTCGTGAACTTCACCACTATAAAAATATAAACCTTGAATGACCTTTTGATATTGCCAGATCAAACAAAAGAAAAAAATAAAAATTTAGTGATGTATTTTATAAATTTGTGATGTCGCTAATGAATACCCCTTTATCTTAAGACATCTCACTTCATATTCCAAGTGACTCCTAGTGGTTTTGAGCGGCTTTAAATTAGTTCAATTACTGATTTTGAAGTCATAGGATTTGCACTTGAATGACTTCAAAGAAACTGAGCATTTTTAAAATATCTCTTCTTTGTCTCCAAAAACAGACTTAACTAACGAAGGCGCACTTCACTGACATCATTGTGTATATTGGAATCAAATATATTATTCAATAACTGCAATCATAAATTACACTCTGCAACAAGAAATTTAAGAATGCAATCGGCCAACGGACATTTGAATCGGTAATTCACCCATCTCGTCCAGTTTTTAAAATTTGTACCCTTCAAGCTCAAAGACAGATACTGTTATATGAAAAGGTATACTAAGGTATATATACAGGGTGCGCCAACTAATATGTCGGTATGCAATCATTGAATAATTTTAACATTTATCAACCGATTGAGTAAACATGTTTATGAAATGTTAATTCAGTACAATTTTAACCATGAAACTCTTCATTCCGTATATTGAAAATAGTCACGCAGTTGTGTTAACTCAACGTGTATATCGTCGAAAATATCGTGGCCAAAATGCACCGTTTGACAACACTATTCGGGACAGTAGGAGATCGTCGACAAGCCGTTCATCAACGCTCAAGACGTTTTCCAATGAACTGGTTGAAGCGGTAAGAGAGAGTGTTGCCGAGAACCGACATGTTTCGTATCGCCACTGCGCTCAGCATTTTGGCATCAGTGGAACCACCTTGCGGCGCATTTTGAAGAATGATTTGCATTTGTTTCCATATACCATAAAGTGCGACTGACTCAAAGAATATTGCCGACAGACTGTCCACGTCGCATTTCACACTCACTGGCGCGATTAACAAGTCAAATTGCCGCATTTGGGGAACGGAAAATCTACACGAGATACATGAAACATCATTGCATGACCAAAAAGTGACTGCTCGGGCCGGCATTTGTGCCAAAACAATCATTGGGCCATTTTTCTTCAGAGAAGGCGAAACAGTCGATGGGAAATGCGTGAAAAAGGACCGGTTTCAACAAGAGCGGCTTGCCCCTTTGGACTTCTATTTGTGGGGTTATTTGAAAAGCAAAGTATACGCCTCAGACCATTGACACTTGATGATGTTTCTGCAACGAAAATTCCCTTGACGTGTGGTGTCAAAAAATGGCGACAATGACTAGCCACCCAGATATCCACATTTGACCCCTTTGGACTTCTATTTGTGGGGTTATTTGAAAAGCAAAGTATACGCCTCAGACCATTGACACGAGCTCAAGGCAAACATTCGAGCCGAAATCAACGCTATACCGCCGAGAGATGCTTGAAAAAGTGATGGAAAACACAGCAGAAAGGGCACATTTTGCTTTGGTCAATAACGGGGGCCACTTGATGATGTTGTATCCAAATAAATTGTACCTGACCAAATTAGATCAAAATACCTCATCGGTTGGAAATTTCTTTTATTTTTCTTGTATAAAAATTTCACTCCACAAAGAAACTCGTTATTTTATTTGCAGAATTTTATTTACAGAATTTAATTTCATTGTATTACATACAAATAATCGGAAATTTTGATGCTTGAGCCTTTTCTCCGATCGATTTCACATGTGGTGGGCAAATAAATGCTCGGCATGGGTACATGCATCCCCATTGAATGATGTCGTTGTTTTGCAATCGAAAATTCAGCTTCATAAAATTTCTTACGTCTAATCTGGAATTCGGATTCCGGGCTATGACTTGAAATTGATTTGAATGTTTTACTGCTATGACTGCTACCAACAGCATATAAATTTGGTGATTCCCAATTAGTTGAACTGATTCGACCAATTTGATGTAGCTTTGAACGTAATAGCGCCGTGTCTACGGGTGCAGCTGCCCGAGGAAATGGGGTTTTCGAATCTGTGATTTTCAAATGCCCGTAATCTTTATTTACAGGATGACAAGTTTCACGTATATTTTCCAAATCGAAACGTGTCTTCTTTTTTTGATTTACTGAGCTGCTTCCGATTGAAGATCGGCCGGAAGTACGTTGGGACATTTTTGAAAAATATGAATAAATTTTATTGAATTTCCTAGGATTTGTGTGCTCTGTGGTTTTTCAAAATTTTCTCAGCCTAGAAGTAATAGAAGCAAATTATTCGATGAAAAAAAAACCCAAATAGCAATTGACTTGAAGCTAAATTATATCGCTCCTTTGAAACGGAATGAAAATAATTTATGAAAGTTGTCATTTGTTTGTCATAAAGAATTGAATATTTTACTAATTTTGGTGGGAAATTAAAAACTAAAATACAATTTTTATGTCAACTGAAAAACTTTTTCATGGCCAACGATTGAAATTTAAAATAAATTTTAGGTAATGAGGAGGCGGGATGCCAAAATTAAAAATACTTCAAAAGCCAGGGTGTATTAATTAATTTTAAATTATTGACCACAAAACAAAACCAGGTGAATTATTTAAATAAATTAATTTTATCATTAATTACTACCAGAAGTTGCCACTGTTATGCATGAGGCATACAAGAATAACTTTAATTAGGATGTGACGTAACAAAGCAGTTGTATGATTTACAGGATGATACTAAGTGGTTTCCCCTTGTAATAACTAATGAATTTATCGACCTAAGTAAGTCCAAAAAACTGATGGCAACCTTTCGCTCCTACCACATATTTATATATAAACTTGTCCAATTACGCATCGAGGCATTATTTTACTCATCATTTACTATAAATAATTTTCTTCTTTTTCTTCTTCTTCTTATAATCACACAACAGCCCATGGAGGGCCTAGGCCGAGCTTCTCGTACCAAGTCATGTTCGAACGGCGATGTGAACAGCTTTTCTTAGGTAATTTTTACTCTGGTAGGTTTGTCATTGCTTGCCAAGAGGTGGTCCTGTTTAGAAAAATACTTAATTTGTCTATTTTTGATTTTTGACTATGCCGAAGATCGGAGCCTGGCAATCGCAGCAGTCTGCCAACTACGCCACAGCGACCACCACGGTATTATTTACTCTCCATACAAATTTGTATCTGCAAAATAAAATTTGTCAATTTGAATTAGATGCTCTAAGTTTTGATAATATGTTGTCAGTCGTTTTTAAGTTGATTTAGTTTGTATAGTACTTAAGTGTTTGTTGTCTTACTTACTTAGCTGGCACTACAATCGATGATCGACCATGGCCGCCTCGATAAAGCTTCGCCAGTCGCCTCTGCTTTTTGGTAAGGCCAAATGCAGACCTGGTCTTTCCACCGGAGATTAGGACAGCCTCTTCTGCATGGTACTCCAGCGAGGCTCGAATAAAACGCCATTCTAGCCGGAGAGCCTTCTTTTAATACGCCCAACTTGACCCAGCCAATGAGCCGCTATATTTTTACGCGCTTGGCTTTGTCAATATCGGTGTACAGCTCACACAGCTCACGGTTTCATCTTATAGTATATCTTACAGAGTATCTACCTCTCGAACTCTCCTTACAGCCTCTCATCATTGGTCGTCAACGTCTACATTTCAGCGCCATACATAAGGACAAAGAAGGATATGGGACTTATAGAGCGTTATTTTAGTCGGTCCAGAGAGGACTCTGCTTCTCAGAGGGCTCTACTGTGCCTGTTGGCAAGAAATAACCTCCGCTTGACCACAAGGCTGAAATTATTTTTGGCGTTAATACTGGATCCTAGATTCTTGACGACTTCAAAAGTATAATTGTCAACTGTGACATTTTGTCCCAGACGTCGTGACTCTTTGTTTGTTGACACAAGGTATTTCGTTTTGTTCTCGTTCACCACTAGACCCACTCGACGAGACTCCCTTTCCAGATTGAAGAATGCTGCACTGACTGCTCACGAGTTGGTGCCAATGATGTCCATGTCATCAGCGTATGCTAGCAGCATGACACTCTTGTAGAGAATTTTGCCAGAGATGTCGATGTTCGCAGCTCGACCCTCTTTTGGTATCAAATGACGCGGAGAGGTCTGTACCAATTTTCACTGTGCTGGTGGTTTCGGTTAATGTCAAGGCTAAAGTTTGTTGTTATACAGGGTTATCACTTTTGTAGTCTCATAATAGTAGTTTTAACATTACTGATTTGTTTAACATGTCTCTCATTATAATTGTCATTTTATTAGTCTATTGCCCGACATTTACTATGGCATTCATCATCGTCCTACTGTGCCAGCAATTGGAAAGGTAATGACAAAATTTGAAGACACTAGAACCGAAATGGATGTACGTACCTTCGTAATGTACGTGGAAAATATCTCTGCTGTATGTGAAAGTGTAGCCGAAGAACCGAATTTGTCAATTCGCTCTCAGCAATTGGACCTGTCTTACGGCTCTTTATGGCATATTTTGTACCAGCTCACGCAAAAATTGATATGCAGTTCCAACAAAACGACGCGGCAATCCACACAACATGACCGATTTTGGCTTCATTGCGCGAGAAGTTCCCAGAACGTGTTAATTTCAGGTTTCGGTGCGAAAGATTAGACGATTTTCAAACAAAAGTCATTTTCAGCACATAACTAAACCAGAGATAGGCGCGAGCCGTCATTTTCGGCGTGACACGGCAGAAAATGGCACAAAAAAATGATCAGTGAGCAAGAGCAATATTTGAATTGTATTGTGCGTAATCGTGCGTGAACACGATTTTCGGTCTATTATAATTTCCTTTGATATTACCATTTAAAATATTCTGTTTGACCAGCAAGATGACTGTTCTTTCCACCCCCAACATATATAATGAAATATATTTATAAAAGTGACAGCTAAATATATTAATAAAAAGTGAAGTGCCTCAATAAGCGTTTCGCCCCGACGAACACTAACGAACACTTCTTTTTCGTTTTGTAACCTTACAAAACATTTTATTAAATAAATAATAAATGCATTTGTATTCAAAGTTTTAACGATAGATTTAATGTAAGGTCTGTAAAATCATAAGAAAAAATGGAAATAACGAAGAATGCCAGCGAAATTTAAGAATTATACATTAAATCGAATTGAACTTAAAAGCAAAAATGCATTTCACAAACCTTAACGTTCAACGAGGCTCGTGCTCATCTATTGATGCTGCGTCTACTACATAAATGTGCATCTGCACTTTAAATATGTGTTGTATATCCCGATTGCCCATCAAAACCAAGGTACTCATGAATGCTGGGGCCAGCCGGGTGCATGCTATTGGAAGTTTTGTACTGCTGGGCGATCGTAAACTCAGATTTGTAAAACTGTTTTCGTTTAACATGAAATGCATCCTTCTCTCTCTCGCGTGATTCTTCGGTTGAAATGGATAAATCTCCCCATGAGTCTGACGCTCTGCTTCCCGATGAACTTTCCTCTAAGCTACGATCTAATGTTTGTTGTAGCCTAGCATGTAGATCCGTGGCAGATATACCGATATGCTTGCGTGGAAATGGCGTTTTCGTCTCAGGTATTATCATGTGACCATAATCTTTTCTCTGTGGATGAAAAGTCTTTGCGACATTATCCTCATCGAAACGCGTCATCTTGAAACTTGACTTCGAAGCCGCATAAGTTGACATGCTCTCGTCCGACATTTTCGTTTATGGATTTTTTTTGTAAGTTTCTTTGTAATTATTAGAATTATTTAAAATTTTGCTAAAAAAAACAAATTTCAAAACATACTTAAATAATTAAAAATTTTATTCCAACAAAAATATACCCCAAACGATGTGATGTGTATTGTGATTATTCATTTGGAAGTATTTTTTTTGGATTTTCCTTTTCCATTTTGATTGTGTCGTTCCCTGACATCTGCCAAATCTAAAAATTGCTCTCAATTTTCTCCCAAAATTATTGTCATTTCTAAAGTAAATATACTCTGTTGATTAATTCGAATGTAACACTATAAGGTCGCTAAGCACTTATGGTATTGTTAAAAAAAAAAAGGGTGAGCATCAGTGAAACTCCCTTATTCTTTACAAAGTCTGCATTTTCGGTTTTCAGGTTAGGTTAAGTAAACTTGTAAAAACCAGGGTCTAAAAAAACAGAACAACTTTATTTTGTAGGGTTGATTAATTTCGGATGAGAGTATGTGAATTCAATGGACAATGTTTTTTTGAATTCAATGGACGATGAAACGTAAAAATTGGGTTAGTTATTAAATTTATTTATTTGCTCAATATCTCAAATTAAGTATACACGCATACGTTCAAAAAAGTTGGTATGAGGATAGGGTAATGCCATAATTTGCAACAATTGAAAATATAAATTTAAATTGAAAATCCATTCTTGATCGGGCGGATCTGAGTTTCGAACAACGTCAGATGCATACAATTCCTATTTCGGTCTCGCAGAATTCTTTCTAAAGAGCAATTTAAAAAAGGTAATCATACTCAATCCACAAGAAAGGTGATTCCACTATCTGCGCCAACTAACGTGTGAGAAGCCTTCTTAATGTCGCATATAAGGTTTTATCGAGCGTACTGTGCGAAAGACTGAAGCCCATCGTCAACAAACTGATTGGAATCAGTGTGGCTTCAGGCCTGGTAAATCCACCATCAACCAGATATTCACACTACGCCAAATCCTGTAAAAGACCCGAGAAAAACAGATCAACACCCATCATCTATAGTCGTCGATTATAAAGCCGCCTTCGACAGCACGATTGGGGATCACTTGTACGCCGCATTGTCTGATTTTGGTATCCCTGCAAAGCTCATTCGTCTCAGGATCATTGCCTTCGCTAAAACAAATAATGGATTTATTCATTATTATTTTCAAAGAACTTTTTAAAGAACTTTTTCTAATACGATTAGTAAAATTCAAAATATAAAACGATTACTCAAATGCTATTTCACAACTGAGAGCTATTGCCAGTCTAAATTTATAATGTTACTTGTGTAAAATTATTGCTAGTCTTAATTTCTATTGCTAAATTTATGGTATATTTACAATTTTGTGGTCGCTGTGGCGTAGTGGTAGTGCGTTGGACTGCTACGCAGAGTGTCCGGGGTTCGAATCTCGGCACAGGCAAAATCAGAAAGTAGAAAAAATAATTTTTCTACACGGCACCACCTCCACGTAGGATAATAATAATTTTACATGAATAATATAAAACTTAATAAGAACCTTCTCAATATTATTTTAACATTACAATTTGATATTACAATATGAAACGGATAATTATCAATTTGATAGTTTTAATGTAAATTTAACACAAAACATGTCACTCTGATATTATTTACCATAAAATCAAAGTTTTTGATTTAACGGTGAAAATTACTTTACAAAAATATCAATTTTACATTGCTTTTACAGTTTTTTTAGTGTACTAATATAAATTATAGCTCAAAAGCTCGTTGAGGTCTTAGCCAAGTCTTCATTCAGCCTTGTTTGAAATTGCTACTCTCAATTCGCAATTTCGATAAATTCTGAATTCAAAATGACGATTTCTGATTTGAGAATGACTCAATTCTAACTGCCAATGCTTTCAGTTGCCAACGAACGCTTTCCTGATTTGAGAATGCCGTTTTTCTCTTTTCAAAGCGACATTTTCTTATTTAACTTTTTAAATCAAAATTAAACTTTCAAATTTCGAAAGGACGCCTTCAGATTCAAAGTGACTCATTCTGCTTTCATATTTACACTTTACGATTTCAATGTGGCAATGCATTTAGACTTTATAACGACTCTTTTCGATTTGAAATGACGATTTCCTAATGACGCTGTCATATTTCAAAATAACACTTTCATAATTGAAAGTGACATTTTCCAATCACGGTTTCTGACTTCAAAATGACGTATTTATATTTTGAATCACTTTTATTTATTTCAAACTAAGTAAGTAGTTTTAGTCTTAGATTTTATCCTTATGTGATATCTATCCTTTAAATCATTATTTAAACATTGAATGTCCAAATTTACAAGCAAATATTACATGTTCTAAAAACTTTCTAGTGGACGTCCGAACATAAATACAAATATTCAGTGATAATCCTAATACCAGCTGCTTTTATTTTCAGATTTTTATTTCTTTCTCTATCATACCATAGGTATTTTTTTTTTTTTTTTACAATATCCTCTAAAAGTCAATTAGGTTGGTGGCACGCTTTTGTAAGGTCAGTTGGGGGGCATTTTTTGTACATAGTGTTGTTTTTTTTTTTCGGGGAAAAATATTGTTAAAGTTTTTGTTTACATTGCTGCGTTCAGCGGCGTAACCATTAAATTGATGTCCTTTTCTATGCTACAGCCACGTCACATAAAACACATACATACGAGTACACACGAACAGAGATACACGTACATATGCACGTATTTTTCATTTATTAATTTGACTTTGGCTTTGGCAATCAATTGGCCATTTTCAATTGCATCCATTCATCGTTGGATTTCCATGGACCATCCACATCCAAACAATCACCACCCATCGTTGACAGAATTTTGTACAATTTACGAGAAACAACTGCGTTGTTATTATGGTATATATGCCCTCACATTGATATCATCAGTGTTTGTGTGTGGTTGTGTGATTTCATATGAACGTGGTATTGGTTGGTTCTATGATGGAAGAGGAAATCAATTCGAATTATTTGGTTTCCAATTCATTGCACTTCACTTTTACAGTTAATTAAGATCCTATTTTCAATTTGAGGTTATATATTTTGTAATTTTTGGCAAGCAGCCCGACGCCATCCTCAAACCTTATCCCCCCCTTACCCCAGTACCCCCTTACCCACTACCCTTACTCTATTATTCAATATTTCAATTTTGTTTATTTAGGCTGAATTCAATTTTATTATTTCAAATCATTTGGTATTTCTAAAGAAAAAACACATAAAATTTTAGTTTAGTTTTCACACAACACACAGTTCATTTGTTGCCACCAAATCAAGAGCAAGCCAACATACAAAAAACCACGCAATTCGTTAGTTCAACCCGATATCGGCCACTATAAATTTGTGGACGGATTAGTTTGAATTGTTTATATGCATAAATATTATTTTTTTTTGTAGCATGTGTACTTAGTTGCTGTATGCAGCAAGGGTCAAACCCGAAGGGTAAGGTTTATATTAAACAGTGGCAAAAATTATACACACGCGAATGAATTTAGCATTTCTGCTTCTATTCTAATGACATTATAAAGTTTTGAATGTAACACAGTGCAATACACTATTTGCGGAGCAAAAATGGCGATATAAATTGAAAGTGATGCAGCGTAGCAAATCGCGCTATACCAGGTTTTGCTACTAGACATGACAAATTCTTTAATGAATTTGGGGCGTATGATTGATTTTTTATGTTTACCCACATTCAGTCATAAAACGTTGATAATTTCTCTTTACTGTCTGTCTGCAGCAAAATAAAACTTAATGTCCTAACTCATAGTTTTTTGAACAAAGCATGCGAAACAGCTTTATAAGTGGTGGAGATTACAATGCAAAGCACAATGCTTGGAGCTCCCGACTTATAACTACAAAAGTGCGGCAACTCCTGTCTGCCATTCAAACTATAAGTCAAAGTACCATCTCAGCAGGAGAACCAACGAGTTGGCCTGCGGATTCGAAAAAAAATTGCTAATCTTATTGAATTTTGTGTAACTAGAGATATTGATCTTACAAGTTTTAAATGTTACTCAAATTTTGACCTATCAACAGACCATTCCCCTGTGCTAATTATACTGAGAAAAACGCCTAAAGAAGTAAACAAGCCATGTGTGCTACATAATTGTAGGACCAATTGGCCTTTCTTCAGAGAGTTAGTTGCCATAACGATTAATCTTAAACTGCTACTTAAAACACCCAACGACATTACAGAAGCAGTAGAACACATTAATGAATGTACCATATCCAAGAAGTTACTACACAACAAAGTATTCCATTTCAATCCAGGATAAGATAAAAGAAAAAAGGTTACCAAAGAAATTTTGACAAAAAACATGGTTCCCAGGTGATGAAAAGCACTTAAATGCTACAACTAAAGAGTTTTAGCTGAGGGCATAAACATACTAGACAAAAATTATATGGAAAAACTTAAAGCAACTTGTGAAACAGATTATCCTCTTTGGATGGCAGCATATAAACTGAAAATACCAACTTATGAACGTGGTATTGGTTGGTTCTATGATGTAAGAGGAAAACCAACACAATTTCAACCCCCAATACGAAAACCCGATGGAACGTGGGCGAAAAGTGACCACGAAAAGTCACAAATATTTGCTCAACATCTTGAAGATGTATTTATTCCCAATCCTGACAAACCACCAGAGTGGAAATATTAAATGAAGTATCCGAGCTCTTAGCTCAGCTATATTAATTGGATTTACTGATATATAGTAGTTTCACAAAAAACGAAGTACAGTCAATAATACACAAATTAAAACCTGCTCCAGGATATGACCTGAATTATCAGAGCAAGCAATAACCTTCCTAACCCAACTATATAATGCCGTGTTTAGAACTAGCTTTATGCTACCACAGTCGAAGGTTGCACAAATAAAAATTATACAGAAACCCGGGAAAAATGCTAGAGATTCAAAATCATACCCAAATCATACCAATAAGCCTGCTACAATTCCCTTCCAAAGTTTTGGAATCGTTGCTTATGAAAAAGCTAATGCCTATTATTGTGCCAAAATATCTTATTCGTGATCATCAGTTCGGTTCGGTTCGGTTTCCGTTAAGGTCCCTGTATAATTGAACAAATTCATAGACTTCTTGAACAAATAAACGAAGCCTTCGAATCCAAGAAATACTGCATCACTGCTTTTCTAGACATAAGTATCACAAGCTTTTAACCGTATGTAGCACGAGTAGCTTATATATAAATCAAAAAAAACGCTTCCAATAAACTTTTACACGTCATGGAAACAGTATGTTGAAAATCGCCATTTCTTCGTGAAGCAGAGCAATGACATCACATTTATTTAAGATATAAGAGCCGGTGTTCCACAGGGCAGTGTTATGGGCCCAATGTTATATCTACTTTTCACTGTTGATCTGCCGACAACTGATGGAATTGCATACTTTTTTTGCTTGGTATGTTTAAAATATTGTGAGTTAGGACATTAGCTTTTACTTTTTTGAAGACAAAAAGAGAAATTATTAACGGTTTAGGACTTGTAGGTGTAATACCGAATGCGTCTAAATATGAAAAAATCACTCATACGCCCCAGAGTTTTCGAAGCCATCAAAAAAATGTGGGACGTCTGGAAGCAAAGCCTGGTGTTAACTCCGGGGTGAGTTATTTAAATGAGTGATGGAAAGGGGAGTTTTAATTCATGAAAGATGACTTTGATGTTGTTGCATAGTGTAATTTGTACTAAAAAATTGTTGAATTCAATTTTGTTTAGTTTCACACTGTCCATGTGTTATTGATTTCATAAAATGTCCGCTGATTTGGTTGTTTTCAATGTACGAGTATTTAGGACAATGTGACTTGAATATGGTAAGAGACTATTTAGGATTTGAAGAAAACCCTTGCGCAAAAAGCACTGGAGTGAAACAACTATGTTCAATTTCTCTCCCATGTTCACAAAATAATGTTGTAAGTTTATTACATAAGGAAAAGCATTGCATGGAGCACAAATAAACAACTTGCATATAATTTATCTCATGTCTCAGCGAGATGCAAGCTAAAGTTGAACTTTAGCCTTGTGCTTTCAAGAGGAGTATAACAGGGAAATACTTATATAATCTGAATTTTAACAGCCCGCTGCAGTCGACAATCATTTCTCCTAACTTTTGATAAGATATTGAAGCGTTTGAGTACAATTCCTATCATATATCAAGACATTAGTCTAATTCAAGATAATGCGCTTCTATGGTAACTCATTTAAATGCAAAAGAACATGTGCAAAACTTAAAATATCTTGTTTACCTACTTATTACGATACTTACCATATAAAATCCATACGTTCTTATTTAAATGCGTTCGCTTTTCCTAAATAACACCACTCAAATGCGCCAAATAATATGCTATATTATTTAAGCTTAATAAATACATACAAAAATATGATACCATAACCTAACCTCAAGCGCAAGTATGAGAAAAGCAATGAAAACAACAGCGAAAACGGTTCATGATATTGTCCTCAAAAAAGAGAAAATAAATACACACATAATGCATGATTATCCTTCGAAAATCCTAAACGCTTAATATCACATCACAAACATTTATTGACACAAATTGCTCTTCTTCTGCTGTTGCTACTTCATTTTCTTCGCCTGCTCGTGCTGCTGCTGCTACATCTTGTTGCTACTTCAGCATGTGTTGCCAACACAATCATGCATGAAAAATTGGTTCCGTTCGTTTTTATTAGAAAAATAATAAAATATTCATAAAGATTCTTGTTTCATTTTGTTTTTTGTAATTTCTTCGTTCTTTATTCACGCTTCAGCATCTTCCTACAGAATAGCGTTAAATATTATGTATATATTTTACAATAACACCAATAGAATATTGGCAACCAGATATGTACATATGTACATATATTTATGGCATAGTATTAGGCGTTGGAAATTGGGAATTTGTGTTAGTTTGATTGGGAGCAGAGCGTGTACAAAATACACTCTAAAGTAATAAGAATTTATGATGAATTTCGGGAAACTAAAATTTTTTAGTGCATAAAGGAAAATTTTGATTTTGAGTTTTTATTATTATTTTTTTATTTACTTGTGTTTAATCTATGTGTCCGCTTCGAATAAACGGAGATGAGTTAGGCATATTCCTTGCCTTATAATTGGAATGGTCCATATTTATCATATTTATGTATCATAATATTTTGCACTTTTTTATCGATATCAAAAATATCACATTTTCGAACATAATTCGAAAATATTATACCTTAAATTCTGCCAAGGAGGTTGTCGATATATCGAACATATTTCATTTAACCCATTTTGGACATCTGTACGATATTTCGTACAGGAAATTAGACAATTCGCCACAAATACATTTACAAATATTTTAGAAAATCAATCACTATTTTATATTTCCAAATTACTTAGCTTTAAAATTATATTTTCCTAAACCAAAATAATTAAATTTCACCTGACTAAAAGGCCAGCCAGCTAAAGAGACATATTTTTTTAGAAGGTGGTTTTGAAAATCCACAACAATTAGTAAACCGAATTTATTTGCTTTTGAAACAGGTAAAGGACACAGAAAATGATCAAGTAAAAACAGTAAATTAGCGTATGAAAAATTATGCGTGGATGCATCCACTAAGCGCCCTCTATCTATCAATCTAGTATGAATCATACGCGAATCATAATTGATTGATTGAGGGCGCAGATTCGCGTATGATTCATACTCGATTGGTAGAGGGCGCTGCCCATCAGAGTCTAGTAAAATTTAACATTTCCAACAAAAATTTGACATTTCAAACAAAAGTTGTTAGAAATTTCTTGTGCTGAAAGAATGAATGAGTACAGACTGAAAAAATCAAACGCGAGGCACAAACGAATGGCGATCCCCTGCAAAAACTTCGGCTGAGAGACAGCGAGAATGTAGACTTCGTCGAAAAATGGAGGCCCAACAAAATTCAGATTCTGCTATAAAAAAAAACCCAGAAACCAGCACCGGCAGATCGAGAGAGTGTAAGCTTCGCAAGCAACTCGAGGCACAACAGAATTCGTATTTCATTGAAGAACAACTCGCAAAAACTATTGCGGAGAGACATCATGAATGAAAAGTGAGCTCATTAGAACCAATATATGCATCAACACTCATCTAATTGAGGCCCGACGAAGATCCTCTGATTATACAGCACCAGGCAGTCATTGAGGTGGCCGAATTCCCAGCTTCCCAACAAAAGAGAAAGACAGAAGATTTACTTGTAAATATTCCGGAAAATCTTTCCTCGGTGAAAAGCAAACAACTTGCATCAGCACAACAAAACATAGACAAGATTTTGTAAGTTTCTAATCATAACCTCATAACATTCACCAGTTTTCAGACTGGCAAGTGGCAAATTGTCCATCTGTTGAGATCACACAACCTTAATATTTTCATGATAATGATGCAAATAAATTCGCATGCTTTGATAATGATTATTTTTATGGGGATGATGATTTGCAAACGTTGAAAATGAAGTTAATCCAGATGTAGCACACCTGGGATCAGAGAATCATCAAAGTTAACTGTACAAGGCTTATCGATTGCATAAATTAGCACATAAAAATTTTCAAAACACGTTCATTCAAAATTCCTTCGGCCACGCCTTTAATGTCTGCGATAGACTCTGTTTTTTATAAGTTTACTAAACCTTACCTAAAAACCCAAAACGAAAACGTTCTGAAGAAGTAAACTTCTGTAGGGGTCCCACTGATGCACACAATTTTTTATTTTTTTTTATTGTTAATTGCCTAGGAGTGCGACTTCTACATCCAATCATCTAACGAGTATGTATTCAATAGTATATATAATTTTTCTACAACTACGAGTATTATTTCTAACCACATATTGTGTTTTTAGTGGTTTTTCATATGCGTCGTACACTCATTTCAATGTTATATTGAAAAGCACACAAATGCAATAAAATTGTATTATTTACACTAAAACTTTGAATTCGAAAACAAAGGGAGAGGAAGCGAAATTTATTGTGTAACATTTTGACGCAAGAGTTTTTGTTACGATATCAATTTGAAGTGTTGTTATTTGCCTCTAAACATGCTTCATTTTATTACTCAAATAGCTTATTGCATATAGTACGCGCGCACACACACACACACACACACATACATACTCGTATATAAGTACACATACTATGCAGCATACTTGCTGCTGCGTTGTTGCCTTTGATGAAGAAATGTCATCAGTGACAGCTGTGCACTCACATATTTGTAAATTGAATATCTACAGCGAATTTGGTGGGGAGAGAAGAGATTTACTAAAGCGAATTATTGCAATATGTTTATTTATTATATTGCTCAATGCACACACACACTTACATATGTTCATACATGCATACCATACTGTCGATTATTGGCAAAAGGATCAAATCGATTTTAATTGAATTGAATAGAAATGGCTTTTTCATGTGTGAGCGCAAAATTTGTTTTAAATTAACTTTCATCATAACTTAAATGCATATAAGAGATTTATATGAGTATTTATGTAATAAGCTAAATCCTGGAAAAGAACCGAGAGAAACAGATCGACACCCATCATCTATAGTCGTCGATTATAAAGCCGCCTTCGACAGCACGATTAGGAATCACTTGTACGTCGCAATGTCTGATTTTGGTATCCCTGCAAAGCTCATTCGTCTTTGCAAAATAACAGTGGCCGACATCACCAGTGCAGCGAAAATTGTGGCAGACCTCTCCGCTTCATTGGATACCAAAAAAGGTTTCAGACAAAGTGATAACCTATCGTGTGACTTCTTTAACCTCATGCTGGAGAAAATACTTCGAGCTGCGAACATGAAAACCTCTGGCACTATTTTCAACAAGAGTGTCATGTTGCTAGCATATGCTGATGATATTGACATCATTGGTGCCAACGTGCGAACGGCAGCGTGCAGCATTCTCCAATCTGGAAAGAAAGGTGAACGAAGACAAATCGAAATACCTTGTGTCAACAATCAAAGAGTAACGACGTCTTAGACAAAATGTCACTATTGACAATTATACTCTTGAAGTTGGCAATGACTTTGTTTACGTAAGATCCATCATTATGGTCTCCGTGGTATAGTTGGTAGTGCATTGGCCTGCTACGCAGAGTGTCCGAGGCACAGGCAAAACCAAAAAGTATAAATTCCAAGTTTTCTTCACGGCACCACCTCTGGGCAGACAATGGCAAACCTATAAAAGTAAAAATTGCCTATGAAAAGCTTCTCACTTTGCTGTTCGGACACGGCATTAAACTGTAGGCCCCTTTCATTCATGTACAAAGCTCGGCCTAGGCCTCCCATGGGCTGTTTCATTTAATTTCGTCAAAATTCTTCAGTAAGTAGACTAGAAATCATAAAAATTGTTGTAAAAATAATTAATAATTAGATGATAAAGATTATACTGAAATAAAATATAATATTTAAATCAATATAATGCTTGAAATGATTCCTAATTATAGAGAAATCCACATCGCATTGTTTTGAGACTTTGTTAAATTCTAGCAAGACCCTGGTGATTGGTGCATTCATTAGATAGTTAGTTTTCCAAGTAGATGCATAAAAAGGAACATGGTAGAACATGGCGCAGATGACATGATGGTACATTAAATCTAACCTTTTCAAGTAAAAATGGGGAATCAATATTTCCATAAATCAAGTCATACACAACCATGAGAGAATGTATAACTCTTCTGCTCTCAAGAGTCTTCAAACTAATAAGTAAGCATCGAGCATCAACAAAATGTAAAGGTTGGAGAGCAAAATGAACAAATTTCTTTTGAATTCTTTCAATACGTGCAGAGTGTGTATTGTAGAAAGGATTCCCGATGAAGGAGGCATATTCCAGTTTCGAACGCAAAAGTGTTGTAAACAAGATTTTACTCGTAAACGGATCTTTGAAATCCCTGCCATAACGACGAATAAAGGCAAGGAGCGAAAAGGCTTTAGGTACAAGGTAGTATACATGGTTAGAGAAAGTAAGCTTTCTATCTAATAGAACACTCTAATCTATGAACTCCTCAACCGACTTCAACACATTGTTAGAAATACTTTAGGACGAAAAGTACTGACTAGATGATCTTACAAATATCTTTTGAAAACAATTTTTTAATATTAAGAGTCAATTTGTTTCGTTGACACCAATCAACTAGGTGATCAATGTCCGATTGTAACAGAGCAGTATCAGTAAAATTTTTGATTCTGCAAAAGAGTTTTAAATCATCAGCATACAATAAATAATAAGAGTGTGAGAAGCAGATTTCAATGTCATTAATAAAGAGAATGAATAATAGCGGTCCTAGGACGCTACCTTGTGGAACGCCAGAAGAGGCCACAAAAGACTGCGATTTAACATTTTCAATTACAACGTGGCATACCCTATCATGAAGGTAGGACTTCAGCCACTCAAAGAAAGTAGAGTGAATACCTAAGCATGCAAGTTTTGCAATTAATATATTATGAGAAATAGTGTCAAAAGCTTTCGAGAAATCTGTATAAATAGTGTCAACCTGATACCCATTTCGAAATGCCGACATACAGAATTCAGTGAAAACGGAAAGGTTAGTAAGAGTTGATCTCCCTATAACAAATCCATGTTGGTAAGGACTTACGAGGTGTAATAAAAAAATAACCGTTATTTTAAAATTTCTTGAGTTACGTATGTTCGATTTTCGCATTTTGTTGTTTTTCTGTTATGTTGGTACACATGTCTGTTATATATGTTGGCAATACCAACCATTTTGGATTGTCAGTTTGTTTTTGACAGATAAAAAGGTTAGTCGTGTTTTGGTGTGCTCTTCGATTTTTTACTATTCGAAAAAATGGATCAAAGAAACTGTATTCAGTTTTGTGTCAAAAATGAAATTAAATGCGCAAGGACATTTGAAATGTTGACTGTGGCCTTTGGCGAGTCTACTATGAGCAGAACACAAGTTCAATTGTGGTATAACCGGTTTAAGGAAGGCCGAGAAGATGTCAATGACGATGCTCGTCCTGGTCGCCCGAGCACGTCAACAACCGATGAAAACATTAACGCAGTGAAGAAAATGATTTTGGATAATCGTCGAATCACTATCAGAGAGGTTGCTGATGATGTTGGCATATCGTTCGGCTCATGCCAAGCAATTTTTACGGATGTTTTAGGCATGAAACGTGCGGCAGCGAAGATTGTTCCAAAATTGCTAAATTTTGAGCAAAAACAACGTCGCTCGTGCGTAAGTTTTTGGCCAAAAACAAAACCGTTATCATGCCTCAACCACCGTATTCACCGGACTTGGCCCCCGCTGACTATTTCCTCTTCCCAAAACTGAAGACACCGATGAAAGGAAAGCGTTTTGCTACGATTGAGGAGTTAAAAGAAAAATCGAAACAGGAGTTTTGGCCAAAAATAAAAGCGTTATCATGCCTCAACCATGCCTTGTTGGCGATACAAAAAAGCGCGATTCAGAAGTGTTTCGAGGATTGGAAAAAACGCTGGCATAAGTGTATTATATCTGAGGGGGATTACTTTGAAGGGGACAAGATAGTTGTTGATGAATAAATAAATACTTTTTGAAAAAATTTAAAATAACGGTTATATTGATCATACCTCGTATAATTTGTTGCACTGCAAAAAATAGTTTATCTTTGACAACTTTTTCCAGAAGCTTTGAAATTGTAGAGAGTTTAGAGATTGGCCTGTAATTAAGAATGTCACTTTTGTTCCCTGATTTTAAGATTGGAGTAATGTGAGTAATCTTCCATTTATCAACTATAAAATATTGCACACAGTGGCAAACAAGGAGTTGTCATGCATTTCTTAAGTAGAAAAGGAGGCAGCCCATCGATATCTTTCTTTAGCGAGGATTTCGAACTCAAAATACCATTCATAACATCATCTTCCGTTACCAACAGAGCACCGAAGTCAATTGAGGATTTTATATAATTAAGAGACTGTGGATTAAAATTGTTATTATCTTCAAAAAGTTTGATTTGAAATATGTTAGCAAAAAGATATGTAGTATCAGAAACGTTATCAAAGGATACACCATTGTACGTCATGCTTAAGGGCATATTGGAACAGGCTCGTTTAGACCTAACAAAATTCCAAAAAGATTTGGGATTTAACTTTAAATCATGCTCAACCCGTTGTATAGTATGTATCGATTGTACAGAAATTTATCTAGAACATTGAATTCCTTCATATAATGCAAATATTGAAGTTTATATTCAATTCTATTATTTGATTTATAGAGCTTGGAAAATGTATTTCTTGGATTTTTAAGCTTTTTCAGGTCATTTGTATACCATGGCAATTTATGAACTCTATGAGGTAGCAATGGAATATTATTAAGACAAATATCAGAAATTTTACAAAGAAAAGCTTCAAAACAATCCGAAGTGGATTTACCTGTAAACGAACGAATCCAATCAATATCAGAAATAAATTGATTCAAAGAAACATAATCAAAGGCTTTAAAATTTAGATTGCAATTATTATAGAATATATCAATAAAATTATAAAATTCAACATATAAAATAAGAGGTGTATGATGCATGTCCGAAGGGGTAATTGGAAATGAACATTTATCCAACTGAAAGTTAACATTATTACTGGCAAATATGAGATCTAATATTCGATTTAATTTATTTACAAAAGAGTTGATTTGAATCAGGTTAATAAATACTAAATAAACTATCTAGAACATAAATTGCCTGTGTCTGATTTACATTTGTAGGCGTTAAAACAAGATCATTCGTTATTAAAGACCAAATAATCTGGTTTAAGTTAAAATCCCCATTAAAAAAAAAACATATATATAAAGATCCAGCATTAACACCAACAATAATGTCAGCCTTGAGTTCCTAATGTATGGCGCTAAGATGTGGACGTTGACGACCAATGATAAGAGGCTAATAGGAGCATTCGAGAGGAAGAAACTCCGTAAGATCTATGATCTAATATACGTGGACGATGTATATCGAATAAAATGGAACCGTAAGCTGTAAGCCGACACTCACATAGTCAAGCGCATAAGAATCAATCGCTGGCTGGGTCATGTTGAGCGAATGGAAGAAAACGCTCTTATTCGAGCCTCGGTGGAGAAACACTCAGAAGAGGACATCCTAATCTCCGGTTGAAAGACCAGGTGGGGAGACCTGTCTGCACTTAGCGACAGGCGAATGTTTATCGAGGTCGCCAAGACCGATCATCGGTTGCAGTGCCAACAAAACAAGTAAGTACATAAGTTATGTAATATTTGAAAGTTATGTATGATGTAACAAAGAAAGAATTTTGGAAAGTATTCTTAACGCTTGGAGTTCATAAAACATCGGAATATGTTCATATGTACATTATTATTTAATTTTTGGGAGCGATAAATTTGGCTAAGGCATATGCCTCCACAAAGCGCACTATGACTTGGTTCGTGCAGGTCATATGTTTATTAAAGGCAGATTGGGGTGACTGGAAGGAAACGAAAATAGTAGCCATTAATAGATTAGAATTAAAGCGCTATGCTTCTCTCATTGATCATAAATGTTTGAGTTGGAAAGTTAAGAAAGGTATTAGAGAATGTTGTGTTGTATTGAGATTAATTTATATCAATGCTTATAATAAAATGGTAATTGGGGGCAAATTAGAGAGAGCTGTTGTTTGCAGCATACTACACCCATTACATCTACTTAAGTATCATATATTTATCTACTGGATCTGAAAATGTCCGCCACAATAAACAGTAATACAATCGTTTGAGGCTAAGACGTGTTTTTGAACCCATCATGAAATTATCTTCAATGAAATCCGTTGTCGAGTATGTAAAGTAGAAAATCCTCAATCAAGCGTTAGTACTGACCTACACAAAACTATAATTTAGTAATATTTATCCTGTTTTTTAAAGTTTAGCATATTAGTACAAAAAATTTTACTCAAATTCGTTCTGTGAGCCATTTTACTACGTATTTAATACTTTGCCGATATTTTTATGTAGAAATTAAAAGTAAACGCTCATTGTTCCCTCATAGTTGTTAAAAAAAAATTGTACAACGCTTATGTATATTTTTTTTGTAACTAAAACTCATTTGTAAATGAATATAACAAAATAAAATAGCAACAAATCTTGTTTCAATTATTAATACCTGCTAAAAGAAGGACTCTTATCTCGCATAACAATCCACTTAACCATAATAGCAGCAACAACAACAACAACAGGAAACTACATCAGCTTAAAATTGAAGGAAAAAGTAAAACCGCAAAAACTGATTGATTTGCTTCCATTTCCGCAAAATATACATGCACACACACTCTCACATACAACATGATATATATACATACATACATACATACATACATACAATACATGATAATGTTAGTATGTATGTAATCGTATTCGTACTTATTGCTTATGCTATCAAACCTATCAACAATAAATGCTTTCATCATTGGCAACATCAGCAGCTATAAAAGAAGCAGAAGTGCTTAAGTAGTAGCTCATCGTTGCCGTTACGGTTGCTGACACCTTCACCATCACCATCAGTTTCATCATTGTTAGCATCACCGTTAACATCATCATTATGATTCTACGACTGCTCAAATAACACAAGTGGAAAATGAACTAAATGCACACACACATACGAATGTGACTTGCACACTAGACCGGGTCACCCTGTTGTGTTTTTACCATTACTTTCATATTTAATGTTCGGGTCAAGTGTAGCGTATCGTTGGAAAGCTGTTTATTAACCTTATTAACCTCCGATGTCACCTTCGGCTAGATATTCCAATTTTTAGATTTTTTGAGCAATATTTAGCGTAATCTCGGTAGTTTTTTTAAATAGTATAGTGTTGTCACAAAGATAACAATTTTTAAATGACAAGGTTCCGAAAGTGTATTCTAATCGAAAAAATTATGAGTTGGGTACAAAATATTAAAAAACAAAACGAATAATAAAAAAAAAAAAAAAAAAAAACAATAAAATCAACAACAAAAATTCCCAAATCCAAAATTCCCAAACTCAAAACCGACAAACTCAAAATCCCCAAACCAAATAGCTGCGATTTTATACATAATCTAAACGTACTTCACAGAAGAAATAGGAAGTTTGGGTTTAGCTCTGTTTTCGAACTCAAAACAAATTATATTTATTGAAACATTTAACAAACGAATATTTAGGTAAATAAAAGGTAATCGAATTGAGTACAAAATCCCAAATTTCTTCCCAAAAAAAAAATTTTAAACCCTAAATCCAAAATCACCAAAATCAAAATCCACAAATCCAAAATCCGCAAACTCAAAATCCCCAAACACCAAATCCCCAAATATAAAATCCCCAATCCAAAACAGCATTTTTTCTGTGAAATACATTTAGATTATGTTTAAAATTATCGCGATATAGATCGCAAGCAATAGTTTTTATTTGTATCGAAACGATTTTTAATATTTTTTCTTAGAATTTTGAAGACGTTTCAAATTTGATTTTTTGCGGGTATATCTACTTATACCCGATTGCATCTTTTCCATATTGGTCTGTATCACAATCATTTCTTTCCCCAATTCTTTAATTATTTCGTGAAAACCACATTATTTCTCCCAACAACTTTAAGTCTACGGTGCCAAGCCTCAATTGAGTTTTGAGTGAGCGGAAAATTGTCACTGAAAGACTCTCCAATGCACCAACAAGTTTGGATTATACATATTTAGGACCACTAATCTTCGTTTTTCCATTTATGTAATTTAGCTTAAACCAAGAGCTTAGTTTTTTGAAATCCTATCTTCAGAATTGCCAATTAATTCATTGTAATAAGCTAAGACACATCCAGGAGGAACAAACGATAAACTTTTAAACATACGGATTGAAATACTGAAATCTTCATCATTTCCATATTTTCGAGAAAGTCCTTCTTTTTGGCATTGTTTATTTATTTAAAACACTGATTTTGAGCTTGGCGATTTTGATGTCAGGAATTTGTGATTTATGATGTCGGTGATCTTGGATCTGGGTATTATGAGTTTGGGGATTTTTCTTAAAGTTTGGGATTTTAGGTTTGGGGATTTTTTAGCGGGATTTCGTGGCTCCCTCAAAATTTATACAAGTCTCGGCGTTATAAAAGTTAACATAAAATTTGTTTGTTATCCAAAAAAGTACCAAAAGTTTGCCCCCTTCTAGCAAAGGTATATAATAAACCATAAGACTTCTTCTTTCTTTTCAATTCTTGATCATTTCAATAGTACTTATAGTATAGTAGTAGGCACAATTTACCGTAGAACATTTGCCTCGAATGTATGTATGAACCTAGTAGCTTCCTCGCTTATGGGACTTTATTGCCCTTTTTGGGAATAAATCATATTTTTGAGCCATTAAGTGGATTCATAGAGGTATATTAGAAAAATGTATCTAGAACTTACTGTTACTGAACAACAAAAATCAGTAAAATATGTGATTATATTTATACATTCCAAGTATCTTTCCACAGACGGTAACCCGATCTAATGCAAACGTATGAATGCATGCGAGTATGTACTGCGCAGTGCAGTGTTTGACCAAACTTCTGACCACACATATTGCAATTGAGCGAAAGCAAATGCAAGGAAAGAAGAAAATAAAGTAACAACAACAATGGCATGTGTGCATCTGTATGTATGTAGGTAACCACTACAACCACACCACACCACACCACACCGTACACCTCCACCAAAAGTTTTCACTTTTCTCTTCCAAATGCTCTAAAGCAGCAGAAGCACTTTTAATAGCTACCGAACTACCGCAGTTTGATGATGAAGCTTCTGCGGTAAATTGGCCAATAGAAAATAACTCAGTTGCACTAATTAAAATCATGCATGAAGCAGCAGCAGCAGAAGCAACAACTTCAACAGTAGCGGCAGCATCATCATCATCGCTGTATCCACCAATGCTACAGAGATAGGCGATATAACAACAACAGCAACAATAAGAACGACATCATAACAAAAACAAACGACAGAGAGAAAAATTTAAGTTAAATTGTGTACAATCACAATCACCCAGAGTATTACTAATAGTACCTAGTAATAGTAAGTACCCTGCAGTGCAACCAACTAGCTCAATAGGTAGTTAATTAGCAAGGCCAAGAGGAAGACAACAACTAGTTCATTCCAAGATCACATTTACACGCAACATAGTATGTACTAGCTTTTTCTTCACGCTGATGTCCTCGATAACTTTTGAACTAGCTAAACTATGTAGTATAAGATGGTACAAGCTTCTATGTAATCTCGGCACAGGCAAAATTATAAAGTAGAAAAAACAAATTTTCTATTCGGCAAACCTACAAGAGTATAAAAAAGCTTATAAAAAGCTTTTCTCTTCGCCGTTCGAATTCGGCATATAACTGATGGTCCTTTCCATTCATGTACAAATATAGCACGCGCAACATGAGTGGATGCGAAAAGCTCGGTCTAGTCCCTTTATTGGCTGTTGTGCCATTAAAAGAAGATACTCATTTACAATTAAAAAATTGCAGACTACATTTTTCAGAGTCGAAATTGTACAACAAAAAATTGTCTATTATATTTTCTGAATTTATTATAAATAAGTTTCAACATCTTTTTTTTTCTGTTAGTAATTTGTAATTTGTGAGACTAACTCGTTTTTGCTTGCACTGCAGGGTATCGCAAGAACGAATGAGTAGTAGTTTACAAATGACAGTAGCGGAAAATAGAAACGGAAACGGAAACTCGAATACTTCACTTGCGGCATCATCGTCGTCGTTGACTACAAGTCGTTAGTTTAGTTTGCTAACAAAAACGGAAATGTGAAAATGCATTTCACTACAGATATTCAGTAGATAAACAACAAAACACAACCACAACAGCAACGACAAGAGTACAACAACAACAACAACAACAGCAGCAGCAGCAGCAGCATAGTGATACTCGCAATTCAATGCAGATGCTAAGGTGGAATTTCCTGCAGTTGACTAAAGTAATTAAACTAATGGGTTTTCTGCTTTAGCTTCTTCTTATTTTGAAAATTTTTTTCTGTGTTTGGATTTTTTGTTTGATTTTTTTTTTTCTTGTTTTAAGCAGCATCTTTTATGGTTTTGGTTTAGTTCCTTTATTTTTCCATGTGTTTTTATGTCGCATAAAAATGTCGAAAATTTAATGAATGTCATGTGTGTGAGTGTGTTTGTGTGTGTGCATGGGTGGATATGTAAAATAAAATAAAACGAATAACTTTTGCAATCAAACACTTGCCAACAAAATTTTCAAGAACAATCACCTACAAATTTGCATATATCTTTCTTTCAGACACTAAACTTGTCATATTTAAAATTACCGGATATACAGTTAATTGAGTCGAAACACACATTCCTTATCAGCGGCTCAAAAATAACTTAAATATCTTTATGAGTCTTTATCTGGCTAAAAACGAAAGTATGTAGTTTCAAGGATTTCGAATCCTTGAATTCTGCTCTCACTTTCACATGATGCGTCCTGGGCAATCTGAGCTCGAGAAACGAGGAGTGACTATCCACCCATCGTAAGAGTTCGAAAAAGAGCAATGCATTAGCATCAAAGTAACACATGTGCGTAATGGGAACATTGAAAGCTTCGCTCAACAAGGCAATATCATCACCAAGAAGGACATCCTAAGCAGAATATTGCAACCGAATAAAGCCGTTCTTAATTCTAAATAAAATTAAGAAACCTTCTATCATTATTTGTACCCTCTGCCTATACAATGCATGCAACATAGAGCCAGTAGCCAAATACATTAAGGTGCATTATCGCATATTCCTTTTGCGAGCTAAGGTTCCAACAGCTGATTTTTTATGAAATTTGAACCTTCAAATCAAGATAACATGCTCATGCTTTTAGAGCAAATTTGTGATCTCACAACGAAATAGGGCGCATAAAAGGCCGTATAAATTAATCAAACATTCGCCTAAACTCAATTAAATAGAAGCGACAACAAAAGAATCAGTAATATTAGTTCATTTTATCCATTTTATTTCTGAATAAAGTATCGTTTTAATATACATTCATACCTACATGTAGCTAAGTACATAAAACCAAAGATAAAACCCTCAATATGATTTATTTAAATAAATATTTAGTGCTATACTAGGTATTTAAAAAAATCCAACCTTACTTTTAAAAAAGTAAGCGTTCAAAATGGTATATATTGCACTTGCTATTATTTTATTCACAATTTATGTACCATTCACCAAATGGTAATGTAGATTTATCCGGAAAATCCGTTTTCATTTTGTTCTATCACTAATAAATTTTTTCTCAGTTTTTGCTCTCTTTTCCGTTATCATCTTGCACTTTCTCCTTCTTTTCCTTTTTTCCATCTACAATTTCTCCCTTTTCCGTTGCGTGATCACCCTCCTTAGCCAAACGGGCATATTCGCTCTTTACCAAATCCCGCAGTTCATCACCCCAACCCAAAGCATCTACCAATTCATAAACACCATCATCACAATCTCCAATTACAGCTATATCACGCGTATTGCGATCACTATCAAACTGCAAGCCCTTTCCGCCCATTAAGAATGCACTAAATTCGCCATAGTCATGTCCGACCTTCGTGCGATTAATCAACAAACGCACACAACGGGATCGGGCACGGTCAACTAACGACGCAAACGGTTGTACCTCCAATGAAGTACCCATAATTATAAGTAAATCACATTTTTCAAAATCTTTCTCGGGCAACGTATAAAATTTATCCGGTAACCCTTCACCAAAGAAGACAATGTCCGGCTTCACAACACTGTTGCACCTCTCACACGTGGGCACATTACCGCTAAATATTTTCTCCTTCATCCATTCCATAGAGTAAACCTTACGACAACCGAGACAATGATTGGTGTAGAAGGTGCCATGTGCCTCGACAAGTTTTTCTTCCGGAATACCAGCGATACGTTCCAGAGTATCGATATTTTGCGTGTAGTGACGCTGGAGCAAACCCTTATCATGCAGCAGGCGCACAAAATAATGAGAAGGCGTTGGATTGAAAGTGCCTGGGTAAAGTTCTTTGGCTAAAGCGAAAAACGGTTGTGGATTCTCTGCAAAATAATCCATTTCGAAGATGGCCGATGGATGTGGAAGGTTATATTTTTGTAAATTATCATAAAGACCAGAGCCGGGAGAACGAAAATCTGGTATACCAGCAGCTAGACGAAAGTAGAAAATCTGTTAAAGTTGTTATTATTTCCAGTTAAAAGTGTTGGTTTGTTCATACATGTTGAAATGCCAGCACCCACCATGGTTATTATGTTTTTAAAACCTTTATCCTTCCAATGTTTGGTTAATCCATGCAGAGTTAAATCGTCAATTATCTGAAATATATATGTACATTTTGGTAAATGAAATATGAATTACGAAATAACGAATTTTAAAATAACCTTTTCTGTTGGACCATCTTCACTATCTGTTGAACCGACTGTTAATTTTTTGAAAAACGAAATGAAAGAAGCCTGAATGGCATCCATGGTAGACTCATCTGAAAATATATTTAATTAAATTATTAAAATAAATATAAAACAAAACTAATATCATCCACCTTCACCGTCTTATTGGTCACAACCAGCGACACTTGGTACAAATTGATTTCAAGTAAAATTTACCATCTTGGTGTACTTGAGTACACGAAGGTTAAGGTCGAAGGTCCCACTACATTATTCGTTACATGCTCACATAACCTAAAAATCAGGTTCATGTACAGTTTACAAAAATAATGCACGGTTTCAGTCTGTGATGTGTAGTAGATTTATCCCAGGATTTTCATTTTTTTTTTTTGCAACAAATTCACCAAACTGAGGTATTTTCTTACACACACAAATGCATGGTAATAAGGAATTGCAGAATTCAGTAGTTACTCAATTAATAAATTTGGGTAAGATCAAATAAAATATTTATTGTTTTCACATTCAATAACAACGCTAATATATTTCTTTCATTATTTTCATGAGTGCAAAATATGCAGCACTGGGGTTTTTATAAACTCACCTTCGCCACTCTCAACACGTTTATCTATTTTCTCCTCTTCTTTGCTTTCGCCTTTTTTCCGTGATGTTGATGCTTTTTCATCACTCATTTTGTTGTCAATTCGTCGTGTTGTTATGGGAACAGATGTAAATGTCACTACGCCACGTTTATAATAATTTAAATAATTTCTTAATATCGTCGCCGTTTTAAGAATGATTTCTAAAAGATTCTCTAAAACAATTAAATTACCAGGCGAAAATATGAAAAATCGAAAACACCACTATAAATGTCACCCAAAAACAATGTTGTACTACCCAAAACTAAAATAAGGTTGCCACTCCACTGATTCCAATACTACACTTGGAGTATTTTCTGCAAATACATATGATTGTTAACACGTCTTATGTGTATGAACATACGTAACTACACATGAAAATGTAGGTAATGAAGGTTGACGTAACAGATACAGAAACCGTCCACTACTGTGTATCCTCATTACATTGCATCGCCAAGATGCCTAAATGGATGATATCAATTCTGGCATATCACACATTGGTAATCACTATGGCAAGGTAAAATTTCTCAATCTCTTCTCAGTCATAAACATTGCGGTACAGATGAACTTCTAAGGCGAAAATTGTCTAATTTATTATATTGTTGTTTGAATCAGCGTATACTACACACACAATTGACGAATTGATCAATCAAAATCAAAAACAACATCACCTAGTATAAATGAAAAATTATTTTAAGAAAAATATCTTAATTCTTCATTAACGTGATCTGGCAACGTTTGCAACTTTTCCCCCTACAAAGCCACGCTAAGGGATTTTCCACCGCATTACTGTTAACTGTCAATTTTGTTTTGATAGCTTGACATTTCAGACCAGCCCCAGCTGGTTTGTTTTCTTTTCCTGAAAATTTTCATCCTTGAGCGTCGATTTTTATAAAATCAAGAGAAAATCAAATTAAATGCAAAGATCTAGTTAAAAAGTAAAAAAGATTTGTATTGAAATTATTAAAAGTGTGTATTGAGTGTAAATTTATTGATTTCGAAACGAATACGTGGAATTTTGTAGCAGGCGCACATTGCCCACTTCGCTTCAGACTGCTTAAAATAACAACGGTAAGAAAATTTTCTCAATTCTACTTTTTTACATTTACTGATTGTTTCGCACTTTTGTAGGCACACTCAATTGAATTATTGCTTGGAACGCAGACAATAAAAACAAAAACTATCGATTTTCTTGCATACCTCATGAAAAATGCACCTCAATCATGCCACTGCTGCTATGGCTAACTACCAACACTACCCGCCACCACAAATATCCACGCATGGCGGCACGCCTACAACCGTGCAACAACAGACGATTACGGCCGCGAGCCCCTCGTTCACGCTACACCAATTGACCGCGGTGCAAGCCATACAGCATCCGACTCATCAGGCTATGCTGCATCCGCAGCATCCTCTCGTACATTTATTGGATATCTCTACGACAAACACGCCTAATCCCACGCCCATTTCTCCAACCAAAATCGAGGTACAAAGCGAAGAAGAAGTGCAAGTGGACGATCCGCGCAAGAAGAAACAGTGCCACGTCTGCAAAAATAAGTTCCGGCAGCTGACCACGTTGCGTAACCACATGAAGATACACACCGACGAGCGGCCGTATAAGTGTAAACACTGCGACAAGGCATTCCGCCAAATTTCCACCCTAACCAATCACGTCAAGATTCATACCGGCGAGAAGCCGTTCACGTGCAATATTTGCGCCAAGGATTTTCGACAGCAGAGCACTCTCATCAATCACATAAAGACGCATAAAGGTAAGTCCCTCCAGCCTCTCTCCTCCGTAGTCACTTCTTTCTCATAGGTCGTACGAGCGAACGCAATTGCAAATTTCACTTTTATGTATTTCTTCATCAGAGTCCAGCACTCCCACATCGCTGCTGAACTATCAGCCGGCCACCGGGCAACACACAAAGCGTCACTCGAAAATGTCTCACGGCCAAATGTCTGCGCAGGGATCATACCAGAATCGCATACCCATCTCGAAAAGCCTCTACTCGGGCAGCTACAATTCTCCGCAAGCCGAGGAGCTGGTCAAGCCCTACCAGTGTAATGTGTGCAAGCGACGCTTCCCACAGCTGAGCACACTGCACAATCACGAGCGGACGCACATCGATCCAAAGCCCTATAAGTGCGATACATGCGATAAGTCGTTCAGCCAACTGGCCACATTGGCCAACCACAAGAAAATCCACACCGGCGACAAGCCGTTCGCCTGTTCCTACTGTTCGATGCAGTTCCGGCAGCAAAGCACACTCACCAATCACATGAAGACGCACGCTGCAGGTGAGCAACTTGTGTGTTCGCCGTTCGACTGAGAAATGTTAACACCATTTTTCCCTAACAAAGCTTTTATTTAATTTACACGCAAAACAGCTGCATCCGCAACTTCAGCACCAACCATTACATCGATGGCCGGACCCGCACCTCCACCACCACTACACCATGGGCTACACAACACCGCGGCACTAATCTCGCATGCACAACCCTCACACCACCTCAACGCCGCCAGCATGATCCATCAACAGCTGCAAGTGGAGCATCCCCTCCTGCATTTTCTCGATAGCAACACCACAGTCAGCACCATCGTCTCCAAGGCCGAGCAATACAACAACAACAGCGACCGCTGCTCTCAGCGCAGCAACAACAGCAGCCTCATGCTCGAGTCACCGGATCGTCCGTTTCCGTGCACCATCTGCCGGAAAGCCTTCTCCCAACAGAGCACCCTCACCAACCATGTGAAGACGCACACCGGCGAGAAACCACACAAGTGCAAAATATGCGATTCCAACTTTCGCCAACTGTCAACATTGAACAACCACATGAAGATACACACGGGCGAGAAGCCATACGCCTGCTCCTATTGCCCGAAGCAGTTCCGCCAGAAGAGCACACTCACCAACCACATCCGAATTCATACTTGTTAGGCGCTTAGACGCTAGACACGTTGACAGACAGCCGCTTGGAAAGTTAACTACTAACCCCCAAAATAGTTTAAGAAAATGCTAAATTGCTAAAAATAAAATTTAAATTTAAATTGATATTGTGTAATAATAATATGTAATAGTAGTCTGCGTCTACGTGGTGTGGCAAAGGCAGCAGCATGTAATGTGTCCATGTAAATTAAGTATATACAGGGTGTTTTCTTCATTTTTCTTTTAACTTTATTTTATTTGTGTTTTCTAATATTCGCGCTTTATAAACCAACAATGTTATTGAGAATGTAGGTATTGAAACGAAAAGCTGAAATATTTATCTTACATACAAACACATACATAAAAACCATTAAAGTGCATACATATATATACATAAATCTATATATATATATATATATATATATATATATATATATATAAAATACCAACAACTATAATGTGCGTGTAGAACAAAACAAAATAAACAGAAAAAAAACAAAAACGTTTAATAAATGAAACGCATGTAGAATAAAAGAAAAAAAACAAGAAATATTTGTAAGCAGAAATATCCTAGAAGTGTTTCGATTAATGAACTTTCATTGTTTTTATTTACATTTTTAATTTCATGTTGTAATTTCGCAAACAAACAAAAATGTATGAACGTCAACGACGGCAAATTCATATAGAACGATTCGATTAAATTTTCAAATGGTATATATTATTTCTTTTTTAGTTATTTCAAATCTTAAATTTTTATTACTACAAATTACAAAAGAACAAAAATTCAATCTAATTTTGCTTTTTCTTCTATGGTTTTCTTTTGTTTTGGAAACGATTTAAGTAGTTGAAAAATGTACTTAATAAACGAACTTGAAAATAAAGTAATTGTTTTCTAAACCAGCTTTTCTTTCCACTCTAATTTCATAAAAATCGCTCGTGTCGAATATATTATTGTAAAGAAGTCTCTCAGAACCCAGCTCTGCATGACTCACCGGAAATTGCTTCATTCGTCGGAGAAAATGCTTTGGATATTAGCCATCAGTTTAGCTCCATATAAGGTCTTTCAGAATCCTATTTTCTCAACCTATATATGCAAGGAAGGTGGTTATTAAATATTACTTTATGTTCTAGAAATAATCACATTGAAGCGGACATTAATCTGAAGACAGCTGTAGTCCAGAAAGTTAGGTTTTTTTTTCCACCAGCTTTTCAAAGTCTGAGAAGTCAAGGAAAGGTTGGTGCCGTAAAGAAACATAATTTTTCTGCTTTTGGATTTTTCGTGTCAAGATTTGAATCAGGACACTCAGCGTAGAAGACCAGGACACTCAGCGGAGAAGACCAGGACACTCAGCGGAGAAGACCAGGACACTCAGCGTAGAAGACCAGGACACTCAGCGTAGAAGACCAGGACACTCGGCGTAGAAGACCAGGACACTCAGCGTAGAAGACCAGGACACTCAGCGTAGAAGACCAGGACACTCAGCGTAGAGGACCAGGACACTCAGCGTAGAAGACCAGGAAACTCAGCGTAGAAGACCAGGACACTCAGCGTAGAAGACCAGGACACTCAGCGTAGAAGACCAGGACACTCGGCGTAGAAGACCAGGACACTCAGCGTAGAAGACCAGCGCACTATCAACTACGTCACGGCAACCGAAAAATTATTGCTCATGATCTTAAATACTAATAAGCTATAAATATCAGAATTTTGTTTAGCCCGAAGTGGATTTGGTCCCATAGTGAAGTGTATATGTATATAGTATGTATGTACAAATATATGTATCTACATTAGGTTGCTATCAAAACACTTTATCAGCACCTTCATTTTCTTCTGATACTTCATCGAAATTTGTATGAATATTTTTACTTACAGAAATCGAGGAGCTCATGAAAAGTTAAAGCTACCGACAAATATGTATATTTGACCAAGCTCTGAGATCTGAGCGCGGTCAACTTCAACTAATTGGTTTTTCTAAAATGGATTTGGGACAAATTTATTTATTTTATTGCTAGTAACAACACTGCGATCTACATATAAGAGCTATTGCAGCCCTACATGGACCTACGGTAATTCCAGAACTCCAATCTGTGATGAAAACTTTAGTATTGGTTCTACTTATATGGTGTTTAAATCGATATCAAGTATTTGATGTTGGCCCAGAGACTTTCTACGAGTATGTCCAAGTATGTGCTTCACAGATTTCTAAATTTCGTCGCGAACCCTAAGAACATGAATTATTAGAAAGAACAACTTCAAGTTCTTCAAGATGATAGTTCAACCTACAGTGTATTGTTGGTATTCCATGCAAATTATTCATATATTCTTTGTCATATTTATACATTCTTTAAAGCGTTTTTTAGGTCATGTTCCTATAAGTGCTTTCGAATAGTCTCCATGGTTAAGATTTACCAACTAAAAACTTTTACTAGTCTCCTAATGAATAGTGGAAAGATTGCTTTTCTCATCTTGCAGAAATTCTCTGCGTCAACGAAAGTAGTTGATGATCCAGCATCAGCAGCAGCCTCGTACGCTTCCTGGAAACCAACAAGACTCAAACCCGATTATTTAAGCCGAGCGTAGTGAGCTTATCGAGACACTGTCGGTCTTGAAGCAAAATCTCAATAAAGTTGAGTGCTTTAAAAAGACGACTTGAATATCTGAAAATATCGTATGACTAAATAGCATTAGTCTAGGGGATATTTAGAGTCAATTCTATTCCTCAACAGCTCATTTCTGCTACAATGAATTCTTATATGTAACTAAATAGATTGGGTTGGAATATGTTATACTTGATAAAAACATCGTTAGCCTATGGATCCAGCAGAGAATGGCAGCAACATATTGCCTAATTCTTTGTTCTAGATATTCCAACACAGTCTTTGAACATTATCTGGAATGTACTTCAGTGCTTTGATGACGATATCGATATTGTAAAATGTTGAAACAAAACTTACCTCAAAAGTATTAGCTGGAAAAAATTAAACTACTCGCACATAGCACACGCTTAAATGAAAATGTTATACTTTATTAAACTTTAAATGTAAACAGCATTTCTCGGTTTCATATTCAATCGTATATTAAATGTTAACAAAATATTTTCGTAGCACATTTGCATACAATTCAGATGCAAATTCATAGGAATAAAAAAGATATTTGTATGTTTGCAGTAGCTATACATCAGAAAAGAGGGTGTGTCTGTGTGTGATTGTGATGATACCGACGACGGAGACGACAACGAAGATACGTTAAAGATAAGTTTATATCATATAAAGTTGCATTTATACAGTAGTCCTATTATTATTGTAAAATATATATGTATAATATGAAGGTATATCAAAAAACTTCATCGTTAAATAGGGAATTACTTTGTTGAGGGTCTTAAACTAAGCAAAAACAAAAAAAAAAAAAAGAGGTTACATAATTAGCAGCTTAACACTGTTTTGCTGATATATAAATGCTACAGAATTTTATATAAATTACAATTTGAATAAAGTAAATATTATTTTTTTCAAAATGATTTCGTACTTGCTTAAGAAAACAACAAATAGAGAAATATAAGTACTTTTAGTATTTTCTGTACGCAAGGATAATTAAATTACAATGTGTGAGTATACATCAATTTTGTTTTATAAGAAAAAGGCTAGAAGAGCAAATGTAATTATATTATATTAATTAATTTATTATATATATATTTTTACTTATTAACCAATATTGTTTTGTTTTTTCTCTCGAAACTCCAGCGAAATATTATTTTCCAAAAACATCTTAATTCTACTAAAAAGTGACGAAAATTGATAATTGAATCACAAAAAGAATTATGAATTAAAGGAAGAAGAATACGTACAATCATTTACATAAAGATACACAATCTAAGTCCATCCATTAATTAATCCGAAAACATATACGCTTATAAAATATTTGGGTTTTGTTTTTGTTTTTTTTTTTTTTGATAAGTTTAGTCTAACTTGAAAAATTCTTCGAAACCGTAATAATTTAAATATATTAATCATTTTCAGCGTGCGTCGATCTTCTCGCCTCCGCAGCCTCTTATTTGATTTAATTGGATATGAAAGAGTGAAAAAATGGAAAGAGAGAGGAGCTGGGTGCTGTTGGTGGGGTATGGTGCATATTCTTCTCGTTGTGGAAGGCGAGTTGCGGAGACGCGTTGTCATATATATGTCACATAGAAATAGTAAATAGTGTGGAAGAAGCGTGAGTTTACCGAAGAAGAAGAAGAAGAAAAAGACAAACAGCAAAGCAAAACAAATCATAATCTTTTATACAGGTATTATTGTTTTTGTTACTGTTGTCGCTTTACTTGTCACCGCTGCCGCTTTACGACCTTAATATCCATTTCATTATGAAGCATACAATCATGCCAACAAAAGTATAGAACACCGTTTTAACTACCAATTGCTGGGGCAGCCCTTGCGGCAAAAATTGGCTAAAGAAGTCCATCGAGCATGTGGATGTGGATGCCGATATATTGGGTGGAAAATACTGTATGCGCTCCAGCTTAGCATGTATCATTGCCAATTGACGCTTGTGATCGTCCAAAGATCGGGTCACCTGATCAATGGCATTTGCCAATCTGAAAATAGAGTGTAGAGAGAAGCATTAATTAAATTGCAAACTGCGATCGCCGACATTTACATACTTTCGTATTGAATTGCTGGAAACTAGTTTTTTAACATCTTCATTTGATTGACTAGAGTCTGATTTATCGTCGTGGCATGGTGAAACGTGCACAATTGAGCGATTGCGCCGTTTGCCCTTCATTAAGGTCGACGATTGTAATATATTCATCGGATCGCTGCTAACGATACTGGCAGTACGGACCATAGGCGCCTGGTGGCGCGTTTTTGTAAGCACTTTATAGTTGGCTTCGTATTGTTTGACGTCGTTGCGCGGATCCCAAGGGCGTAGATCGGCGTACTTGTAAATCCACTAAATATGAATATAATGTGAGTTATGTAGTTTAAATGAGCAAAATCAACAACTTATCAATAAATCATTATCAATGCAAATTTTAAAAATCGATTCTAATTTTATTCTATTTCTTTATTTTAATTTTGAATTTTCACAATATTTTTGACAGTAAAGTTGTTGTGAGTTGTTGTGGTGGAATGTGATGGAATAAGAAAACTTACAGACTAGTAATACTTTCGGTTTGAGTTTAAAATCGAAAGACTTAATAAATGACTTTTGTAAGAAAATATTACTCATAGTGTTGTAAAGTTATGTGGTAAACGAAAACCACAGCCACACAGCCCGATGATTTTTCTAACCGAAATTGAAACTAAACGCAAGAAACTTTATGAATAAATTTTGTATTGTCTAAGAAGGAAACGTGACTCGTAGTCAGTCAAATAGAGCAAAAGTCAAGAAATTTTATGAACTACAGTAGAGTTACAGTCTTATGACATTCGAATGTATTCAGAATTGAAAACTTTTCAAACAACAAACAAACCTTAATTAAACGCAAAGAAAAATTATTCGTCATCAGTCTTACCTGATCTGTCATAATATCATGCTGGAAATGCAATGTCTCCCATTCACTATACAAGCTCTTGCGCTCCTTGGCCGCAGTACGTTGCGCTTCTTCCAGTAAAGTTTTCTGCTCCGTTGCCGCGATCTGATCTTCATTTCGAATGGCATGTGATACATGTTGCCACAACAGTTCAGACTCGTTTGGCAATTGGGCTTCCAGCGGCACAACATAGCGCACTAAACGTTTTTGTTTCGTTTCGTGATTCACCGTCAACAGGATGCTCTCTTCATTCGTTTTGACATCTTTAATTCGTATCTCTGAGTCCCAGTGGCCGATAATGGTGGCGAGCGTTTGTTTGCCCAGCTTAATTTTGCCCGTGACAACATTGGTGCCATCCGAACCGCCCAGGAATGGTTTCAGCTTAAATTCCAGTTCCGTCTTGTAACCGGTGTTCTCACAATCAATATTTACCTTGCCGCCCAATTCCATGGACAATGTGCCCACTAGAATGCCTTTGCAGTGGGCGTAAGGCGAGTTGAGCGTATAGCTTTCACCGCGCGGCAACAGCGTAAGTGTGGCCGCACCTTCCAGCACGGCAGAGGTGCTGTTGCCATAGAACTTCGATTTAGCCAAGATGGAGCAACTGATGCAGAAACCATCCTGACGGTTTGTCACATAAAATGCCGATATCGGCGGATGATGTGAGACCTGCTCGGCAATGTAATACGTACGACTGCCATTCGGATGGGCCCAATAGCAACGGAAAGTTTCACCCAATATTGGATTATAGGGCTTCTTGAGACCCTTCGGTTTCTTATAGAAACCAGAAAGATACCATTGTACGACAGTTTTCATACGTGTGAATGGATCATCCTCAGCAACAGCTCTAATAGCAATTTATATAAATTACATATGCATAGACACTTATATTATATTATATTGTATTATTTCAATGAAAAACGCAACAACAAACCTGGATATGATATCCGAATGGTAATATGAATCAGAGAGTTTATCCAAGAATGAGCGTGGCTCCAAAATAAACGTTGGCAGTACCACTTTACTCAAATCCATACCAGGACGAACTTGCTTCACCAAACACCAAATTAGACCCTTATTCTCCTCGGCAAGTTCTTCGACTTGCTCACCGGTCTGCGCGAAAAATAAAACATACATAGTCATTCTCTGGTACAAAAGTGAGTGGGTGGGTGTGTGTGTGTGTGTGTGTGTGTGTGTGTTTGTTTTTACTTACTTCACCGAATTCCTCTTCGGTTAGCGGCACATATGGTGTTTCTTGAACTTCCTCTTCAGGATCAGCTTCAGGCTCATTCATTTCACCAGCTTCCGAGTCTGTGTCTGTTTCCACACCCGACATAACTGCTGTAGCTCCTTCATTTTGACTATCAGCATCGAGATCTGTATGTGGCATGAAGAGATTAATTTTATATGGATTATTGAACTGATTGATATGCTGACGATGGATGAATACACGAACAATGAATGCGCAACACAACACAATCAGCTAGCAACAACTTAACTCGCTTATGAGCTTACAACTTTTCGACTACGATGTGTGTACTTCATTTACATTGTTTAGTTACTATGCCTGACAGTCTGCTAATTTGTTTTGCCTGCGAATTTCTCATTTCGAATAAATAATGCAATTTTAAATGATGAAGATGGTGAATGTACAGTATTAGTTAGTTGCTCTCTGCAACATCTAGCTATAAGCACTTCAATCGCTACTTATACTGCAAATACAAATTACTATAATGCCACAATAGATTGCAGATAGATCAGCTCGGCGTAGCATAAATCCTTGTACGTATTAGTAGCATTTTGTTCGAATCAATTGCGACACACGCGCACCAATTATGGAATTCTGATTTTTTTGGAAAATATTTTCTTAATTCCTTATTGTTGTCTTTATTTTAATTAAAATAAATACAAGAAATGTCAAAATACAGAAATAGGAGCGAATATTATTTTTAAAGAAATAAATAACCCAGTAAATGTTGGTGACTATTAACAACAAATAAAAAAAATTGAATAGAATTACTGAATTGTAGGTCTATGAGAAATGGCCGTTCAGCCAAAACTATTGTAGAGGCACATCTTTCTATGCTAGCTAACATACGATTACAGTATGGCCCGAAAGAAAATGCTGTACCTAGTAACAAAAACTAGGTAACTATGACAAATGGCCAAAATAGAGAAAATGGCCTGGAAAGTAGGGACGGACGTCTGGTAGCCCTAGCTAACATATACAACAAAAAGTCATAGTACTCATAATGTGTATAGGGTATAAGGGCTCTAGACTATGTGAAGTGATTGTGCACAGGGCACATTTACACTGGAAGGCGGCCCGGTCCGTTGGAACACTATGTTAGTGTTCATTCCTCTATATCAACTGAGTAAGATAGAGAACTGTTGTCCTAGGTTATTTTTCAACAGTTAGCCGAGACGGAAAATGTCATATGAAAGATGAACTCTCTTCTTACTCTTCATTTTTACAGCTCCTACAAAAGTAGTGGCAGTGACCAGTTATTGCTGCCACAATTTTGTACATCCATTTCACTTATGCTTGGTATAAGATCGCATTTTGAAATCTATACTATTTGCAAGTTGCCAGAGGTAGTAGTTTTACCCTGGAAGCGAAGAATTAAAGCTGTTGGCTACTTTACAGAATAAAGACAACGACGGCTATCAACTGTACATTGTTGTTAGAACGTCCCATTGTGATACCACATGATTGGAACTATAGATTAAGGCCGGTTTTGAAGGGTAGCGTGGCAACGTCTTATCACTTGGTGGTTTTGCCATTGCCTAACAAGAGATGTACTTGTGCACTTTCTTATAATACTACTCTTTTTTTCTTTTAATGACACAACAGTCTAGTCCGAGCTGGGAATAGGAACCAAACCCCCAACCCCCGGGTGAAAGTCTCTCCACATTAGACTATTGAGGTCGTCCGGTATCAAATAAAGGAAAAAGTTATTGTCGAAGAAGAATGAGTATGCCAGGGTGTAGCGAAAAAGGTGAATATTAAGAGTTTTAGAATGATTCACGAAACATTCAAGAGTAAAACTGAATTTAACCCAAAAGCCCAGTTGCTCGCGATATGCTTCCCACATAAAACTACACAAGATAGTAGTATTCATGGTTAAGGAAAGAATTGTTCTTGTGATGCATCGCTTGTGATCTACAATATCGTCTTTATCTAAATTTTGCTCAATACCCACTACTTGGCCTGTTTTTGAAGAGCTGTCTCCGAACTGCCTACACCACTCAAGAAGGACTGTAGCATGAAGCCAGTGATTAGTCCTAAATATCACTTGTTCCGCTAACCTTACAATGACTCGGGTGGAAATAGAAAACAATTTTTTCTCGATATAATATAATATATTAAATTTAACTTTTGTAAATCTAAATTTTAGAAAAAAAAAATTTAACCCGCCTTGCATTAACACGTGGCATTTGGAACTGTTATGGGAAGAAATATACCAACGTTATAACAGGCGATGCGATTGTTTTTCCATTCGATCCATTCGATATCTATGATTCAACAGGGCAAACTAGCCTACGTTATTTATCGTTAAGCTTATATGATTAATAAATACGTCTTATACTTCTTCAAATTAATATTTTTAATATACATACATACATACATATCTACATTGCAATATTATATTTATATGTATTTACAAATCACCACTATTAAATAGAGAACAATGTGCAATCAAAAACTTTTTAAATCAATTTCTTTTTCCAACAATATTGCATCTAGCAAACTAGGCAACTTCTCATATCAACAAATCGGAAAACGAAAAGGAGAAGATTATACTATGTAAATTTATTATTCAAACCCTTTATGTTAACCACAAATGGTGGTGCGTTCAACGGACGCGGCGAACTGGATCTTACTTGGGATTCTATATTAGCCACGTCATCATCATAGTCATCAATGCTCGATGATGTCTGATTTGACATCGAACCCAAAGATACTGTTTTCGTAAATTGATTAAGACGCCGTTTTCTCAATTTCAATGATTGATGCGGTGCCAACGCCGACTTTGCATACATTCGCGGTGAGAAATCAACGCTCGATGCATCGCTTAAGTCGCCAGTTGATGTCATACCACCACTCTCACCAATACAATATTTTCCTCCTAATTTTTTAGTTTTTCGAAATTTACGAAAGTTTTTAATTTTTTGAAATTCCGGAGCATTTGCAACCACCACACGTTCCCAATTTATCATAGTGGTGTACAGTTGCTGGAAGAGTGGAGTTTGTGAACGAGATGGTAAGCTGGTGTCAGAGCTATCAAGCGCTTTATTGTTATCCACCCCGGGTACCGCAAGATATTGGGAATATCGTTTGGATACTCCAGTATAGGGGGAGTGGCGTGTGTTGATTCCAGTGGGTGTAGCCTCTGCCATAAGAAGCAGGCAGCGAAGCGCATTGTTAACCAAAAATATCGATTCATTACATAGATATAAAATATTTAACACTCACAGAATGTTAAGAACAATATAAGGAGGAGAATCGGAATAGAACTGGTGCTTATAAGTATGTACCTTCCTTTATAGCCAGTTTCATAGTAGTTTTCAATGCCAGAAAGTTTACATTTACATGATAAACTTTCTGCTATTAAAACTTATTCATAATTCTCTTCCTTCTTGTTGTGTACACCGATGTACACATGGTTTCACCTTACACATTTGAATTGAAAAGATTGGACAATAATATTGAATCATTTCACATTCTTCGCTTACCATGATCATCAAAATGCTTTTCATAGTCTGCCTCCGACCATTGTGTCTCATGCGATATCGATGGACCACTATCAATGGCATTAGAACCTTGCATTGCATTCGAATTGCTATTTGAACGCAATAGCAAAGCTGAACAGCGCAAGGAGAGCTCTAGTGCATCCATCCAACATTTACCAGCTGCCTGACTGGGTGCACGAAATATCAGGTAAGCAGTTGGTAAGGGTTGAACGACTGCGCCTGTAACGAAAAAATAATAAGAAGTCAATAATAAAAATCTCATTAATGTTTTATTATATATTATTGTTACCTAAGGTCTCCTTGTCTGGTCCACGTGGTGCCCATATTGATTGCTCGAGCGGATGAAAAAGTTTAAAGCAAAATCCATCTTTCTTGCTAGGTCGTTCGATCACCTGGCATGACGTCAACAGTACAGTGCCAACCCAATGGCTGCTTTTGATTTTTGGACTTTTGTATAATAATAAAAGTCCAGGTTTCAGTACACACCATAATTTTGTCCATGATTTTAATGTACCGCGCACCTGAAATGGCGCATGAAACAAATTAAAATCATACGAGTGGTGAAATAAAACAAAGTGAATGAACTTCACAAGAAGACAGTTTATTATTTAGCACATGAACAAAAAGATTCGGAAATCGGTAGTTGCTATGATAAGATTCCATCTTTTATCTGCTCATGACCGTAATATCTCAAACAAAACCTACCTACCTTTTGGTAAAACACAGATCAGATCAAGAAATTGGTCTTATTTGAATTTAAAGATTGTCAATTTTAAACTGAGCTACAAAACACCCTTCAGATTGTAATGTACGCTACCTTTGAAAGAGACTCGTAAATGTTTAACATTAATCCGAACACATAGGCTACATAGAAAGCATGAATAATCCAACACCGAAAGTCTGACTTTTAACTACTTAAACATGTGTCATGAACAACATCCCCAATTAGTTAAGATTATAATATCCCCACTCGAGTTAATAGAGTGTAATCATAATTTTAAGTTCAAGGACCTGCGTATGCATGTGTAATTATTCTCTCTGAAAACTTGTACCAGATCACTTGTAGTGATTTTGAAATTGCTGACTAAACGACGTCGCAACACAATAAAATGTTTTCATGTTTTGTATCTGAACTAATTAAAAACAAATATGTAGAACTTACTCGTACCTAGTATGTACTTACCTACCTAAGTACCTAAGTAGTTATGAAGATATAAATGTAGTAAATTAACAAGTAATTAAATTTAATTCTCATAAGCATAATAAATTCGAGATATGTACTATGTATGAATTGAGCAACTCTACTATTAACAACTAGAGTTGATATGTAAGTACTTGGGTAAAAATAATATCTACATATACTACGGACCCATACGTACTTGCATCTGTGTATCTGAGACAAAATTAAGAAATCAAAAATCAGAATCATTCAAAAGAATGTGTTAATTTAATATCGAAACTTCTTATTGATTCATTCAATATTGTTAGATATTAGAAATAAGTTTTTATTTTATCCTACAATGAGTGTGGCTGAATTTTGATATTTACCTACATTACCTACATACAGACCATTATTAATTACCATTTATTTATTATATTATTTGCTACATAATGAGCGAGTACAAACGCATACGAGTATGTGTGCTATTGTGAAATGGTGTGCGGAAATTTACTTATATGAAAATACCAGAATCGATAAAACGTATACGAGTACGTGCTTATTATTCCATATGAATTTTGTTCTTGCTTCCTTACATTTTATATTATATTTATAGTGGCGTTGAATGGAATTGAATACTTTAATACATTTTGGATTAAAATGCATTAAAATCCAGAACATTTGGCGATAAGGGTGTTATATGATTGAAAAGTATCTATGAACAGGAATTTGTAATTTGTAGAATATATCACCAGCAAACAATTGAACTGATGAATCAGTTTCAATTTCGATCGTCGTCGAATTGCATAACATGGCTAATGTAATGGTATTTCGATGGCAGGGGAACTAGCATTAGAACTGGCATATCCTTTAAAATTCACTAAAAAAATTATGCGTAAGGTGCCAGCTATCTTCAAAGACTCTTTGCACAGTTAGTTCAACCTATTCTTGTTGATATCTTATACAAGGGTTACAATATTTATCATCAAAATTAAGTTTATTGTTTTTCAAAATACACACGTGAACAAAATAATAGGTGTGAACCCAAAAATATTTAAAATGAACAAAAAAATTATTTGGCATGGTCTACAACCAAGAGGCAAATTTGGAAGTTTGGTGGCACTGTTTTGGAATGAAATGGGAGAATCTCCTCAACAAAAGTTCTTCTCGATAAATATTGCGGCTTGTTTACTTGTTCAACCTTCAAATTGATCTGGACAATAAAATATAGTAGGTGTGTTTTGGTTTAAATTAAAAGTGAATAAATTTAAAGCGTTATTTAGTTCCAGAAGGTAAGGTTTTGATGAAAGTAAACTAAATAAAGGTTTAATTATAATTTTAAAAAATATTAAATGGGTCGTGTAGTTCATTGCAGTACAGAGGAGAGAAAACTTGTTCGTCCGAGACAAAAGAAAAACCTACAAATTCATTGCGAGATCGATGGGACGGTCTCAGAATTTCATTACAAAAGCTCTCAAGCCAGGAAAATCTTCATTAGTGACCGACAATCGTATCGTTACATTAGCTAAAAGCGACCTGTTCAAGTTGCCCAGAACAAATGCAAGCGAAATTGGGAATGCTGTATCATCACGAACCGTTCCAAGACGATTCGTAAGCGCAAATCTACCCGGTAGCATTGCTCACAAAGTTCCTCTGCTTAGAACTTCAGATTTGAAGAAGAGGACAAATTTTGCATTAGTTCATAAAACGTGGTGTGGATCACAGGGAGAATACAAATGGCGCAATATTTTCTGTAGCGATGAAACAAAAATAAATTTGTTTGGTAACGATGCGGAAAGATACGTTCGTCGCCTGAAAGGCAAAGAATTCGACATCCGGTTCACAAAGAAAACAGTCAAGCACGGAGGTGGCAGCTTAATGGTATGGGGCTGTTTTTCTTAGCAAGATATTGGTCCGATACATCAAATTAATGGTGTTATGGACAGATACGTGTAAAAGGATTTGTTGGAAACGGTTTATTTATTACCATATGCCGTTTTTGTGGAAATTTCAGCAGGACAATGATCCTAAACATTCATCGCGAGTTGTCAAAGCATGGTTCCAAGAGCATAATGTAGACGTCCTGGAGTGGCCAAGTCAATCCCCAGATCTTAATCCTATTAAGAACCTCTGGGGAGAATTTAAACGCCAAAACAAAACGCAGTTATGGGAAAATATTCAAAAAATTTGGTACAAAATTTAAGTAATTTTTTAGAGTTTTTAAAACCTTTTATGTTTTGTTATGACGCTGAAGTATGTTTATGTTGAAAACTTATTTATTTTTCGAAGGATAATAAAAAATATATGAAAGCCAAACTTTTTTGAAATAAATATGTTCACACCTATTATTTTGTCCAGGTGTGTATGTACTCTAAAGATCGATCAGTACACTTTTGCATGCGTTTGAGCAAATTTTCCAAGCACTCTTTCAACTCCGAATGAGGTAACTCCAAAACATTCGTTTCGAACACATCAACCGCGTCGAAAAACGTTGACGTCGAAATTTGTTTCTGCTGTGCGAAAAGAAAAATAACCCATTGGGCGATATATCAGGACTGTACGGCGGAAAGGCCTCTCAATTCTATGTTTGGAGTGCTCAAAAAGTCACTCGTTAAACTCGCATTGATCCGTCTTCGGCGATTGATTTTTCTCATTTCTCCGAACACTTCTGGCAAATAAATGGTTGTGTACCTATCAGAATTGCCCGTACGACGCTCCACTACAGGCACTGTTGCGACATCAACATTTATACCGTAGAAACAATCCTCCACATTGGCTTCGAAGTTCGTCGTGCCCAAACTACGATCATGATTGAATTCAGAAAATTAGCGAAACACGGTAAGTAACTTAAGTAACAATCTGGGTAACACTATGTGGGTCACAAGGCGACGAAAAACTCCTATATTGGTGTTTTAACTGGAACCGCTATTTATCCGTTACGCTGTTTCTTCAACGACGAAACCCAGCAGATTCTTCTCCCGCTGAATACAACCAAATCATGGGGTGCATCCCTATAATGCGTGGATCGGTAAACGATAGAACCACAATATTTATAAAAAAAAAAACCGGTGGGAACAGATTTGCCATATCAACAACTGCTTTAAACATTAATAACTAGTTTAAATGAGATAGTAAAGTGATGTAGAAATCTACTAGTTCACTTAAAAAGATTTTTAAAATCATTACACAAGCAACAGATAGGATCTAACTTTGTAATAGGTTATAATACCGTATATTCTTCAGTTGTTAGCCATCGTATCCTCAGTAAGTAACAATAGGTGTATCTCCAATATAAGTGAAATTTTTATAGTAAGATTTTTCGACGGCCAAGAAGCTATCAGATTAATTGACTCATTCCAGGGATACTCAAAAAAAAGATAGTGTAGAAATGACTAGAAGGAATAAATAATAGTAGCAGATTTATTTTGTATGCAGTCCCTAGAACTAAGGCGTAAAACCTTTTCTATTATGTTCATTTGGGACCTTATTCATTACATAATTCATTGCCCCCCTTTAAGTTGCAATGGCCCATTTCTACACATCCACCCTTTCGTAGTCTTCGTAGTAGCAGATTCATTTTGTATGCAGTCCCTAGAACTAAGGCGTAAAACCTTTTCTATTATGTTCATTTGGGACCTTATTCATTACATAATTCATTGCCCCCCTTTAAGTTGCAATGGCCCATTTCTACACATCCGCCTTTCGTAGTCTTCCGTGACCGTCATTGTTCTTCACTCTACGCTTTAAACGAAATCATGAACCGTTGCACAAGAAAAATGAATTCGATTTTGTCGTGTCCTTTAAAGACAATTTATATTTGATTTTAAATAGGCGATGAAGTCTCACATCTTTATTGTTTTAATTATTATATTTTATTATGTATATTAAGTAGTCTTTAAGAATTTATTTATGGTAATTGTAAATTCAGTTTGAAAGAAATATTTACTATGGCGCAACAGCCCGTTGAGCACATAAGGCGAGCTTCTCGCATCCACTCATATCGTGCGTGTTACACATATATTATTACAATTGATGGTGACTACGCAGGCGACAATTTGCCAAGCAAGGAAACAGAAAGTAGGGACATCACAGTTTATCACACCTTACTTAGCAGAAACATCATAACTTTGTACTGGTATCAGATGGAAAATCAACATAATTTATATTTATCATCAAGTAGGTACTAGGCGATCACCTCTTTCACTTTTAACACATATTTTCATTAATTCACATTTGTAAGTCGGATTTTATTTATGATTTTTCTCTTTCGGTTGCTGTCATCGTCATATGTAAATCGTGGGATACGTTAGGCGTGTCAGTCCAAATTTATGCATAGCATTCACTTTCCATAGCGATACCCAGCCAATTTACTTATTTATCTGAGCCAAAAGTGTATGTTATGCAAAAATACCACACATAAAAAATCACAATTACGAAGACGACAAGGTTGTGATTTTTTTCTGTCATTGCCAACTGTAATTTGTTTTTGCTAGTTATTGCAAAAGTTCCAATATCCAATTGTTTTGTATATTCAGCGATAATGCCAATTCATTCATAATTGATTAGTGTCTCATCCATTTGCAATTGTAATGCCACAATTGCCGCTCCACGCTACACCATCGCCTACCGGCAACGTGTACTCCTTGAAATAGTGCCACCAATAAAATCATTTTTTGTAGTCACTTTTTCTTTCATTTGTATAGACAAAAAATGAAAGTGCCACATGCAACTAAATCAATTTCCATTTCACTTGTTCGCTCACTGCGCCCTATTTTTTTTTCGTTGTTTTACTTATTATTAATTTTTTGTTATTATTTACCTTTAGCCAATCTGCCAATACAACAACAGCGGGATCCTGCAGCGAATTCAACAATTCAGACGCAACACGTTTCTTTTCGCGTCGATAATTTTTCCGTTGAGCTTTATACGATTCTTTGCGATTTAACTTCGATGTATCAGTCGATGCCTGCAAAGGTAAATAAGAAAGCATGAGTAACGTCGGTGTTCATAGGTGTGCGTGCAAATGTGCAAATGTGCAAGTGTGTTTGTGTATATTTAAACCAAAATAAAATCTAAATATTTGATGCGTGTACATTGTTCATTGTTGATGTTATTGATACAAAATTATACCATAAAATAAGAAATTAGCAGAGGGTGTTGAAAAGCTTTTCTTTTCGTTGTTTGATTCTTCAAATTTTGGTTGAAACAACATATGAAATTATTAAGTAGGTACTAATGAATTTATAAACTAATACACGAAATACACATAAAAAGTATGTATTTGGTAGAGATTAGATGTTAATGATTAGTACATACCTACGGTACATATAATGAAATGTATTGGAGGAAATTAAGTTTGAAATTATATTAAAGTGTATTGGGAAGTCTGCCGAAGGTTGCAAATTTAATTACAATCGTATTTGCATAAGTTTTCCGTAAGAATTTTTAAAATTATTAGTATTTAATCACAAATACTTAATAATTTTTAGAAGGCTTTAGGCAGAAAACACAAACGAACGAGAACATATTCCATCCATTCTGTCTTCCTTCTCAAGTCGGCACCCTTTAAGTTGATGAATCCCACCCATTAACGTTTAAATCCTTTTTAGGATAACCTTTTAGGAAAGATGTCTCTATTTTCTTTTAGACCTTTTAACATACAGTGTCGGACAATTCAATAAGAACGAACACCTTGCACTATAAAACTTCCATTGATTTCTTTTTTTTATCAGACTGCTTATGGCAAACAATTTTTATAGAGAAGAAAATGGTATGGTATATACTTTATAAATTTCTAGGTGGCAACACTACATTTAAATATGTTTTGGGGATTCCCAAACAAAAAAGTTGAAGCGAAGCATTCGAAGGCGGACAATGCAATAAGAACAGCAGACGAATAAATTTATATTTTAAAAAGAAAACTTAAATTTGTTAAGGTATAATTTGTACTGGTAAGCATTTAAATGGTAGCATTGAGAGTAATTCATCAAATTAAATATAAACTATTCCCTAATGTCAAAACAAAATGGGTCGAGCAAAGCACTGCTGCAAGGAGGAGCGTGATTTGGTGAAAAAACTGCGAAATGAGGGACAAAGCAATTGCCAAATAGCTAAAACTATTAGCAGATCGTCGACATTTGTCTACCAATCGTTATTACCTCAAAAATTTCATAGCAAGAGAGATAGGCCCCGCAAAACTACAAGTGCAGATAACAATCGCATACAAATTTTAGCGGCACGCGATCCACTTAAGGCAGCTGCCGCAATTAGAGAGGAGACAGGGGTTCAAATTCGTGCTCGATCAGTAAGGAGACGTTTGGTGGAAAAAAAAACTGTATGAGAGAACAGCATGAAAAGTACCAATGTTGACACAAAGACATCGAAAGTTTCCCATAGAGTTCGCATAGAGTAATGCAAAAAAATAGCCTAACGTATTATGGACAGACGAAAGCAAGGTGAATCTTGTTGGAACTGATGGCAAATGTTGGGTTAGACGCCCGAAAAATGCAGAATTGAGCCCAAAATATACTAGGAAGACGTTTAAGCACGGAGGTGGAAGCATCATGGTATGCGGATGCTTCTCTTGGTATGGTGAGGGTCCTCTGTATTGGATAAAAGAAACGATGGACAGATTTCTTTACGTAAACAACCTTCAGGAGGCGATGCTTCCTTATGCTAAATGGGAAATGACCCTGGAATGGCAAATGCAACAGGATAACGACCCGAAGCACACCTCAATCCTTGCGCGAGATTGATTTTCCCATAATGGAATTCCCATTATGACCTGGCCTTCACAATCTCCTGACCTTAATCCAATCGAGAACTTGTGGAATATTGTCAAAGAGAAGATCCTTTTGAAATGTGATTTTATGTATAACTTTTAAATTTCTTTTTTTACACAGAATTGATTTTGTTTTAAGAAAAAATTAAACTAATGGAATAAATGAATAAAAGTAAATACCTTTTAAATTTATCATAAGCCTAGAGAAATAACTTTTTAAAGTTTTTGGTTTCAGAACAAGGTGTTCTTATTTGATTGTCCGACACTGTAAGTCAACAAAACATGGTCAGCCTAGCCTAGCAAATGATTCACTAACATAAACTTAGTTGGCTACTGCTTGGTGTAGTCTTTTGATTTAAGAATTTAATTTTATTAGCTGTGTTTGTTTTCTCTTCCCACATCAGCGTAAATCGAATCATACAAAAGATGGCGAAAAAGAAAAAAATTTAAGGAGTCGTTGTGGAAATGCAATTTTTGGTATATAGAAGTATTTTGGGTCATTGAGAATGAAAATGAACAAAATTAAAAAAAATAAAAACTTCAATGAACGAAAATTGATTTGTATGTAGAAAACACAAATCACCCCGAAGCAAGAACCTAAACGAAATAATTTATTCAGATTTGAAATTAGCATACAAAATGTCTGGAAACAGTTGTTCAGGTTTAAAATTTTGTATACCAAATAATGTTGCAGATAATTTTTTAATTATATTTTCTCGAAAGATAAGGCTTCAATATAGATTAAGCTAGAACAAACCGATCGGCGCCGATCAAAAGATCGATTTGTTTCACAAGTCCGTTAAAAGACATAAAGAAAAAATAAACTTTTGAATATAATTCGAAAAACAATGCAACTAACTTATGAAAAAATATTATACGAGACAATTTTATTAGTCTGTTAAGAGCAATTTCAGCTTTACGCTTTATATTTAATGCTAGTGTCACGTCACATGAAATGGCTTTTATCAACTTTAAAAGCAGTTGTTATGAGTAATATTTTTTTTTTGTTTCTTTTCAAATATAAAAACAAACAGAACCATTTCTGTACATGTAAGAAATGAATATTTCCCGCTCTTGAATCAGTGTTCGCCGGCAGTTAAAAAAACTTCACTATCGTTGGTTAAAATCTCATCAACGCTGGTCTTTGCCTGCGTTAAAGATCATGTAAAACTAGAGAGTTGTTTACAAGTGAGAGCGATGCAACGAATGCTCTCTTAGCTAATTTTGGTCTTCTTTCTCTTCTCTCTCAATAATAAATAAGCGGTTGTCAAACAAATCAGACTTTTAGGTTAATATAGGCCAATTCAATTTAGAAATCAAACTATATACTTTTCTTTTGCTGGACAAAAAAAAATTAAATAACCATTTTTTGTTTTAATTAACTTTTTTATCTTATCAAAGTTTTGTTATTAATAAGTGTTGAATCTATTTGAGTTTCTGTTTAGATTCTGTAGTTCGATGTAGGTACAAATGAGTCTATAAAATGGTTTATCGAGAAGTACTAAAACTTTATCTGTTCGTCTGTACATAGAGTGCTCAAAATGCGTGACCTACATCGAAAGGGCACAACAAACAAGGTTTTTTGGAATATATACATACGTATGTAAAAAAATTTCGTAGAAATAAAAAACTAAATAAACAAATAATGAAGAAAAGAGACATATGTAAATAATCAAAAAAAAAGTGCACTCACCTTATCTGCTTGATCGTATTTGTCACGGCTGTCTGAGGCCCAATTGGCAAGACCTAGAAAGAATTTCATTTTTTTTTTTTGGTTTTTATTTGATTAAGAAACACAAGAACAAGGTGTAAAGGTGTAATATTTAGTTAAAACTGAAAAGTTCACTTCATGGTTTGTTTCTTTTATTACATAAATACGTACGTATTTATTTATTGTTTTATTTTAAAAATGTTTTGTTTCTTGGCATTTTTGTCAAAATAATGTGTTGTAGAAGAAGAAAAATTCAAACAAAACACAACATTATAACGACAACTACATCGAACGATGAAATAAATATAAGTGCGCGTTAAAACTGAAAAATTATTGAGTTGTTGAAGAAAAAAAAACAGCAACAAAACTGAGAATCAACTACCAACAATTTAAACGCTCATCAGCAACAAAACATCTCACAAATACATACACAGTCGTAAGTATGTACGTACATACAGTTGAATTTTTTTTAATTTAATTTTTTTGCATATATGTATTTATTTACAAAAACAGGTATATGTATGTATATTATTTGAATTTTTTATTTACAAGGTGTATGTCGGTTCGGCGATACTAGCATGATAGATATTTCTAATTCTTTCAAATATTTCATGTCTACGTACAAAAACAAGTAACATAAAATTAGCTAAAAATAATTAGCAAATATGCTGGGGTGATTTAAATATTGCCGCCACTGGCAGCAACACTATCAGAAGCAACAATAACAACAACGCCACCACCAACATACCGCTGCCATGCCTTCATTTTGCACGCTTCTTTTCGGTCTTCTGCTGATTTTGCATACGTTCGTTTTGGCTTGTATCAGTCTCTCTCTACTAAAAATGCGCACATTCAAATTTCTTATGTTGTTGTTGTTGATATTGTTGCATTTTAAAAACATTTCATTTGATTCTTGGTTTTGTTGTTATTTTGTTATTGTTTTTTTTTTCACATGCCATGTTGGACATACACAAACACACACACACACTCGCGCGAAAAATAAGTGACCACAGCAAACTTGAAACTAAGTATTTCAATGGCTCTCTAGCAACAACAAAAACACATAAGAATTTAGCACACTTTTATTTTGTTTGTTTGCTTGTAAAATAATTAAAAGTATTTTATTTTTAGTTATGAAAATAATTTTTTATATTATGCTGTTTTATTTTTATTAAATTCCTCAACTATTTTGTTTTACTTATAAAAACAGATGATAATAAAAACAGATTTGAAAAAGATTTATAAATTAGCTGCGTGTTACGAACAACGACGACGAACACTTGCCGACTGATTGAGATGTAATGAGTGTGAGCGCCAAAAGCAAAAAATAATAATAATACAAAAATAATAAAAACAACACACACAAACAACCGTACTTGGTCTCTCGCTCTCAGCAAAATGTGCCGCAACAGGCATCGACAACAACAACAATCGACTCAACAACAACAACAGCAGCAAACATCAAATATGTGAGAAATATGACCAATGAAAAAATACAACAAATTGAATAATAACAACAATAACAAACAAACAAAAAAAAAACCCCGAACTTAAAATTAGTGTGTTTTTTTGATAAAATTTTGTTAACTACAAAATGAAATTATATTTTTATGAACTCTTTAAATAGTCAAAGTTCTGAGTAAATATCGATATTAACTTTTTGGCGGGTTTTATTTAGTTATTTTCTTTATTTTTTAAGTCACTCTTAAATACTAAAAGTAATGTGCTTGTAAAAATAAAAAAATACATTTGTATATGAATTTATACACAAAGATAAAATTATAAATTCCACTATATGATCAATTTACGATAAGCTTATTTTTATTTTATTTTACAATGACAAAAATATCTTTAAGCAATTTATAACAAACGTTTTATAATGCCAAACATTATGGTTATTGATTTTTTAGTCTTTGTACCCAATACTCATTTAATAGTAGTAAAAATGCCAAATAAATATTCAACGTTTTCACGTGGACAAATTTAGTAGACCCCCATGCGTCAAGTTGATGGTATCGGCTGCTAATTGCGAGTTAATTGCAGATATTGAAAATTCAAAAAGTAATAATTTTTTTTTGAGCTCAATCTAACTCATTTGTGCACTAAAAATGCGATAGAATTAATTAGTGAGAGTTACTAGAACTGACCGAACACCCAAAATACAAACTGAAGAAACTTACAGGGTGGCAATTAATAAGTATATACAACTTTCGTCGCGCTATAGAAAAAGTATTGTACTTTTTCTGCAATTTTCACCATTCTTGTATTATTTTACGTAATCGAGGGTACATCTGATATAATTTTTGTTTGGTCTAGATTTCATTTAGTTATTTTACGATGTCAAATAATCGGTCAGCTATTACAACATTACCACCAGCTAGGCAAACGCAATTGTGAGATTGCGCGGAAGCTTCGCATTGCTCATTCGTTAGTTTCTCGTGCAGTTAAATGGTTTAAGGAGCTGGGTCATAAAGGTGATTATCTAGGAAGAGTCAGAAAAAACCAACGTCAATACTCCCACGAATCGCAAAATCGTTCAAAAACGAGTGTAGCGTAATTCAACGGTTTCCATGATGCCAGTTTCGTGAATCAGTACGATTCATAGCAAAAAACGATGCAGGGCTCATTTTCCTGATTTTATCACATTTCGCGAATGGTCATCACATTCGATAGATTACAGCGTGTGGCCCACTTTAGAGGCCAGAGACTGTGCTATTCTATCTTCTTCTTCTGTCTTTTTATCATTTTTAATTACAATAAATTTTTTACTAATTGTCACCCTGTATGTACATTTGAATTCCACCATGGCAGAATAATAAAAGACAATAACAACGCCAAAACAAATACAACATTAAAAAAAAAAATACTATACTAAAACACTGTTTCGTTGGTGTAAAGAATGTGAAATGTCAAAATCAGCTGACATAAATACAAGAAGGAAAGAAAAGAAGAAGATAAAGAGTGTTGCGGCCAACACCACCTGTTATAATTTCGCCATGAATTGTACATTTCAGTTCATTCACTTTGATGAACAACAATATTTTTCTAGTTCAATTAATTTAATTATCGTAAATACGGCCAAAACAACCATCGTTTAGTTAGTTTAATTAGTCTTTTCAAAATAATAACTAAACTTACTTACTATTGTTATTAGTTACGTATTGTTGTCTTGCAAAGTGGTGCCAGAAAAACTCTAGTTCATTATACAGACACAGAATTAGTTAACTAAGTAGTTCCTTTGTATGAACTTTGTATTTAAATCATTAACTTAAGATACTACACAAGCCTAGTAAGTACATCAAATCAAAAACATACTTAATGAGCTGAAAAAAAAATTGTTTTGTTTTGGACGGACTCTTAGCAATGAATATAAATACTTCACAGTGAAAATTTGAAAAAATTTCCAATTTGCCATCACCTCAGAAGGTAATTTGATTCATTGACAGTGTTCCCAAATCTTAGATGTCAAAATCCATCAGCACTCCTAAGAAACGTGCTACGCTATTAAAAAACCACCATATCATGCTCACTTTTTGGTAAGAATGTATGCATAAGATTTTCAGGCAAATTTTCAAGAAAATATTCTGCCCTTCTCTTTCGTTGAGAAGATGGAAATTCCGACACTCCAATGACTGCCTGGTGCTGTATAATCTGAGGAACTTCGTCGGGACTCAATGAGATGAGTGTTGATGCAATTATTGGTTCTAATAAACTCAACGAACGGCAAGTTCATGCTGCCTCTCCGATTTAGTCTTTGCGATTTGTTTTTCAATGAATTTCGAATTCTGTTGTGCCTCAAGTTGTTTGCGTAGTGTAGACTTCACACTTTCGAGATCTCTCGGGCTGGTTTTTGGGTTTTTTTTCACGGATGCGGAATCTGAATTTGGTTTAGCCTCCATTTTTCGACGAAGTCTACATTCTCGCTGTCTCTCAGGAGCAGTTTTTGCTGAAGATTTTATCGTAACACAATCGCCATTTGTTTGCACCTCGCGTTTTTTTTTTCAGTCTATACTCGCTAATTTATTCAGCTCTAGAAATTGCTAAATGTTTTTGTTTGAAATGTCAAATTTTGTTTGAAATTTCAAATTTAGCGAGAAACTGATGGGCAGCACCCAAGAGCTATAATTCGATTAGTTTACTTCCTTTGATTTTACTTTTTGAAAATTTTACTCATATGGAAGATAACACACTTAACCCATTGCCCACTTCAGAACTTAAATTCTTTTTGGAAATAGGAAACATCTGTACCAAGTTCAGGCAAGATTGCTTTACTTTCATTTGAATTATTTATTGCGTACATAAACAGACAAATTTAAAGTTGAATGAGTGTAATGCGTTTCGATTCAGGGTAAAATGCAACCTTGCATGGTTATATTAGACGTGCGGTGAGTGAAGTAAGGTGAAGTAATGAAATGTCACTTAATTTTCTGTTGTACGCAAAAGTAATCTTCTGGAGGGCCTAGGTCCAGCTTTTCGCATCCGCGTATGTTGTGCGTGTTATATTTGTACATGAATGGAAGGACCTACAGTTTTAAGACGAAACCGAACGGCGAAGTGAAAAGCTTTTCTTAGGCAATTTTTAATCTTGTGTAGATTTGCCCTTGACTGCCATGAGATGGTGCTTTTTGATTTTGGCTGTGCCGAGATTTGAACCCCGGACACCCAACTACGCAATGACGAGCGGCAAAAGTAATACCATAGAAGCAGTTATATAAAGGGTGTTTTTTCTAGAAGTGTGGTTTTCAATCTGGCAACACTTTTTTCGGAGTTGGTCTTTTTGACAGCTGTCACTTGACTTGGTCGCTGTGGCGTAGTGGTAGTGCGTTGGACTGCTACGCAGTGTGTCCGGGGTTCGAATCTCGGCACAGGCAAAATCAAAAAAAAAAGTAGAAAAAATAATTTTTCTACACGGCACCACCTCTTGTCAGGCAATGGCAAACCTACAAGAGTAAAAATTGCTATGAAAAGCTTTTCCTTCGCCGTTCGGATTCGGCTTTAAACTGTAGGTCCCTTCCATTCATGTACAAATATAACACGCACAACATGAGTGGATGCGAAAAGCTCGGCCTAGGCCCTCCATGGGCTGTTGTGCCATCAAAAGTAAAGTAAAAGTAAGTCACTTGATTTATGCTCAGTTTGGTTTGCCATTTCATAATGAATAGACTTATGCCTGAACAATGTTTGCAAATTATTGAAATTTATTATCAAAATTCATGCGCTGTGAAAAAAGTGTTTCGCAAGCTACGTCCATTTAGCGACGAGGCTCATTTTTGGCTCAATGGAAACGTGAATAAGCAGAATTGCCGTATTTGGAGTGAAGACCAGCCAGAGGCAATTCAGCAGCTACCAATGCATCCCGAAAAATTCACTTTTTGGTGCGGTTTATGGGCAGGCGGCATCATTGGGCCGTACTCAAAGACGATGAAGGCCGCAACGTTATGGTCAATGGAGAAAGGTACTGATACCGTTCGAATATAACAATTTTTGTGGCCGAAAATGCTAGAATTCGACCGGCCGTCATTTGTGAGATTCCGACCGAAATGTGTGAAAAATGTGACAAAATTTGACCTTCAGAATGGACCACTTAACCGCGGGCAACATTTAAGTGAAATTATCTTTAAAAAGTAAATGGCAGAAATTGATTTATCGATCCAAATAAAAATTTCATTCACTTTAGTAAAATTTCTGTGATTTTTTTTCATTTTCAAAAATTAAACTCTTATAAAAATCACCCTTTATAATAGACGTGAGGTGAAGTCTTTGTAGACAGCTAGATTTTAAATCGTACACGAATGATATTGGAAAACAGTTCAAAGGTGTATTTTATTAAATAAAAATGTGCTTTTGTTTCTAACATGTATTTATATTTATGTACATAGTAGAGAAATTCATATAAATGCCTCATAAGTTGAAAAGTTGTCAAAATTTTATGAAATTTTGCTTACGATTTTATAAGTTTATACAGTTGGGGAGACATTTCAGAGTTTATATGAATGCCATTATTAATTCACTTACTTTTTTGTTTGTTTTGCAAACAGAAATATGCTGTTTTGTTGTATGTGGCGGTACGTTGTGTTATAACTGGCCTTACTTTTGTCTACATTGGTAAAGTGACATGTTACTACTTGACGTTACGTCACCTCACGTCCATTATAACCAGAGCATTTCTCTCTGTAATGAAATGTTTTTATACTGTCACTTCGACAATAATTTTTCAATCATATTTTGTAAAAATAAAAACAAAACTTACGTAAGTGTAATTTACATAACAGTAAACTTTAGTTACACAACTAGACGTTCCCAAATATAGATCAAGAATATTGAATGACGCCCCCACATAAATACATATTAAAATGCCAAATGAATTCAATGAATTTTAAAAACAATTGAACGAGCAATTAACTTTCGTTTCAAACCAAAATTTCAAAAGAAAAGTTTTAGATAGTATATATACAGGGTGGACAAATTATAATATGGAATTTGATGTTGTTGTAAATAAGAAACGAATAATATTTTTTAAATTTAGTTTTTATTATTCGAATGTACAATAATTCGGGTTAATTGTGGAACGCTTTTTCATTCAAATCATTTCCTCGGCTGGCCTTACCAACATAGATTTTTAAGATATTTTCGACTGTATGGATCTGTTCTTGACCGATGGTTGCACCAATTTCGTTCTTAAGAGTCTCAATCGCTGCTAGATGGTTAGCGTAACACTTATCTTTAACAGCTCCCCACAAATAATAATCCAACGGAGTCAAATCGCAAGTGCGTGGAGGCCAAGGCACATCACAAAAACTGCTAATACCGCAATTTTCAAACTTCATAAGCAAAAGATCGATTGTGGCATGGCTTGTGGGACACGACGCTCCATCCTGTTGGAACCAAATATTGTCTAAGCCCGTATCTTGTAAAATAGGCCACAAATAATCTGATATCATTGTGCGGTAACGCACACCATTCAATGTAACACAATTTCCTTCCTCATTTAAACAAAAATCGACCAATGATACCGCCGCGGCAGTTTAAAAACCACACCAAATAGTTACTCGTTTAGGGTGCACTTGGCTTCTCAACAATTACGCATAGATGTCCTGAGTCCCAGATACGACAATTTGGCTTATTAACGTAACCACCGCGTTCAAAATTTGGCTTCCCAACAATTGCGCATAGATGTTCTGAGACACCGAGGTCAAAATGAGCTTGGTCAACAAAGAAATGCTTGGAACGATCAACTCCTGAGAACGATGCCGAGTTGATGTGGTCGATTCTTCTTGCACATTTTAAGCAACATTAGTAATTGTTTCGATTATTCCTACAGTGGTGTATTCTACAGTTTCACACACACGTTTCACAAACTGATCCACAATTTGGGTGGAAGCCACTTCTCTTCTATTGAATTTTGGAAGTAATTTTATTATAATTTCGTTAGAAGTAAATCGCTGCAAGTAAATTTTTAGTATTTCTCAATGTTGTTCAAGCGTATGTTAGATATTTATTTCCGAGAAAAATAGCGTAATTTTTCTTTTTTGTTCATCCATCTCTTTGTTGCACATGAATCAATCGCCGTTGTGTTGCATTGGAATGAAATAGTGTTTCACTCTTAACCGGAAGGTTTATACTGCCGAATAATGAAAACAACATCAAAATAAAATTATTCATCTCTTATTTACACCAAAATCAAATTCCAAATTTTAATTGATTCACCCTGTGTATATGTGTGTATGTAAATACGAATACATAAGTTTGTATGAATTTTATTCCAAATTAAAGGCTTTACTTTAGTTATAATTATCACAGTTCAAAAGTGTAAATAACAAATTGATTTCTTTACTTTATTTGCATTGCTTGCATAGTTTTACATACACCCCGGCTCAAATTAATAGTTACACTGAAAGACTTTTTATTGGAATTGATTTTTGAAACCATTATCGCTCAATTAAAGGTCAAATTAAGTGTTTTTTTAATTAACGCAATATGGCAATGCTATTGCTGGCAAAGTGAAACGCGCAAATTCCCTAATTATTGTGAATTGTTGCTTTGCGTTAAAACAGTCAAAATCTGCTTGCTCAATATAATAGTTGCCTACAAGTTCACTAGTTTTTTTTTAAAAAGATGGTTTTTTCATTTCCTACAGTTCTTAATTTAACAGCGGTAAATTTTGCTTTAATTAACTTAAAAATAGTGAAATTTTATTAAGTAATTTATAATTTAGATGGGTCGCAAATTACACTGCACTGATCAAGAAGCCCGGATAGTTTCGAACCTAAGAAAAGAACGAAAATCACTTCGTGGCATTGGCCGATTGATGGGGAGAACCCATAATTTTGTTAGAAATGCGTTAAAGCGAAAAAAGAGTCGCGAGGAAGGCCCAAAAAAACTAACGCAAGTCTCGATCGTCACATTGTGACTATCTGTAAAAAGGACCCATTTAAGACTTCAAAGGTAATAGCAGCCGAAATTGGAAACGTGATTACCATAAACGTGGTGAGTTAACCTACCAGGACGAATAGCCGGAAAAGTTCCTTTGATGTGAAAAAACAATTTGAGTATGATGTTAAATTTTACAAGGAAACACAAAATCTGGGTTGGGTCTACGGGTGAGAAAAAGTGGAGAAAAATGTTATGGAGCGATGAAACGAAAATTAATCTGTTCGGAAACGATTCACAAAGGTATGTAGGCCGTCTAAAAGGCAAAGAATTTCACGTTCGTTTCACGAAAAAAAAGGTGGTTCCAAAAGGAGGTGGAAATATTATGGTCTGGGATTGCTTTTCTTGGAATGGAGTCGGTCCTATAAACCTTATGACAGCAGCCGAATGCAAGGACATTGTGAAAAATACAATGCTACCCTATACAAAGTAAAACATACCTTTACGTTGGGTCTATCAGCAAGATAACGACCCGAAGCATACCGCTAAGTTGTTAAAAAAAATGCTTTGAAGACCATAATGTCAATGTTTTAGAGTGGCCAAGTCAATCCCCGGATCTAAATCCAATAGAAAACCTGTGGGGAAACTTAAAATGGAAATTGGCGAAAAAAGTTTTCTCTAATAAGGAACAATTGTGTTCTGAAAATATGGCATGAGACACCCATAGACACCTGTCGGGATTTGATTAATAATAATGCCAAGGAGCGTAGCGAAGGTAATTAAAAATGGTGGAGGATACACAGGATATTAGTTAAATGATTCAAAATGTCTAATAATTTTTTAGTTTCATTTTTAATTATTCTTTTTTTTTTTTTTTTGTAACACCAAGTGTAATTTTTTTTTTGAGCAGTCGAATAAGGGACTTAAAATGTTTATTAATCTCAGATTCTTTTTTATACCTTATCTAGTAATGAAGTTTTTGTCCTGTATTTATTTATATCCAGTGAATTAATGTGCATTTTTTATTTTATAAAAATAATAAAACGATTATTTGTTATGTTTAAGTTGAAAGTGTGCCTATTATTTTGAGCAGGGGTGTATATATTCGGGGTATACACGTATGTACGTACATACATACATATGTGCCTATACATTTTACCTACAAACATACATATCTATGTAGATATATACATCCATCTCCTGCATTGTTTTATACAAACAATAATAAAACCAAACGTATTTTGATATAAGCACGAGTATTTATATTTCGTTTTATAAAGCAACAAACGACTTTACTCAAATATTGTGAACGAAAATTTATTGTGAATGATAAATGTGAACATTTACGATTACTTTCATTCTCGTATAAGTCAAACTGAACAGCTTAATAGTCCGAAAAAATTTAAATAATTCTTAACTGTCAAATTCATTTGACATTGACACTCAAATAAAGAAACATATAAAGGAAAATAAAAATTACAATAGCCCAAGGGTGTCCACCTGAGATGAAGAGCGACCGAACAATTATGAAAGATTCTGAAGGCAAGGTTAATGAGAAAGCAAAGGAAAAACCCCATAATTACGGGTATCCCACAGTGGTGAAAGTAATATTTATATACGAGTTAAAACTTAACTTCAGTTTTTGCTACTTACGAATTTCTTTTTCGAACTGATATAACATATTGTACCATATGTGAATAGCGTGTACATACCCTGCCATGGATGCCATTCTGTCATATAATAAATTCCCATTGTTCAACTTTTTTTTTACACACAACTAACAAAAGTTACGAAAAGACTAGACTGTCACAGCATTTTGCATGTTTTGTTTAGGGTATGTAGTATTCGCTTTGCATTGCATGGTGCCAAATGATACCGGCACACACAAAATTTGCCAGTATGTTACTGGCAACATAAAAGTTAATCATTTTTTGTACTAAATTTAAGTTTTTATCGAGGCATTATATTTTTATCAACACTAACTGTAGATAACGAGATACTCGTCCATAATATACTGCAATTTGTCATATACTTGATAAGACTTGGCTTCGACCATGACATCACACTAATCAGTACAAAATGTGTAATGAATTACATAAAAATTTTAATAGCTATAAAATTTTTGATACTCTTCAATTACGCTTCGCAGATTTGGCATTTGCAATTATAAACATTCGTTTCGTTTGATTAAAATTACTACTGAATAACGAATGAACATTGTCATTAATTCAAAAATTTGCTCATTCTAATCACAACATGCATAAGATGTCTGCACACTTGGAATCGTATCCAATAGATGAACACGTGCACATGTTTTATGTATTTACGCAGAGTAAATTCCGATTCTTTTTCGTTTGCTTACTGCTATTTTCGTTTTTTCTTCTTCCTCTTTTAATTGTTCTTCTTTTGCGAAATTAATTGACAATAGCTTGAAAAACAACTACAAACTACAATGCCTCAAAAATTACAACAAAAAACAACTAAACCCTCATAGTGACATCATAAATGAGAATTTTAAATTTCTAGCGAATCTAAGGTACTTAATTTTTATATGAATGTTGGAATGAAAAAGACAATAAGGAAAAAATACTACTAAATTATACACTGGGAGTGTGAATGCGAATATTAAATATGTAAGTGCGTCATATTCTCACATTCATTGGCTCCAAAGTGGAAAGTTAGTAGGCGCAGAGGAAACGTGATGATTGCCTACCTACTACTGCATATAAGTAGTCAACAACATCCAACGTCAACGTTAAGTTTCAGTTTTATTGCATTAAAAAGCAACTATTACCAGTAGCCACCACCGCCACTGGGAATACTAGAATAAATTAGAAAATTATTTAAATCCATTCAAGTTCAAGTTCAGCAAAAACTGATATAAGATTTATGGGAATCTACATACAGGGTGACAATTTAGTTTCTCGTGCAATTAAACGGTTTAAGGAGCTGGTTCATGAAGATGGTCGTCCAGAAAGAGGAAGAAAAACCCACCGTACTCCCACGAATCGCAAAATCGTTCAAAAGCGGGTGCAATGTAATTCAACGATTTCCATGAGAGAAGTTGCTTACGAAACTGGCATCAATCGTGTTACTTACGGATGAAAACAAACGCGTACGACCCCAAAGATGTCGCCTACTTCAACCTACTTCAATGGGGGAAAATCGTCTTCGCAGATAAAAATTTGTTTACTGAGGAACCGTCAAAATGACAGAAGTTGATCAACAGAGGCTCCTGGGCCATCATTCGTCATTCAACATCGCCAAAATTCACAATCCGTCATGGTATGGGGTGGTACCATATTTGCGCAAATGGCAAGACACCCTTGATTTTTGCGGAACAAGGAGTCAAAATTAACAAAATGTATTCCGCTGTGGTACTCCGCTGGGTCCGACAGCACTTTGATTGGACGTTCCAGCAAGACTCTGCGGAACTCACAGAGCCAAAACGACACAAGAATGGTGCAAGACTCATTTCCCTCATTTTATTACATCACATGGATTACAGAGTATGGTTCATTTTAGAGGCCAGGGTCTGTGCTAACCGTCATAAAAATTTGCAGTCCCTGAAACAGTCGTTGCGTCATGAATGGGACCGAATACCGGTTTTTCCAAGCGTTTGAAGCGTTGATTCGAGCCAAAGGTGGCCACTTCGAAAGCGGTTGAATATATTTTTACTTACTTACTTTACTTTTAATGGCACAACAGCGCATGGAGGGCCTTACTTTTTTACTTTTAATGGCACAACAGCCCATAAAGGGCCTAGGCCGAGCTTTTCGCATCCACTCATGTTGTGCGTGTTATATTTGTACATGAATGGAAGGGACCTACAGTTTAATGCCGAATACGAACGGCGAAGTGAAAAGCTTTTCATAGCAATTTTTACTCTTGTAGGTTCGGCATTGCCTGCCAAAGAGGTGGTGCCGAGTAGAAAATTTTTTTTTTCTACTTTTTGATTTTGCCTGTGCCGAGATTCGAACCCCGGACACTCTGCGTAGCAGTCCAACGCACTACCACTACGCCACAGCGGCCTAGGCCGAGCTTCTCGCATATTTTTACCCATCCACTATGCTATCTTTTTTTTCGGTTTGTTTTTCGTTTTTAATTACAATAATTATTGTATGTCCAAAACTTTTGTATACACTTATTAATTGTCACCCTGTATAATGTGTTTATTTTTATATGGAGGCATACGAGGTGTGATCAAAAAAAACCCGCTATTTTAAAATTTCGTGAGTTACGTATGTTCGATTTTCGCATTTTTTTTCTGTTATGTTGGTACACATGTCTGTTATATATGTTGGCAATACCAACCGTTTTGGATTGTCAGTTTATTTTTGACAGATAAAAAGGTTAGTCGTGTTTTGGTGTGCTCTTCGATTTTTTACTATTCGAAAAAATGGATCAAAGAAACTGTATTCAGTTTTGTGTCAAAAATGAAATTAAATGCGCAAGGACATTTGAAATGTTGAGTGTGGCCTTTGGCGAGTCTACTACGAGCAGAACACAAGTTCAATTGTGGTATAACCGGTTTAAGGAAGGCCGAGAAGATGTCAATGACTCAATGACGATGCTCGTCCTGGTCGCCCGAGCACGTCAACAACCGATGAAAACATTGACGCAGTGAAGAAAATGATTTTGGATAATCGTCGAATCAGTATCAGAGAGGTTGCTGATGATGTTGGCATATCGTTCGGCTCATGCCAAGCAATTTTTACGGATGTTTTAGGCATGAAACGTGCGGCAGCGAAGATTGTTCCAAAATTGCTAAATTTTGAGCAAACACAACGTCGCTTGTGCGTAAGTTTTTGGCCAAAAACAAAACCGTTATCATTGCGGGTGGATCACTATAAACTTTAGGTTGCTTGTTATATTGGTGCTCGTTGTTCGACGAACACATCATATTTTACTTTCGTGCTGGGTGTAGTGGTTACATTGGTGTTCGTTACAGAGTTGCTTTTTGTCGAAATTCAGTATTTTTGTAATACTAAGTATATTGTTCGCAACGGCAACACTAAGTAGTATTCCAAAGAACTTTAAACGATTATATCAATATGGAGAGTGCAATTAATAATATATTTGAAAAATTATGAAAATAATATGATTTTTATTCAATAGTTTTATGAATGAATAATAAATTTAATATTCAGTTTTAAAAACTAAAAACATTCGCAACTTCGCTTTTCTGCATATGAAAATAATGATAATAATTTGCATGTTCTCCTTCTATTTTACATACATTTTTGTTCCTTTTTTGTAGAATAACTCATTGGCACCCTGAATACTCGGCGTGCTCGGTCTACATTTCACCCAGCATATCGTGTTCGCTGTGAGAGTAAGTAAAAGCTCAATTTTCGTATTCGGGCAACAATAATTGCATGGTGTTCGCCGAGCAAAATTTGAATATAACCACAACCTAACAAAATAAAATTTCAGGGCATTTTAACTCTTTAGGTTTTCAAATTTAATTCAAGCCAACAATCAAATATTAAGAGTATTCTAATTTAAGAAGAAATGTTGAGAGTTAAGTGATTTGTACTCTCAAAATATATATAAAATGTTTTTCAATAGGGACAACATAACAAATTTGTATTTAAATACACTTTAGTTTTACTTTTAATGGCACAACAGCCCTTGGAGGGCCTAGGCCGAGCTTTTCGCATCCACTCATGTTGTGCGTGTTATATTTGTACATGAATGGACGGCGAAGTGAGAAGCTTTTCATAGGCAATTTTTACTCTTGTAGGTTTGCCATTGCCTGCGAAGAGGTGGTGCCGTGTAGAAAAATAATTTTTTCTACTTTTTGATTTTGCCTGTGCCGAGATTAGAACCCCGGACACTCTGCGTAGCAGTCCAACGCATTACCACTACGCCACAGCGACTCACCCTTAAATTTGTATTTTGTCTGGCAATGTCAAAACGTCATTCAAGTTAAATTGAAATTCACGAACGAGCTACGTTTGGAAATTATTAACAATTACTACTGAAATTCTGAGTCGGTGGGAGCAACTTTAGGTTTGAAGCTCATTTTTGGCTTAATGGCTTCATCAAAAAGCAAAATATGCAGTATTGGACAGCAACAAAGTCACATGTGCTTCAAAAGACTCCATTGAGGTTTTCATATTGGAGGAGTGATATGTGTGAAAGTGGTGGAAAATTGGCTCCAAAGAGTCGATCGCTGCAAACTTGCTCGGCGTGGTATTATGAGCGATTTCGAATTCCTCACATAAATGTAACATGTGTTCTACACCTGAAATAAATTTCAGCCCGATATCTCAATTATTCTGGGTTTTATTTAAATATCAAATTGTTATGTCAATATTGGAAAACACATTATAATTTTGACTTCAAATGTAATAACTTTTTAAATTTTTTAAAAACAGAAGCTTTACTATTGCGCCTAGTCGATAGTATGGAAAATATAAAAATATGTTTTTAAAAGTCGACTAATATCAGCGAAAAAAGCGTCATGGAAGATGGTCTTAGCAATATGCAATTGACTTAACTGTAATTCGTTTATAATATACACATTTATTAGTAATTCATCATTATTTCAGAAGATCCAGAAGAATTATATATATTCTGGAAAAAAAGTACAGGGAAATGATACTTTAAAAAGCCCGCTTAATGGGTTTGTAAAAATTATTTTTGCCGCTAAGTTGGCACTACTGTCCTCTATCCTGACGTGATCTGTCATTTAGATCGTTTACAGTGCTCGATTTTGCCAGTTCATCTCAATTGTGCTATGCGATTTTTACAATGAATAGAAATATCGAACAAAGAATTTGTCCAAAATTTTGTAATGCAAATGGAATTTCGTAATCCGTATCGCTGACAATGTTACAGAAGGCTTACAGTAAATCGACTTTATCAAAAGACGTGCATATGAGTGGTACAGTGTATTCAAAAGCTGTCGAAAAAACCACGTCAAAGTCGAAGAAGATCAAAAGTCAAGGTAGTGTTGATTAATTTCTTTGATTATCGCGGTATTGTGTACTCAGAATTCTTGCCAGAAAGTCAGACGGTAAATAAAGAATATTATCTGGACGTTGTGCGGCGTTTAAGAGAGCAAATTCGTCATGGATTTTGCACCACGACAACGCACCATCTCACAAGGCTATCATTGTGAACGAAATTCTGGCCAAAAACACAAAAAATATCATCGAACAACCACCGTATTCACCTGATATGGTTCCGGCTGACTTTTTCCCCCATTCCAAAACTCAATTAAACCACTTCGAGGCACCAACCGTTTTCAGTCGATAGAAAACATAAAAGAGAATTCGTGGCGAGAACTAAAGTCAATTCCTGAAAATGCGTTTGAAAAATGTTGTGATGATTGGATTATTCGGAAGGGACCTACTTTGAAAGCGATACAATAAATTTGAATGAATAATAAATATTTTGTGTTTTATTGACCAATTGCCGGTACAGAATGTTTATCAATTTAAAGATCTTGGCGGTTGCCCAAAATTATCAAATTTGAAATCGATTAAGTTAATTGTAAAATATTAGCATCGGAAGCTTAACTTAAACATTTTTCCCCTATAAAAAATAGCACCGATAATCCAGACCACACCGACTAATTCCTTTTAATAACAAAAATTTTATCTGAAATATTCAGTTAATATTACTATTATAAGTTTCAAATCAATTTATTTAACTTAATTGTAATAAGTTTCTACCAGGAAAAACCATAACTATTTAATATATTATTTAATAAAATATTTGACTTATTTGAATGGATTGTACTCAACCGCATAAGAATCCGCCGAAAACCCAATTTAAAAAACAAATGTTAGGGCTTTTCTACATTAAGTTAACGATATATTTTTTTATTTTTTGTTGGTACTCAACTATTTCCCTCAATGTGTTTTAAGACCGCTTCATCTGTATCCTCACTACCACTTTTGAAACTAGGAGATTCACTTAATGAAATGCAGTCTTCAGGGTTGCAAAACGTAATCAAGATAATGAAAACTAGTTGGTTTTGGTTTGGTTCAAGTGATTTGTTGGTACATTGTTCTTGATTTTATATAAAGGATAATTTTTAAAATAAAATTTTTACTGCATTTGTATTGTTTTAGAACTGGCTCTGTACTGTTGGTCACGTTAGTCATATCAGATACTGAGCTCTGATCTGATTTGCTGAGGTGTATTGAAGGAAACCAGAAGGAAAGGTATGGTATGACGAAACGAAAAAAAATCAATATGGCAACGCCTAATCTTGTATTTTATTAGCATTGTTCACATCCAAGTAAAGGGTGTTTTTTTTAGAAGTGTGGTTTTCAATCTGGCAATACTTTTTTCGGAGTTGGTCTTTTTGACAGCTGTCACTTGATTTATGCTCAGTTTGGTTTGCGATTTCAAGAATTGAAGCCGAACGACCACCAAGCACGTCACACGTTCGGTGAATGGTCCCAAAACAAGATAGCCACCGATCTCGATTTTCACAAGAAAATTTTGTTTAGCGATGAAGCTCACTTTTGGTTGAAAGGGTACGTTAATAAGCAAAATTGTCGCATTTGGAGTGATCATAATCCACAAGCCAATGTTGAGACGCCGTTACAACCTCAAAAAGTCACTCTTCGGTGTGCTCATTGGGCAGAGGGAATCATTGGTCCATATTTCTTCAAAGATGAAGCCGGTCATAATGTTACAGTCAATGGGGAACGCTATAGAGCCATGATTAATGTCTTTTTCGTGCCTGAATTCGAGGATGTTGATGTGGACGACCTTTGGTTCCAAAAAGATGGCGCTACATGCCATACAGCCAACAAAACAATCAATTTACTCAAGTAAACTTTTGGTGAGCGCTTTATCTCGCGTCGTGGGCCTGTGGCGTGGTCTCCAAGATCGTGCGATTTAACAACGCTGGACTATTTTTTGTGGGGTTATGTGAAGTCGCTTGTCTACGCAAATAAGCCCGAGACGATTGACGCCTTGAAAGAGAATATTCGGCACTTTATTACTGACATACGGCCCCAATTGCTGCAAAAAGTGGTCGAAAATTGGGCCTCTCGGCTGGAATTTATTTGAACCAGCCGCGGTGGCCACTTGCCCGAAATCGTTTTTAAAACATAATGGCAAATCCTTATATGTATAATAAAGCTAAATTCTTGGCCATAACATTAAATTATATGCGTTTTATTTCTTCTTGAAAACCACACTTCTAAAAAAAAACACCCTGTACATGACAGAATAAAGAGCTCTATTTTAGGACTAATCGTGTTTCAAAAGAGTGTGGCAGACAGAATGACAGTAATTTGCAGGATTTTTAAATTGCAAAGTAATCGAAAAGGACTGACCTCATCCGGAAGCCGAAGTGTATTATATTGCGGTGTTCTGAGTAGATTCCACACCGACCGTCCACGGTCCTAAATTCTATGTTAAATATTTCTGAGTTACATTTGGTGACTTCGATTTGTAATTGACTGTAGTCAGGCAATTTCTGCATTTTATTTAACTATTTTTCTTCGATTTCTAAATTGAAATTCACATTTTTTAAATTACTTCCGAATATGTTTCAATGCTTCATGTTGAATTGAAAAAGGTGCAGATAGAGGAGAAAATTAAGTATTAAAACATTCTAAGGTATTTATTTTAACAATTTACACATTGAGAAAAAAACACATTGGAAAAAATAAAAGATACTAAATACTATAAAAACATGCAAAAGAAGAAAACAAAAATTCTATAAAATGATAGATAATATTGAAATAGTGCTTCAAAATTATGTTGGCGTGAAAGCTAAGTAATTAAGGTATTATTAATTATTTCCTATTAACATTTGGGTTATACAAATATTTAATAGTTGATTGTATTCACAACAACAAAAAATAAACAACAATATTTCTTGTTACCAATTAACAACAATGAATACTGGATATTTTTAATAATTTTGAAAAACACAAATCACCTGGCGATGATGGACCCGGACTGCTATCAGTGGAAGGAAGTTTTGGCAATAAAACTTTTAAAGATGTACGCCGCATAAATTTGAAATCAAATGCTGCATAAGCGTTAAGTAAAGAGCAAACATACAAAATCTCATGATAATTATGCGAGCAAATTTAAAGGTTCGAACAAATCACAACACCAACAACAACAACAATAACAAATCACAACATCTACTTACAAAAACAAAACAAAAAAACTAAAAATAGAACAATAGAATTATATAATTTTATAAAAATAAAAGTAATATCAAATGAAAAGATTTCTTTTAGGTTTACATTGACTTAATTAAAATTATTAATCAAAGATTTACCACCCACTTTATAAAAGAAATATATAAAACCTACATACATACTTTAACTGTTTAACGTTAAAAATAATATTTATAATAGTACTTAGATACTTTTCATATCCTTAGGCAATAGAAAATTAATATCATAACACTTACAGTATGTAAGTCTAAAGGGAAACCCAATCAAATCTATACAAAATATCAATCCCTTTGTTAAATGAAGCTCTATAGTACAAAAACATCGAATCAATAGATCAGCTTAGATAGATTAAAAGAAACTGTCACACCAACACAACCCACGACTAGAGCCTATCATAAATTTTGTAAAGCATCATTATCATCACATCAAAATAATATGTATAATAGATAAAGTATTGTCTATATATTCCCCAAAGCATTTCGTAACACCGATTCTTTCCATTCATTCAACCAACATCGTGTCAAAGAAAATGAAATCTTGAAGATTTTGATGGCTTTTGTTATTCGCAGCCTAATTAAAAAGTTTTCCGCTGTGAAATTGAAGCCAAGAAAGAAACAAAACTATGTGAAATTAAAATAGGGAAAAAATAATGAGGATTAAGCCAAAAGTGTCTCTACTAAATATGTGTGTACGCGCAGGGACTTCTAAAGTGTTTGAATGCCATCATATCATCAGGCAACAATGCAATAGAAATACGAAACAAAAGTAGTGAATAGGAAAAAGGAAAAAACACAATGGATCTCATCTAAAAAAGCACGCAGCGAAGTAATGGAACTGAAATACACCAACGACAAAGGAATCAACGTGGCGCCACCTTTTATGCATGCTAATACTCGTATCCTGTCCTGAATGAAAATGCACTACAGCGCACCTAAATCGCATCACTTGTGGGGGCCTGCGTAGGGATTAATTCTTGTAGTCACTGGACTAGTTTCAACTTTCTTCATCAACTAATATGGTGCAGATGAGTTTCTCAAGCAAAAATATGTCTTCTATGGGTTTTGAGTTGAGTAATTACCACAATTATTGTTTTTGGCTTGGAGCAAACAGCGGTGATTTTGAAATATCAATATACGAGTATGTATGTATAAAGAAAGTGTGAAAATGAATCTGGTTCTAATAGTATGAAAAGTAGCCTCATTGCAATGAACTGTAGTGTATGAATTGTATCCAATTAAAAGGAAAATGTTGCAGCAGCAGCTGCCACCATAACATGACGCCGAGAGCTCAGTATTGCATTACTAAGCTGTTGTTGTCGCTTTTGCAATTGCTGTTGTTGCAGTTGCTGTTGCTGCTGCTGCTGCATATTGTTGATGGCAATTTAAAATGTAATACAATAAGCATGTAGTGGCACTGTAGTGTAAATGAAATTGGAGCAACGAAACGACAACGACTGCGATTAAATTTTATGAGGATGCACTCACACAAAAGTGTGAACTGCGAATTGCTCCGAACGGACGAATGAATAAACGAAACGAAAGAACTAAAGAAATGGAAATGAATGCAGACAATGTGTGTAAAAAGTGTGTGCGTGTGTGAGTGCATGTGTGATGCTGAAACAAGAACTGTCATTACTTTAATACTATAATTAAATTACATAATTAAATTATCTTCAATTGATCTCTTCTCCCGTTTCACTTATACGAGTGAGTGTACGCACTTTTTAAGTTATTACAATTACAATATTAAAGAGCAATTCATTTTATTTCGGGTATAAAATTCATACTTTGTACCATAATTGATTAAACCTTCATCACAATCATTTCAAACATTACATAGAATCCACTGACTGTAGTTACGCATATAAGTATGTACTAAAACATATTTTAAATGTCACAAATACAAACGATAATCACCACAACAACAACAACAACAACAAGTTGTCAAAGTAACAAAATACCCAATTTTGTTGATGAGGCAAAAGGGAGTGAGCCATGCCTGATTGCCGCTGCCTGCCTTGCCTTAATTTGTGCGTACCAACCGACATACGATTACACACTAAACTTACGTTACACAATTTTCGGATATAGTAATTTTTGTGAACGTAAGTGAAATTGTGCACAGTAGCCATAAAATCAAATTAAACCCCAATGGCATTATGGTAAATGAAGTGTGTTTGCCTACGCTTTAGTTCTAACATGAAATCGTGTGGAAATTTTATTTTTAACTACTATTCCAATACAGTGAGAACATTTTTAAAGTATTTACCATATGTATGTACATATTGGGTCATATAAAAAGTATTGTTGTTGGTATCCACAAATCTGGCAACACTAGTCCGATTATGTTAAACGAACACAAGTTTGAAAGTTGGCATTTCAGGTTACATTTTATAATTCGTCGCTAATGTAAAAAATTGCATTGATTTGATAATTAATGAAATCTCTGAAGAAATACGATATGTGATGCTTTATTACTATAGAAAAGGTAAAACAACTTCAAAAACATGCTGAAAAATTTGTGCAGTTTACGGTGTGAATGCTGAGAGTGAAACGCCGGACCCAGGAGAGGTTTGCTCGATTCCGTTCAGCTACACTGAAAATCGATGAAATTTTGCAACTGCTGAAGCAAGATCGACACGCAAGCTGTCAGGAAATAGCAGAGGCATTAAACATCAACCACATGACAGTTTCGTGGGTACCAACCGCGGATACTTTTTATCAATCTTCCTTGCAATCAATACAATGCTCTGCATTCATAGGGATACACCCTGTGTGTTGATTGTAATATTAAAAAACAAACAAAAAAGTCGCTGTTGCGTAGTTGGTAGTGTGTTGGCCTGCTACTCAGAGTGTGCGGTCCGAGGTACAAATCTTGACAGAGGCAAAATCAGAAAGCAGAAACAACAATTTTTTACACGGCAGGAAATGGCAAACCTACAAGAGTAAAAATTGCTATGAAAAGTTTTTCACTTCGCCGTTCGGTAACGGCATAAAAACTATAGATCCAGATCCATTCCATTCATGTACAAATATAACACACACAAATGAGTGGATGCGAAAAGCTTGGCCTATTCCCTACATGGGCTGTTGTGCCATTAAAAGAAAATAAAGAAAGAATATAAATTGTTTCACTCATTTTTTTATACTTTATATGGTTTAATCTGTTTTAACAAAATGAGTAAATTGGAAAAAAGCTTAGCATGCCTTTATCAACAGTTTGGGGAGTTATCCGGATCTGTTTCGGACATTCGGATCAAGAAAGGCCTGATATATTCGAATCTACAAACGCCTGGATACGAGTCCTCAATTATTTGGCCAGTAGTGCTCCAGATACATTTTCTTCCAACGAGTGATTGTATTGCAGTGCTTCGGTGTTTTACATTTCTTCACACATTGGCAAATCTGCTGATATTGTGTTAAAGCTTCGGCTGTCAAAGTTCAGAGAACTGAGCAGAAAAGGATGCCCTACGATTCATTTCCACCCTTCCCCTTTTTTTTGCACTGCGAGCTAAGATGTCACGATATAGCATGGTGAAACAAACAAAAGATGTTGTTTCTAAATCTTGCAATAGCGTCATCTAATATCAAATCAATAAACCCAAGACAGCCATTGTGTTTCAAAAGCTTTGGCACTAAAATATGTACGAAAAAAGACTAAAGAAAGACAGAAACATTCTTTCTGTATAAATTAAAAACTTTAAAGCAGGTTTAAAAGACAAACCTTAACCCAGAACCCACACTAGAATCCACTTTATTCTGAACCTAAACCCCATCACGCACCAGTTTGGTTGACAATTCAGGTAATTTTCAAAACAATTTTAGGCAAAAATTCTAAAGAACAAATATTATTTAAATTCTTAAATAAAATTCAAATTCTTAAATAAAATTCTTGTACTTAAGTAGTAGGGACATAAATACTGTTACAACATTGAACACACCCATTTCAATAGTAGAATTATAAAAACTCTGTTATTACCATATGGTTTATGAAAGCTATAGCGTTAGTCTGTAACGGGAATTGAAAATTGTGTCAGCTTTCACCATGGAGTAGTCAGATAATGAGAACCGTATAGCTTTTTAAGTGTGAAATGAAAAAAAGGCGATATTTTCAAAACTCTCCGCCCACTCGGGATTAGTCGTCTACCGGTGCACAAAACTGCTTGAGGAGAATGGAGATATCAAAGACCTCCACCGGTCGGGCCGTCCACGTACAGTTCACATGCCGCAAGTCATCAAAGCCGTCAAATCAAGAATTCAGCGAAATCCGCTCCGAAAACAGAAAATCATGTCCCGCGTGATATGAATATCACGCAAAAGTTCATGAGTCGAATTATGAAGAAAGACTTGATGCCTTCAAACGTCGCACCAGACATTCGTTGAATGCAGCTTTGCAAAACAATAGGGTAGAAAAATCCAAACCTCTTTTGGTGAAGCACGCTGATAACTTGCACAGAAAAATCTTGTTTATGGATGAAAAAATGTTTACCGTTCAGGAAAAATTTAACAAGCAAAATTATAGGGTGTATGCACGGTCATCTAAGCAAACATCTGAACTGATCCCACGGGTCGAAAAGGGTCATCACCCAGCTTCAGTCATGGTTTAGAGCGGTGTCTCTTACGATGGGGTCACTGACTTGTATTTCTGCGAACAAGGGGATCAAAACTTCGGCCAAAGTTTACCAAGAAACCGTTTTGGAAGCTGTTGTAAAGCCACTTAACCATTGCCTGTTCCAAAACCAGCCGTGGACTTTCCAGCAGGATTCTGTGCCAGCCGATAAGGCTAAGACGACACAGACCTGGCTTCAAAACAATTTGCCAGCTTTCATTTGCTCTGAAAAATGGCCGTCTGGCAACCCTGATCTGAACCCAATGGATTACAAATTACGGACAGTTTTAGAGGACATGGTTTGCCACAAAAGATATCCCAACATCGATTCTCTGAAGACTGCTTTGATGATTGGCCAGTGCGACTTAAGGCGGGCGTGAAAGCCAAAGATGGGCATTTCGAATAAGTAATTGTTTTTTGTATACTTACAATGTATATCAATATATATATATTTTAAAAAATTGGTCCAAAAAATTAATAATTTTTAATTTCATAACATCAAATGTGGTCGCTGTGGCGTAGTGGTAATGATTTGAACTGCTACGCAGAGTGTCAGGGGTTCGAATCTCGGAGCAGACAAAAAAAAAAAAAAACAAAGTCGAAAAAATAATTTTTCTACACGGTACCACACTCTTGGCAGGCAATAGCAAACCTACATGAGTAAAAATTGCTATGCAATGCTTTTCACTTCGCCGTTCGAATTCGGCATTAAACTGTAGATCCCTTCAATTCATGTACAAATATAACACGCATAACATGAGTGGATGCGAGAAGCTCGGCCCAGGCCCTCCATGAGCTGTTGTGCCTTTAAAAGTAAAGTAAGCAAATGTGTGTAACAGTATTTATGTCCCTACTAAGTAAATGTTAATTGTATGGCTTGAACGTTTTTAGAACCTAAACCCAAATACACTTTAGTTTTCTTGAATTTCCTATATTTCATGACTGCCCTTAATCGATTTCCAGCTATTACATCCTACATCTGCAAATTAAATTATTCAAATTTGAATATCAATCGCAATGTCTTTTGCATAAATTTGTTAGTCATTAATCGAGATAGTTCTGTGTTTGAATAGACAATCTAAACATTTTCCAAAATTGTTCTCATTAAACAGCAAAATATTAAATATTCGAGACCATTGAAGCCACCAAAACTAATTTAAAGCAAAAATGAGTACAAATGAGTACTCACATGCAAGTTGTTAAATGGAAAAGCCTTCCAGTAATAAAAACAAAATATTCAATGTCATTTGTGTAACATGAGAATTGTTTTTGGTATACCCTGAAACCAAAGCAAATATTAAGCAAAACCAACACAATTTCCTCAAGTTGACACAAATTGCACATACACTGAAGGAAAATAGTTTATAAAATTACATAGGTACATTTACTTTCACTGTAGTTTTGTGATAATTCGTAAAATAATTCGTATAAGCTTTACACTTGTCTTTGCTTGACATGGCTGCCTGTAGTGTCGTCATACCATATATGTAACTATAAGGATCTTACACCAGTTATGGCTATTAACTACATGCGTATTACATAATTTTATGCATATGTCGTTTAACATAAAAAATAATAAGCAATTACATTCACTAAAGCTATATGACCCGCATAAGTATGTTATGGCACCTTCGCCACGCTTGTGGTCATGGACTTCATTACACAGTAACACCTACAGAAGTCACACATAAGTCGATGCGTAAAATGGTGCAATTTCTAAGGGTTCATCATTAACTACAAGAATCACTAATAACCTAATCCATATCCCTGACTTGATATTTAGCTGTGTATAACATTTTCGATACACATCAAAAGATCCTCACTCTCTCGTATCTCAGAAATATGTATCAATAAATATTCTCTACATCAAAGAAAGCGCTTAAATAAATAATAAATGCTATAATTACGAAATTTGTTTCTTCTGACGAAAATTTAGCATCAAATCTTTTCGCACAAGCCACTAAAACTTTTGTGAAACTTTTTTGAAAATATGAGTCAGCATACAGAGGTCATTAGTAGGTTATTGACTTGATTATATCGCAACTATTTAGTTAAGTACCACTGTTTTGGGAAAATATTTGGATGAAAAGATAACTATTTGGTGAATGGACATCTTGTGGTCAATCAATCAAATCGACACAATTTTAAGTAGGTTTAAAATTCAGAAACACCTTTTAAAATATAAAAAATATTGTTGTTGTCTGGTTATGTTTAGGTCTAAGAATCAGCAAAGAGAGATGGAGTGGCCTTTTACAACACAAGCCGCACACATATCGGATATATAATGATTCAGTGTGGATGATAAATGTGGATCATTGAGCACGGACCACTTAACACAGCAAAATGACTTTTCGTGAAATCGTTTAGATGCAACAGAGACTGAAACTGAATGGAATTATTTACTTGAAAATTAAATACATAACTAAAAGGGTTTTTCATCAAATTAGAATATCACTCACAAGTATATTGGGTCATATAAAAAGTATCCGCGGTTGGTACCCACAAATCTGTCATGTGGTTGATGATTAGTGCCTCTGCTATGTCCTGACAGCTTGCGTGCCGATCGTGCTCCACCAGTTCTATAATTTCATCAGTTTTTTCAGTGACTTTCAGTGTATCTTTGATATCGAAATTTCCAGAACGGAATCCAGCAAACCACTCCTGGATCCGGCGATTCACTCACAGCATTCTCACTGTATAATGCACTCATTTTTGGGTCTTTTTCTTTTGGCAGGGGTTTTACCTTTTCTATAGTAATAAAGCATCACATTTCAAATCAATGTAACTTTTCACACTAGCGACGAATTACACAACTGTCTTCAAACTAAATGTAGCCTGAGATGCCACCTTTGAAACACATGTTCCTTTGACATAATCGGAATAGTGATGCCAGATTTGTGGGTACCAACGCCAAAAACTTTTTTTTATCACATATTAGTACAAAGTAGTTTCGAAATTCTTATCCATCTCTAAAGCAGTATTATGAATGCGAGGAAATTGTGGTTAGCAAAAAGTTTATGAAAAAAAGTTCATGGCGTGGTGGTAGTGCGTTGGACTGCTATGCAGAGTGTCGAGAGAGGGTTCGAATCTCGGCACAGGTAAAATCAAAAAGGAGAAAAAATAATTTTCCTACACGGCACCACTTGTTGGCACTTGTTGTGTGATTGCATTCCCTCTCTCATTCTCCCTTCTTCCTTCCATTCAACACAATGCTCTGCATTCATAGGGGTACACCCTGTGTGTTGAATATATCAATAAATAAAAACAAAAAATGGAAAACCGACAAGAGTAAAAATTGCTTATGAAACGCTTTTGTCTTCGCCGTTCGGATTCGGCACTAAACTGTAGGTCCCTTCCAGTCATGTACAAATATAACACGCGCAACATGAGTGGATGCGAAAAGCTCGGCCTAGGCCCTCCATGGGCTGTTGTGCCATTAAGAGTAAAGTAAAAGTAAGTACAAATACAATTCAAGGGCAAATCCGACAATATTCCAATTAATTAAGCATAAGCATATTCCACAAGATAATCGCTAAGCAAATATAACAAATAAATCTCTTATATTTTAAATTATTGACCAGAGCAAAACGAGAAATGTTAAGTTAACATGAGCACAAAGAGCAAAAAAGCATTTTCATGTAAATAAAATTCTACTGTATTTAATCAAGCGACTTATCATACATATTTATGGTGGTAAGAACTGAAGTGAACTGAATTTGTAGTAAATAACAATGTGCTTAAATAGTTTTGAAAATGTTTTGCATAATCCATTATTCTGAAGTACTGAAACTTGACGCTAAAAAAACCAGCAAAAAAAAAAATAAAAAATCAAATGTCGAAAAATGGAACACGCAATGAAAGCACAGATTTGCAATTAACATTGCGTGTCGATTTGTTTTACTTATACGTACACATGCATACTTAAATATATTCTAATAAATTCAGTAGATATAGAAACAAAACTAAACAAAGAAAAACTCTTTTCGGGAGAATGAATGGGCGCAAATACTGCAGCCACCCAAACATGGGTCGCTTGTTAATTCATGAATAATTCATTCAAAAGTGCTTCAAATCTGGTACATATTTTCATATTTTAATGAAGTCTTAGCTTTATTCAAATGGCTGACAGACAGACAGTAACTCAAGTTCATAAAAGTTATACAAATTTTAATTATTTATATGAATGACGAAAACTTTTTAATACAAAAACACATACGAGTATATATCAGTATAGACATAACACTTAAACGGTTATGAGTGCAACCAGAACAATAAAAAAAACCATCCTATAACAACTTTTAATTTACCTAATAATATCACTACTGCCTACATACATTTGGCATTCCGAGTATCTTAACACTCAACCTTCCCACGATATATTACCCAAATAGCAGCATTTCATATATTTATTTACTTTCAGTATTGTTTTAGACCATTTCGAAAATGAAAGCTCAAGTTGCGTCCATCAACGTACTTTTTATTTATTATTATTTATGTATATTTATTCTTTTGTTTAAGAATGCAAAAGCCATGAATGAAGAAAAGATAAAGACAAAAAGAGAAAAGTGCAAACTGGCAATACTTATTTTTGACCTTTTCAAGATCTTTTCAATGTACATAAATTCATCATAACGTTATTAAATACAATTTTTCCCCCATTTGGAAGGATATGCGCCTTTAGCATTTACCCACCGGGAACACTCGGACAAACGTTCACAACAAAAAAAGTACAAAATTGTAAAAGCTAAATATGGTAAAAAAAAAATATAAAACCAAGTAAAAAAAAGCAAAAAACAAAATTTAAATGTAAATGAAATACAAAGAAACGTAGCAACAACAAAAACGTAGAATAAAAAGAATAAGTATTTGAAAAGTTCTTGCGGGAACTCAAACCAAAGTTAAACTAATCAGTCAATAGAGACTTTTATATGCACTACTCAAAGTTTAAAAGTGGCAAGATGAACTGAAAGTCTTACACTGAACGATTGCCTTTAATACGTTTTAATGGGGAAAACTTGTTGCAGATAAGAAAGGTACCGAAACGATATTGAATATTCGACGTAAACTAGAATTAGCAAATTGAAAATTGACAAAATATCTGCAGCAACTTAAATAAATAAATACATAAACTTGAGTCTTGTCGTTTTTATTTCCATCAATCGTTCGATAGTGACTTAAACCAGATTTTGCTCCATAGACGGAAAATATATTTCTCAAGCCTTCAAAGAATTTAGTTAACAACAAATACCGAAAAAGCTTTACCACTTAAATGTAGGATGTATAACGAGTGAAGGTATACGACGAGTATAACAGAAAATGGATATGCTAATGCAAGTATACGTAAATATACCATATGTATGTAAACCCAGTAGAAAACAGCACCACGCTGACTGAATAACCACATGAAGAAAACGAAAAAAAAGAATTCCCTCCAAGATATGTGCATACGAGTATGTAGCATGGAATATTTACTTTTTTTCGTTCGGCAAAATTGATTGCGACTCTTCCAAATTGCTACTTATTAATATCCAAGCAATATCGTTTATACTGCATCTATACTGAGTGAAACTGGAATTACTACATATGTGCAAATAGATAAGCAAAGAAGTGTCGTTGTTCAATCCGTTTACTGTGCGACCGGAAGGTATACGAAAAACTGAAGGAGAAAATCTACAAGACGTGTGTGAAGCCAGTGATGTTTTATTGGCCGAAAACTTCCTAGTTATCCGATAAAAAAGGTCTAAAGGTCAAAGCCAGAAATTCGCTTATACGAGATGACATGAAAAATAGGCGACTATGTAATGCGAAAAGATAAGAGCCACGAAAGAAAAAATGAAGAAAAACAAAAGGATGACCACATGAGAAATGGTTGAATACATTTATGAAGGACGTTAGGGAACAGGATCTGAAAGATATAATAATGCAGGCCAAAATATCTTGATGTCTTAAGACAAGAAGGACAGAAAGCGGAAAGAAACAAGGCGAAGTGAAAGAGCGAGAGAGAGAGAGAGAGGCCTAATTCGGAATAAAAACGACAAAGCTGTCAAGTTTTAGTTCAGGCATGAATTCCATTAGAGGGTACAACTTTGAGTACGCGACCTAACTATTGCAAATGACTTCGGAGATGAATAACACCTAAGGAGAAAATGTAGCAATTGTTGAGCCTTTTACAACAATATATCACTTATAAAAATCGAACATCAACTGCCAAAGTTGTAAACAAAAACTCATTTTGGCGGTTTTTAGGGTGGTACAAAAAAAAAATTAGTTTGAAATACTCTCAACGTAAGCTTTCAGATAGGGGGTGGGTTTTTCATACTTTTTTTTTTGTATGGGGACCGACCCGCTCTAATGTACGTACATATGTGGTTTAATCTTCACAATATGAAAGTCCTTCTGAGTTTTCAAGTCTTGTCAATAATATAAGAGATAAGATTAAGGTTCCAAGCTTAATTTTTTTATTTATGTATTTATTTTATTTAGCAACATTTCGATCAGGCTTCATAACAATAAAGCTACGCATTTCTAACAGATCACTGCATATCCCACTGGGATTATTTAAAGCAACGATAGGTGTGTGGGTTAAATAACATGAGATATGTATAAAAGCACTTCGATGCCATTATTTTCATTTTGCTTTTTATCTATTTTCATAGTTTGAACCATTTTCGCGCCAATATTAGTTTGTAGTTTTCCCTTTTCTTTTTTACTTTGAAATAACTACAAAAAATAAAAATTAAAGAGTACGTGAAATGTTGAAATAAGTAGTGAAAAATAATCAATATTTTATTATATACAAGAAAGAAAAACAGAAAAATGGTGACAAAAAAATGGTTGGAAAATTGATTCAAAATCAATTAACGACAACGGAAATTGGCCATTATTGAAGACACAAATTTGTAACACATTTTCAATCAAAAAACTTTCATCTATTGTAAGTTAACCATGAATTGTAAATTTTTCCTTCAAACAATGCATGTTGTTATCATTATTATTATTATTTATTTCTTTCTTTACGAGACGAGTAATTGTAGAGTTAAATATATTGCATGCAATTTTAGAACAAACGCTTATTTTTCATTTAATTACCAGGCCTGGGGTTTTCATGATAATTACATTTAATTTTCCAAAGTGGCAGCAAAGTACATACATATTTAATGTTTCTATTTCTATTTCATCAATGTTAATCAACTAGCTGATAAATGGATAAAAAATAAATATAGTACTGAACATGCTACTATTTTCAATCATGCCGCATTGCACGTTGATTTTATTTTAAGCATAATGTAAACACAGCGCAACCACAACCCACAACTCGCCTACCCTCATCAATTTCGTAATATTTATTATGTATGAGTTCAAGGCTTTAAGGCTTTCTACATATACCATATAAAAGATTATTTAGTCAAAAATACTTAAAATAAATTAAATAACTTAGTCCCTATTCTACTCCCTATCGTCTCTACAAAATTACCTATAGTGTCTACAAAAATTACAATAACTTGACCTGATCGAGTTTGGAATGACTTAAAAAGAAACCAAGGAAATCTTATCCTTGCTTTTCTTATTTTGAATTGATGTGGAAACCTTTTCTTCACCTAAGATTCTTAGATTCAAATTTCTATTTCTATCTTGCTCTATAACCTTACTCTTTTCAGATCATATCCACACATTATTGACCGCATATCATGAATACCAAACATAAATACTTTCATTTAAAACAAAAGAAACACGCACATAATTAAGCGTTTTAGTAGGCACTACAATTTAGTGTTTAGTACCTATTAAAATTTAAACAATTTTTATATACATACAACATACGAGAAAATACATACATATACATATGTATGTGGCCCTTTGACAAAACAACCTCTTTCCACATACAAGGTTTTGTCTTCTCTTTTAAATTATACGCGCTTTTACTCTTTCAATCTCTGTATAACTAGTCTTTTACATCAGGAGCTATGCTTAAACTACAAATGTTTTAAAATTCTAGATACAAGATACAAGCAAAAATCTCATGAAATAGAAAGAAAAGATGAAACCTCGTAACTAGAAAGAGATTGTTTTATCAAAAGCCCGCAGATATGTTGAGATTTAAATGGAAAAACTGGCAATGTGCCAAGAAAAAAGAATAATGCATTCTCAACTCAACCATTTAATTTTAAAAACTAGAAACAAAATAAAAAACAAACATTTCAAAGTGGAATTAGTAACCGCGAATGAACGTTGAATAAATTAAACATTTATTTATTAATTACTTTTCACATTTGTATTTGATTTATAAGTAAGTAGGCACTCTCATGTGCAAATGCACGCGATTTTGAGTGATGAGCGAGCGCGACCTCTCGAAGAGGAGCAGACATGGCGTATACGTAACATTAATTAATAATGAATTGTTGCTGGGAATTATGACAACTGAATTCCATATGTTCTATTAAACTGTAAAAGATTACTTATGAAACATTTATATACATATTAACACACACGTGTTTAAATTCGCACATAAACTTAAGTTCTTTATCGTTTTCCGATTTTCTTTTTTGTTCTGGTCAGTTTTGGCCATGAACTCTCCAAGAAATTTCTTGGTTATACTCCAATATGAATGAAAATGAATTGACGTGGCGCTATTGCATTCTATAATATCGTCATCGTCATTGTCATCAACAGTTTTATACTCATGATGAACCTAAAGGCGACAACTATGCAATGAAATAACTGTGTATGGAAATAACTATCCTAATAAATATTATACATATTTATGATTACCATAAAAAATATTTGAAGTAGTAAAGGCAGAAAAAAGGAAGACATAAAACTTACTGTGTACATACATTTTTAACGGTAATGCCATAAATTTGCAACAATTTGGCTTCTTCGTCAAAATAAAGCTGCTTTGCTACATTCAAAAGATATTGCAATTATATTCTACATATTGGGTCGTATAAAAAGTATCCGCGGTTTTTCGTTACAAGATAATGTTGGTACCCACAAATCTGGCAACACTACTCCGATTATGTCAAACGAAAGCTTACTTTACTCACTTTCAATGGCACAACAGCCCATGGAGGGCCTAGGCCTAGCTTTTCGCATCCACCCATGTTGTGCATGTTATATTTGTACATGAATGGAAGGGACCTACAGTTTAATGCCGAATCGGAACGACGAAGTGAAAAGCTTTTCATAGCAATTTTTACTCTTGTAGGTTTGCCATTGCCTGCCAAGAGGTGGCGCTCGGTAGAAAAATAGTTTTTTCTTCTTTTTGATTTTGCCTGTGCCGAGATTCGAACCCCCGACACTCTGCGTAGCAGTCCAACGCATTACCTCTACGCCACAGCGACCGAAAGCTTAACCAGTTGCAAAATTTAATCGGCTTTTTCAGTGACTCTCAGTGCATCTTTGATATCGAAATTTCCGGAACGGAATGGAGCAAACCACTCCTTGGTCCGTAGGTTCACTCACAGCATTCACACCGTTAACTGCACAAGTTTTTCGGCATGGTTCTGCAGCGGTTTTACCTTTTCTATAGTAATAAAGCATCACATAGCACATGCCTCTTCAGATATTTCACTCATTTTCAAATCAATGTAACTTTTTACACTAGCGATGAATTACACAACTGTCTTCATACAAAATGTATTCCAAAAATGTCACTTTTCAAACATGTGTTTTCGTTTGACTAGTGTTGCCAGTTTTGTTGGTATCAACATCATCTTGTAATTAAAAACCGCGGATACTCTTAATATGACCCAATATATAGCGGCATACATATAAATTCGTATTGTATATGAAATAGAATTCCAATTTCATGTATGTAAATGAAATTTGCTTGTCATGGCAGGCACTCAGGCGGACACTACAGGCAACAAGCATAGCCACCTTGTTAATTAAAAACTTTCAACAGATACCGCACCACACTGAAAGTGAAAGCCACAAGTGACTACGGGCAGGCAGTTATGTACATATGTATCTATCTATGTACATATATTAAGAATGACTGAGGATGGTCAATTGTGGCCCTAAGCAAAAACAAAACAAAAAACACACTACATCAAAAAAAGTAAAAAAATACAAATAATGCAAATAACCATAAAAATGGTGACTGTCATAATTTTGTATTTCTTTATTTACACTGTGCGTTCTGCAATTCGTATTTTTCTTTTTTGTTACTGTTGTTTATTCTGCTGGTTGACGGAACGACGACAGGACGACATTTTTGAACATGAGCTTGATAAATGAGAACTTCAACATCGTAGCATTTTACTGTTTTACTGCAGAAAATTTTCTTTTATGTATACTGTTATATCAATTAAGCACACAGTGACAACATCAAGGAGGAGTAATGTAAACAGCAACAATGCAGCCACTCAACCAGTCGCAGTCAGTCAGTTAGGCATCAGTTTCCTATTTACAGCGCCACACACAAACAATCCAGCAACCCAAATTTGTACTGCTGCATGATACTGCAGGAAAAGGTGGTAATTAGATTTATTCAAGCAACAACACAGCTACACTGGGACAATGATTAATTTTCTGCAGGAAAAATAATTTCCTTACATACATACATATTTGTCGGAATTTTAGTTTATTATTCTTACGATAATGATATGAATAGCAATTACATTAATTAATAGTAACTTTAGAGTAGTTAGTTGCTAATGTGCTGATAAGAAATTAGGTCACACATGCTCATTACTACATACGTTATGAATGAGTTGCATTGATTACCATTAATTGTGTACACATGGAAATAAGTAATTTTGAGAGAGAAAATATAAAGATTGCTATCAACTAAGTCAACCAACTAAAGAAAGTATAATATTTATTAGATTAATAACACCGTACGACAGCAAAATTCACACATTAAATAAATGTACTATATGTGAAAGTGGAATATATAAGTATATACAATATATAGAGTGAATGTGAAGAGTGTTTATTCGAAGTTGCGTTCTAGGTTCAATTTCAATTGACAGAACTTTACAGCTTGCAAATACACTGTGACCAGATCCAGAGGTTTCTCGCTAAAGGTTTTTTGAGGCGACTGAAGAATTTTTGAGGTTTTTTATATTACCAATAAAATCTAAAGGTTTCACGAGTGTTTTCAATCTTCCGAAAATGCCAATATATAAATAGCTGAATTTTGATTCGAAGTGCTTAAAGTTGGAAATTCCAATGGTGAAAAAAATATACCTAAAATTATCAGCATTATGGCATTAACCCTTTTAACATATGCCCAGTATATAGAGTTGAGAATTTTAATTCACTTGAGACATCCGTCTTTTAGTTCAACTAGTGTACTAGCTCCCATTACACTTCAGTATTTCACATTATAACAGAAAACTACGGAATTATTAAATCGCATAAAAAATCTTACAAAAATTTCACCAAAAAGCTTATTAAATCGAGTTTACTTTGCCAAAAGTAGCCTAAAGAAAAAAATTCCATACAAAAGGTGATTTTTACAAAACGATCCAGCACACGAACTTTTATCGCAAGAGCTGAAATATCTTGTGAATAATCATCAAATAAACCGAGGATGCAGATAATAAGAAGGATACAGAACAATACCTTTTTTTGTGAGAGTTATCATGTCGAACTTTCAATAAACTATCTCAAATATGTATCTAGTACAGCAAACCCTTAGCAAATTAGCAAGTGGCAAAACGAATAAGTTAATTACTTACTTTACTTTTAATGGCACAACAGCCCATGGAGAGCGTAGGCCGAGTTTTTCGCATCCACTCATGTTGTGCGTGTTATATTTGTACATGAATGGAAGGGACCTACAGTTTAAAGCAGTCATGGCATCGGAAGTGGAAAGACGCGATTTAGTTGTTGAATTATTTCGAGAAAATCCGCAGTGGAGCCAGAAACACATTGCAAATAAGGCGAAAGTTGCACAAAACAAAAAAAAAAAATTGAATACAGACTTAACAGTTGCTAGAAAATATGGTTCTGGAAGGAAATGCGGTTTCGTATCTCCACAAAAGGCGAAGAAAGTCGTTGTTCTCTTAGAGAAGAATCCAGCGTTGTCTAATCGAAAAGTGGCGGAAAAAGCGAATTGCAGTGAGTTTTTAGTTCGTAATATTAAAAAAGATGCGGGCTTTAAAACATGCCAAGAGCAGTCAGTACCCGACAGGAACGCTACTCAGAACTTGGTAGCCCAGAGCCGAGCTAAAAAGTTGAAGACAGATTATTTCCAAAAATTCGATTGCTGTCTTATAAACGATGAAACATAAGTGTTGTCTAAATTTTCTCAATTGCCTGGTCAATAGTTTTACACCGGAAAGGAACGAGGAGGAGTTGAGGAAAGATTTAGGAAAAAACAAAAGTTCAAGTTCCCGAAGAAGTTTCTGGTATGGCAAGCGATTTGTAGTTGTGGGCTAAGGAGTAAAAGTTTCGTAACAAGTGGCACTGTTATTGCCGAAATTTATGTGAAGGAGTGCCTCCAGAAGAGATTGCTGCCCTTCATTAGAAAGCACAATGTATCTACTTTCTTTTGGCCTGATCTAGCCTCCTGCCACTACAGTAAAGTAACCATTAAATGGTTCGAAGACCAAAACATCAAATTGGTACCAAAAATCGACAACCCACCAAATTGCCCAGAACTTCGGCCTATCGAGAAATATTTGGCTCTAGTGAAAAGAACATTAAAGGCAACAAACAAAGAAGCTAAATCCATGAAAGATTTTAGAAATAAGTGGAATGCTGCCGCCAAGAGAGTCTCAGAAATGACAGTAAAGGCGCTAATGGCAGGCATACCGGAAAAGATGTCCGAATTCTGTAAAAAACAACAAACAAATTAGTTTTATTGATCATTTTATCAGAAATTAAATTTTCTTTTCAAAACTGTTTACATTTTTTATTTGTCTAAGGGATTTCAATGCTAAGACAATTTAAAGTTATCCGATTTTTTTCGATCTCACTCCTTAGTAACCATGTTTCATGTTTCTGTTGATCTAGTGTTTTACATATGACATTACATAAGTCTAGCGTTGTTGCCGTATAAAAAATCGGTGTTGGTGTAGTAGTTGCTGACATAGTAGCTTCGTTTGCTGCTTCGTCAGCCATTTCCTTTCCTGGTATACCTGAGTGTCCGCGCACCCACATTAATTTTATTTTGTTGGGATTTTGGATGCAGGAGTTTCTGATTTTTGATATGATGTATTTAGTGTTGTTGATATTTCTAACAGCATTGATAGTAGATTTACTGTCAGCGCAAATAATGAACTTTCCTTTGTTCTTATGCGCATAATCTGTAGCGTGTAGGACGGCGAGCGCTTTAGCTGTAAAGATAGAGCAGTGTGAAGAGAGACATCCTGATGAAATTACGGAATCATTGCTGCTTACTAATGCAAAGCTTGTTGATTCTTCAGTTTTCGAACCGTCTGTGTAAAGGAAATTCCAATTATTTTCTTTGTATTGTTGCTCTATTTCACAAAATGTTTGAAGCTAGACGGAGGTATTTGTACATGTTTTAGAAAACGCCATAAGGTGAATGTTGAAGAATGCCTCTTTCAGGTTCCAAAGAAGTTCACTGCTTGGTTTGTTTTTTTTTTTTTTTGTTTTAAGTCAATTTGCAAGGATTGCAAGGATCTACACAACGTCTTGCTATGAACATTGTTTTGGGAATACGTTTTTAGTTCAGGGCTGATATCACATCTTTATGCAGGATGGAGTTATTTGCATTGAAGAGCTTTGGTATTAGCTTATACGTTGTATTTTTTACAAGTTCTGGTATCGATGGAAGGCTTGCCTCTGCAAGTATATTCTTTTATGGTGACGGAAATGCGTTGATGCTTCTTCGAACAACTGCATGGTAAGGTCCATATAACAGACGCAGGTTACTTATAGCACACCATCCATATATTCAAGATAAATCTTTATACTCTGTTCAACAGTACCGATCGTAAAATACTTTTTAAAATAGCTAACAAGAAATATACATATTTATATTATCTTTATATACCCATTGTCGGCATATATGTATGTAAATACATACAAATAAAAACTATACATTTAATGCTTTTTAAAGTGTTACACTCGCTTGTGTTAATTAAATTAAAAGGTTTTCCAATTTCAGTACCGATCAACACAAGAATGAGCAAATGAGAATAAGAGCGAGGAAAAACAAATAACTAGTTAAATGGTAGCCATAGACAAAGACAAAGTTGAAGGACAGATGGTCAAGGAGGGGTCTAATGTTTACCGTATTAATTGCTAATTTAATTGACAGGAAAGACCGGAGAAAGATGCGTAAAGAAGTAACAAGGGAAATTTGTAATAAGAAAATGGATGGAGACGAGCAAAAAAAAAATGAAAACGACATCAGTCATTATTATATTAACAATGGAACACAACATAACAACAACAAAAGGAAATCTAAGAAAAAACGAGACTAACTAACCGTAATGGATAGAGAAACGGACTAAGTAATCTCTGTTGAAAAGTGTTTGTTTGAATTATTCTCATTTTTTCAGCAAATATTTATCGTCTAATGCATCATTTGTTGAAGAACAAATAATCAAAGTTTAATTCAATTGAAGTCAAATAAATAAGTAAATTAATATAAGAAATAAACAATAAAGCACAACATTATTAATAATAAAAAACACAGGACACAACACTTAAAACTTACCGCTTGATTGCCGCAAACCCGCACTATTCGGCGGCGTAATATTGCTGCTTGCCCCACCAACACTTCCACCAGCTACACCAACTGCTAGCGATTGATTAGATGTACCCATTGCGAGCGGCGATTGACTTTGCAATTGTAAATTACTACCTGCTGCAGTTGGTACGCTGCTGGCTTGGTGACCAGTGCCACCGCCACCAGCAACACCACCTGGCGAAGATGATTCATTACCCTGATGTATATGTTGATGATGGTGATGACCATGCGGCCCATGAAAGCTGCTAGAGCCACTGCCAATGCGTATGGGAGTGCTGCTTGCCATGAGATTGGTGTTTGACCCCGTCGTCGTAGTGTTGGTTGCTTGCGTCATTTATAGTAATGCAATTCAATATTATAAGGCGTACACAAAAAGCGTTTTTTTTTACTTTAATTTAAAGACAACTCTTTAATATGTAAATATTTATAAATTTGTTTATGTTCAATCAAAGGTTCATGTTATTCTTTTGGAAAGATTTTCATTTGCTATTTTCACACTGAATTTATTAATATTCTAAATTTATTGATTTTGCTATTTTGTATCGTTTGTACTTTTCTTCCCTTCACTTTTATTTGTTTTTTTTTTTTTTTGGAATTTTTTTTTTATATTTTTTGTTGCTATTCTCCTATTTAAGCTTTTGCTTACTTATTTCCTTTTTGCCGAATTGGTTTAATTGATTAATTTGCTCTCGGCTTCCAGTTTTTTGCAATTGTTGCCCGTCCGTTCTGTATTCGTTGTGATTTCCAAGCTTAATTATTTACTATCATTGCTGGCTGCAGTTACAGAATACGAGCTTAATCTTATCCAGCACTTGATTTCATAAAACCAAAACCCTTTGCTTTTATAAAAATTCGTAAATTTCCCAGTTTCAGTTTATAAATATGCAGAGACACACAAGGAAAATTCGCAAAATTCTAATAAGAATTCCCAAAATAAAATTGCCTTCACACATCAGTTGCTTACGCTGCACTGCTGCAAACTTCGCACTTTGCCATCACAACAGAGTTGCAATTATTTCGTACCGTGGTGTTGTACGTTAAAAAAAAATTAACTTAGGCTACAGAGAAATGTCAAAATTATACTAACTACACATTAAAGAACTGTGTAAATTTTAATTCATCAAGATTACAGCAAATAAATAATGAATTCTGTTTACAATTACAAAATTAATTACTTGATTAGTGGTTGCCGTGGTGTGGTAGGTAGTGTGATGGCTTGCTACGCAGAGTGTCCGGGGATCAATTCCCGGTCGCTTTAGCGTTGCGATAGTGCGTTGGGCTATTACGCAGAGTGTCCGATGTTCGAATCTCGGCACAGACATAATCAAAAATGTAAAAAATAAACACTTGTTCTACACTACGCCACCTCTTGGCAGGCAATGGCAATGATCCCCTTTTAAAGCCACCGGGGATCAATTCCCGGCCGCTTTAGCGTTGCGGTAGTGCGTTGGGCTATTACGCAGAGTGTCCGATGTTCGAATCTCGGCACAGACATAATCAAAAATGTAAAAAATAAACACTTCTTCTACAATGCGCCACCTCTTGGTAGGCAATGGCAAACCTAAAGAGTACAAATTTCTGTCTTGCCATTAAAAGAAAAAGAAAGGAATTACTTGATTACGGAATAAAGAATTTAGTTAAGAGAAAAGTTATAGAGTAATCTTTTAACTCTCAGCGATTTGATCTTAATTGGTTCAAACACTTTAAAGTTAATAAGTGATTTATAGCATCAATGTTTTATTGTCCATATTGTGATATAAACTTAGGTTAGTTATGAAATTAAAAATAAATAATCTGATTTCTCTCGTTTCTTTCAACTAGTCAGTGCGTATTGCATTACGAGTTTTAAACATTTTTGCTAATGGACTTAAGTTGCTTTGATTATGTATCGGTTCATATGTAACTTCAAAAATATTTATTTGCAACTTTTGAATTTGCACAAAAATTACTGATGATACATTTTGGTGCAACTATGCTAATCTTATTGTATCTTTGAGTGAAATCGTAACTGATCCATAGATGCCGCTGTAGACATTAATTTGTTCACAATTCCTACCTATTGGGATGAGAAAATTTATTAGGCTGTGGTTATATTCAAATTTTACTCGGCGAACACCATGCAATTGTTGTTGCCCGAACACGAAAAACACAGGTGTCCGCTGTGACGTAGTGGTAGTGCGTTGGACTGCTACGCAGAGTGTCCGGGGTTCGAATCTCGGCACAGGCAAAGTCAAAAAGTAGAAAAAATAATTTTTCTACACGGCACCACCTCTGGCAGGCAATGGCAAACGTACAAGAGTAAAAATTGCTATGAAAATCTTTTCACTTCGCCGTTCGGATTCGGCATTAAACTGTAGGTCCCTTCCATTCATGTACAAATATGACACGCACAACATGAGTGGATGCGAAAGAAAAGCTCGGCCTAGGCCCTCCATGGGCTGTTGTGCCACTAAAAGCAAAGTAAAGTATACCATATTATTTTAGTCGCAAACTTTTGAACGCCTGTGTGTCCTTTAACTCACAATATTCACACATTTTAGCGGAAACAGTTTGAAGGAAGGAAATATTTTTTTCCCCCATTTACTTATTTAGATCTTAATGTAAAGAATATAGTAAAATATTCCATTTGCTCTCGGGTCTGAAAGATTTAAGTAAATATTTAATTCCCTAAAATCTATTGGTATTTAAATTGCTGAAAACAAAATTTAATTTCGGTGCAGCATAGAAGCTTTCAGGATCTGGTCACTTTACGCTAAAGCACACTTAAATGATAAGTGAGCTTTCTATTTAACATTACATCTGAAATAGTGGTAACCAAAGTACATTATTACACTATTAGTTAGCTGGTTATATTGGTGTTCGCTTGCCGACGAACACATCATATTTTACTCTCGTGCTCGGTGTAGTGGTTACATTAGTGTTCGTTACAGAGTTGCTTTTTGTCGAAATAAAGTTTTTTTGGTATTTTATGGTGTGGGATTAACAAATATATTAGAAAAAGGAGGAAATTATAAATTTTTGAATCAGCATACATACATACGCACCTATAAGTACATATGTATATAGTAATGTAGAAGAAAGGAAATCTCCCTAAACTTTCACAAGAAAAAAATTAGTTTATACTCATTGGAAAAAACTATTATTTCAATTGTTCATAAAATTTGTATCCAATCCGGTACAGGATTCGCAAGTCGCAAGTAGTCTCGAGTGACAAGGACCACATAATTTAGATGAAATATTAAAATATTACCAAATAGCCAAAGAGTTTCCATTGTCAAAGCATACATTTGACAGATGATATAAAGGAAATAACAAAAAACAATATGTATTTACTGTGATTTGTTTCTTTAATTTGGAAAATTGTTTTTGTTTCCGAATTTGGCAAGTTCAATGTGTGGGATTATATTTATTGTTATTAGGTTTAATGAACGTTAAGTTCGCCAAATAAAGAATTACAACAATGTTTATAAAACAAGCTGATCAGATGATCGTTTTCGACACTAGCCACGGTTACTCATCAGTGACCTTCGTGGTATATCTTTCTTTTTCAATAATACATATAAAGTTACTCATATTCGAAAAGGTGAAAGATGTTTATTTCACTAGATATAATATTTATTTACATTCGGCCCAAAACGAGAAAAAGAGAGAAGAATGTAAAATTTATAAATATACATGAAATTGAACTGCCACAGTAAGACCATCTATTCTTTGTATTAGTCTCGCTTTTAATAAAATGGTGATCAGTATATTGCATTAAATTTTTTTTTGTAGTTATAAGTTTTACATTTAATTTTGCCAGCAGTTACTGTCAAAATTTACACGAATACCGTTTGGCACAGCAAAATCGAGTTTTTCACCAGACTAAACAAATTTTACACCATATTCTACCATAGTACTTTACTACCCACCTTTAATTGAAAATTTAAAATTTGCACTATATGTTTTTGTTGACCTCCATACAAAAATTTTATAGAATATTACAACTGCACAGCATATGATTTTTGGGTGTCCTGTTAAATCAGCTATTTCTTGTTGGTTTGATTTTTCTTCATTTGTCATTGGTATTTTTTAGAGCTGGGAATAATGGATAAAAAAACGATCAATACATACCGATGTTTTTAACAAAACTATCGATAAACATCGAAAACAACGTGTGAATTCCATTTACATAGCGCTGAGCAGAGATGTCGACGTCAATTGGGCAGTTACGTCGACGTCGGCTCATGTGCTCTGTGCTTGACACTAACAGTGAAGTCACTGTAATATAGTTAACAACATCGATACCACTATCAGGCCATTTTGTGCTTAGTGGAGTTCTATCCCCTCGCGCTTCTGTAGGGTGATCCGGGTCACTCTACTACGATATCATACACGCAGTTGGGTGCGCCCCTCGGTCGGTGGATGTAGGATTCGAAGAAAGAAAAAAACAAAATATGTTTATATTTTGTACTTACCGATATGCAGGAACTATTGGTTTTAATCGATAGTTGACAATATTTGTCTCAGCTCTAATAATTTTTTCTCTAGGTGAAATTTAGCTAAAATAAAAAGGGGAAAGCACAAACATTTGTTTATGTTTTATTTTTCAAGCAATCAACTGATACGATGTTACAAGAACACATTCAAATATGATAGATCACATTTGTCGTATTCCACTGCAAATATAAGTTATGACTTTATTATTATTGTACTGTTAAATTTAATCAATCAGGTCTGCTCGAGTACGCTCGTATGAAAATATTTTTAGTCTAGCACAATTTTTTGTTGCTTTAATCTATTGTACTGGAGCAAACTACACGAGCCCCATCACTAATAACAATCCACTTTTATTCCATATGTGAATGGTATGGCAATTGTTTTCAATCTAGACCTTTCTATAACCCAGTTGGTACTTACATATGTGTTAAAACATTTCTTCACCTTTGACAACATTCAGTGTGGAGGTATATAAAGTCTCGCTGCATGTTTGTCAACCGCACGGTGCGATTTCCATCCTGGAGAAAATGTAATATCTGTTTAGTTTTATATACAAGGTGGAGCAAAAGTAATGTTATAAAGTGAATGTGGCATAATTTTTGCAAAAGGCGCCAAATGGCATTGTGCACTGACTATATTGCTAACAGATAGAGACTTAGTTGACAAAAAGCAATGGAGCGATTCACCGCTCAGGCAACGTATGAGATTTTGAAACTCCAGTTTCCTGGCCGTATGATCTCTTATTTTGGCGATTGGAACTGATCGGCCAGATTGGACGGCGACACCCTTCTTCTTTTGGGGCTTTTTGATATCTCGCGTTTATCACAACAAACCACAAACCTTACCAATATTGAAGAAGAAGTCAGAAGTTTTGCGAGCAGCAATTCAAGATGCCGCAAAACGATCATTAACTCAGGAGGTGGTCATCAATTTTACAGCTTCAAATAACTTTCATTTAAAACACATTCCAATTTTTTTCATTTCTGACAAAATGCCAGCCAATTCACATCGTACGATTATATATTATATATGTTCCTATTAATCATCCGATGATTAAAGTGCCTGCTCCAAGACTGTCCTGGCCTTCACCTTCGCCTGTTTTATCCTTGTGGGTTCCAAGCAATTGCTGCTCTTGTTAAATTATTTTCCAGCTTCCTAAATGAATGACCGATAAAGCCACTTTTCTGGTTTTTAATGACAGCATATACAGGAATTTGGTGTGTGGGCGTCCAAAATTAATCGATGGTCATTGTTCTTGGCCAGAAGATGCGAAGTATGTAGAGGAGACTTAGCGTTCCATGTTTCGCAACCATAGAGTATAATCTACATTACGTCTGAGCCGAAGATTTTCAGTTTGGTGCTGGTCTAAAGCTGATTCAATTTCCATGTATGTAGGCTTAAGGGACCTGCACGCTTGCTTCGCCTTGTTGATGCGATCATCAATATCTATTGAGGATCCTCCGTTTATGTCAATAACAAAACAGATACTTTAATTTTTTTATTAATATATTTATTGCATGCAACGAATTATAATAAATTTTTAACGATACAGTTTTATTGATCAAACATGAGAACACATTTTTTATTGATATTAAAAATACAATTTTCTGTTAATGTTTGTGTTTGTTTGTAATACAAAAATAAATATATAAAAAAGTATAGATATTCTATCGTAGAAAAAATATTTGTGAATGAAAAAATACGCGTTACGTTTCGTTTTGATGTCTTTTGTTGTTCCCTTTTTAGGATAAAAAATATTTAGCATTTTGTGCTTGTTTGCACTTTGTTTGCGATGTATACTAAAATATAATTTTGTTGTTGTTGTTTCTGTTATTTCTCTACTTGTAATTTAAATGTAGTAATGCTGAGCGTTGAAAGAATATATTTTTTGAGTAATTTCTTAATTGTTAAATAAAAAAAAATTAAATATTTTAAATTAATTTAGGTTTTGATTTGAGTTTTTCTTTTGTTTCTACTAAGCGAGCTTTGAATCGCGAATTGAATTAAAGACACAACTGTGGAATCTCTGCTGCCCAACGTGTGGTAGTGAGGCTATGATGTTAATCATCGAAATCGATATCTGAATCATCGGAATCATAACCGCCCCGTATAGTTCTGCTAGGGCGATTAATGAATGATTTCTTTTTAGCATCAGGCGGAGTTATGAGGTCACCCTATAAAGTAACAGAATATGAAAATAAAACAGTCGAAAGGAAATTTCCATTGCAGTCATTACCTTGTAATCGATTGCTCCCGATTGAGCTATTCTCCATTCCAGCATTTCGGTGGAGAAGTCGTCACAATTGCCCAAATCGGTAAAACCAACAACGAAGTCTTTAGTTTTGCCGTCCTTAACCAGTGCAATTGTTGGTATGACTTTAATGCGTAAACGCTGCGTGAGGAATGGTGATTTTTCTGCATTCACCTTGCAGAACTTAGCCTCGATATGTTTGCTTGCGAGTATTTTCAAGTGCATGTCCACAATGCGGCAGCGCTCTGCAGAGTCTCTATAAAAGTGGCAGACGATATTTGGCGACTTTTTGGACACTTCGAAAAATTCCTTCTCATCGGCGAGCTCTGTGTACGTTCCATGACCCTGTTAACAATTACATTAAACACATGCAATTAATTGGAAAATCGTTAAATAAAAATGATATGCATACATTTTTCAGCCACTCCTGCTTCTTTTTATTCAGATCTTTCATTTCCCTTAAGCGTTGTTCTCGTATCACTTTCAAGTCATCCGAATCCAAACTCTCCAATTGATCAAGTTGCTGGTCCAACTGCTTTTCAATGATCTGCGCTGCAGTCATTAATTGATTTTCCAACATATTTGCCATTGTATTTCGGGTATTGTTTGTATGCAAAGTGCGTAGGTGCGCGGCTCAATTCAATAGTTATGCTGTTGAATGTCAGGTTTTCAAAGAAATGCGTTTTTTTTTCGTATAATGACGAATTCCATTCCAACACCGGCGAGACGAATGAAAAAAAAAGAAAGCAATAGGCGAGACACATTTTTACATTTTTATAAATCGCATGAAAACAAAAAGTAATTTTACATTAGTGGAAATGCTTTCAATAAATTTAGATAAGAATATGCAATTTTATGACAACTTACATTTATTTACTGATGCTTTTATAATTTTATTTCAAGAAAACAATATTCTTACTGCGAGTCCACAAGAAAAAATACATTTATTTTTTTGACGTTTCCAATATTTCCCATTGCCGAAAGGAAAGGGGGAAAAAAAACTAACGTTAGAAGAACAGTGTCGTATTTGATGAACCAGAACATGATGGTGACAGCTATTGATAAAAGTAGAAAATTAGAAGAGAAACGGATAATTTTCAAATTCCTAATTTATATATTTTCTTTTGTTTTAGAGTTACTTTGTAGGCTTTTCCGGAGAAAAGGTGTAGAGATTTATTTGGCCCGATTTCCTGGAAAATTATATTGAAAGTAGTGAAAACGATATATTTTTTTTTTGTATTTAGCCTTCAAATTTATGTAATTCCATTATTTTTTAATTCAAACTTAATATATAATCGAATTGATTTAGGCCCAATCCCAGACACAGATCATCATCACCTTGCATCAGACTATTTGTTGAAGGTGTAATTTCAGAAATATTGAAATAAATTTACAGGATTGCTGACTAATTGCATTTTAAAGTTTCTATATTTGTACATGAATGGAAGGGATCTAAAATTTTATTCCGAATACGAACGGCGAAGTGAAAAGCTTTTCATAGGAAATTTTTCCTCTTGTAGGTTTGCCATTGCCTGTGAAGAAGTGGTGCTGTGTATAATAATTGTTTTTACTACTTTTGTTTTTACCTTTACCGAGATTCGAATCCCGGACACTCTGCAAAACAGTCCAACGCACTGCCAGAGCACCTGTAGCATCTTGACGCTTGTTTCTTCTACTGCTTTCCTCAAACAGCATCACGTTCAACATTCATACAAACTAAATTTTGGCAGTATATAACGCATTATTACAAGCAACTCTTCATTCAATAGTACCTTGATTTCCGCCAATCTTTCAACGATATCCGTAAAATTGTCAATATGCTCCATTATGCTATCTTTCTTTATTTTTCATGGCACAACAGCCCATGGAGGGCCTAGGCCGAGCTTTTCCCACCCACTCATGTTGTGCGCGTTATATTTCTACATGAATGGAAGGGACCTACCGTTTAATGCCGAATCCGAACGCCGAAGTGAAAAGTTTTTCATAGGCTACTCTTGTCGGTTTGCCATTGCCTGCCAAGAGGTGGTGCCGTGAAGACAAATTATTTTTTCTCCTTTTTGATTTTCCCTGTGCCAAGATTCGATCCCCGGACACTCTGCGTAGCAGACCAACGCACTACCACTAAGCCACAGCGACCATTATGCTATCACCATTGAAAATACAATGGCTCAGCATCGGTTTGACCTGCAAGACTTTCCTAGCAGATTCTCGGGGTGATGCACCTCATTCAACTTCGATTATGCTGCATATGACGTCGTCGCATATTTTACATGGTTTATCTGTGACAGCTTTATGCTCAATTTAATCGTAGCAAGCGCTATCTCGTCCTGGATTTCTCATTTTGCATTTTTTTTTTTTTAATTTCGTGTAACTTCCATTTACGAATTTCCACAACTCATAATGAATCATTATTTGAAAAAAAGAAAAAACATTTAGACATTTTTAAAATAACGGCAAGTACAACCCTTTTGTTCGCCACGCCGATAGTTTCAATTCGGAACGGCTTCGTATTCTAGTTGAGCTTCTCTTCTCGTTGGTTTCATTGCATTCGTTGTGGGCATTTCGTTTGTGCGTTTATTCTGTTTGTTGCATTACATGTTTGTGAATTAAATTGTTTTATTAAACGTTTATTATTTTTAAATTGACAAATATAACGTAGAAAATACAATTGAGTAAAAGGCAAATTGCAAAAGGTTGGTGAAGAAAAACTCTATAATGTTAAGGTATTTTTGTTTTTTATTGATGAACAGTGTATGTAAATTGTTAGCGTTGTTGGGGTAGGAAATTAAATTGATGTAGAGAATTTTTTCATTAATTTATGCCGGGTGGGAAGAAGGAGGCTGTGAAGCTGTAGAAGTGCATTGATAGAAACATAATTGTTGTGGCATATTGGTCACAATTTTTAAAAAACTTCTAATAACAAAAAGTTCAAAAGATTTCAATGGGAATTAAGCCCCGCCAAAGTCAAATGGCAAAAAATTAAACGGATAAGAAAAACGAAGACCGCCATTTTTAAAAAGTAAATTGAGACGAGCAGCACCGATCTGGGATGCGACTTCTGTTCCTTTGATGCACACTGGTGGCTAAAAAAAATAAGTGTTAACCAAGGGTTATTAGAAAAATTTTAGTTTTTCAGCTATATTATTGCAACGCAGTGTTTATTTAAAGATGATTTGGATTTTGCACAATATCCTATAATTTACAATTTTTGTTTATTCTACATTAGATGTTTTATAAATTCATAAATTAATTTACAATCAGAATTGTTTTTTTTTGCTACCACTACTATAAGAATTATATGTATGTGATGTGGTACGATTAGTTTATCAAAGTATTGGTAACGAACAAAGTAGTGAAAACAAAGAATGGAAAAATAGTATTGTAGTTATGCACAATGCATTGGTCTCTGCATGCGCATTAATATAGTATGTGTAGCGCTATAACTCACATACACGTTCTTATGTGTACATATATATGTATATGGATCTATCTACTTAATTTAATAGGCTGGTCAGGCCAGGCAGATATGCGGCGCGCATTGTTTATTTACATTTATGATATTTTGAACAATTGTTTTTTTTTTTGTTATGTCTCGAACATTTTTAATTAATTTTCTTATGGGGTCTTAACGCACATATTTTGTATTTTATGAATCTCTTGTACAAAAGTTTAATGACTTCAGTGTCAAGCCTACAACTTAAATTGCGATAATTCATCCAAATATGAAAACTTTTCAAATAAGTGCAGCTGCAAAATCAATCATTCCCTTTCTCTGCTTTAACTCATTTTCGTTTACCAAACTACGAGATTTTCTCTTAAAATGATTAAAATACAAGTTTTGCTGTTCAGCTATTTTTATGCCATTGTACATTTTGTCTCCGAAAGATTATAGATGCTGCTGCACCCAGCGTCAATTGGAAACGCTGCAAATAGTAAAATCACACTTTCTATTATTTTTCAAATTATTTTTAAATGCCCCATGAAAATGTTTGAAAGCTACATTCGGCGGTTAAGTTTGACTTATTTAATTTTGTTATTTTGGAAAAGACATAAAAATTGGTAGTACATTAACTTCAGTTATCAGGAACGTGTAAAGATATCCGATTAAGTACTTTCTCCGTAATGTGCACAAATTTGTCTGTAAGCCTAAGTAAAATGTAACTAACTTTTTCCGATTCTCCACTCATTTTAGTGACGTTAAAACAGTTGAATGATGATGAAATGTCAATGGGTAAAAAATTGTTAATGATTCTCAAAGATGTCAACTATCTTTTGCAAAAAATAGTTACCAGATCGGACCAGTACTTACACAGTTATCGTACTTTAAACTTTGCTATTTCACTTTTCTAAACTTTCTTTTTAGCCTACCTTACATATGAAATAAAAAAAATGTAAAATTTCGCATTTCCCTCGAAATATTTTTTTGACATCGCCTCGTTTAAATTAGGCTCTTTAGCTCTATTTGTTCTCAGTTGCAAATGATTTGCACAGCACTGTATGTATAAAGTTTATTATGTATGTCAGGGATGCCAACAAGAGTGGAATACAACGATGGAAATAATTGGAAAAATTTTTTATACTTAACAATACCACAATTTTTATTTGTGTTATTGTAATATTGACAAGAATTGATATTGAATAAAATCAAGTTAACAATTAATAAGAATAAAACAACGATTTATAAATATGTTTTTCACCGACGTAATTATACGTCTATTGCAAGGCCCTCGGCGAATAAAATTAAAAAAAAAAAATATAGCAATCTTATTAAGTATGGGGAATTGGTGCGCAATAATTTGATTTGAGTCGGGGAATTAGAAATGAAATCCACTAATGCTTCACTTTGGGGAATTAAAAAAATGAGTTGGCATCCTTGGTGTACATATGTATGTACATACATTTGTCGTTATTGCTGACTGTTTGCAACATAGGAAAAACTTGTTTTGTTGTTTCATTGAGTTTTCCTTTAGTTTAATTTTATTTTTTGTTTGCTTTTTCTCTTGATGTTCTGCAACACTGCGCTGTAATGTGTTGCTGCATTTGGGTGCCTACTTCCATTTGACTGCGGCTGTTGTTGTTGGTCGTGCCTCTCTGATAAACTCGCTCGTTCAATGTTGTTTGATATATTTGCTTTAGCTTTGTTTCGTTTTTATACCCTACATATTGTGTACAGGGTATATTAGGTTTGATGGAGTAATGATAAGCGAGTCGTAGCTCAGTCGTCTGTGTATACGAAAAGTCGAGTTAAACTGCAGCAATCCCAACCAAACTTGGTCACACACACTCTTCATTGTCGGGAAGAGGTTAAATTCTGAAATGAGCAAAATCGGTGCAGTGTGCATGGCACCTCCCATATAGGTGTAATTTTTAGAGTTACGAGGGTAGATCAATAAGTACCCGTGTGTGAAGACAGGTAGCGTTGCTGAGGGAAGGTGGCGTTGCTAAGGAAGTTGGTATTGCCACCTGTCGTGTACTGCCACCTGTCACACGATACCATACTAAATTTCAAACTGATTCATAGGTTAGTTTTTAATTAGCAGCCATTAGTATCAGACGTGTTTGAAGTTTCGCGATAAAATGGAAAAATAACAATATCGATCCATAATTCGCTTTTTATTTTTGGATGGAAAAACATGCGAAGAAATAAAAGCGAAGTTGGACCCTTCGCCATCTATGACAACCGTAAGATATTGGTTCAACGAATTTAAACGTGGTCGTACATCTGTTTTTGATGAGGAGCACCCAGGCCGCCCGGCAGACGTGGTTACTAGGGAAATCGTTGAAAAGGTCCACGACATGATTCTCGCTGATCGCCGAACGAAAGTGCGCGAAGTATCAGAGGCCGTAGGAGTGTCGTACGGAACGGTAACTAATATTTTACATGATAGGTTAAGCATGAGAAAGGTGTCGGCCCGATGGGTGCCGCAATTGCTTACGGTAGACAAAAAGTGGTTACGGAATTGTCGCGGCCAAATTGCATGAATTGAACTACGAATTGCTGCTGCACCCACCGTACTCGCTCGACTTGGCTCCCTGCGACTTCTTTCTGTTCCCCAACATGAAAACGTGGCTCGGGGGGGAAAAAAATCAGCTCAAACGAGGAGGTTATCGTCGAGACAGAAGCGTATTTTGAAGAGTTTGACAAATCGTATTTTTTGGAGGGGTTAAAGAAATGGCAGAAACGTTGGGAGAAGTGTATTGTACCAAAAAGAGATTACTTTGAAAAATAGAAAAAAATGGGTACTTATGATCTACCCTCGTATATAGAAGCAAACTCTAAAACGAATTGAATAAAAATCCATACACGAATATTGTCAACTTTGGGCAAAAGCCACGCTTACTTGCCATTCAAGTGAAATACAGTCGTGTCTGGATAGTGAACTAATTGTTGCAAGGACTTTTCACAGTTTCCAGGTTGTTCACTATGTTAAGTTTGAAATTTTTTGTTCAAAAACTCGTTTTATTTGCTCAAAATACAGAAATTGACTTTTGACTTATGTGTATTTTCGTCAAAGTTGAAACGCCTATTCCGATTTATTCAACAATTTTAGATTTTTCCTTTAACGAATGAAATTTCCCCGAATTGATGGTACGATATGATTGTACTATCAATTTACTAATGAACGAATCCCAACGGACCCTCCTCCCGCCCAACATGACCGGAGGGGCACAACCGCATAACGTACGGACCGGTGACCGACGCAACCGCTTTACACGACAATATGTAATGAGCCGCGTATATCCACATAGGCATTCTTTACAACTACAGAAAAGCATTCAGAAACTTTTAAATACACATAAAAAAAAAACGCTTTTGTCCACAAAAGGTTTGCACTCGATAAAAAATAAAATACGAACACTAACGTCAAGAAACAGCTGATTTTGTTGTAGTAATCAACAGCAAAAGTGCAAGTTGGGGGAATTTCTGCTTTCTATTCTGATTTTTTGTGTTTTTTTTTTGTTTTTTGATTTGAAAAATTTTTTGTTTCGATTGTTCACTATTTAGAGTACTCCATGAAAAAATTTAGGTGTTCCCTTTTTCATGAATTCACTATAAGCAGACACGACTGTATTCGTATAATGAGTCATCATAAAAATTAAACTTACCGCTGAATTGAAAACGGCGTTTTATTCAAGAGTGTGTGTAGGGTATATAAACTTAAGCCGCGCCTGAACTTTGCTTTCGGTATTTCTATATTTTTTAATTTCGCAATTTTCGCTACTATTGCAGTTATTCTTGTTCTTATTGACGTGTGTACATATGTATGTATGTTTTTTTTTGCATTATCTCTTCTTAGTATTTTAGTAGTTTTTACGAGTGCATACAGCAACATAAGAATAGTTGTTTGTTGTGTTTGTTGGTTTTGTATTAATTTTCGTGTATATTTTCGTTTGTTAGTGTATTTTTGAAAATGTTGTTTTTATATAAACTTATTAGTTTTCTTACTAAATTATAAATATTTAACCCCCCTTTTGAAAATTCTACTACACCGGAAATCATTGCATACCATATCCAAAATTTATTTTGCTTGGGGGAACTAATGAAGCTGAACATTTAAATATAGTTTTTCAAATAAAAAGTGCAACAGCACATACAAATTTTCACATAGTATCTACTAGTTTTATTTGTATGTCCGACTTCAGAATTGCCATCGATATTACTAATGCCTACCTTTTGTTTTTTTTTTTTTAGTTATAAGTATTTATTATTTTCGGGTCTGAGTTCAAGTCTTTTACTTGCAACCATTTCCGTTGACGGTGAATATTTTAATATTCAGCAGAAAAATCAAAGCACTGGCCATTAAAATATCTGCCTTTTATTATAAAAAAGATATGAGACATCTCGATTTTAATTTAAAATGCAGGGTGGAATTTATAATTTTTGAATTAATTATTTTTAATAAACTCGTTTGAGTGCTGGAAAGTATTTATAGTACATGCAATTCGAACGAATTACTTTTCTTACAAATTAGTTTATACACAATCTACTCAATACAACAGACGTTCGTTCATAAGACTATGCTTGATTTTACAATGTAAAATTCTATCTTGCGGTTACTGCTTCTGCTGTTCCATTCTCAAGCATAAATCGTAAATTACAACCACTTGAAATTGCATTTATTTACGATTTGTGGTCTAAGAGTAGCTTATTGATAGTTTTAGCTGTTGATGATTGCAAGTGCAAGACTTAGTTTGTAGTGTGTATGTATATGAAAGTGATTTTGTGTGTGCTTATCTCTAAATGTGTGTTTTTATCACACTAAGCTAGTTGTAAACCACTTGAACATTGTTTCTCGTTTCTCGTTATCCGTTACACAAGAAAGAAAAGAAATTCCTGTAGATTGTTGTTGTTTCTGTAGACATTCTTCCGTGTAGAAACATAAAATGTAAACAAATATGTAAAGAAAAACAAAAACAAAATGTAATTGCTATGTAAACCTAGTCACCCTCTCCATATCGAAATGAAATCGAAAATATTAAAAGAAACTGAGTGATGAACATTTCAATTACTATTTGAAATCTTTATACACAATTTGTTAACGTTCTGTACTCTAAACAATGCCTTTTTTTTTTACTTTCAGACTACCTTGATATAAAAAATAATTGAAAAATGTCGACTAAAAATAACTCACAACCAGTGCGGCGCAACCAGCTCTCGTTGACTGGTACCAATAGACAACAACTTTCATCAGGCTCTAATGGCAATTCCAATTCTAATGCGAATGCCAAAAATGATAACAAAATGATAAACCAGAAGACTGATCAACAGCAAGGAACAGCAAATATGGAGTTAAAGGATACAAAGAAACAGCAGAATGTTGAAAAGAATAAACAACAAAGCCAGCAGCAATACCAGCAAAATGTCATTGATGAAGCCGGCAAAAAATTAGATAAGAATGAAGAAAAGAAACCACAAAATGGAGTTGGAAAGAGTATTGGAAATACCAAAGAGAAACAGCAGAATGGTAGTGGAAATGAGAATGCAAAAGAAAAGAAAGAAAATCCTATTGAAAAAAATGAGAAACTATCAAAAGAGGAGAAGAAAGATAAAGACGATAAAAAGGAGAAGAAAGAATCTGAAAATAAAGATAAAATTGCCGAAGGTAAGAAAGAGAAGGAAGTTGTCCTTGAGGGAAAAGAAAGTGAAGTCATCGTCGAAAAGAAACCGGAAAATGACACTAAAGTTAAGAGAATTGATTTGGAGAGTGTTGCTGAAAAGAAGAAACAGGACAAGGTTGTCGAAGCTACAATAATAGATGTCAGTGCTACGATCGAAACAAAATCACCCACACCTACCAGATCGGTTGCTCCACAAAAGGCAGTTACACCGAATAAATCAGGCGCTAAGGGCGCAGTTGTCGCCACACCCACAAGAGTCAGCGAGAGGACTTTGGCTGCTTTAAAGTCAACTACCACCAACACCACCACCACCACCACTATCATTTTCGATGACGTTGAAGTTAAGCCACTCGCTGTCGAAGATTCTCCGATCAAAGCTCATGCCATTACTACCATCAAACTACCTACAGTCACATCGACGCCTGGCAAAGGAGCGGCAGCTTTTATTAGCAAACGCTCATCTACCACTTCTTCTAAATCGGAAATTCAAAGTGGCGGCAGTTCACCTGATCGAAACAATTGTGCTCGCACATTTTCTCAAATATCCGGTCGTCGTAGCATTCGCCCACTCAACGAATATACACAATACTTCCAAGGCAATCCACAGTATCGTGAATCATATCGCCGCATTAATACCGAGCTTGATGTCACTTCGAACACCAATACCAGCCTTAATGTGACTGTTGGCTCTGAGGTACCAAACAATTCATCCTTCTCGTTCTTTGGGCGTGGTCGCAAACGCGATCGTACTTCTCCCAAACAATCACCTGTGGATCTACACACTGATGTTGTCGGGAATTCACCACCAAAACGTGCACGCTTGGATGTTCATGGCTTCTTCAGTGCAGTTGCTTCACCTCTGACAATGCTACGTACACGTTTTTCAAAAACATCCATTCAAAGTAGCACACCAGTGAAATTGATTTCCAAATTGGCTGCTGAAGATGAAGTCGATGATGTACAAAATGTATCTGGTATTTCTATAGAAGAAGAGGAAATCCACAATGGGAATGTTGAGGAAGATGCTGGCACTGAGGATGTAACCATGGGCAAGGAAGCAGTAGCCGGTGGTGAGACACCCCAGAAGAAGGAAGAAGGCACTGCAAAGAAGATATCGGTTTTGAAGAGAGACGAGAAATGCGGAATAGAAAAGAAACGTGAAGGCGACAACCACAAAGAAGCAGACATCAAACTTACCGAGACAACAGTTGTGGACGGTTTGGACCAACCATCGGCAAAGAATAACAAATGTAGTATTATGTAAATGCAAAAGTGCTCAGTTGAAGTTATGTTCTCGTTCTTATTTCAATGTTTTAGTTATCGTATTCTTGTCGACTCTATATCATATTAAAAAATACATTCTGAAATGTATTGGAATTAAGTTAGTTGCACTAAGTTTCTAGTTTCACTACATTTGATTTTGAGTTTTTTGAATTGTAATAGTAACTCACGAAGTTGGTTTTGCAAACCAACCAGTGGAAGAAAGTGAATTTAAAGGAAATATCTCGATTCTTTAAAGGAATAATATATAATTTTAAGTAATTTTCAAAATTGAGATAATTAAATATGCTGGTCTTCGCATCCGACCAAGTAAATAACCTATGGTGACCTATGGCCATGCCATGCCATGTGTACTAGAGCTGGCCTTCTTTATGGTGAGTTTCAAATAAAATTTCCGATAAATAGTCAGCATAAATGAAATAGAAAGAAATATAATACAATAAATAATTCACTTAACATAAAGTGACAAATAGCGAGTATTGTAAAGTGGCATTATTTTAACCACCGGTTTTAGTTTGTCCATCTTAGATTTAATTGAGCTCTTCTTTAGTGAAATATAAATGTTTCGAATAAAAAATAAATAAATTTTGAAATTAATTGTATTTTTTCGTTAAATTGAATCTTTGGTTTGCTTGATATCTGATCATCCGTACAATTTATATTTTGGACTAATAACATTTTATTTAAAGAACAGAATAAAACTTATTACGTAGATGTGAGAGCACATTTATTCATAATTTTATGCAAATTTATTATAATAAATATTTTTAAAATAAAGAATAAATTTTATATAAAATACGATGGCGTGTTACAGGATTTTTTAATTGAATGAAATCTCGAAATATAGTCCATTTCAAGAATAGTATCGTAGTTCCGAATTATTGGAGATAACAACAATATATGTTGATTTTAATCAGAAGCACGAATAGTCTGTTAGATTTCATTATTGGTATGAGACGTCGTTGTAATCTAGATATATTTGCGGATAATTTCAAGATAATATCACTCGTTTGCTGCAGGACTGTCATAACTCAAATACAAAATTTTTGAGTAAATGTTGTTTAACCTTCAACAATTGGTAGTCCGGTTTTACATTTGTCAACTCTTGAAACTACTTTTTTCAGCTTGTCGGCGTGAGGGAAAAGAAGAGGGGGAGGAATACTACTCCTTTCTACTCTATCCTACAAATTAAAAAAGTTGATTTCATTAGTTGACACATGTAAGAAGGGGCTAAAATACTCTTCTCTATTAAAGAGTTCATATATAACGAAACGGTTATTTCTGTACTTAACTCGAATTTGACTGTCTTGCACTAAACAAGTGATAACTGCAATATATACCAAGTTATATACTTTTCAACCTTTTTTGTATGGCTGGTATGGCTGGCGGGCCGTGGCACATAACCGTATGTGTGTACAATGAACAAAATTTCACAGTTTTAGCGAGATGGTGTAATTAAACGAGAAAGAAAGAAAGAAAGTGGTATGCGTTCTTATTTGATGCAAGTTGATTGCTTTCTGGTCCAAACTACATTTCACTGTCTATGTCAATGTCTATTTCTATCTATCAGTACCAATTCAATTTCAAACCTTAACACTGCTCTCATTAAAGATACTTTGTATGCTTTTCCTAGGAAAAGGTGTAGAGATTTATTTAGCCCGTAAACCAGGTTCGTCTGTATTATCATTGCCGTCATTATTATGAGGAGTGAGATAGAAAAAATCTTAACGTATATAAAACTCAATAATTTTTAAACGGTTGATCTTAGAGTTGATTTTTTTCTTATTTAATTGATAAAATTTTACAAATTACAGAAAATTATAACTTTTATAGTTCTATTTATGAACTCGTGGACCTTTTTTGGCAAGCCTTCCATTAGAGATTTGATAGTTGTTTCAGACAGCTTTTTGAAGCAGTTTGCCCATCTCCTTTTAAAATCTTCGATATCTTTGGGACACTTTTTTTGTGCTCTTTAAGTTTCTTTTCACAAGAGCCCACTGGTCTTAGCTCCGGACAATTTGGAGGATTGGCCTCTCTTGGTACAAAAACTATGTTATTACTTTGGTACCACTCCAGAGCTTTCTTGCCATAGTGACATGATGCCAAATCGGGCCAAAAATATGTGGACACATTGTGCTCTCTTATGAAAGGAAGAAGCCTTTTTTTCAAACATTCTTTGATGTATATTTCGGTATTTATAGAGCACACTGTAACAAATGACTTGTTTCTTTTGCCGCAACTGCATATAGCTTGCCATTTCAGGAATTTTTTAGAAAATTTTGTACGCTTTCGGATTCTAAATTGTTCTTCGACATTTCCTCGAGCATCAGCAACATAAAAATTTTGAACCGGAAGCTGCTTAAAATCTGCCAGTATATACGATTCGTCGACCATTATGCAACATGAATATTTTTACATGAAATTCGCTTTTAATTTCGGAGTCATACTTTTGGCGTCCAAATTTCTTGAAGCATTCCTGTCTGGAACTTTTTGGACTTTTGTATGATTTAAAACCTGCATTGGCTAACCGGGCAGCTTTTCTAGCAGATGTTTTTGGAGATCTTTTCAATATGCTTTCTATTTTTTTGGCTTTCCCAATATCATGTGGTACTTGTTTTCTTCCCGAACCAGGTTTCCTATCTATGGTTAAATTCTCATGAAACTGTTTAATAACGTTGGAAACAGTTTGACGGTTTGACCTTCAATTCTTTGGCCAATTTTTTGTAGGACCAATTTGGATTTTTTTTGCAAATTTTTAATAATTTTAAGACGTACTTCTTTTTCTTCACTCATTCTGATCAAACTCCCAATAAATCAACATGTATGTAAACGTGTGTTAAGATTTTTTCAATCCTTATACCATTGTTTAATTTGATGGGCATGGTTTTTCATGATGTGGGCATTTCGTAAAGTGCGTTGTAAAGCTTAACATTGTGTTGAATCTTATTTAAAAGTTTTTTAGTTATCATCTAAAAGTTTTCTGTCATATTCGGAATCATCCCCTTTGGTTATGAAAATGAGTGATGAAAATATAACTAAGAAAAAAAGTCTTTTGCAAATAGTCTACTAAAATACATCCCTGCATAAAATTCCATATTCAGCAGTTGGTAGCACTGTAATGAGTGAAATGTCAAATTACAATAAATCGCCGTTGATTTTCGTGCACCAATATTTAAATATATATTTCAAATAATTTTTAATAGAGGAAAATTAAAATGTCTATATTTTCATAAGCAATGTGAATATGAACTAGAAAATTAAGCTCCGCACAATAAATATAAACAATTTATCGAAAACAAAGTGAATGCAGCAGGCTCACAGAGAAGATCGTGAGAAAACAAAGTATCCAAAAACATTTCACAATTATTGCGCGGCCAAAATAATATGGAAAAAGAAGAAAATACATCAATGCAATATCAACATATTGATTACAAAACACCAAAGAAAACATCATCAATACTTGAGGGTGAAAAATTGTTAGAGAAAATTAATATTCTAACAACGAGATCAGAAAATCAACCCAGTACAACAAAGGTGAAGAAATGAGCATCGTCTTCGTATTGTGCGGTTATTCTCTGCTTATTATTATTGTAGTGTTCATATGGTATTCCCAAACATTTATATATGCATATTAACTAGTTTCCTTTCTTCTTGCTCAACAGCTGCCCACCATTAAGGATTTCGTCATCATCAAACCGATAAGTCGTGGCGCATTTGGAAAAGTTTTTCTCGGCTATAAAAACAATGATCCCAACAAATTGTACGCCATCAAAGTTATGCGAAAATCAGAAATGATCAATAAAAATATGGTATCGCAGGTGATAACCGAACGTAATGCATTGGCGCTGTCGCGCAGTCCATTCTGCGTTAGCCTCTTCTATTCCCTTCAGTCGGTTACCTCGGTATACCTTGTGATGGATTATATGGTGGGTGGAGATTTGAAATCGCTTTTGGCTATGTACGGCTACTTTGATGAGTTGGCAGCACGTTTCTATACGGCTGAAGTAGCTTTAGCACTGCAATATTTGCATGAGCACGGAATTGTGCATCGTGATATCAAGCCGGATAATATGTTGCTATCTAGCACGGGCCACGTGAAATTGACCGATTTTGGGCTTAGTAAAATTGATATGAGAAGAGGTTTGAGGCTAAATTAATATTATTTATGTACACACTATTGTAAATTTATGTTTTTTAGATTTGGAAATTTCTGATTTGATTAATTGCTCACCAAATCTGAATGCCCGCACTCCGGGACAATTGCTTTCATTGACATCGCACTTGTCTTTCGGTTCGGAAAAGAAGATGGAATGTGGCATGGGCACATCTAAGTTTATTGATGCCATTAAGAGTAATTTAAAAATTTATATTCATATTTTTAATTCCATTTAATAATGGTAAAAATGCAAGTATATTAAAAATGCTCTATTTCCAGAAATTCCAGAATCTTCAGATAGTGAAGCGGACAGTTCTCTAAATGATATTGAAAAGACTAATGAGAGTAAAATTTCTGGCGTCTCTCCATTTTTCTCAGCAGAGGATTTAAATGTATCGGTTACGCATACATGCGACAATATCAATGTGGGTTGAATTAGTTTCTTGTGTTTTAGAGTTTTTTGAGTTATACTATTGGCTTGGCGAAATTTGGTTATTAAAGCTTAAACTAATCATTTTTCTATTGCAAGTACTAGACACAAAAATTGACAGTAAATAAGGTTTTGTTAGAATGAAATATTTTTTACCTCATAGTTGGGTATAAATTGAGCAAGAATGGAGAAGTGGTCGTTTTACCGGGCTCAGATACTTAAGCCTATATAATTAAAGCTACTTACTGTGATTTGTACCATAAAACGTTATTACTGTGCAGGTAGTTGGGACAACATATCCTTAAAGCCAAAGTCCTTTCTATTATTTCTCAATGAACTTGGGGTTTCTTAGTGATTAACAATCAATATACTCCACCCATTGCATCGATCAGCCCTCCCATTTAGGAGAGTAAATAAGTGAAGAAGATATTGGGCATAGATAATTACAGGATTTACAATGGGGGCAAATAACAAAGTGAACATTCCAATCAATTCAGCAAATACCCGAGATTATCCGGTAGAAAGAATTTGATTAAATAATCAAGCTTTAGAATAGGTTTGTGGTGAGTTGATATATTTTTCTTCTTACTTAACTATTCAACTTTCCCTCTACTCTACATATATATATGTAAATCATATAAAAATCATTAAAATTTTCACCAAGGCAACACTTATCTACTGTCAATTGAAAGTGTTCATCTAAATTAATTCTATGTTACCTCTGAATAGTTAATCGATAGCAATGCATCTTCGTATCACACATGCACATCGACAGAGATTAGCAAAAGTTCACCGCTTGAAGAAATTGTTGCTAAAACGAATACAAATCGACGTGTGGAATTTGCTGATATTGTGGATAATAATAAGAGCAGTAAAGCCAATTGTGATGTAAGTTAATGCATTTATTATAATCATGAAATGAAAAAATATTTTCCAAAACATTCAAATAAAAACAAAAAGGGGTGCAAAGCCGAAAATATGCGCGACTTTGATAAAGATAACGAAATCTATAGCAAAACAAATTGCATTAAATTAGAGCATGCTGATGAGACATCGTTTGACTTTTCCATGGTACGAAGACGTTCCCTTGAAGAGGTTCGTTGTCATTATTGTGTTGTTGGTTGTTTTCGTTTGGTGTGTTGTGTGTGTCTTTTTTGTTTTCTTACTATTTGTGGTGTTGGTCATTTCTATTGCATATATACATACATACATATGTATGTATGAATTTTTTGCATATTTAATGAAAATTTCTTCTAATTACAGCGCATACGTGCATCGAAAGGAGGACAATGGGACTCTGGCGTATCGAGTCGTAAGAGCGACTTTACCAATTCAAATAGTAATACAACAACTTCATCAATTGATAAGGTGGAAAACATGGGCAATTCCAAAGAGGATCTAAGTTGTTCGGGTTATTCAAGAAGGTTTGATTTTCCTTTTTTTTTTTTTTTTTTTTTTTTTTTGTTTTGTTTCGGTTTGTTTATATTTATTACCAGCAGGAATATGATAAGGCATTACTTAATGTTATCGATGATGAAACTTTGTGCATTTTCAAAAATATTTTATGCATGCGTGTGTGTTATGCTTCACAAAGCTATCACTTTCCTGCTGAATTTGTGTTGTATTTTCTATTTTTGGTGTTTCCTTTGTCAACTAACTACTATTAATCTTTCAGCTATAATACTAACAACACAAATGAAACAAGCGGATTGCCTATGATATCGCCTTTTCGCAATGTTTCGAGAAATTTTAAACGCCCAGAATTTCTAAGGTTAGTTTTGTAAATACTAACAAAAAATAGTAGGATCAAAGAATTGTCCTTGTACTTCTGAGCAGTGACGGGTGAAAAGTGCAAATCAGCGTATCGAGCTTAAAACTTTCAATATATTCTGTTTAAAAATCATTAAATCTTTTAATGCATTGTTGAAAATGCTCTGAGTATTCAAATTATTGTTTATACAGGGTGTTTTTTTTAGAAGTGTGGTTTTCAAAAAGATATAAAACGCATATAATTTAATATTATGGCCTAGAATTTAGCTTTATTATAAAGATAAGGATTTGCGATAATGTTTTAAAAACGATTTCGGGCCGCCGCGGCTAGTTCAAATAAATTCCAGCCGAGAGGCCCAATTTCCGACCGCTTTTTGCAGCAATTGGGGCCGTATGTCAGTAATAACGCGTGAAATATTCTCTTCCAAGGCTTCAATCGTCTCGGACTTATCTGCGTAGAAAATCGACTTCACATAACCCCACAAAAAATAGTCCAGCGGTGTTAAATCGCACGATGCGAAGTAATGCACTCACCAAAAGTTTACTTCAATAAATTTATTGTTTCGTTGGCTGTATGGCTGTATGGCATGTAGTGCCGTCTTCTTGGAACCAAAGGTCGTCCACATCAACATCCTCCAATTCAGGCACGAAAAAGTCATTAATCATGGCTCTATAGCGTTCCCTATTGACTGTAACATTATGACTGGCTTCATCTTTGAAAAAATATGGATCAATGATTCCCTCTGCCCATAGAGCACACCAAACAGTGACTTTTTGAGGATGTAACGGCATCTCAACAATGGCTTGTGGATTATGTTTACTCCAAATGCGACAATTTTGCATATTAACGTACCCATTTAACCAAAAGCGAGCTTCATCGCTGAATCGGTGGCCATCTTGTTTTGTGCCCACATTCACCGAACGTGCGACGCGCTTGATGGTCGTTCGGCTTCAATTCTTGGCCGAGTTGGATTTTGTAAGATCGCAAACCAAGATCCTTCCGCCAAATCTTCCATCAAGTGGATGGGCACAGCTACAATTGTTGCGCGCGATGGCGGATGGACTCATTCGGGTCTTCTTCGATACTCTGCTTCACAGCAGCAATAGCGTCTTCGGTGCGCACTGTAGGGCATGTCTGAGGATGCGCATTATCCACAAGAGTAAAAGTGGTGCGAAACCGATCCATGGTTGCTCGAATTACCGACTCTGCTGGGCGATTATGTCGACCGAATATTTGACAGAGCGCGCGATGCGTCGCACGAACCGAATCATTATTTTGGTAATAAATTTGCACGATTTGCCAACGTTGTTCAGGAATAAGTCTATTCATTATGAAATGGCAAACCAAACTGAGCATAAATCAAGTGACAGCTGTCAAAAGGACCAACTCCGAAAAAAGTATTGCTAGATTGAAAACCACACTTCTAAAAAAAACATCCTTTAGAAAGCTCAAACTATTTCACATCGCTTCCAGACAAAATGCACTCGAGAGTTTATCAAGTTAGAGTTGAAAGCTTCAAAATCGATTTAATATATTCGGGATACTAAAAGTAAATTTACTCGCTAATCTCCCAGTTTACCCGTCACTGTTTTCAAACAGTGATGTCTATTAAAGCTCTAAGTGGAAAATACAAATAATAAACTACGGTATTCACGATCTGGAGTAAATCGTTTTGTATTCTGAATTTTTGATACATGTGATATTTGAAGTAATTTTGATGTTTTATTTACAAAAACAAAACACATGCTATTCTCAAATACTAGGTACAAATGTCCAAAATACAACGTCAAGGGCGCATTGTTGCGTTTGTAACAGTAATAGTGTATTTGTCAATCAGTTGACACGAAAATGATGTAATCCTGGCATAATATAATCTAATTTCTGATAGGTTTTGAAGATTTTTCACAGTCAAAGCTCTGCGTTCTTCTTTGAAATCAATTAATCTTAATCTATTTTTACACACTTCCTTGGCAAGAAAGTAGTTGACTTGTCTTTAGTTAAATTTTTCTTAATAAAATTGTGTGGATTTAAGTTTTTTGCTATGGCATCACTTCAAGTTCATTGTAAATAAATATATGATAAAGGAAGGAGGATTCTGCTTTCATTGTAAGTTTTTTATGTTCGTTTTCTGTTAAATAATACAACAAATACTCCATATCCTGAATACCGCTAATGTAAATTCCTCTTGTAACTAATAACGTTTTTGCAGGGGGATGAAACGAAAATTGAATTTAATGAGTCGTTCAGATAATTTATCCGGCATCGATGCGGAAAGCTCAAACACTGGTTTCTCATCTACTGGCCTCACCCAGGAAATCGATATTATGGATATTGGCAGCAGCACACCGAAGAAACGCAAATCGATACGTGGCGTACTCAAAGTACGTTCACTCTCCGATGACGAAATGCCACAAATGCTGAGTGAAAATGTTGCCAATGTTGTCTTCTCGACACCGGTGTCGTCACAAAAGTTGCTACGTAGTGACGGTGGTGGCTTATTGGGCAAACTAAAGTCAACCCGCTTCGCTTTACCACTCTCTATTGAGACTAAAAGGCGCGAACAGGCGGCGGAGAAAATGTTGTTATCGTCATCGTCCGGTATTGGTGGCGGTGGTGGCAGTGGTGCTAGTGGAAGCAGCGTGCAATATTTGAAAATGACTGATGATCCAACAATGTCACCCATTGATTTGGGTTGCAGCAAAATGCCAAAAACACCGAAAACTGTAAATACACCATTTCGTACGCCGAAATCAGTGAGACGTGGCTGCGGAGGCCGTCCGTCAAGTGAGCGTATCCTAGGGACACCGGATTATTTAGCGCCCGAATTGTTGCTAAAGTAATGTGGAGAAGAAATGCATTGTCAGAGATCAGGAACGAAACGAAAAAAAGAATTAGGAACTCTTATGTAAGTCGTTTCGAAGAAGAGAAACGATGTTAGTTCCTTTGCGGAACTTAACCTGCTGAGCAATGGTTCAAGTTCTTCACAATGAAATGTTTTACATCTGATCATTTATCTCGGAACGACTGTTTGAGCTATTCGTTTTTTTCATCTCGTTCAGAATACCCTTCAAAATTAAATCAGTTAAAAGTTTCCAAATGTAATTAAAACCGAAGTTATTTTCTAGGCAAGGACATGGTAAAGCTGTTGATTGGTGGGCTTTAGGTGTTTGTTTCTATGAGTTTATGACTGGCGTACCGCCGTTCAATGACGAAACACCGCAAAAAGTTTTTGACAACATTCTAAATAAAAGTATAAATTTATAAGAGATACTTAGGCTTTCCAAATAAACTTCTTTATTAATTCCACTTCTCTTTCTTCTCTTTTCTGTAGATATCGAATGGCCACAAGGAGATGAAGCCCTCTCACCTGAAGCTGTTGAGGCCGTTGAACTGTTGCTCACCATGGACCCTTTAGAGCGTCCCGCTGCCAAAGAAGTGCAACAAATGCGTTTCTTTGCCTGTATTGATTGGCAAAATTTGCAAAATGCTGAGCCTCCATTTGTGCCTACACCAGACCATCCCACCGATACTGCATACTTTGATGCGCGTAACAATTTGCAGCATTTGGTATTGTCCAATTTTGCTATCGAGGATTAACCCTTACGTACATACATAGTTTTAGGATGGTTATAATATATAGAATTTGGTAAAGCTTTGTGAGTGTGATGTGCAAGAAAAGTATCATGTTTTTGTCAAGTGTATAAAAAAAAATGGTATGTATGTGTCCCCCACGACACGCCACATATTGAAATGTCTTAAATTCTTAACCCACCGCTAATCGGAGCCAGGGTGCATCCTACCTATTTGTATTTTCTAGTTTTTTTTTTTCGATTTTAAATTCAACCTTAATTTTTTCTTTGGAATTTTTAAATATTTTTATTTATTAGGTTTGTGTATATTTACAAAGCTTTAAATTCAATATGGAAATCATATCTGTATAACAAAAAACACTTTAGTTTAGATTCATTCACATTATACAAAAATTCTCATTAGTTATTAACACAAAATTACTTTTTTAATTTTTAAAAATAACTTTATCTATTAGTGAACCTTACATTGTAGCACGAGAAGTATCTGGCTTTTAATTAAATATTATTTACATTGTAAGAGCATATAACAATTGATATAAATTTAGGTATACATACATATAAATGAGTAGTTTGTGATCTAAATTTGGCAAAATATTTTAGGAGAAATTTCAAATAAATAAAGTCATGATTTCTATATCTAAATCAATTAGTTGCATTATGTTTACCACATTTTATAGATAGAAAAATGTTTAAAGACTCTGACTTTTGAATAAAAAACTTAGGGTCTTTAAAATGCTTCTGGTAAAAATAATGATAACCACCTTCAAAGATTATTTTTAGCTTAGATCTCAAAGATTCCAGCACCTTAACACGTTCGCGGTCACTATAAATTGTATTTAGCTGTAAAAAAGGCATTCTTTCTTTATCTTTTAAAGTAATCGTGATATTCAAATTTTGATAAGACACGATTTTTCCAACTGATAAGAATAGTTATACCTAACATTTTACTAGTTATAGACAATGAAAGCTGTAGCATTCAAAAATCAATTTTCAGTTTGGGATCACGTGGATGCTGTATCATTTATACATATATAAAATACATTTAAAAAACTAATTAATTTCATTATGGTGGATTGACAGTTTTTAAGCTAAATTTAATCAGACTACGTGTCAGCACTGGAAACCGCAACTGTCTTATGCCATATGTTGAAAGCATTTGACGGCACACAATGGTGTTTTATTTGTACAGTTTTTATATATGGTACTTAGGAAAGATATCAAGTTCATTTCTTTGAATTTGATTTAGAAACGTCTCGTGAAACACTGAGGTCGATTACACTGCAGTTATTATTAAATTTAACACTCGACTTGTGAACCGTTTCATTTCGATCATAATTAGTCCTGTGATAGGCTAAGTGGAAAAATTGTCTTCGCCTAAAACTTAGCAAGGTCTTTCTGGAGTACATATATAAGCTAAAAAGAGTAAGAACTACTCTCCCCTTCAATATGACTCATCAGCACATCCCTTGCGAAAAGTACCAGAAAATATTCATCAAACTTGTTAACCCTAAGAGAGCACAGCGGCTAGAATATGATGGGTCGAAGTTCCATCCCGAAGAGAAGCGGGAGTTGTGGATCAACCAACCACTCACGAATCCATGTTGAAATTCAGTACATAATAGTATAAATAATTTTTAACCCTTAAGCACCTAAGATCGTCTACAGACGGTCTTCACTAAAATCAAATTTTATTGAACTAAACTTTTTATTCGCTCTAACCGCCAAAGACGTTTTTCGTGCTTTAAATTTGCTATCGAACGGTGCAATTTTGAGCGCACTTTGATAAATGGTTTGACAGATACAGTCATTTGAGTGCGAGAGTTCAGTAAAAACACACCCGAAAATTATTTGTGATTTTTTGCAAAATGATATTGAAAAAAAAAAAATACATTCCAATAGCTCAATCGACTCGGGAATTTTTCTGTAAGTTCTTTTATTTATGTTTTTCAATAATCCGTTGCTAGCTTAAGTTAGGAATAGCATTCTTTTTTTTCAAATCGAGGTTTTGTGAATACCGTCTGTAGACGGTCTTAGTGGCTTAGCTGAAAAAAAGTCCCCCTACCTAATTATACCTTTGTGTTATGTTGTCGGTCTTTTGTTAATTTTGTTTTACTTGAATCAAGCGTGTCCATTGTTAGCAAAGGTGTTATTGTGTTTATCTGTTGTATGTAGAAAATGTCTCGAGCTGCTAAACGAACATTTGACTGCGATCGGCAGAAAAATTCAATCTTTCTGCAATGAGTGATGAAGAAATTCAAAATTTCATGGATTCAGTTGAAACTGAAGATGAATTCGAAGACCATGATGACAATGTCGAAGATCCAAACTATGTTCTTGATGAGTCGGATTATATTATTGATGAGCTCGAACCCGAAGATAATGCAATGATATCTGATTCTTTGGAATTATTGGATACTACAACAATGATGAATGCAGTTAACATGTCGATGGATGTTGCCAATTTGACTTTGATTGAACAACAACAATTGCCAACAACTTCAATATTTTCTATATTTTCTAATCAGGTTGTCGCCAAACTTTGTGCCAAACTTTGTGAATCATATCTTGTAAGTACTTTGACAATTTCTATACATCTCTACCGCTTATGGTGTATCTTAGAGCTCGTGGCCTTTTTGGCCTTGGTACTGTGAGAGCCAATCGGATTCCCAATTGTAAACTACTAACTGACAAAAGCGAAGAATTGAAAAAAACAGAACGAGGCTATTCAACAGAGTTCGTTGGATCGGCCTATGGTGTCAAAATCACAACGGTTTCGTGGAAGGACACGAAGAATGTCAAACTGTGCTCAACATACGTAGGCACTAAGCCTTTCCTGAGAACGAATCCGGTCAGCCAGCTATCGAAAGTTGCTCGATACAATCGAAGAGAAAAATCGTATATTGACGTTGAGTGTCCACAAATTATTCGTGAGTATAACGCACACATGGGCGGTGTTAATCTGATGGACTCTTATATGAGTCGCAATGGACTGAAAATCAAAACACAGGATATGGCAACTCGGATTTTTTTCCATCTTCTCGACATGGTCATAACCAACGCATTCATTCTGTATCGCAGACGCAACGCCGAAAAAATCTAAATCCAGATGTATCCGATGAAATGATAATGGACATGTCGATGTGTGACTTTCGCCTGAGCATTGCGAAAGAACTTTTGTGCTTCTGTTGAAAAACGCCCCGTGGGCCGTCCACCGAGTCGCATGTCCATAGGGCCGTCGACCAGCAATATGGGGAAAAAAGCAGCACCGTCTACAGACGGTCTTCCTTACTTCTCACCTCTCGCTTTCAGGTAAATTTTTTTCGACAAACAGACTTCGGATTCGTATTTTTCAGCCTAAATTCATCTTAGACCAAAATTCTCAAAACAAAATACCTCGTATTTCGATTTCAGTGGCTTAAGAGTTAATTATAATTTTTTTGTTACAGTCAACACAAAGGGTGTACCCCTACTAATGCATTGTGTAAGGAAGATTGATGGGTGGGAGGAGAAAGGAAGGATAAAGAGTTATGAGCGTTTGCTTTAAATTTGCTTGTGTCATAATAATCGGGTAAAATATTTGTAGGGATCTTGTAGAAATATCACATTGAACGGATCATCAAGAGTCACTGTCTCTGCAATAGCTACCCCACTCACATCTAGGTGGTTAACGGAGGGTTGGGAAACTAGTTTGTGAGATAACAGACAACATTGGGCCTTACATTGATTGAACTCAACTCTATTAGTGAGACCCCACTCGGAGATTGACTGGAGATCTTTATTGAGTGAGTCATTCATAACATGCCTTTTCCTCTCAATCTCCAAAGAGTTAGGGCGTTTTGAACAGGTATATGAATGGATAGGTCGCCCCAAAGTTTGTTCTACAGGCTTAGAATACCTTAGTGTCTTTTATGTTTATGTGCCTATTCCAACAATGTTTTTTTTTTCTATATTACACTACACTAGACCAAAGTATATGATTTCTTTAAAGTACTCCATTACCTTATATTGCATAGGTAAATGGTCAGTAACGCCTTTTTTGTGCTGATTGATAATCTAGAACAAACTGGTTTTCTCCGCTTTTTTTTAATGGTACAACAGTCCATGGAGGGCTTAAGCCGAACTTTTCGCATCCATTCATGTTGTGCGAGTTATATTTGTACATTCAAGGTGTGGAAAAGGACCACATCTGTACAGGTCAAACTAATATTTCTATTCACGATATGTCGCTGTATTATATACGTGACCGATAGCTTGGATGGATAGATAGATGTGGAGAAGGACGAGAACCTGACCTACGAGTGCAGGATAGTTCCTCAAGCACTCAGGCTATGTAGCCCATTGTACTTAAGGCCTAGAAAAAGAAGGAGGGGTGACAGCAAGTAAGGGGTTAGAGAAAAAGAGGGAAAAAGTTGAAAAAGGGGTTATAGGGGGACTACGTTCTCTTCCGCAAATTTTCCGGATTCTCTCACAAATCTCAGAAGATCGCAGAAGTGGAAGGAGTGAACTTTGTCCATTCCTGTGACATCGAAACCCAAAATGCGCCATATCGTTCTGGCAAAGGCGGGACATGTACAGAGAAAATGCTCTGTGCTGGTCGGGTCCTCGGTGATGCCGATGGCGGTCATATGTTGGCCCCATGGATTATGTCCTGTGATGAGTCCCACCATTCGGCGCAGGTCCTTCCTTCCTAATTTAAGAAGGAATTCTGCTGCCTTCCTGTTTGGACAAATCACAAAACACTTAGCCGTTTTACAGATGTCCAGCTTAATAATCAAGTTTATCCAAGTTATCGTTGATTACCAAAGACCACAGTTAAAGTATAGGCGATAAAATACCATCTCGTGGACTTTAATATAACTAACAAGGGTTAATATAATTTTCCGCTGAGGACTTGAGACATTTAAGGGCTCTAGTCATTGAACCAAACCTCGTATTATTGAAAACACCTTCAATGCCACGCAGGGCATATAGCGCAAACTCTTTAGATTATGAGTGTACAAGCCCTGACGTGATAGAAAATATCGATTGCCAGATTTTTACTCACCCAAAACTGGTGGTCTAGTGTAGGAGAAAATATCTACTTTCAAATGCCCAACGCGATACGACGTAACTATGAATGTATTTTTTGTGTTTTTTCTTTTTGTTTGTTGGCAATTGCTCAACAGAAATAAGATCTTATTCTTGTAATGTTAAGCTTTTCCTCTTTTCAACATTTCTCAGAAATGTTCTTTGTGTCTATGTATTTGTGCGTATTTGCTCTAAGGTGGGCCACCAGAAAAAGTTTAAGTGGGCCACCAGAAGGCTAAAGATAGAGGATTTCCTTCTCGCAAACAAGATATGCTATCCTAGGCAAACACTTTTTGAACTCGATAGAGTTCCAAAACGTCAAACTTATGCAAAGCCAAACTTATGGAGAGCAACAAGACTTTTAAATCACATAGTCTCTTTTTGTAATCTCAGGTAAAACAATTTCACTTGTGTAAATAGTTCAAAAATGGAAAATAAATAGAATAAGGAACACCACCTATCCCGAGAGTGTTTCAGCGCAAATTTTTCCCTAGGGGGTGTTGAAAAACCACTAAATCAATCTATTTATCATAACTTTCTTCGCCAGTTTTTAATGATTTTTTGATGACATTAATATTATAAAAAAAACAATCGAATAACCCCTATTTTTTTTTTGTTTTGTTAATAGAACAACTTGTTGTTGTTTTTAAAATTAAAATTTAAAATTACTAGCCGAAGGTGACACCATAGGCAAAAAGGACCTGAAAGGAAAGGTCATACACACAGAGACCTTTTTAACGACATATTAAACTTGAAAATCGGACATCGGAATAACCAATTTATGACAAAAAGATTGATTTAGCGGGTTTTGAAGACCTCCTAGAGGAACATTTTTTTTGCCCTGAAACACTCTCGGGTTAAACTTTCAAAATAGGTGGTGTCGCGCTCAAATTTTTTTTCCCCACATAGGAGCTGGCCCTGCCTAATTCGCTCGTATGTGTGTGTGTATGCATGTTCCTGAGTGCTGCTCCATTTTCTTTTTGCAGCAATGTGTGCCAGCGAATTGGACGGTCTCTTATATAAAATTCATATATTTTACTGTGACATCTGAGTTCATTTACCTAGAATCAATGGACATTGTACTCGTACTTTGAATGTTAGCCAAATTGTTCAATGCAGTTAGGAGAGGTACTAACAATATTTTTTTTTAGAATTGTGTTGTCGTATACTCGTATATATATGTATGTATGTATGCCTGAGTCATTTTCTTTTATTTCTCTTTTAATTAAATGAGTTTTATGTTTGTTGTGATTGTTACTGTGAAAATCTTATTTATCTTTAGGTTATGCAACATAAGCACGAATTGATACTTTTACAATTTCAGTGTAATGTTTTTTCCATTTTTACTTCTTTACATATCACTATTTAAGTAAGTACCATATAACTATTTTTCGAGGTTGTTGGTAATTTAAATGCATCAGATTATCAAGTATAGAATTTCGTGAAGTTTAAAATAAACATAAAATTTAGGAGTGAGACAGAGAAAAATCTTCGTGCAGGATCCTATGAAATATCCTGTAGGTCTCATCAAGAACAGATTAAGTACATGTATTATTTTTAAGAATTATCCGCACAATATTTGTACCGAATAAGTTGGAATATGGTAAGTAGTTGTCCGAGTATGTATGGAGCACAAAAGGCAGCATGAAATTCCTGTTGGTAGATGTGGAATAGCTCAGGCACTACGCATAGTATAATTTATCCTTTTGTGCAAACCGAATTATAAATTGTGGTTACAGTATATGGATTTTTATTTCCACTTCTGTTTGCACCTTCAAATTTGACAAGGCTGCTGGTGAATCACGTGCATTTCTCAATATTAATAAGAATACTACATGAAGAAATATGTAAGGAGAGTATACGAAAAAATTGATACTTGCTTTTAAGCTGTAATTGGACGGAAAAATATATTGAACATTTTACAAGCAAAATCCTTCAGGACTCCAAAAAAAAGGGTTGTCAGCATTGCAAACGAACCATTAAAAAGTATAAAGAGAATCTTTCTGTTGCGAGGGTTAAATGATCCCGCAGAAAATGTGGTCCAGTGAAGAAAAACCATGCTAGTTAAGTTAAAGACCACTTGAAGATAAGTCAAAATTAATCTGTCCGTGCACTGTTTCCAAACTTGAACTTTCAAAAAATTATTTCTAAAAAATTATAAAAAAAATGCTTATTTAAAATCATATAAGCTGCAAAAGATTACAGAACCCGAAGCAAAGTAAATGAAATTGAAGCCAGAACTTGAGTTAGAATACTGTACAAAATTTAAATGCTACATCATGGATAAAGAAACCTACCTGGAAAGGTGGCTTTCAGCAATTGCCTGGACAGCAAGCCCAAGCTGTTGTCTATAGGAAAAGTCCGTAAATAGTTTGAGAAGCCAAAAACAGTCTAAATTTCCTAAAAGAATTTGTAATCTAGCAGGCAATATGCATTTGGGGGAAAAGAAGTGAAACTTTTGTAGACGAGTGATTGAGAAAGTATATTTTACCATTTTAAAGAAGCTAAGTATTCTTTTGGCCTCATCTGACCACGTCACATTATGCCAAGAAAAGTTATGAAATGGCACGACGATGATAGAGTAACTGTTGTCTCAAAGGATTGCAACCCATCAAATTTCCCAGAGTTTCTGCGAGCATTGAGCATTGTGATAAAGCGAATGATAACGTGAATACTTAAAAAAAAACACACACTCAAAAGGCAAGAAAAGGCTAAAAACGAAAAGGAGTTAAAGAAGAATGGAAATAATCAGCCAATAAAGTCAGTGCTGCAACTGTGCCAGAGATGATGAAAGTAGTTTTGGAAAAAATATTGTTGTTTTGAAAGAAAATATTCCTTTTGCGGGAAATCAAGTTTTTCGTGTACTATCCTTATTTGCTGTAAGTTGCAGTGATCAGATTCACTGCTGGAGCTGAGCTCACACATGGGGCATGACATAGGGCACCCACCCACACGTTCTGTAGCTTCTCAAACGTTACCTTCACTTAATCTCTATGCCGAATATGTCAGGGCTGCCCGATGACGCTTTCTCTCCCATTGACTCAGGTCTAAAATGGCAAAGAGGTTCGAAATCTGTCTTCATTTACTTTTGCCTTCTTTCATTTCAATGTTTTCTCTTTTTTTTTGAAGACTGGTTCTTTTAAAGAATTACCATCGGTAAAAAGTGTATAGAACTTTGTAGTGATAGGATGATAGGTTCGATAGTGTAACTAGAGAATATTTATAAATAAGAAACGACTACATACGAGTACAGACTAAATGGAAAATGAGAAGAACAACTTTACACGCTAAGTGCACTGTTGTCAACACCTTCTCATTAATAACAATTAGGAGTATTTGTACGCAATATGAAGAAGGCGTTAGACAGGCAACAACATTGCAAGTGATAATGACAAAAATCCATTAAGCCACACACAAATACTTCTAAGCAAAGCACAACAACGACAACGACATATATCAATACCTAAATAAGCGTTAGGTAAAATAAAGAAGAAGAAGAAGAAAAGGAAGAGAGGGGCAAAAGGCAAAGACTTTTCCGCTATGATTTCAATTAAACTTTAACAACACTTCAACGCGTTGTTACACTGCGCTACTCAGTTCAGTGATTCCAGTGAAACTTCAGCTAACAATAAAAAGCTTCGTCATCGTATTGTTGGTTGGCACACTATCACTCGCAAGCGTTGACAGTGAACGTACATACTCGGAAGTGCATTGCCAGCAAGCGCATCGAAGCATTGTTTCAAGCGAACACTATGGCTGAATTCAAGTCAACATCTTCCAGTGCTGTATGGTGGATTAAAAATCCATCAAAAACATGGGCACAAAAACGGCGAGCCCAATCAATGTCACAGGATTTTGCTGATTTACTACGCAATATGTCAATGCACGGTTACAACAATCTGCTGGCGTCCGAATTGACACTGTGGGAGAAGTAAGTGAATAGTGAAAGAAATATGACCAATGTTGCACATACGCACCGTATACCAGATACATACGTACTAGGGTGGATTGATTTTTTGCTTTTAAAGTGGTCATTCATATTTTAAAAGATCTTGGAAAAAAGAAATTTATGCCACTATTTGTTTATTGTAATGTATTTCGGTTCAAAGTGTCATTTGAAAGTTCTAAATTTCGATTTATGGTAGAATGTTCACTAAATTATTGAGTTTTTGTTCTCAAGGACTCGGATGCTTTCGCCAGTCACTGTACATAGACCATCCGTACTGTCTATTTTGTGATGGTAAAATCGAGAATGGTGAACATATCTGATTAGAATGCGGCAGATTTGTGGATCAGTTCCGGATCAAGCCGCAGGGGGATGGTGAATCCTAAGCTGTTATCCAAAGAAAAATGGCATGAATGCAGCGAGGTCATAGCACACATGATGACGCAAGTGCAAAAAGACGAGCAAGCAAATAATTAATTAAATAGAAAAGTGGGTCGAAAACCTTTTCCTGCCTCGCGAAGTAAATCATTGTGCTGCGGGGACATACTGGACAGCGCTCGTAGGAGGTGGGTTCAGTTCATAGGTGCAAGGATGAAAATTGGGCATGTGAGTAGGGCGGTGCTAATCACATATTTGAAGATTATCACCTACCTGGTCGAAACCAAATATAAAAAATAACATACAAATTCAATGCATTTCTCTAGTTACTTTTATACACTAGAATCCCGATAAAACGTAATTGCAAGCGACTAGCAATTTTATATTCATGTACAAATAAATCGTACACAACATGAGTGGGTGCCAAAGGCTTGGCCTAGGCTCTCGGACGCGCCATTTAAAGAAAAGGAACAAGATTACGAACAAGGGGTTAAACAGACTTTGTATTAAAAAAAAAAAGTACGAATTAGCGAGGGGACCAAAATGTATGGAATTCTTGTGAATTAAAGCGATTTTTTCATGGGACCAACATTTTTATTAATTATTATTAAGATTTTCGAATTAACGGGGTACGAAGTATCGCGATTCTACTGTATTTGCGTTCACTGTTTTTCACTTTGAAGAAACTTTTTCAGTTGATTGATTAAACGTCAACCGTCAAATTTCGAAGCCATGCCAAAATCAACTGACGAAAGTAGGACGATTTTAATCGAATTATACAAAACGAAGCTAATTCAACATGTTTTGTTCAAAAAAATTTAACTTTTTAATAGCACTTTCAACCAGTGATGGATTTTTCGATACGATAGTACGTTTTTCAGTACACTTTAAGTTTCGGAAATACGACAGTACGTAAGCAGTTTTTTCACTACACTTTCGTACAACTTATTTGTTTTATGTTATTTGTGGTTCGTTTTATGGTATATGGTATATAAAAAAAAAAAAAAAAATACAATTCTACTCCTATTTTTGATACTTTTCTTTGTTATCGATTACACTATGTAGTTTACCCCAAATAATGCAGACGTTGCAACATAACAGTTTTAATGTAAAATATCTTGTTGAATAAGATTCGGGCTTTAATTATTTTCCTGCACGCCTGAGTAGTTTTGAGACATTGAATAAACCGTCAAAAATGTGATAATATCGCTTAAAATATATTTTTAGAGAAATTCGGAAAGTATAGATTGGTATTGTTGAGGTATTGTCGATCCAACCCGCACCATCGGTTTGGTCTGCATTTCAAATTTAACAAGACTTAGAGAAAACTACATAGTTTGCATGGAAATAAACAAATTAGTTCGCTTATCCTGTAGAAAACTTAATTTTCTATATTTTGAGGTGCCTACCTTGGCAATTAGATTTATTTTACTGGAGAAATCGTTAATTTCCTGAAACATTTCAAAGAGTACTTTTTCGATATTTCATACAAATTTCATTTTACATTTTTCCCAATTGGATGCAATACATTTCGAGTTAAATAGCTTCTGTGAACAGTGAAATATGCATGAAATTACTTTACGTTAAATATCACTCTGACCTGCTTCAGCAAACTACCGACTTCTCTAGTGCAATAGTGGAAACCTAAAAGTTAAGCAAATTTTCAGACTACTACATAAATTTCACTACGTCTTTTTAAAGATAAAAAAAATTTAAAAATGTTTAAGAAAATCCGATTTTTTTATGTGAATTTATGCTGTAGTGGACCAAGATGATACTTAGTCAGATTAGCCATACCTCAGAATTTGCACCAGGCTTCTTTTGTTTCTTACTAACTTCTTTTTACATTGTATTGTACTTAGTATTGTTTCTTCTTCTTCTTCTTCTAATGGCACAACAACCCATGGAGGGCCTAGGCCGAGCTTTTCGCATTCACTCATGTTGTGCGTGTTAAATTTGTACATGAATGGAAGGGACCTACAGTTTAATGCCGAATCCGAACGGCGAAGTGAAAAGCTTTTCATAGCAATTTTTACTCTTGTAGGTTTGCCATTGCCTGCCAAGAGGTGGTGCCGTGTAGAAAAATTATTTTTTCTACTATTTTTGATTTTGCCTGTGCCGAGATTCGAACCCCGGACACTCTGCTTAGAAGTCCAACGCACTACCACTACACCACAGCGACCACAATGATGATTGTACTGAAATCAAAGTTATACAATGTTACTTAAGTCAACTTAACTTTTTTATGTTCTTGTGAATATCTCAAAAACTGGGCGTGCTGGAGGAACTGAAGCCATTTTCAAAATCACCACTAAATACAAAACATTTTTTTTGGAGGGTGGAGTCCTTAATAAAATTTATTTGTTAAGTAGAAAAATATAAGGTTTTGAAAAAAAATAATTTTGTTGTTAGTATAAAATTTTCAGTACTCGTTTGACATTCTTTTGACGAAAGCCATAAGCTCAAATGCCATCACTGCTTTGATCTAAAAATCATAAAAAAAGTAATTCCAACTTGTTTTTTTTTCAAGATTATCCCCAAAATTAATGACCATTTTGATTTAAAAAATCCTCCATACAAATCCAACCGGTCTAATACGTACCACATTTATTTTGCATTCTCGTTATCATCATCATTCATCGTCCTTGATGGGACGAGTATTTTCTTTTCACCCAACGATTTATACAATACCACATCGTCTAGCTGGTTCATGCACATACTTATGTACATATGCATCTTTGTATATACTTACATACATATGTACTAGTTACTTATGTAAATGCCTCTTCGTTCGTGCATTTTCGTTTATTTGCAGATTAATTTGGCTGGCAGTACATACGACTACCATGTGCACCTTGTTGACAGTGCTGTCTCTCATTTGGGAGCAATTTGTCGCTCAGTATATTATCGTCAGCTTGCACAATCCCCTGTATCCTGTTGAACTGGTACCATTTCCGTCGATTTCAATTTGCTCCGGTAATAGAATCTCACGGAAAGCAGCCGAGCTATACGCAACTGAATTGTGAGTGACATTTTCCATTCTAGAGACATTAATATATTTTGATGTTAGCATATATGTAGAAAGAGACATATGTACAAGTACATAGAACATAAAATTTTGTATGTCAAGTAGCAAATTGCTTAGGTAGGTACATTATATCTTCCTTTTGTTGAAATATTCTGAGCAACATTGGTTTGGCCTGTGACAAAATCACATAAATAACATGAAACCGTCTTACGAGTGGCTTGAATAAGTACGAAGGACATACATAATTCGAAAAGATATTTCTCCGAAAATTTGGTAAAATTATTCAAATTATTTGTTTACAAAGTGTATTAAACACTTTGGTTGTTTAAAAGAAGTTCATCTTCATTTAAATTTCGTAGTATCAATCAAGCAGGGCTTGAGCTTCCACTCAGCACTAAGTACTAATATTTGCATTCGAAAAAATTTTCATTAGAATCATCTGCCGAAATTCCGATGTCCACTGGCCACCGAGATCGTTCCCAGGTCCATGCGAATAAACCACTAACAATTCCTGAGCTCAAGGCTTAGATTCTGTGGTGTATCCACAAGATAATTAACGGCATCCCCATCATAACACACAAGTGGCTGGCCGTAGCGCCACATTGTAAGGTATTTTGACTCATTGCCCTAAGTACTAAACATAAGAATATTGGGCATCGCATTACATAAAATGCAAATACTGACCTAAGTGTAAGAGAATATGTATAAGAGGCATTTTAAGTATAAATAAGAGAGAAAATATGAATAAATAGCAGAGATAATCTAGCAACCTAAATCGGTACAAGCCTGGCATTTCCAACAAAGTAAGTTCGGCATTAGCCATTACTAAAAATCAAGCGAGGTTCGCTTTGTAAGCGAATTTTTGTATACTCTCGCCTTCTTTTCTCCTCTTTGCCTTCAACCAACCTTTAAAATCCAACGCATTATCGTTGAGATAGAGATAGAGATCTTTCTCAAAAATACATCGAAAATTTTATTCGAAGAGCAAGGGACTGTAATCAGAGTAGCGTGGACCACTTGTCAGATATTTTATTCCATACTTAATTGTATCATATCTACTTTACAATGCCATTAAAATATCAACACTCGCTCAAAAAATATGCCTTTTAATTATTAAATTTAATCCTCCACTTTTACTGGGACACCCTTTACGAGTATGTATGTAGTTGTATCAGTTACTCACGTAAATTGTTAAACATTTTTAATTATTTAAATTTATTAATAAATTTTGATTATTTTTCTTTGGAACATTACTCAATAGAAGCAAACTGGATCCAAGTAATCGTAGTGTCGATTACTTTGTCGAACGTATATCATATCTGAAAAATTTATATGGCAAACGAGAAGAAGATTGGGAAAGATTTGAAGAAATTTCGAAATTTCAAGCATTTCTTGATAATTTTGGTACATGGGATAATGAGACATTCTACAATACAAAAAGAAATATGGAAATGGTAAATGAGAATTTATTGAAAATTTCGAGAGCATTCGATTCAACATTCTATGCTCGTTTAAATTCACTGGCGTTCAAGTATACAATTCTAGTTCATTAAAAATTTAAAGAGCATTCGATTCAACATTCTATGCTCGCTTAGATTCACTGGCGTTCAAATATACAATTCTCAAATTTATATATGTAGTTTATTGAAAATTGAAAGAACATTCGATTCAACATTCTATGCTCGCTTAAATTCACTGGCGTTCAAGTATACAATTCTCAAATTTATATACTTAGTTCATTGAAAATTGAAAGAGCATTCGATTCAACATTCTATGATCGCTTAAATTAACTGGCATTCAAATATATAATTCTCAAATTTATATGTGTAGTTTATTGAAAACTGAAAGAGCATTCGGTACAACATTCTATGGTCGCTTAGATTCACTGGCGTTCAAATATACAATTCTAAAATTTATATATGTAGTTTATTGAAAATTTAAACAGCATTCGATTCAACATTCTATGCTCGCTTAAATTCACTGGCGTTCAAATATACAATTCTCAAATTTACATATGTAGTTTATTGAAAACTGAAAGAGCATTTGGTACAACATTCTATGCTCGCTTATTATTATTCCCTGGCTCAAGTTTAAAATTTTCAAAATTTATGTAAACAAATACAGCGCAAGTTACTTAATAAAATGAAAATAAAATTAATTTCGCGTATATTCATTAAGAAATTTGAGTCCAAGCGAACACAGATTAGAATGAATCGAACAGAATGAATCCAAAAGGCCATAAAAGACTTTGCATTTACAGTTGTCCCCCAATTGCCGAGATTTAATATTAAAATGTATGCTCTCAGGCGTGGAAATTGAATGTTTTGGGAGAAGAGCCTTTGAGCCAAGTCTTACCACATATGGAGTTTGTTGCACGTTCAATACACGCGATTCGTAAGTCCCTCAAAAATTCCAATTGAATATTTGTAATATGCGCGTAAGTATTGAAGTGACGTAGTTACTTTAACTAAGTACATACATACCTTGCAGCTATCGCGATCGTAGTTTTGATGATCGTTTTGTTAATCCGGAATTGGGTTTAAAAGTTTTACTCAATACAAGTAGAGTGGATGATCTTGGGTCCATACTAAATATAGATGGTTACATTGTGATTGTACATGTTCCAAATAAGTTTGCAGATGTATTATCAGGCGAAGCACAAGAACTATTTCTAACAAATAGCGAAGAGTCGATTTTGTCTATTAAACCAAGATTATTCGATACGGCTGAATCATTGCGTACGTTTGGGCCAAGAACTGTAAGGAGTTGAGAACTTGAGTCGGTTACATGATACAAATATAATATTATTTACTATTTGCAGCGCAAATGTTATTTCGATGATGAAGCGGCAGGCTTCACTTTAAATGGCCAAGGTTATTACTGCTTTAGCAATTGCATAACACGTTGTCGGATACATAGTATTTTGGCTTTATGTCGATGTTTGCCATTTTATATGCCTTTGGAATTCATCAATTCGAGTCAGGGCATAGTTTATTGTACACTTCAGCATGTTGAATGCCTTGAAAGCTACAGCTGTGAGAGAAATTTAGCTTCTTACAAAACTTCTTACAAAGTGTAATCTAAAGATACCTTGGTTCTATGACAGTTAAATGGAGTAATGTGCTCACGCAACGAGATATTGGCTTGCCTGGCATGGATCGCGCCCTGGAAGAAGGACTCTATTGCCCGCAGTGTATTCCATCTTGTGACGATGTACATCATAGTGTGTCGGTGGTGTCGTTGCCGATAGACCGTTATCGTTCAAGACTCTCAGTTGAGTGAGTATTACTCATCAGTTTAATGCATGCTAGTGGGTGGATTTGTAGCACCTAGTTCACTTTACTCAATTATCTCCTTTACTTTCTTTCATAACTTTTAACTTTTCACACAAAGCGAACTGGATAAAATTGGCTTAGTAGCAGAGGATATGTCATTGTTGCGTGTACATTTCAATAAACCCACCGCAAAGTATTATCGGCGTATGGTTGGCAATACTTGGTTTGAGGCAATGTGTAAGTTGGAATTGAACACTCATTGATTTTTACCAATTTTCTGTCTCAAAAGAAACATTGTTAAATATGCCATTTTTTAAAACAATATGAACGACCTTTATGGGTCAATCAAGAATAGCTGTGTTTAGATCTGCCTCTGAGAAACTGTCTGGCAGCCTTTTTGAAAATACTATTCAAACTTTTTAGCTTGGGAAAGTTCATCTACATTTGAAAGTTGTAAACCGTTTCAGCTTTTTGGTTTGAGTTTTACTTTTGTTTTCTTTTGTGGTTGTTTACACGGGCGCCAGGTTGTGCAAGAGAGACAGGTAAAAAAAGTAAGTTAGTAAGAATGAGATAGAAGATTTGTGCTTTTTTCTTACTAACTTACTTTTCTAACTGTCTCTGTCGCACAGTCTTTAACGCTTGCGTTTGTGCAAACAGTCTTATAGGTTTCAGGGTGACTTATTATTTGGAATACATTAGGTTCTTGCATGATTCAATTGAGGATAATAGACATAATTGTTTATTTTTTACCATATTCTGTAAGTTGATATGCGCCTACTGCAGCGAAGACAGAGTGAGAATAGTACGTACTCCTTCCTAGTTGTCCTTTGTAAGAGAATTTATGATTTTATTGGGTGATAGGATCGACTGATAGGATGCAACGGGTATCAACCACCTGGTTAGAAGTATCTTCACTATAAAAAGTATTCTTTTATAGGGTTTTAGGGGGTTGTTTACAGGCCGTTGGCTGTTGCTAAAGATCAATACTGCACACACGTGTTCATAAGTTCGTTAATGACGCATGTCCATGGGGCTGCTCGTCATTTATGTTATAGACTTTACCTTCTGTCATCCACATCCGACTAAGTTCTAGTGAAACATCCAACCAGAAGAATGCTTTGTCTTCATGTTAAGTATCGTAATGTATTTATTCATTTTTTTTCAGGTACTGTTGGCAATGTTTGCTCAATATTTCTTGGTTTATCAATTGTGGTAGTATTCGAAATACTATTTTTTTTAACCAAACACCTGATAATTGGAATAAAAAAGTTTATAAATCATAATATACAATCGGACCTCAATAAAGATAAAACAAAGAAAAAAGTGATTGAAGAAGATATGCAATTATATATATGCCCTTAAATAAATATTTAAATAATTATATGAATACCTACTCAAAATAATGTTGTAAAAAATAAATAATGTATGAAGAAATAAATGTTTGAAAAAATATATTGTTATCATTAGGTATTTTACGTACATATTTGAATTAACTACCTTTCCAAAGATTACCAGCTTATAGAGATAGGTTTAAGTCTTTAATAAGCCAAGTTTTTAAATCAAAGTTGAACATTTCGAATAGAAAACATATTAAAAAAGTTTTTAATTTTGAAAGTAATATATGTTATTTTTATTGGTCGCTGTGGTGTAGTGGTAGTGCGTTGGACTGCTACGCAGAGTGTCGGGGTTCGAATCTCGGCACAGACAAAATCAAAAAAAAAAATTGAAAAAATAATTTTTCTACACGGCCTCACCTCTTGGCAGGCAATGGCAAACCTACAAGAGTAAAAATTGCTATGAAAAGCTTTTCACTTCGCCGTTCGGATTCGGCATTAAACTGTAGATCCCTTCCATTCATGTACAAATATAACACGCACAACATGAGTGGATGCGAAAAGCTCGGCCTAGGCCCTCCATGGGCTGTTGTGCCATTAAAAGTAAGTAATATGTTATTTATCTTTAAACTAATGTTACCTTCATTTAAAATTCAATTAGAATAGTAAAAGTTGCCAGTAGCACTCTTCATAGATATTTCGCTGGTACTTTGCTAAGCACATGAACTAAGCTTGAATAGTTAAGAGAGAGAGAGAGAGAGAGTTTTCAATTTTAATTATACTATCAATAATATACATATCTCCCAATTCCTTCTTTTACCTTCATGTGGGGCCTCCTGAAAATCTGAGTAGCTATAGCAGAATATGGTCTAACAATTGTGACGATATTTCCAGAACAACAACATTCGCATGCATGTATTTGCATACAGTGTGCGACAAAACTATGTATACCCATACAATGTAAAAAACAAAAAAAAAAAAAAAAAAAATTATCTCTTAAGAAATAAGATTTATTGATTTAATTTTTTTTTCAACTTACTTGAGGACATATTACATAAAAAAAAATTAAATTATATGAAACCATTTTCGTACTTTTAATTATAAAGTACGCGATAATCTGATAAAAAAAATAAAATTTCATAACGACAAAAGTATGTACGAGGTGTGACCAAAAAATAACCGTTATTTTCAAATTTCGTGAGTTACGTATGTTCGATTTTCGCATTTTTTTTTTTCTGTTATGTTGGTACACATGTCTGTTATATATGTTGGCAATACCAACCATTTTGGATTGTCAGTTTGTTTTTGACAGATAAAAAAATTAGTCGTGTTTTGGTGTGCTCTTCGATTTTTTACTATTCGAAAAAATGGATCAAAGAAACTGTATTCAGTTTTGTGGAAAAAATGAAAATAAATGCGCAAGGACATTTGAAATGTTGACTGTGGCCTTTGGCGAGTCTAATATGAGCAGAACACAAGTTCAATTGTGGTATAACCGGTTTAAGGAAGGCCGAGAAGATGTCAATGACGATGCTCGTCCTGCTCGCCCGAGCACGTCAACAACCGATGAAAACATTGACGCAGTGAAGAAAATGATTTTGGATGGATAATCGTCGAATCACTATCAGAGAGGTTGCTGATGATATTAGCATATCGTTCGGCTCATGCCAAGCAATTTTTAGGGATGTTTTAGGCATGAAACGTGCGGCAGCGAAGATTGTTCCAAAATTGCTAAATTTTGAGCAAAAACAACGTCGCTTGTGCGTAAGTTTTTGGCCAAAAACAAAACCGTTATCATGCCTCAACCACCGTATTGACTTTTTCCTCTTCCCAAAACTGAAGACAACGATGAAAGGAAAGCGTTTTGCTACGATTGAGGAGATAAAAGAAAAATCGAAACAGGAGCTGTTGGCGATACCAAAAAGCGCGTTTCAGAAGTGTTTCGAGGATTGGAAAAAACGGTGGCATAAGTATATTATATCTGAGGGGGATTACTTTGAAGGGGACAAGATAGTTGTTGATGAATAAATAAATAGTTTTTGAAAAATAACGGTTATTTTTTTATCATACCTCGTATACCCCTCTATATTATAATGTTACCTTTTAATTAGAATTTCAGTACTTAGTGTTACCCCCTTTAGAGTTAGTTACAGTCAAAAGACGTCGAGGCATGCTGTTTACCAAGTTTTGTAGAACCGCTTGTGGTATGTTTTTCCAGGAGTCCTTCAATTTCTTAAAAATCTCTTCTTTGTTTGAGTGACAAGAAGATCAGTCGAGCTTATCATCCAAAAATTGCCACAAATACTCAATGGGATTTAAGTCTGGGCTTTGGGCAGGCGATGGTAGCAGCTCTATTGATTTCTGAGCGAAATGTTCCTTTGCAACTCGACTGGTGTGTTTGGGGTCGTTGTCTTGCTGGTATAAGAAGTTATCCTGCAAGCCCAGTTCTTCCGTCGTAGGCTCTAAATTAGTATTCAGCATTTGGACGTAAGACTCTCCCGTCTTTTTACTTTCAATCATAACCAAATCTGACAGACCTTTGTAGCTGAAGCAACCCCACACCTTTCATATTTTTAAACTTGCTCTCATCGCTCCAAATTACCTTCCCCCAAAAACTTAGTGGCATTTCGAAGTACTTTTTTGCAAATTCCAGTCCGGCCTTTGTGTTCTTCTTGCCCATGAAAGGTTTTTGGATTTTATAATGGCTGAAATGCCCATTTTCTCGAATTCTCCGTTGAATTGTTCGCTCAGAAACATTGATTGATAGACTCTACTTATACATACTTTTGCCGCAAGCAAAGCTCAAGTGATCATCAACTAACGGTAAATATTATACCATTATTAATTGTTAGCTTACAAGCAAAAAAAAAAAATGAAAAAAATATTGAAAGAATAATTTAAATAAAATTAAATTAAATAGAATAAAATTTTGGTAGGGTATACATAGTTTTGTCGGACACTGTATGTATGCATTAAGTAAGGGCACATGTTTATATATGTATATTAATGTATGTGTAGTGATCTGCAGTCGTATACAAACATATGTACTATATTCATTATTACGTATCTACGCCATCTGGCGACTTCGGAAAGTATTAGAATAGAAACTTCGAATAAGCTTCGAGGTTCGTGGCGTTGCTAATGATTGTGGCTTTGTTAACTAATGAAATAGCATCATCTGGAAATTTTGAAGGGCTCTGGAATGTTCGTGACAGCGATGAAATCTGTGCTATAAATACGTCTGCCGTAACGGAATACGGGGAGTTACAGTTCTACAGTGTTAGTGTAAACACAGAGTGCGTAGTAAGTATAATTTTTAAGTAAGTTTTAAGTGTTTTTTGAATTAAATTAAGCTGCAATAGTTTGCTTTTATACATCTCTTTTATTTATTGGGAATAAATAAGCAATAGAAACTTGATAATATTTGTAGATCATATAATTCTCACTTACAGTTCAACGGATTCATTTGTAGACTTGTAACCTAAGTCTGGAAGTGTGCAGTCGAAGAGCTTCATAAATTCAATAAATTTAAGCAAGTTCAGACAATTCATTTATGTTTTGTATTCATTCATCCTCAAACCTCTAGAAAGCAAATAAGGTCATATGATTTTTGTACGGGTGCTTAACCTCACAGTGCATAAGACAATACATACAACAAGAAGATGAAGAATTTCAAGATATTCAAACCTAGAGGTTCAAAAATGCTGCAATTTTTTTGCACCAGTCTGCTTGGCTCTTGAGTTTGAAAAATAGCAAACTCATCACAATAACTGTGCCAATTAAACAGTATGTATAACAGTAAATATACCAGAGCAATAAGCACTCAAATTATTGCTTACCTGAAATATTTTCATATATGTAATGCCTTTCAAGCGGATCCGTGTGATATTTAAGCTGCCCAACAATGAATTCTTGCCACAGGCTGCCACCTGTTTACCTTATTGCAGTTAATTTAGAAACCATTTAAACGTTTGTAGTTTATCATCATTAGCGTGAATGAATTGAGTAGCTCAATTTCAATTCGAATAGTCAACAATTAAAGTCAATTATTTGTTAGCCTGCATGCTGTAAGTATGCAATAAAGCAAAACATGAGCCTAATTACAACTACAAGCATATGCATTTATAGACATATCGTCGCCTTAGTATTGATTTGCCGTAAATGCCAAATTTCCATTTCGAGTAGATCGAGTTAAAACGTACAAACATTTAATTAAATAAGTATTTGCTAAATCGATTAAGATAGAATTTTTTTATTTACATATCACCTGCTCCTTTGTTAGGTGAAGAAGATTTGAAGATCTCGTACTCAATGTTATCACAATTCGCTGGCCATGAGTTGACGTATACGGCAGAACAGCTCTATTAATCTCGGCAATGGAAATAGATATAAGAAAAAGGGCTTGAATAATCTGAAAATTGTTTGTGGTTTTCTGAAATGGATTATGAGGCCTAAAACGTCATTCTTAACTGAAAAATGCTGAAAAGGGCTTGAATATTCTGAAAATTGTTTGTGGTTTTCTGAAATGGATTATGAAGCCCAAAACGTCGTTCTTAACTGAAAACTGCTGAAAAGGGTTTGAATAATCTCAAAATTTGTGTTGTGTTTTTCTGAAATGAATTATGAGGCCCAAAACGTTGTTCTCAACTGAAAACTGCTGAAATGGCGCATACGGCAAATGAATTCAGAGGCAACGATATGTGCTAGGGTTTTTATTTTTCATATACCTTACTGCGCCACACCTACAACAACAACAACAACAACAACAACAACAACAATTAAACATTGTCTCTGCTAGCCAATGTACTTAGATTGTAAAGCACCTATAAAACTCGAAACAATTGCTTTTTTGTGGCATCAGTTGCAATTTATTATTGCTGCTTGCTGCTTGCTGCTATTTGGTGTGGTCTATCTCTCTCTCTCTCTCTCCACTGTTACTACTTAGTTATTTGTTGTTGCTGTTGTTGACAAACATGCCTTCATTTTGGCCAACGCCGCCTTTACCACCACCACCAGCACGGCCGCTGCAATTTACAAAGGAGCCGGAAATTGCACTTGTTGTGGGACATGCATCATGGTGGACGATGACGCCGTCGTCTGTGCGGAAAACAAATAAAAAGCATAAAAAAATTACATTTGCCGCGGCATTGAAGGATTTCCTGCAGCATGTTTCATTTCATTGTTATGGTAAATTAGTTGAACCCGGACGTCGATTTGAAGAGAGGTAGGTGAATTGGGAGTAAGCGAGATGACGTGAATGTGTTCGCCAGTTAGTGTTTGCCAATTTTTTTATGTTTTATGTTTTCTGTATGATTGCCAACTTTAGCTTTAGAAAATTAATCATGTTTCTTCCTCCATTTTTCTTTCTTTCTTTCTCTCTCTCTCTCTCTCTCTCTCTCATTCAATACACACACACACACACACACACACTCACATACACTTATACTCACACGCATACGTAGACTGATTTGGCTCGTCGTGCACATTACTGCATTGACCGTTTTAATTTACTTTTTTTGCAATATTTTGCATTCTAATTATAGCCAATTGTTAGCTACTACAATCTACAATCCTCTGCTTCCCGTACAGGAGGTGGCCTTCCCCGTCTTTTCCATTTGTACGCTAATTCGTATATCAAATGCTTCGGCAATGCGTTATGCTATGGAATTGTAAGTGATTAGTATACGGCATAGGGAAGTGAGGTCAAGCGGGGGTTAAGGTTGTTCTGGCATGCTACCATAAATGCATTTATGTTTCATTTGATTTTTGTGTGTATATGGTTTATTGCAGAAATGCCAAGGATCCGGAAAAACGTGGTGCTAAATATTTTTATGATCATATTTATATGTTGAACTTTAATTACAATATAAGATATGATTATCAGGAGTATGAGGGCGTTATGGAATTTCAAAGATTTCTGGACATTTACGACTTGGAGGATTCAGATATATTTTTTGATACAAGGAAGCGTATGCAAATGGTAAGAGAGTGTTTGAGACTAGGATTGCTACATTAAGGCTTTTCAGAATGCCGCATTAGAATTCAGATTAGCCATGAAACTTAAGTTAGGTTATGTTGAAATGGTTTTTTCCCAGCAGAATGCTTTCTTTACATCTATTGCAATCGCCCAACCGAAGAGCTTTTCTTCTTACGAATAGAACAAGCAATGAAGGTAGATATTTTAGAGACCATGTCTGACTTAATTTTTACAGTTTTAATGGAAATCTTTTTGACACTTAAGGATCATGAGAACATCAATGAAGCTGTAAGCTGAAATACGTGAACAAATACAAAATCAAGCGGGTCACCGCGGTAGTGCTCTGGCCTGCTACGCTGGGTTCAATTCTCGGCACAGGCAAAATCAAAAAAAGTAGAAAATACCATCGCTTTTCAGGCAATCAACACAAAACACTGCATTCATGCATTCATAGGGGTACAACGTGTGTGTTGACTGTAATATTGAAAAATAAAAAATAATAAGCAAAATTAAAAAAGGGGGCAAACCTATAAGAGTAAAAACGCTTTTCACTTCACCGTTCGAATTCGGCATAAAACTGTAGGTCCCATTCATTCGTGTGTTCAAAAATATATCCCACACAACATGAGTGAATGCTAAAAGCTCATCCTAGGCTTTCCAGGGCCTGTTGTGCCATTAAAAGAGGAAGAAGAATACCAAATCAAGAGTATTAACATACTTGAGAAATCCCGTATTTCATTTCTTAATGAATTCTTGAATTCGCTTCTTGAATTCGCAAGTGCTATATTTATATTAATGAAAACTTAATTTAATTAAAAACATCAAAACTTTTCTACATGCATAAATTTACTTCCAGTTAACTCCAAGCTGTAACGATATTTTATTAGAATGTCGTTTAGGTGGACATAAAATTAATTGCACCGAAGAATTTCAATTAACTTTAACTGTACATGGTTTTTGTTGTACCTTCAATTCTGACGGCAGGTAAGCGCTTTACATTTCTAATACTAGGAACATACTTCTGTAACTACCATAAGTAGTAAATTGAATACAAATTGACTCCTTATTGACATTCGTAGATACTCTAAGCCACGTACTTTTAATATGCGTTTATTTGGACCCGATATGGGTTTGGTGGTACTATTGAATGCTTCACGCAAGGATCATTATCATCGAACCGCGAGAATTGAAGGAATTGTGGTTGGTACAATATATGTATTTTCTTAGCTTATCCCTCTTAAATTCATACTTACATACCATACATATATTCATTACTTATTACTGCTTAAAGCCCGATTTTCAGACTTTCATATATGCCAGTGACAATTATCCCGATACTGCTAGTGGTGGGGTGGAGGAACGTTTTGTTGAACCAGGCATGGATTCATATATAAAAGTGGAGAGCAAAGTATTGGAAACAGTTAATCAAGCTCGTTTCCTGAGTCCGAATATAGTAAGTAGATTTTTCTAGTAAATATCTTTAGATAACTAATATCCACATAGATGTATGTGGAGAGTGGGGGGTGGGGGACGAAAGGAGCAATTAGCTAATTACGAAAGTGCGATAGGTAAGAGGGAGCAGAAAAAAGGAAGAATTAAATATGGTATTGGGGATGAATGTTGAGATCTTTGCTGACTCTGCCCAGATCAATTAATCCGAAGACACATATAGACTGTTACGTCACAATTTTTTTTTATAGCCACTTAAAGGTGACGATTGGGTTCTGACAGCAATTGATGGGTGATTTTTTTATTTGAAGCTCTACAACTTTGATGGCTAAAGCAAAAATGGTTTATTATGAAAAGCATAACAGTTTTAAATTTTACACTAACCCTCTATACTTTCTTCCTGGACCCATATTTTTAGGAGCTTTTGGTAAACATTTTCTTAAAATATTTATAAAGTGTAAATGGCTTGGAATAATGACAGTCTTTCTGCAGTAAAAATGTTCCTCATTATAAGGGGAAGAAGACGCCTGTACACTTAACTGAAATTTTTTCAGATATTTATACCAAAAACTCTCAAGAAGAGGTTTTGGAGAGTTGGTTTAAAAACTAAACATTTTCAGTTTTTCGTAATGACTAACTTTTCCTCAGACATCAAAACTGTTAGAATTCTCATCGAATCCCATCAGTGAACTTCTACTCCTCGTAAAAGTAATTCTGATGTGGCAGTCCATGTGCGTCTTGAGACATATTGAACAGGGTAGAGTCTTCTACCAAAAAATCTTCGATTCATCGTCGCGGAAATAGTGGTGGTGCACTGTGTAATCTAGATTTAAAGAAATTTTGTTTTTAACAATGTGTCGGAAAATTGACAAATTCCAGCATATATTTCACAACTAATGTTTTTATACTTTTTGTATTGTCCCTATGGAAGAACAAAGAACAGGGCCTCATTTGTCAATAACGTACAGCTGATTAATTTATGTTCAGCTCACGTTCCAGGAGTATCCTCAAAACCATATTTTCATTCTTTAACTCACTGTTGGCTAGCTTATTTTCTAGGGACATTCTCGAAAAACCCAACAGTGGTCGCTGTGGCGGAGCGGTAGTGTGTTGTTATCGTTGTTACGCAGAGTGTCAGGGGTTCAAATCGCGGCACAAGCAAAAGAAGCAACAACAACAAAATGTATATGGCAAACCTACAAGAGTAAAAATTGCCTATGAAACGCTTTTCACTTCGTCGTTCGTATTCGGCATCATAAAACTGTAGGTCCCTTCCATTCATGTACAAATATAACACGCAGAACATTACTGGATGCGAAAAGCTCGGCCTTTGGCGCAACATGCGGTCATAGTCGACACTGATAAACTGAAGTTCATTGTGGTAAAGGCATAACACTTGCCACAATGGCTTTCTATCCCTTTATCGGTGTCCTGTGCGATTGCATTCCCTCTCTCATTCTCCCTCCTTCTTGCTCCCACCTATCAGCCTTCCTTCCATTCAACACAATGCTTTGCATTCCCTGTGTGTTAGATGCATCAATAAAAAAAAAATAAAAAAATAAAAGTTTGTTTCGCAGTTTGTCAATTCTCTTTCTGAGAATAACTCTAAAAATCTAACGATCATTCCCTCTGATGATCACTTAAGCAAAAGAAGCAACAACAACAAATGCACTTAACTTTCTGAGGATATCCCCTGAAATACACGAGATATTAAAATAAATTTTTATTACTGAAAACAAATGGAAGTGCAAATTTTCACAATTTTATAGATCACGTTCTGGCAACAGTACAAAATAGCTATAGCTTAATCGAATATAATCGTAGATTCCAGGTTTATGAATCCTATCCTTTCTCATTTTAGCGCAAATGTTACTTTGAGGATGAAATGCCGCGTATTTTTGGTAAGACATACACTTTCAACAAATGCATCACGCGTTGCCGTACACGCAGCATCTTAGTGTTATGCAATTGCTTGCTGTTCGTGTATCCGCATGAGTTTCTGGATGCGGCAACTGGCGCAGTCTACTGTACATTGCAACATATGGAATGTTTAAGGCGTTATAATTGTAAATGAAATGAAGAAAATCTGAGTGTGTGTGTGTGTGTGTGAAAATAATAATAATTATTTAACAATTTCCAGTTAAGTGGTCCAATGTTGTAACACAACGTGAAAATGTTAAGGGTCTTGCACGGGAAATGGAAGATGCATTGTATTGTCCAGATTGTTTGCCATCTTGCACGGAGACTTTATATCGTGTTTATGTGGCAGAACTACCACTCAATAAATATGATATGCGTACGTTTGAGTAAGTCCATACACGCTTTTAAAATTAACGCTTTTAAAATTAAAGCACCTAAACACGGGCAATAAAATATTTTGAAAAGTGTACACTATAATATTGTCCGTGTAGTAACACTTTTCATTTACCATTTCATTTTCCTTCATTTTCCTTTTATATATTTTCCATGATTATTGCAGCACTATCGATGCAGATACCACAGATTTGGCTTTGTTGCGTGTCTATTTCGGGCATCCTCATATGAAATTTTATCGGCAGATCCTTCAAAATTCGTGGTTTGAGATGTTCAGTAAGTGTTGCACATGTATTCACATATACATGTGTGGGTGGGTGTGTGTGGACTTAGGGGAAGTGTTTGAATGGGTGTGTGTTGGAATGTGTGTGAAACGCACCGCATCTTTGAAATTCTGGTAGATTATACTATGAATTTTTCTGTGTACGAGTATGCCTGAGTAAATGTTCCGGCCGTTGAATATGCCAACAGCAATAATACCAATAACAATAGCAGTAACAGCAACAGCAACAGAAACAATAGCAGCAGTTGCTGTTTGTGATATATGAAAGCTAATTTTGCTTTTATGACTTTGTTGTATGAGCATGTATTTAAGTAAGTATGTATCTCTGCCTGTAATGTAGATACCTACTTACCTTATATTAATCCTGTTTCTTCCTTTTTTCCTTCCATACTCACTTTTCTTCTAAATTTTTATTAAAATTTTTGGTTTTTGTGTTTGTTTTGCAGGTTTCATTGGCAACATATGCAGCATTATTACCGGCTTCTCTCTTATTGGCATTTGTGAAGTATTGTATTTTTTTGCCAAACAATTGTATGCTGCATTCAAGGAAGAAGTTTCGCTTGATCGTAAATGCAAAGTTGCATCCAAGGAGAAGTTGATTATTTTGCCATAATTAAACGGAAGAATGAATTTTCTTCGTTTCGTTTTGTTTTCGCAACTAAATATAAACAATTTACCTTACTGCTTTTTAGGAGCGTAAGTGCGCAGCAATTTGGCTTACAATTTAAAGCACTTTCTCATATATTTTTATTATTGTCATTTTCAGATTTCGTTTAAAAAATCTGCATATAAATACGAGTACCTATGATATTAGTATCTATCTCTACATATGTACTACTGTGGGCAAAAGTTAGTAAGACTTTGTTCATAATTTCAAATTTTTTTATTCATTCTTCCAAATCTATTTCGTCCCCTTCAAAGTAATCGCCCTCGGCCCCAATACACTTGTGCCAACGTTTTTTCCAATTCTCGAAACAGTTGTTAAAGTCAATTTCCGGAATAGCCTTCAATGCGCTTAGCGATTCATGTTTAATGTCTTCAATTGACTCAAAACGGTGTCCACGAAGCGGTTTTTTGTGTTTAGAAAATAGCCAAAAGCACACGGTGCTAAGTCAGGCGAATAGGGTGGTAGGGTGGTTGCGGAACGATATCAGTCGAATTGTCATTTTGGCAAAATGGTCTCGTAAAACCAATGCAGTGATTTTGGAACCAATCGTGCATTCACTCTTCTTAGGCCCAAATGATGTTTTAAAATGGTTTTCACTGATCCTTCCGATATTCCAACGATGCCAGTAAGGTCTCTGACTGTTAATAGTCGATTTTTGACCACCAATTCCTTGATTTTATTGACGTGTTGATCATCAGTTGATGTTGATGGCCGTCCTGGACGTGGTTCGTCGTCAACGCGTTCTCGACCATCTTTGAACAATTTGTACCAATCAAAAACACTTGCTCGCGACATACAATTATCACCGAAGGCCTTTTGCAACATTCTGAACGTTTCGGCACCAGAAATTTGATTCCGCACACAAAATTTAATGGAACTTCTTTGTTGAATAATTTCGCTCATTGTGAAAATCGCCGAATGCACTTTTTGTACTTCAGAAAAACAAGCGCATACTAAACACTAATGATTATTTTGATGTGACATTTGGCACAGATGTCACCGACATTCATACCAACCTTAAAAAAATAATATTTTGATGAATGGTTTTCCGCGCGAAATTTAAATTAAAAAGTCTTACTACTTTTTGCCCACATTAGTAAGTATGTAAATACATACACTCATGTACTAATACTGTACATACATTAACTACATAATTTTGTGAGTAAAAATTTGTTTTATCTTTGTCTCAGAAAAAAAAATATATATTAAAATTCATTTTTATTTCAATATGTTTAACTTGCGTCATGTGTGTGTGTATGTGTGTGTGTGTGTCTTCTGTTTATATCTCTTAATTCTAGAAAGTGCTCAACCGAGAAGTAGAGGAAGGAAACTGAAAACAGATGAGACTGGGTACAACATGAATTTCTTAAGGGAAATAATGAGTTTTTTGTTGTTGCTTGTTTGTCTCATTTCATATACATACATACATATGTATAGCACACATTTGTATCTATGAGTGGATGTGGAAGGTGTGGAAGCAAACAAGCGACTTTCGCTTTGGGATTGCGATGTAAGGATGTAACCGAATGAGAAGAAGCATAGGGATATGATGTGACATTTATGAGAAATTGGGTAATGCATTCTTCATGTTGTTGTGCTTTATTTTGAAGTGTTAATGTTAGCTTTGCTTATTTAACATTATGTATAGTGTGTAATAAAAATATTCCATCTGGTGTTGTTCCAAAAATATGCTGAATTTTTTCTTCTTTTAACAGAATTTTGAAGAATGTCAAAACTGTGACATGTGAAGACTATTCATTTCTAAATTCATTTCGTCGATTTATATACTTAATGTTTGCTACATTTATAATCAGTTGGAATACCGATATTCAGATGGACTACATTCTTTGGTTTGTTTTTTGTAATGATCCCAGAAGCTCCTATGTTGAGTTTTTCGCATTCACTCAGGTTGTACGAATTGAAAATTGAGGTTTGCCATTTTCTGCCTTGCAGAAAAATTGTTTTTCTGTTATTAGATTTTTGTTAGAAATCTTTTATTTTTTTAGTTTTTGCCTGCGTTGAGCCTTGCACTCGGGTACTTTGCACAGCATTCCAGCAAATATCAATTACGCGACGGCGGCCCAACATATGTGCTTAGAAACAATAAAAGAAGAAATATCCAATCTCAATTTACAATATTGAGATGACGTTTTTGTTTTTGAAACTTTTATAGAAGAAATAATTATGAGAAGGGCAGCTAAGCATCTCTATTTCTAGGCGTTTAAACAGTTGGAACATGTTTTGAATATTAACTTACAATCAAGGTGATGGAGCGAAAGGGTCATGTTGAGCGAATGGAAGAAAGTGGGTTGGGAGTTTCTCTATACTCTCTTCAGTAAAGTTGTTCAGAATGACATGCTCTCTCTGGCTTGGAGCCAAATCATCACTGTCTTCGTAATAATAAGTAATTGTTATGCTTGAATGGATATAACCCTTTAAAATCCATTTTAATGAAATTAATAGCAATCGTATGTACCAATTGACAAATATCGATGAAAATATCGCTCGATTCAGTACTTTCTCGAAATTTGTTGGTGGAGTATAAAGTTTCTATAAGACGAAAAAGAGAAGACGGTGGAATAATCACAAACTCAAACGAATAATACCGTTGATTCGTGTTGGGTGGGATGAATATAATAATGATTTGTGAACCGAACCATCATCTAAAATATCTTTAAAGTTTGAAATATTCAAGTCTAATTTTTTCACACTACCTTGAAACAATTGTATGAATCTTGATATTCATTTTTACTTTATACATATATAATATATACATGTGGTCGCTGTGGTGTAGTGGTAGTGCGTTGGACTGCTACGTAGAGTGTCCGGGGTTCGAATCTCAGCACAGGCAAAATCAAAAAGTAGAAAAAATAATTTTTCTACACGGCACCACCTCTTGGCAGGCAATGGCAAACCTACAAGAGTAAAAATTGCTATGAAAAGCTTTTCACTTCCACGCTTTAAACTGTAGGTCCCTTCCATTCATGTACAAATATAACACGCACAACATGAGTGGATGCGAAAAGCTCGGCCTAGGCCCTCCATGGGCTGTTGTGCCATCCATTAAAAGTAAGTAAAGTAAAGTACATATATAACGCATGAGTAAAACCCTATAACATTTCTAAATTCTCCACAGTTGTACTAACAACTAGAGTTGTATCGAAAGTAAATAGTTATTTAGAAGGCGAGACTCTAAAAGCAAAATATCAAGATTTTTTTCCCGGGAAATTGAACATGAAACTGATTAGTTTCAGTATAGAGTGACGATTTCTTAGTTTTAATGGTAGATTAAATTAAATAGCTTTAGCGTAAGAGTATCGAAAAGTTGAACACAGTTGATGGATTTATTCGTTGAAACTTTAATTAGTAAATTGTGAAATGAAAAATTTTAAATGATGATAAGTAATACTCAGTTCGCCTTTTCTTTTATGCGAAATGAAAAATCTGAATGCATTTTTGTCTCAATATGAGATTCCAAAAGTATGCACATAATGACAGTTCACGCGTGATTCTTGACATGTGTCAAAGTGAAAAATGCTCAGTTTGGTTTGCCAATTCATCACGAATAGACTTACGCCTGAACAACGTTTGCAAATTATTGAAATTTATTATCAAAGTTCGTGCTCTGTAAAAAATGTGTTTCGCAAGCTACGTCCATTTAGCGACGAGGCTCATTTTTGGCTCAATGGATACGTGAATCAGCAGAATTGCCGTATTTGGAGTGAAGACCAGCCAGAGGCAATTCAGCAGCTACCAATGCATTCCGAGCAAATGTACTTTTTGGTGCGGCGGCATGTTATGGGCAGGCGGTATCATTGGGCCGTACTTCTTCAAGGATGATGAAGGCCGCAACGTTACGGACAATGGAGAAAGGTACCGATCGATGATAACTGACTTTTTTTAGCCGAAAATGCAAGAATTGGTTTCGGACCATACATCAATTGAGAGGCGAATTTGGTGAGCAGTTAATCTCACGTTTTGGTGCAGCTAATTGGTCACCAAGATCGTGAGATTCAACCCCATTAGATTACTTTTTGTGGCGCTATGTTAAGTCTCTTGTCTATAGAAACAAGCCAAACACGATTGCTGCTTTGGAAGCCAACATTGAACGCGTCATTGGTGAGATTCCGAAATTCCGGCTGAACTGTGTGAAAAAGTGTGCCGAAATTGGACCTTCAGAATGGACCACTTGAAGCGTTGCCGTTGGCAACATTTAAGTAAAATTATCTTTAAAAAGTAAATGGCAGGAATTGATTTATCGATCCAAATAAAAATTTCATTCACTTTTGTAAGATTTCGGTGTTTTGTTTTGAATTTTCAAAAACCATGTTCACCCTTTATAATCTACAAATTCAAGTTGTTGTTTAATAAGTATGTACAATATGTGAAAATATTATGTATGTTGTTCTTAACAAATGTTCGAATCATGAGCTACTTAGGAATAATCGATATACATATGTAGTATGTAAAGGAAGAGATTAAGGCTTATGGGCATATTGTATTTGGTATTCAATTATGTAAATGTGTGTATATACAAAATTTTGTTCATATGCTACTTAAATAGTTGAAAAGTTTTTATGGGAAGCAAAGAAGAAGGCCACCAAATTGCTGCAATATGTTGCACTATACATACATACTTATACAATATATTTGCAGACAATGCAGCAGCATAGTTATGCTAGTCAAGGAAAAATGTTTCGTTGGTTGGTTTGCAAAGAATTTCTAAAACAAATTGCAAATAAAAACTTATGCCTATGCTGGGTACACACACACACACACACATACTCCACTCACATATGCAAATGGATGTTGTATGAATATGTGTGAGTGAATACTTTACATAAACGTATTAGCCGAATTAGTAGCAGTAGCAAACAGGGATATCGTTCACTGCAGCACAGGATAACACAAGAGACAGCAATACCGGATAATGTAGATTGTGTGGAAAGTTATAGTAAGTTAGAGTTTATCAGTTATTTGGCATTTAAATTTAAATCAATTTTATTCCAGTTCGTGGAGCATTTAGCGGCTAGGTATCTACTTATTTATGTACTATTGTGTTTCGCTTCGTTCCGTTTTTACGCTTCAACATGCAAAGTTGTAAGTTGTTACAAATTCAAAATGAGCCTTTCAAGGAATATAGTAAATACCTATACCCTCTTTATGTACATATTATATATAAGTAAGAGTAAGTATACGAGCTCATCCAATTTTCATCTCCACATTTCACCTATGTACTTGTGCTTTTCTCTTTCAGTATGTAGAAGCACTTTCGTAATTTTGCAAATTTCGTATTCGCCTGCGGTCATGTTCTACGAGTATGTACTATATGTATTTTGGGTACATTTCTTGTTTGCATCCTAGTTTTTGCTGTTGTTGTTATTGTTGCTGTTGCACATACATAGTTTATGTATGTACATAATTGAATGTTAGCCAGATATGCAATGCTATCCGTTCACTCACACAAGTACAAACTACTTACCATAGATCTACTGTTCCTACAAATTATACCTACAGCTTTTGCTTACTAACTATTTAAGTACTACACACATACATGCACAGATTTAGTTGAAAAATAGGTGTAAATGAGTAAGAACAACTGCTTTGCAATGCGTACAACTTCTGCTGCTGCAACTGCTGCATGTTAGCCAACTAGCCAAGTTTGTTGTATGCTGCTGTTAAATGTTTGTAAGAATTTCGTTAGTTGTAGTCCAGAGTTTGTGTTGTGCGTGTTGTAGCACATAAATACGAGTATCTATGAAATCGAAGCTGATCACGTTCACTTGTTTTTTGGTATCGGGTTTTAGCAAATGATTTTACTTACATGCTATTTTGCTCTCATGGGAATTACTTTTTTGGATTATTTTTGTTTAGGAAACATTCTTACAAATCATTGTTTCATAATTTAATTTAATTTAATTTTGAATAGAGTTGATGCGAAACAAATTTAAACAAATATTTTTCTTTTAGGGAAATCGAAAGTGAATGCCTCTAGCAGTTTTAATGCAAATATTTTAAAAACAATTTGATTTTGATTATGCTCTACTTAACTTTCGCCATAAACTGAAAATCTGAAAGTAAAACCGAAACGTCGGATCCAAGCAAATATTCGTTACAGCCCTAAATCTGTAAATCGATTCAGAGGTTAAACTCATTAAGTGCTGATTTAAGGCAAAATCCGTTTTAAGACAATCTAAATCAGGATTATGGTTCAAATATTCAGGGCCGTGGAGAGAAAGTTAGTTAGCGGGAAAGTTAGTTAGCGGGGAAACGTACCTCTTATCTTTGAGATATGCACATTAGCAAGGGAATAGTTTTGTGTGGGGAATCGGAGCCCTTAATTTTATGTGGTACGATGATAAAAATGAGTGAGCCAAAAAATTTGACAGTAAAAACAGCCTGAAAACTAATTTACATAATTTCCTATTGTATGGGAGCCCCTAAGGTTTGGAGTTGGGTGTAAGTAAAATCAGTGAAAATTTTAAAAGCGGGAAAGTAATGGAGTCGTTCTTACATTTTACCTCTCTAAGATCTCTTTGGAAGCGGAGGGAGGTGTTCATAAAAAATCTATTTTTGTATTAGAGCCCGCTTAAAATTTGGAGCTGAGGGGTAAGTACTTATGTTCAGCAAAAATGTTGGAGAGTGGAAAAAATTGAGGTCGGTCTTACATTTAAGCCTCTAATCCTTTAGCGACGTCTCACTCGGATGACTGATCGATTTTAATAAAAAATCTTGGAAATGGGGGGTTTGGGGAGAAAAATGTTTTAGAGTGAAAAATAATGGAGGTCAATCGAACATTTTGCACCTTTTCACATTTCAACTCTTTAAAAAAGGAGGAAATTTTGTAAGAGCTGAAGGATATGGTGGGTATGTATGTATGTTGGAGATTTTTGGTCATTATAAATTAATGAGGGTCCGTCTTACATTTCAACCCTCTACGAGCTACTCCTGATCAGCTTTTGCAGCTTTTTAACTGTAACTTCGATGTGACTCCACTTACCCTCACCCCGCCTCTCTTTGTATGGGTGCGGAGATGGAGGAGGGTAAGTATGCGAGCTACTCCTGATCAGCTGTTTAAGTTTGCTTTTGCAGCTTTTTAAGTTTGACCTCGATCTAACTCCGGTTAGCCTCAATCCACCTCTCTCATCGAACTTCATAAAATTCAGGGTTCAAAACAGTCGTGTACCATTCCATAGTTAGCCCACATTACGCGTTAGTTTTCAAGCTTGTTTATAAAGTATATAATTTTAAAAATTTACTACAAATAGGAAATTTCACTATTTTGCATTTGAAACGAAAAATTCATCTAGATAAATTAACAAACTTGATATGGAAGCTATAAAATTGCAGGTCTCCACATAAGTGTCAGAGACTAGAGCTGGCCAAACTTTTGTAAATAATTTGTGCCAAAATAGGCAAGTTTCAAAAGAAATTAGTTTCCAATATCTGAGTTTTACTTTCAAAAACCCAGGTGCACGGGCCTTTCCAAAAAATCAGGACCCTGAGGTAATTTCTCCATTCCCACACATCTCTCGTAAGGCCTGCGTATATGCACCAGAGAATCTAGAAGTTGGGGTAAGCCAGGGGTTCTGGTCTTCTCATTATTTCAAAAAGCTCAAAAATTCAGGAGCAACATTTGAATGGCACAAATATTTTATTTTGTCCACAAACCTCTCACGCTCTTCTGTATCTACTAGCGGATATTAGGAGTGGGTGCTTAGAGTTAACTCCCTCCTTTACGGACAAATATTTCATAAACATTTGATGGTCCATTCGTTTATGCATTTCTCATTTATTTTCATACAAAAAATAACATGAAATTTTCTCTTATGACGTAGAAAAAATTGGTGATAATTTGTATTGCAAGTTCATTATCATAAATCTCATGCAACATTTGTATTTATATGTAAAAAGAAAAAAAAAATTGTAAGAAAGATACACAGAAATAAATATTTATGTACCTTTAAAGGCTACATACACATGCTTGAAATCCCTTCAAAAAATGTAAATTTTCGCATTTTACAGATAATGCAAATGTATACCAAACAATTTACTGAAAATACAAAAAAAAAATTCCTTTAAAACAATAGAGCAGCGTACCGAAAGTAAGGAGTGTGAGTTGACTGTTTTCCCGAGATTCTCCCTTGAACTTCACTAGAAACCAACGTATCCAACGAAAATACAATAAACTCAACGATTCCATTCACAAAAAAAAAAAACACACAAAAGTAATAATCTACAATGTTATAAGCTGAGAAAAGTTGACGCATAGAAAAAAATTCAATTCTACTAATTCGCAGCCCTACAATTTAACATAGAATTTATATTCCCATCGGTGGATTATCATTTGCTTGAAGAGTATATGGAGTGAGGGAGGTAGAACAATTCAACCCAAAGTGGCAGTAGAGTACCTGCATACACAGATGTAGAAGCGAATGGTTTGGGGAAAAACACAAAAATTTTCATCCTTGAATGAAATTGAATTGAATTGAATTGAATGAAATGCAAATTGTAAGTAGAAAAGAAAAAAATCAAATAGAAGCATATGTCGGCAAAGAGCAGAGCGAGTTTGCCTAACATCCACCTCCACCTACACCTTTACCTCCACCTTCAACTTCCTCTACCATCACGCATTGGTACTACACAGTAAGTGTAGTAGATGAAGGTAAAAATCGCTGCGGTGGAAACAAATAATCAAAGAATAAGAGACTGAAGGTTATGTTTTCCATAAGACAGAAGAAACCAAAAAAAAAAAAAAAGTTTAAATTAAGTTGTAGTGTACCTACTCGGGAAAAATATGTAGAATAAAAAAAATACTATGTATGGAATATTAAAAGCAGCAAGTTACAGAACAACAACAATAATAACCAAATTGCAGAGTAGAGTATGTTTGCGCATAAATTTAGTAATAAACAGTAAACAGTTTTCTCTGTGTGTACATTCTACACAGCGGAAACTTTCTATAAACTTCTCAGGTAGACAAAAGAAACTAACGAAATTTTTAGAATCGAGGATAATTAGATTGGTGAAATCCCCAAAAAAATCCTAAAAACGATAACTTTTCAGTTAAAAAAAAAAAAAAAAAAAACTTTCCCAGACATAGAAACAAATGTTTTTTTCATCTCTTTTCTAATTCTGCTCTTTTTAGCGATACGAAATTGAAATTGAACGCCTTTTATTAAAGACACATTAATTTAATTGAGGTTTTGCGCATCAATTTGTAAATTAAATTCAAGCCATATCAATGAAACGAAGAGTTTGAGGCAGAGAGGGAGAAAGAGAGCTTATGAAGTTCTCTGATAACACTATGCGACCGCGTTTTTGCTTACCCTGAAAAGTTGGGGTTCTTGATTTTTGGATCGAGCTTAGGTTAAACCTACCGCATTAGTAAAAACGTTTTTGATTCATAAGGCAAATGAAACAAAAAATTTTTTTTTTTATTCCATGAACAATGTAACAAAACAAAACAAAACATTTTATTTTCTTGTTCTCGTTTGGTGTGCGTTGAGATAAAATAAAATTTAAGTTGCAACTTGCTTGGCTAGGCCCTAAGTAGAGAGAAGAAATCTAATGGTATCGAAATTGTATTTCCGAAAAACAACGGGGGTGCCAGCTACCGGCAACGAAACATGATTTTCTGTTTCGTCTTGTTTTTTGTTTCGGTGCATGCCGTGTGGGTTGCGCCATAAAGAAAGTACGCAATTATCGACAACGGAGTTGGTTTGAAACAAACTTGTTTCATTCGCTGAAACAAAAACATATGTTTTGTTTCGCCTGCTTTGGTGTGCGCTGTCTCATAAGAAACAATTTACTCTTGTTTGATGAAACAAAATGAAACGTTTTGATTCATCCGGTGTGTTAGGTGCAGATGGAAAATTATGGAATAAACTATGGTTATCCAGATTTTTTTCAGCTTATAACCAAAACAGTTTTTGCCTGAAGAATCGCAGAAAATGGCAAAAACTCTTAATGAGTGGAGGAAAATTGTATCTGTATTTCAAAGTCCAATGGAATTATTTTAACAGTTCGTGTTGGAATTTACCATACTTGTATCCAATTAGAGAGGGAGAGTACTTACCTTAAGCAATGCTGGTTTCTGATTTATATAATTTCAAAATGTGGGGTTTCAAGTTTCTCAATTTAATTTTGTACACTTTAAACTTTGTTGTTCCTTTAAAGTATGTGTCATTAAAAAATAACTTTTAAGTACTTCCCGAAATGATACTCCTATATATGAAATTAATAAATGTAGAATTAATGTTACAATTCTTAATTAGCTTGTATTGATTTTTGAAGCACAAAGAATTACCACTAAGATTACTGATGAGGAACCGTGATGGGTTTCGAAACTATTGTCTGTTTGCTCTACTTTTTGATTTTGACCTGTGCCCAGATTTGAACCCGGCCACTTAGCGTAGCAGACCAGAATATGGTACTGCCAGTTAGTTTCAGACTGTAATATATAAACTAAAGTACAATGCATAGACAATTTGTATGTTACTTTATCGTTATCATCATCTCAATGTATAAGTTGTTACCGATATTTGAACCCGGCCACTCAGTGTAGCACTCCAGAACACTGCTACCAGTTAGTTGCAGAGGGTAATGTATGAAGTCAAGTACAATCCATAGGCAATTCGTATGATACTTCATCGTTATCTTCATCTCAATGGTTAAATTGTTTCATTAAATGAATAAGAATTGGAATTTTTGCAATTTTTTTGTTTGCAAAAGAAGAAAAAAACGAATAAACAACAAAAATCTGTTGTACTCATGAATAAATTTGCAGTAAAGACTTCACAAATAAGAATAGCCCCGCCAGCCTCATTTTCGTTTATTTTTTTTTGCTGCTGCTGCTGCTGTTGCTTTTGCAACAAAATTAATTTTAAGTGCTCATAATTCAGAAAATCAAAAAGTGTAAAAGTGTAGGAAGGAAGTTGATGAAAAAACACAAAAATATCAAAAAAAAAAAAGAAAAAAAGAACAAAGAAATTTGTTACGCAAAACATGAAGATTGTTTTTTGGTTTGAAGATTGTACGTCGGTTGGCTGTATTGATCGTACGATCGTTTGATCAATTCCATTGATCTTTGCTGTAATTTAGTTTCGTTGAACGCATTTTTTATATTATATTCCATACCATGTTGTTCAGGACCCTCGGGCGTTAAACAACATAATGAGATGTAATCTGTCAAAATTAGTTGCTACGAAATGCATACACCAAAAACTAACTAACCAGCAGCTACATATCTATGGTGGGTACTGATTGTGAACTCAAAATATGGTACTACCTTAGCAAAAATTCAGGTACTGGCATTTATCTGGTACCTACATAGTAAGAGTGTGCACATTAAAAAGTGAAAAAAGTATGACTTTGAGTCATGAAGGCGTTCTTCCTTTGAAGGTACATTCTGTTCTTCATTTTCAATAGAATTGATGAGTTACTACATATAGCATTGTAGTATTGTGGTAGTGGTCGTTGTTATGGGGAGTTTATTGAACTTACATATCGTTTTGGGCTTCTTTGTGTGTCTTGAAATTGATGTGGTCGAAATTTATTTCTTTTCATTCATTTCATTTTTATACCATAAGTTTTTAGTGTTTGTCCTTTGGCACATACTTACTATGTACATATATGTACGTAAAATGATATGGGAAAAGAAATTTAAAAATTCTCCTAGCATAATGCACATACTATACATATCAGTGAGCTGTAAATGCCTTTTTTAGCCTTCTAGTCATACATATTTCTCTAAGTCCCGATAGACATCTTCAGTGCAAATACAGCAAGTGAAATAGAAAGCATGCAATTTCATGTTCATTAATCTCGTATTGCGATAACATTTAAGTGATTCTTTTTATTTCAAGTTTTTGCTCAACAGAATTGCTACGAGCATGGCGCATAGCTTAGAATATTAGCTGACCTAGATTAACATGCTCATATGGAATGCTTTTAAGTGTACCGAGTACACTTAAAATATGAGCGTTTGGAATTTTAAATAAATGTCAATTTAATTTCTGAACAGAGAAAATATACTACACATATTTTATCTGTATTAAATATACAGATACACTCCACGTCATCAGAATAGGTTCAGTGCTTTTTTATGTATGAAAGCTTTAGGAAAAGGTTATCTGTTGTATACAAGAGTTACCATTTTGGTTAAACAAATAATAAATGTAGAAATTACTGATTGTTTATTTTGTTTGTGTGTTGAAAAGGGGTGAGTTCTCGTCTCCGGATGTTTAAATAATCGTGAAGAGAAAGAAAAACAGTACCAGTATACGTTCTTACAATAATTTATTAAATTATAAAAATAATTGGGGTGTACCTGCTCCAACTCAATTTTCCTTCTCAATTGGAATAATGGCTTATGGTAACGGATCATTTAAGTTTTATTGCTGCGATAGGACGTGTGGACCTTTTGGCTTCTCGATTAGGAATGAACTCTTCTTTTAAAATTTCGGTAAATTGCCTAAAGATGACAAAATACTACCGCTATTGCCTCCAAAGTTAACGATAGAAAAATCGAGCTGGTTAGGGTTGTCAGGATTACAAAAAATGAACTTAAACCTAATGAACATCAATATTATGGCTACAGGCCTAAACGGTGTTTTTCTACTTATTTACTTAACTGGCACTAAAACCGATGATCGGTCTTGGCCACCTCTACAAAGCTTCGCCGGTCGCCTCTGCTATGCGCGCGCTGGCGCCACTTGATAAGGCCAAGTGCAGTCAGGTTGCCCTGCACCTGGTCTTTCCAACGGAGATTAGGACGTCCCCTTCGGACAATTTTGAAATTAAATAAAACACTGAATAATTGAGATATTAGGCTGAAATTTATTTCCGGTTTAGTACACGTGTTATATATTTTTTTTTATTGATACATTCAACATACACCCTGTATGCACCCCATATGAATGCAGAGCATTGTGTTGAATGAAAGGAAGATTGATAGGTTTGAGGAAGAAGGTGGGAGAATGATATATTTAAGTATTGAATTCAATATCGCTCATATAACCACCGCGAGCACGTTGGCAGCGATCGACTGTTTGAAGTCAATTTTCTACCATTTTTCCTTAATTTAAATATAAAATAGTTATGCCCATATTGAAAACTCCTATAAAAAAGCAATAATAATAGCAATAATACTCGTATTAAGCATATACTTAGCAATTACTTTTTCTAAATGTATTTTTAATGTATTTTCAAAAATAATGTACGCAACTCGCAATCATGGAACAATGGCCAAATAAATGGCCATCTTTTAATGGTACAACAGTCCATGGTGGTTGTAGCTATGTATTTAGCTACATTTATGTTCACTTTCATCTTGAATTCCATAACATTTATGTATGTGCTTTGGAGCATTTTCATCATGAAAACATGAAAACAATATTTCGTATTTGGAATGAGTTATGCAAACGTTCATTCAAACTCTTTTGCGTGCGTTCACATAAATTAAATATTAAAATGCATAATTTCCATTCTAAATAAAAAATAGACATGAAATCTTCTCTACTTACTTGTATGGTTTCCCAACTTATTGTTGATATGGTACATGTTTAGTGAAGATGATTTGTTGCTATTAGTTTGTGGCTGTAGCTTTTATTCTTCGTCTTCCTTCTGATTTTAATGGCACAACAGCCGATGGAGGTCCTAGGCCGAGATTTTTGCATCCCCTCATGTTATATTTTAGTAAATGAATGGAAGGACCTCCAGTTTTCAGCCGAATCCGAAAGGCGTAGTGAAAAGCTTAGCTTAGGCAATTTCTACTCCTGTAGGTTTGCCATTGCCTGCCAAGAGGTGGTGTCATGTTATATTTTTGTACATAAATTGAAAGGTAATACAGTTTTATGCCTTATCGGAATAGCGAGGTTATAACCTTTTTTTCTTAGGCAATTTCTACTCCTGAAGGTTTGCCTTTGCCTGCTGAGAGGTGTTGCCGTGTAGAAAAAATACATTTATAGGTACCTTTTGATGTTGCCTGTGCCGAAATTTTATCCCCGGATACTCTGCGTTACAGGCCAGTGCGCTGCCAACTACGCCACCGCGACCTCTTGTAGTTTTTATACACGTTCATAATGTTGCATGCAAAGATTTTGTGTAGTCAAGTACATTGAACTTAAACAGCTTTTTTCATTTGTTCCATATATCGCAAAGACCCTTCAAGGTAAAAATTTGGCCAACACAATCTGCTTAAGAAATCACAAACATCTTAACACTGCAGGTGGCCTACAAAATATCAAGAAATACATAAAGCAATAACAACTTTTTCTTGCAGCAGAACAAATTGATTTTACTTACATTCATCATCATTTCATTTACATATTTAAAGTTTAACCGCATTTTACTCATTTAAGGATTATTTAATTCATACGAAATTAGGAAATTATGAAGCAAATAAATATTTTATAATTTATAAGTATGTATTTGAACATAAGTAATTGAAAGATCAAAGAGGAAAGCTTAAATATCCCTCAGCGTTTTGCTCCATTTAGTCACTAAAGTTTATTATACTTAATTGTCGACATTTGCAATCATCTTTATAGTTACTTGCGAAAGCTTCTTGTCACCAGCCAAAAATCAATAAATTAAACGGAACGGCTGGGCTCATTGCCCTTTTAAGCTGAAATCAAAGAAATTCGTAATGTGGCAAGCCGGGAGGTGGAGGGGGAGGGAGCGATTTTAAAGCATTCCAATTTAATGTAGACTTTAAATAAGAGAAAGTAAAGACAAACTTTTTTTTTGGTATTTTATATCCACAAATTAGCAAATTAAATAATGACCACTTGGAAAAAGTTTGTAATTAAACTTTAAATGAATCGAAAATTTGAATGTCGATAGCAGCAGTCAACGCGCGTCATCGTGGCATCCAACTCTGAATACAATTAAATGCCTTGACAAAGCTACACACTCGCTCTCACACTCGCAGCCACAGAAACACACATAAAGATTATTTAATTTATTTAAATTTACGCTTAAGGTGCTTAAAAATACTAACAACACCAACGCTAACGCCAACAATAAAAACGGCTGCAAATGGCTAGCAATCAGCTTCTTCTTCTCCTTCGCAGGCTCGCTTCTTCATCTTTTACTTTCTATTACTTTTGACATCATAATTATAGCATTTCGAAAAAGTAAATATATTGATTACAGCCTTTACAGTTGTTGCTCTCTGTTGTTGGCTGTTTGCTGTTGTTGGTAGCGTTTCTTCAATTTGTTGTATACTGTAATTTCATTTCATTGCTTGTTGTTGTTGCTATTTTAGTCTTAGATAATTTGTTACTTCTGGCCATTACTTAATCGGTCGTATGGCTAAAAATATTATTTAAGCTTCCTTAGAGTGAGAGAAGGAGAGAGAGAGTGAGAGAGAGAAAGAGAGGGAAAGAGAGGGAAAGAGAGGGAGAGAGAGAGGGAAAGAGAGGGAGAGAGAGGGAGCCAGAGAGACAGAGCGAGCGAACGTTATATTCATGAATCATTTGAAATTTTGTTTGTTAAATGCGAAAATTATTACTTGTAATTTATTTTACTTCTTCTTTGGCTGCTTCCATCTTAAATTATTAGCTTTAGCTTCTTGTCTTTCCAACTATGTATCAAGCAGTTATGTATGTTTTTTTTTTTTGTAAATAAAATTCCTCTGGTGTCATGATATTTTTATTATAGCATCAATTTGAAAGTGGATAAACAAATAGCTGCAATAGATAAATTTAATAATACTTTTCAGCAGCAGCTCAATTCAAATGATAAATTTAGTGGTTTTTCCTTTTTTCTGTGAATTTTGCTTTCGTAGTATTCAAGAAAATTCATTGAGTAGTTTAAAAGTTATTGATATACTAACTAAGTATACTGATCTGGTTCTGGCAAACTAAAAAAAAAAACAAAAAGTTCCATAAGTTATGAGAATTTGAGCAAGACAATATCCGATCTAATAATTAGTATTTTGCATGGCTAACACTCCTACTCAGTTAATACTACCAAAACTACGATTTAGTACAGCAACTTTGATTACTTCCCTACTAGAATCAAGTATAGTATATTTTTAAATTGGCAGTTGTTACGCCCACCTGCCAAAAAAAAAAAATACTATATTTTCCCTAATAGCTACTACTACATAATATACCGACTTAAATACAAAACTGTCATTGTATTCTTAACTATGGCTTCTCAGTTAAGCCACTTTGAGTAATTTGTTTGTATTCGCGGTAGTGGCGTAGGTCGGGGGAGAATATAAAAGGGTCACATGAATTTTTCAGTTGAAGAAGTTGATTTTTTCATTGTATGGACTCAAAACACATCCTATCTACACCTATCCAAAATCCTATCTACTGTAATGATTACAGGCATCGTGTTCGCTTGTTTGAACAAATTTTACATAATAGCTGCTACTAATATAATGAATTTGCATTAAAATTGTATTTTATTACCTGCCGAACCAAGGTTCCCCAGTTGCGTCATTTCAACTATTCGGTTCGGTTTGTGTAAAAGTACCACGCACAATTTCCCAAAAAATTACAAAATCCTGCCCAATAATTACTACTAGCATACCGCTATGCTTCCCCAGTTACGTTACTAAAAATATTTTGTTTTAAAATCGACTACATATTACCTAATAGCTATTACCAATATACCACCGACAATACAACCATACCATAGCTACTATATGAGTCGTTAAAAGCTTTTGTTTTTTGTATGGTAGGGGCTACACCCACTTGCCCAACAACTATGTACTACCAACATATTGTTTTCTCCAGTTACGTTATTTTAAGTATATAGTTTGCATGGAAGGTGTCACGTCCAGTTACTAAAAAAAAATACCATATTTTTCTCAATAGTTACTACTAAAATCCTTCCTTTTCATACAATTTTTCGTTGCTTCCTTTAGTATGGTTCTCCAGTTATGGCATTTAAAGTATGAAGTTAGTATTGAAGTTAGTATATAAGGTTTTATCGAGCGTACTGTGCGAAAGACTGAAGCTCATCGTCAACAAACTGATTGGACATTATCAGTGTGGCTTCAGGCCTGGTAAATCCACCATCGACCAGATATTCACACTACGCCAAATCCTGGAAAAGACCCGAGAAAATCAGATCGACACCCATCATCTATCACGATTATAAAGCCGCCTTCGACAGCACGATTAGGTATCACTTGTACGCCGCAATGTTTGATTTTGGTATCCCTGCAAAGACAACTACACTTTTGAAGTCGTCAAGGATTTCGTATATCTAGGATCCAGCATAAACACCAACAATAATGTCAGCCTTGAGATCAAGCGGAGACTAACTCTTGCCAACAAGTGTTACTACGGGCTCAGTAGGCAATTGAGAAGTAGAGCCCTCTCTCGACCGACGAAAATAACGCTCTATAAGTCCCTCATCCTTCTCATCTTAATGTATGGCGCAGAGACGTGGATATTGACCATCAATGACGAGAGGCTGTTAGCAGCGTTCGAGAGGAAGATATTCCGTAAGATCTACAGTCCAGTATGCGTGGACGACGTGTATTGAATAAGATGGAACGATGAGCTGTATGAGCTGTACGCCGACACTGACATAGTCAAGCGTAGAAAATACCAGCGGCTTCGCTGGCTGGGTCATGTTGAGCGAATGGAAGAAAGCGCTCCGGCTAGAAGGGTATTTTATTCGAACCACTAAGGAGGAACACGCAGAAAGGGACGTCCTAATCTCCGTTGGAAAGACCAAGTGCAGGGCAACGTAACGGCACTTGGTCTTATCAACTGACGCCAGCGCGCGCTTAGCAGAGGCGACTGGCGAAGCTTTGTAGAGACAGCCGAGACCGATCATCGGTTGTAGTGTCAGTTAATTAAGTAAGTAAATGAGAATTACAATACAATATTTTCACTGAATTGTATTATTGATGCGATCGATCTCTGCTTTTGTTTTCAACCACTTTAAAAACTAGATTTTGCATAACTATTTGAAAAACTAGTAAATTTAGTTGACTAGATTGGTTTGTTCCTACAGGGTCTACAAAGTAGTTCGGACCTTTATATAACAAGTGGAAAATCTTGGAGAAATATTTCACGTAATAGCAATATTTATGAGCTTTCACTTCGGAATGGTTCTAGGTTAGGAAGTTACTGAAGACGTATTCATCTCATATGTTCTCGTACGTAAATTATAAGAAAATGATTTCATTATGGTGGTCATATCTATTTAAAGCTTATAAAATGTGGTACTTTAAGTTTATGAAAGTGAAATAAAATTTAATTTCTTTTACAGTAACAACACAAAATTTCGATTTTTTTTTTTTTTTTTATTGATACATTCAACAGACAGGGTGTGCCCCTATGAATGCAAAGCATTGTGTTGATTGGAAGGAAGATTGATAGGTGGGAGGAAGAAAGAGGGAGACTGAGAGAGTGAAGGTGATCACACAGGACACCGATAAAGAGTTAGGCAGCCATTGTGGCAAGTGTTATGCCTTTACCACAATTAACTTCAGCTTATCAGTGTCGCATGTTGCGCCAAAGGCCAAGCTTTTCGCATCCACTCATGTTGTGCGTGTTATATTTGTACATGAATGGAAGGGACCTACAGTTTAATGCCGAATCCGATCGGCGAATTGAAAAGCTTTTCATAGGCAATTTTTACTCTTGTAGGTTTGCCATTGCCTGCCAAGAGGTGGTGCCGTTAATTTTGTTGTTGTTGCATTTTTATTTATTTTTTATTTCTATTTTGTTTTTTATTTTGCATGTGCCGAGATTCGAACCCCGGACACTCTGCGTAACAGTCCAACACACTACCGCTACGCTACAGCGACCACTAACGCTCACCATTTGAATGTTGTTTATTTTATCTAATATTTTCCCTTCACTTAGCTCGACTGCAATTAGTGTATCCATTAGATACAGCGTCTTAACTTGAAAGACTTTTGTTGCATATTTTTCTGTGTGCGACTTGAAAGTACAAACACATTTGAGATTTTTTGTTTCTTTTCGTTTTGGCGCATGTACCATACTTATTTGCCTTGTGTCTGGCAACTCGGAATACACGCCTTTGTAAGAACTTAATTACCTGTTATGCTTTTTGTGCTGCGCTTCGGTTCCAGGACACTCTCTACGTTATCCACACTCTTTCGAAACAAGACAAACACAACAGGAGTTTAGATGCGACAGTGCATGTAATTATCAACACGTGTCTGCAACGGCAGTAATACATTGACTTATTCTACTATATTTTTCTAAAAATGTTTTTAAGTTAGAGAAATACATAATTAAACTTTAAGGAAGAAAGAAAAGATATGATTTAGTAAAAGGAAGAAATAATAAAATCTTTACTTAAAATTTGTGTTGTTGTTATTTTAAATTTGGAAATTTTAATTTTAATTAATGCAAAAATAATTGCAAACCTTAGGTACGTGCTTCAACAGCTGCAACATAGCCTCGCAGTATTAAAGTATGTAAATTTATGTTTTTCCAGGGGGTTGCAATAGGGAACTTCAAGGATTTAGTGTTATTTATATAAAGGGTTTCCTCTTTTTTTGTTTGCTCTCTGCTTAGCAAAACTGTTAACATTTCTAAATAATTTTTTCCTTGAATTAAATTATGTACTATTCAAGTTGTTTTTCTTCATTCACACTCAGATATTTCTCATACAAAATAACTGTAAAATACGAGCACGTGACAGCGCTGCCGTGTGGAGGAACAATGTAATAATTTTTGTAAAATTAAAATGCGTGATTATATTGCGCTACATAAACAAAGAAAGTTATAGAAATAATAGAAAAGAACTGAAAATGTAAAGCGTTCGAGTAATTAAATTCAACGTGCAAATATTTTAGAAGAATCACGCGTGTAAAATGAGCAGCTATAATACAAATTGTGGGATTCACAAACATTGAGTAGCACTAAGTTAACCCTAGCAACTTTTAAAGCTACATACCTATTTCGGGTATGTATTTATTTTCAAATCGTATACAAATATAGCAGGCATGTCTCGGCTGGACATCAAGCTATGCCAAATTAGTGCTAGATTTGCCAAGGGTTGACGAAATTGTACACTGTGTAACAAAAATCAACTTTTCCCGCATAGATTGGGTTAGAAGACTAATTTGGTCGCTGATTACGAATATGAAGTCCTTTTTTTCGAAGCTGCTCGAGATTTCGAAATACCATTACTAAAAGTTTAATATATCTGGGAAACAAAATTATAAGTAACACTAAAATAATACTAAAATATTATAAATACTACATGTTGAGTGTTTGAGTTAAACTTACTCACTTTGAAAGTCTGAACATTATTTAAACTTACATCATCCGACCTTACTAGCTCCTTTTTCCCACATTGTAGTTTTTTCGATAAGCTTTTTCTTGGAATGACCTCAGAGAACATATGATTTAGAAAAGTGCCCAACATTCTTCGTGAAAAATATTCCCCATCAAAAAATTCGGGGTTGGGGAGGTGGGAGGGAGGTCCCTTAACAAAAAAATAATCTCAGCCTCACTTTTTTTTTGGGTTTAATGGCGCCCAAGGCCGTGGTCGCCGTATCATAGTTGCCCTGCACCGCAGGGTGTCCGGGGCTCGCCACAGGCTCGTGTAGTAGTTTCTACATGGCATCACCTCTTGGCTAGCAATGCCCTTCATTCATAGGGGTACACCCTGGTTGTTGAATGTATCCATTAAAAAAAAATAAATAAAAAATAGCAAACCTATATGAGTAGAAATTACCTAAGAAAAGCTTTTCACTTAGTTGTTTGGATTCGGCATAAAAACTGTAGGTCCCGTTCATTAATATACGAAAATATGACACGAGTGATATAACATGAGTGGATGCGAAAAACTCGGCCCAGGCCCTTCATGGGCTGTTGTGCCATTAATAGAAGAAAGAAGACGCCCACGGGCTATTTGGATGTCATTAATCTGGATTTTACCTGTTGCGTAGTATTATTGAGGAATTCCTCTCGATTTTATCAGGTACAGGTTTAATTTTTAGCTTGCTCAACTTAGGCTCTCCACGGGTTGTTGTGCGATTGAAGAACAAGAAGAGCCAAGCTTATCATGCAATCACAGTAAGATGCTTCATTTCCAATATCGGACCAGCATTGACTTGTGATTTTCCATTATTGACCCAGCAACAAAATCAATAGTCAGCAACTCTGCATCGTAACTGGCACTGAATTAGTATTATTATTCAGGATTTTTGCAAGATCTCAGATCTCAGATCTGAATAAACTACATAATTTTCGACATATACAGATTTGCATAAAAAAAATTAAGACAATTAAGCTAAACAATTTACGATTATGTGCTGCAACATTAAAAGTAACAAAACGCGAGAGAAGTTTTTGGAATGTTGTTCATTAAAAAATAAAGATTACTTGAAGTATTTAGGAAATTTATACTCGTACATACATACATACTTTTACAATATTATACGTAAGTTAAAGTTAAATTGCACATCGTACACATTTTCATTGCAATGGTAATGGCAATGATTGCTACCTCAATAAAGTGGGTTTTCACGCCATTAATTGTTGCCATTTACTTTCAGATCTAAGCTGAAAACAAGTGAGAAACAATGGAGCCTCATGGAAAAAGTAAATAAAATGATGAAAAGCAAAATATCAAAAAAAAAAAAAGAAAAAATAAATAAATAAATAAAGAAAACGAGAAACAAGGAAGCACTTGCCATTGAAAAATTTAAGTGGTTGAAAGACCGTGCAGCTCTTCGTCCTATAGTACGTTCAATTGAAACAAAAATGAAAATAGTTCTCCTTCTGCTTCAACTTCTTCACATTCTTTGGGGCATCTTTTGATGGCTTCACTTTCTGTCTGTCTTCCTACTTCAAATTTTTCTTCTTAAAATTGGCTTAGGTTACTTAAGTTGCAGGCCACAAAAAAAAAACAACACAGAAAAAATAGAAATAAATAAATACTTTGAAAGAAAGAAAAAGTGTGTGGTGTGTTTGAATGAATGAACGAATGACTGAATGAATAAATGATAAACTTAGAAATTGTCATTAATTTATTTCATGGAGTGGTTTTCACGCGCACGGTTATATTAAATGCTGCCCAGAATGGCAAAACGTTAGCAGCAACCCCAATGATTTTCTTATTTCTGTTTATTATTTTTATTGGAGTACTTAAACAAAGTAAAAAAGTTAAAAGAATTTTCACAATTACAAACAAAGTGACGAAGAGGAAACATAATAAAAACAGAAAATAAGAAGAAACAAAAAATTAGAAGCAATTATAAAAGCAATTAATATGGGAGGGAAGAAAGGAATGCGGGAGGGTAACAAAATTTTATTTATCCCCTCTACACAGCATGTGGCTTTAATGCTTCCCCTTTTTTCGTTTTTGTTGTTGTTGTTTTGTTTTACATATATTTCTATTTTATTTAATAAATACATACAATAGGTTTATACTATGTATGATTTGGCGCCAGAGTGTGTGACAGACTCCGCAAAGTCAAAAAATCATAATAGAAACACCTAAAGGTAAAAACTGCCTAGAAGAAGATTTACACTTTGCCGATCAGATTCGGCATAGAACAGTAGCTCCCTTTGTACAACGTCAATGGATGTAAAAAAAAAACTATCCTACATACTCCCTGCTGTGCCATTAAAGAGAAAGGAGACAAACTCGTACAATATGAAGTTTACTATTGTGGTATTGGAAAAGTTATGACAGCGCAGACTAGTGTGTGAGAAAAAGAAGCATTAGTCGAGAAAATAAAGAAAAGTTAGTGATTATGGATTTTACGACATTTGCAGCCAATCGTCATAGAAAATCATAAAATGCTGGCACACACCTGGAAAAGAATACTTGAGAAGGAAGTTCAGTCAACCAGTGAAATGTTTTTCGAAAACTTAAAGTTGCTTGGAGTTTGTACAGCATTCGCGATTTGAGCCTAATTGAAAAAAAATTATTTTAGAATCTATAAATCATGTTTAAACCACCCTTATGGCCCTTTCCATATCTGTTTTTCTATTATGGTATTACTCTTTTTACATTTCTTCTATTTTCATTACTTGCGAATAACTCAAAACGTTAGATGGCATATATATCTATCTTTTTCTATCCATCTATCTTTTTCCTTTTTTTTTATTGTAAATATCTTTTATACTTTTTTCTAATAAATTAATTTGTTAATTTTTAAATACTCAGTGTTTAATTTCAATCGTCAACAAACTGATTGGACCTTATCAGTGTGGCTTCAGGCCTGGTAAATCCATCATCGACCAGATACGCCAAATCCTGGAAAAGACCCGAGAAAAACAGATCGACACCCATCATCTATTTGTGAATTATAATGCCGACTTCGACAGCACGATTAGGGATCACATGTACGCCGCATTGTCTGATTTTGGTATCCCTGCAAAGCTCATTCGTCTTTGCAAAATGACACTGACCAACACCACCAGCGCAGTGAAAATTGGGACAGACCTCTCCGCACCATTTGATACCAAAATAGGTTTCAGACAAGGTGACTCCCTATCGTGCGATTTTTTTAACCTTATGCTGGAGAAAATAATTCGAGCTGCGAACATCGACATCTCTGGCACTATCTTCTACAAGAGTGTCATGCTGCTAGCATACGCTGATGATATTGACATCATTGGCAAAAACGCTCGAGCAGTCAGTGCAGCATTCTCCAACCTGGAAAGGGAGTCTCGTCGAGTGGGTCTAGTGGTGAACGAGGACAAAACGAAATACCTTGTGTCAACAAACAAAGAGTCACGGCGTCTTGGACAAAATGCCACTGTTGATAGGATCTAGGATCCAGCATAAACACCAACAATAATGTCAGCCTTGAGATCAAGCGGAGACTAACTCTAACAGGTGTTACTACGGGCTCAGTAGGCAATTGAGAAGTAGAGACCTCTCTCGACCGACGAAAATAACGCAGAAGTGACTGGCGAAGCTTTGTGGAGGCGGCCAAGACCGATCATCGGTTGTAGTGCCAGCTAAGTAAGTAAGTAAGTTTAATTTCAAAACCTCCCATTTCGATCATTCATTTATATATGTATATATTAATTCCTGACTTAAATAAATCATAAAAAATAAATGAGCAATGTGAAACTTGTGAATTTCTATTTTATCTGCTTACTCTTTCTCTGTTCCCTATCTTTCTCCTTCTGATACAAAATACTCAGCTATTTATTCCAATGAAAGAGGAGAGAGAGATTAAAACTAATAAAAACACAGTTTATTTCGCATAATGACTTTGGGCCCAGGATATAATTTAAATCATTTATTATTTTATTGAACGTAGACGGTTTGGTAGTTGGATGGGATTTAATAATATAAAAAAATATGCACACAGTGTTAAACTATCAAAATCGCTCAAGCAATATGAACTTTTCGTATTCAAGTTAAAAAATTTAATAAAACATAAAGTCAAAATATTTTCACTCATAAAAGAGGGAAACGCGCTTAATAGGAATAAAATTTGACACCCTTTTTATGTAAGACGTTTTCATTTTATACTCATTTAGTAGAGTTTTTTTTTAGAGAATTTACTTACAAAATGGTAAATCTTCTACAGAAAGTGTAAGAAAATTACGTTCAAAATTTGGTAGAAGGGTAGCGCCTTTCTGTAGGTCCCTTCCATTCATGTACAAATATAACACGCACAACATGAGTGGATGCGAAAAGCTCGGCCTAGGCCCTCCATGGGCTGTTGTGCCATTAAAAGTAAGTAAAGTAAGGTAGCGCCTTCTACGCAATAAACTCGCCATCGTTGCCAGGAATTGAACATTTCCCGCACTTCCTTGTTGCGAATTTGCACAAAGACCTCGGTATGAAGCCTGAAGCCGTACAAAGTTAAATTGGTACAACAGCTAAAGCCACAGGACATTTTCGGTTCGCTAATTGTGCTCTGGAACACTTGGAAGAAGATGAGCATTTTTACCAAAAATCATCTTTTCTGACGAAGCCTACTTTGACTTCGATGGTTACGTTAATAAGCTAAATTGTCACATCTGTTGCTCAGAAAATCCATGCACGATTGTTGAGAAACTAATCCACCCTCAACAAGTAAGTAACTGTTTGGTGTGGTTTGGATCGGCGGTATCAATGGGCCATTTTTCTTTGCAAATGAGGAAGGCGAATATGCGTTGTAGTGAATGGAGAACATTTGGTTCCAATAGGATAATTTCCGTTCACACCAGCCGTGGGATTTACGTGGGAAGTTTGATAGTCGTTTTATTAGCCGTTTTGGTTATGTGCATTGGCCACCACGCAATTACGATTTGGCTCCATTGGACTAGTATTTGTGGGGAGCCGTTAAAGATAACTGTTACGCTAACATTTAGCAAACACTGAGGCTCTTAAGGACGAAATTACTTGTAGCTTTCGGTCAAGTAAGACTCCATCCTAAGTATGTATAGTCGTAAATGTACTGAAAAATTGGGTTGATTGTATGGAGTAGCGTAAGGCCAGCTGAGGAAGTCATTTGAATGATATTGTGTTCCACAATTAACCGGAAGGGCTGTACTTTTTCGGTTTTTATTTACCTATAGCCAAAGTCAAAGCCAAAATTTCAAATTATAAATGGAATTTAGAATTTATTTTTTTATCCCCACATTCAACAATCACAGTGTTATCATTATGTTATGAAATAATTACCATTTATTTTTTAATTTATCTTTTTAACAAATGTTGATAATTTAAGTTTTTAAACTTGTTGACTTCATCATTAAATTATCTACAAAAGAAAAAAGTTTGTACAAAATGATAAGCGCCTAAAAATATGTATGGCATTCCACTGATGTTCAATGTACTAAAACAATATACACCAGTGTTGCCGTCTTGAGGTTTCTCTATTAACTTTAGAAAAAGCACAGTTTTAGTTTCTCTTGGTATGTGCAGGTCTATAATTGCGTCGCCAGGCCCGCAATTATGGAAGGGCCTGCGCCAGTTAGATTTCAGAGGAATAATCAGAATGAAAAGCGGATGGATATGAGTACTACTGTGGGCAAAAAGTAGTAAGACTTTGTTCATAATTTCAAATTTTTTTATTCATTCTTCCAAATCTATTTCGTCACCTTCAAAGTAATCCCCCCCCGCCCCAATACACTTGTGCCAACGTTTTTTCCAATTCTCGAAACAGTTGTTAAAGTCAATTTCCGGAATAGCCTTCAATGCGCTTAGCGATTCATGTTTAATGTCTTCAATTGACTCAAAACGGTAACGGTGTCCACGAAGCGGTTTTTTGAGTTTAGAAAATAGCCAAAAGTCACACGGTGCTAAGTCAGGCGAATAGGGTGGTAGGGTGGTTGCGGAACGATATCAGTCGAATTGTCATTTTGGCAAAATGGTCTCGTAAAACCAATGCAGTGATTTTGGAACCAATCGTGCATTCACTCTTCTTAGGCCCAAATGATGTTTTAAAATGGTTTTCACTGATCCTTCCGATATTCCAACGATGCCAGTAAGGTCTCTGACTGTTAATCGTCGATTCTCGAGCACCAATTCCTTGATTTTATTGACGTGTTGATCATCAGTTGATGTTGATGGCCGTCCTGGACGTGGTTCGTCGTCAACGCGTTCTCGACCATCTTTGAACAATTTGCACCAATCAAAAACACTTGCTCGCGACATACAATTGTCACCGAAGGCCTTTTGCAACATTCTGAACGTTTCGGCACCAGAAATTTGATTCCGCACACAAAATTTAATGGAACTTCTTTGTTGATTAATTTCACTCATTATGAAAATCGCCGAATGCACTTTTTGTACTTCAGAAAGACAAGCGTATACTAAACACTAATGATTATTTGGATGTGACATTTGGCACAGATGTCACCGACAGTAATATTTTGATGAATGGGTTTCCGCACGAAATTTAAATTAAAAAGTCTTATTACTTTTTGCCCACAGTAGTATGGTATAAAGGAAAGCAACAATTTGAAGAACATGATATATTCAGAATGCTTTTTTTTATCAATTTCAATTGAAATTGAAATCTGGCGTATTAATTTTTTTTTATAAAATACAAAAAGTGCTAAAGCGTGAAGAAGTTTTCTTTAAAAACTATAAACAATAAAAGGGTCTACGAGTATGTGCAGGGACCGGTTTCAAAAATAAACGACTCGTACGCTGTTCATCCCCATTTTCCCCAGGGCCTTTTTTCTCTCCACGGCCAGGGGAGGTAGGTAGATTAATTCCACATTCCACATTTAGCAATGTGGAAGTCACTCAAAAGTCAAAGTCATATTAATATTGGTCCTTATTTTAAAATTACCCAAACTCGAAGGCTGTGATCATGTATGGTCTTATTACGACACAGTGGAGCTTATTATGGCTAAGCGAGACAAATCTCTCAACAGATTTATGTAGATATTGACATATTTTGGTAAAAGTAATTTCATTTAAAAATTGAATCAATCAATTTTCTTTCGTTAGCACACAATCCTGCAGCAGTAACGTCAACTCGCTTATCTGTGGTCATAATACAGAGTAAATAAATATTTTAAGATTCTTTTTGCAGCATGAAAAATTGGAGATTAAAAAAATTTGACAGCGGCAACCCTGAAATACACATAGATATATACAGAAAAATCATAACATAAATAAGTGAAATTTAAATTTCATACAATTCATCTCTGACAAAGAATTTAAAAAAATAACACAAAATTCACATTTTTGCTTTTATGGTACATAATAAAAAACTTAATAAACATGTAGAATAATTATAAAAACCACAATCATACATAAATGAAAAGCTTTTCAAGCAAAAAATATTTATGTGGACTGAAAAACAAAGTGAAAATTCAATTAAAACCTTAAATTAATTTATGCATTTTTGAAAGTAAAATACAAAAACGAAATATTGTTAGCAGTTGTTTGTTGATAAAATGTCATTTAATTCTTTAAGCTTCTTAAAGCGAAACTAAAAGGTAAACTTTAATTTTTTATTTTTTAACAGCGAATCATTGACCTTTGCAGTGAAGCAAAAAGCAAAGTGACGTCAGGCAAAAGTTAGACGTTGAAGTTTAAGTACATACACTAAAGAAAAACTTAAACAAAAAGGAGAGAGAACATGGTGGTTGAGCCAAAACTTCCCATCCTCTATTTTCCAAATAATTTTTAACCAGTCTAACAACTTGAAGCCACGCGTTGCCATGTTGGAAAATTACGGTCTCCTGTCTGATCTGGTCGATTTTCGGTCATTGCTCTCTTGAAACGAATCAATTGTTGTCCATACAGCTCTGCCGTAAAAGATTCATCAGTTTTTAGGAGCTCATATTATATGACAGCCTTCTGATCTCACCTTGGCGTCATGAATATTCTGCTTAGGCGTTGATGTTGCTGGTTGGCCGAGCTTTACATGCGACTTCTTGTGCTTTGGGTTGTCATAATGAATCCGTTTTTCATCACCACTAATAATTCGATGCAAAAACGACTTATTTTTAAAGCGCTGAAGCAGCATTTCAGACATAAAAAATCGCTTATTGAAATCTCTCGGCTTCGTGTTATATGACATCAAATTTTCTTCCTCTTGAATTTTGGCGCTTGGAAATTGCTGCTTGAGTAACTCCCAATATTATTGCTAGTTAATCTTGCATTTGGCAAGAGTCTTCTTCGAGCAACATCTCAAATTCTTCGACTTCGAACTTTTTCACTTGGCCATGTATTCCGTGTCAAAATCTCCAAAAGCGTCGAAACCAAAATTTGCATGTTTTAATCGAAGGAGTATAAACCAAAAGCAATCGCTGGCTTTAAGCAACACTTTTTTTTCGAATCAAAGAAAAGAAGAAAAACTTCCCGCAATTGCTGTTTATTTGGCACGTATGCTAGCATGTTTGTAGCGCAAAAAGGTTTTGTTGTTTACACTTTGGCGAATTGATACATAGTCAAAACAAAAGTTTCACGACGTAGATAAAAAATGAAAGTAGTTACAGTAATACTTACTTACTTACTTACTTAGCTGGCGCTACAACCGATGATCGGTCTTGGCCGCCTCCACAAAGCTCCGCCAGTCACTTCTGCTATGCGCGCGCTGGCACCAGTTGATAAGGCCAAGCGCAGTCAGGTTGCCCTGCACCTGGTCTTTCCAACGGAGATTAGGACGTCCCCTTCTGCGTGTTCCTCCACCGTGGTTCGAATAAAACACCCTTCTAGCCGGAGCGATTTCTTCCATTCGCTCAACATGACCCAGCCAGCGAAGCCGCTGGAGTTTTATACGCTTGACTATGTCAGTGTCGGCGTACAGCTCATACAGCTCATCGTTCCATCTTATTCGATACACGTCGTCCACGCATACTGGACCGTAGATCTTACGGAGTATCTTCCTCTCGAACGCTCCTAACAGCCAACAGCCTCTCATCATTGATGGTCAATGTCCACGTCTCTGCGCCATACATTAGGTCGGGAAGGATGAGGGACTTATAGAGCGTTATTTTCGTCGGTCGAGAGAGGGCTCTACTTCTGAATTGCCTACTGAGCCCGTACTAACGCCTGTTGGCAAGAGTTAGTCTCCGCTTGATCTCAAGGCTGACATTATTGTTGGTGTTTATGCTGGATCCTAGATAAACGAAATCCTTGACGACTTCAAAAGTGTAGTTGTCAACAGTGACATTTTGTCCAAGACGCCGTGACTCTTTGTTTGTTGACACAAGGTATTTCGTTTTGTCCTCGTTCACCACTAGACCCACTCGACGAGACTCCCTTTCCAGGTTGGAGAATGCTGCACTGACTGCTCGAGCGTGTTTGCCAATGATGTCAATATCATCAGCGTATGCTAGCAGCATGACACTCTTGTAGAAGATAGTGCCAGAGATGTCATGTTCGCAGCTCGAATTATTTTCTCCAGCATAAGGTTAAAAAAATCGCACGATAGGGAGTCACCTTGTCTGAAACCTATTTTGGTATCAAATGTGCGGAGAGGTCTGTCCCAATTTTCACTGCGCTGGTGGTGTTGGTCAGTGTCATTTTGCAAAGACGAATGAGCTTTGCAGGGATACCAAAATCAGACATTGCGGCGTACAAGTGATCCCTAATCGTGCTGTCGAAGGCGGCTTTATAATCGACAAATAGATGATGGATGTCGATCTGATTTTCTCGGGTCTTTTCCAGGATTTGGCGTAGTGTGAATATCTGGTCGATGGTGGATTTACCAGGCCTGAAGCCACACTGATAAGGTCCAATCAGTTTGTTGACGATGGGCTTCAGTCTTTCGCTCGATGGAACCTTATATGCAATATTAAGAAGGCTTATCCCACGGCTAATCAAGAGTAATCACGGAATGTGATTGCCGTGATTACTCTTTCCTTACTGCATCAGACTTTTATTCTACGTTTCATTATCCTGAATTAGGTCACCTCCTGACTGGTAACTAACTTTCGTTATTTTTCTAGTGTATTAAAACTTGAATCCATATTGTAGTTTTCTCACAAATATAAAGTCACATTTATTTTCATATGTTAAGACATGCTTTTCTCTTTTTATAGATTTGTAACTGCAGCTGTAGACACCTACGAAAAATGTAAAGGAAAAAGAAGACACAAGAGTCTACAATTTCAAAGGATTAAAATTTACTAAGTATGGATGTGCATATTTGCTCGATTGCAATAGAATCCACTCACTTCATCACGTGTGTGATACTACTAGCGTGACAAAGATCAATGCCAATATGAGACAGTGACGCAGTGTAGCAACTTAAGTAATTCAAGCAACAGAAATCTAAGTTCATTCGTCATGGTCGCCTTCATTCGTTCACTGTTATTCTTTCGTTTTAATTTCCGTTTCTTTCAATGCGTAATTTTAATCGCTTTCATTTCAGTTCATTGCAATGGACATGGACAGTATTATCACGATTAGCCATCTCATTTAAGTACAATGTTTATCCGGTGATAAGAACGGTATAAAGTTTCATGATTTTATGGTAATTCTTTTCGAAATTTTCAATTCGTTTTGCGAATAACGAAAGTGAATTCAAAAATTAAATGAGAGTTTTGCAAGAATCGTATCTTGTAAGACTTATGTAATGGTATTTTCAATAGGGACATAATAATTTACCACACAATAATTTACCACACGGTCACTTTTTGTGGATGCAATGGAGCCTCTGAAAGCACATGTGGTTGATTCTGTCCAATAATGCATATTTTGCTTATTGACAAAGATATTGAGCCAAAAATGAGCTTCATCGTTGATGCTGATTTATCGATGAAATTCAGAATTTTTTCAAACTTTTACAGAGCCGAATCAGTGAAGTTTCAACTCTTCAAATTATCACGTAGTTTCACTTTTTGTGTGAGTCTTTACGCAAAATTCGCGACAATGTGGACTGAGAGATTCTCAATTCCTGTGAACCGCGTGGAATCGACTGATTTGGCTCATTTTGAACTGAACCACTTACGGCTGTGATATTTTCAGTACTTCGATCGGTGCGTTGCCGCACAGGCACAAGAATATTCAATAGTGAATATGTTGATTCGAATTTATCCGCTATAGCACACGCAGCCTGTTTGGTGGGCCGATTATTACGACCAAAATTAATTATAGCAACGGCTCTTAAAGTTGCCACTACCGATTTAAAATTTCGGTAGTATGATATAATATATAAATGTAAGTTATGTGGTCGCTGTGGTGTAGTGGTAGTGCGTTGGACTGCTACGCAGAGTGTCCGGGATTCGAATCTCGGCACAGGCAAAATCAAAAAGTAGGAAAAATCATTTTTATACACGGCACCACCTCTTGGCAGGCAATGGCAAACCTACAAGAGTAAAAATTGCTATGAAAAGCTTTTCACTTCGCCGTTCGGATTCGGCATTAAACTGTAGGTCCCTTCCATTCATGTACAAATATAACACGCACAACATGAGTGGATGGGAAAAGTTCGGCCTATGCCCTCCATGGGCTGTTGTGCCATTAAAAGTAAAGTAAGTGATGACAATTTGACATTGCCATATAAAAATTAAAAAAAATAGTGCGATTGTGTTTAAATACAAAATTGATATGTTCTTTTTGAAAACCCATTTATGAGTCGACATTATTTCGCCTATTGGTAAAGCTGTAGGAGAATGAAAAGACTTTTCGGTTTCAAGATACTGACGGTCTTGCAGGTAGCTAATTGAATGCCCAGAGAAGGGGTCATAGTGTTTGAGACGAGGTTGCTCACATCGAGTTTTCACTGTACATTGAATATTTGCATATGGGCTATATAAGCATACCACTGTGCTACTCTGCACTACCTACCGATATATTTTTGTTTTATTTAAATGCAGTGCATTAAACTCTTACTTTTGTGTATTTTCTCTTTATCCTTTTTATTTTTACGTCTTTCTTTATAATGGAAAGCAATCAAAGATTTAAATACGAGATACGATACGATGACCTCGGCACCTAGAATCGTGAGATAAGGTGAAGGAAAAAGGGTTTTTTATTGACATAGTTAAGTGCTTGGAAAGGCACATGCAATGAACATTGAAATATTCATACATATCTACGTATGTACATATATATGTGTGATTGTAGGTACATACATATGTACATGCTTATATAAATGTCAAAAGTTATAAAGAACGAAGTACGGAAGTGACTCTTTACATGTTGCTGTTGCTGATGCTAATGATGATGATGATTTTTTATTTACTCAAAAGTTTTTACCTTTAATTTATTTTTAAGAAAAATGTATTCATACATGTACAAAATTGTTGTTAAGACAATAAAAATGTTATACTTACTATATGTACATAAAACATACCTATTGAGTGCAGAATACATAAAAAGTACATGCACATGGATATGAATTTGATTCACAGCTTAAAGTTTTATCAAGTCTGTAGTTCAATTGAGTAATTTTTTTAACGCAATTCTATTTTTGAATTATTTTCAAACAATAGAAAAAAATTTATGTTTTTTAGAAAGTTTTAACTAGTTTTCGAAACTTAAATATTTTAACTGTCGTTTTGTAGAATACTTAATTTTAGGATTAAAGTTTCTCAAGGAGGAGAAAGGAGGGAGAAGTAGTTATGAGCGTTTGCTTTAAATTTGCATAGGTCATAATAATCGGGGGAAATATTTGTAGGGAGCTTATTCCAAATATGCGCGGTACGATAGATAAAAGAACTTTCTCTGTGATACGTAGTGTGGTGGAGATCCGCTTGCTGTTCGTCTAGTTCCGGTGAACACACGAACTGGCGGCATCAGCTTGCGCATCTCAACAGAATGTCTATCGTGAGAGTAACGGTAAAACAGAGAGACGCAAGCCATGTTTCGACGATGTTCCAAGGAGTGAATAGAGCTGGAAACTCTACTGTCTACTATTAACTTTATCGCTCGAGGTTGGATACGATCAAGGAGCTCCAGTTGCGTTCGTGAAGCTCCAACCCTTAGGTGCGAATTAAACTCCAATTTAGGACGTATATAGGTGATGTAGATCATGCGAAGTAAAATATTTTTTACACCGTCTAAGGAAGCTGAGACAATTGGCTGCTTCTGTCGATACGCCAAAAATGTGTTTATTCTAACGAACTTCACATTGGACGAACATGCACAGATCAGTAATGGCTACCCCACCCATACCTAGGGGGCGAACGGGGGGGTTGGGAAACTTGTTTTGAGATATCAAACCACATTGTGTCTTACGCGCATTAAACTCAACTCTATTCGTGAGACCCCACTCGGAGATTGACTGAAGATCTTTATTGAGTGAGTTATTCATAACATTCATGTACAAATATTACACGCACAACATGAGTGGACGCGAAATGCTCGGCCTAGGCCCTACATGTTGTGCCATTAAAAGTAAAAGTAAAGTAAGTTATCCATAACAAGCTTTTTCCACTCAGTCTCCAAAGAGTTAGGGCGTTTTGAACAAGCATATGAAAGAGAAATGGTGCTGTCATCTGCAAACGATTAAACGGGATTCTTCTTTAATGACAGAAGGTCTTTAATGAAGACAAGGAAAAGGGTAAGGGTATGGGAAAGGACCAAACACTGCGGCACTTCAGCATTAATGGCAAGATCTTCCGAAACAATGTCGTCTATTACAACACGAATATAGCGGCTGCTTAGAAAGCTCGTGGTCCATCGTGTGAAGTTACTCCCGACCCTATACGCTTTCATTTTCTATGTTTTTATGGGTAAAACACAATTTTTAATTAAAATTTACAAAAAAAATATTGAGACCATTCCAATTTGCCATTTCATAAAGCCACACTAACCGCTTTGAAGCTACCGTCAAAGGGTTGTGGATTCGAGAATACGGAAAGGATGCTCAAATGGTGCAATGTGTCTGAGTTTCCAAGACGAGCGTGGACACCTACATCATATTTGTCATGATGAGAAGTAAGAAAAAGGTCAAGGATATTTTGAGCTTGCCCAGTGATACACGTATTGGTTCGGTCACTACTTGAGTCAGGTCGTTCAACTCGGCAAATATCTCGACATATAGACCATCGGGTGTTATGTGACCTGAGTAAGTGGCACAACAAATCCGAATTGTGAACATTGAAGTTCGCAGCAATCACGATTTCACTGCACGGATATGTTTCCAAAATAGAAGCAATAGAATCTGAAAAGGAATCTAACTATTATTAAAAGTAAATTCCCTATTAGATTTCGGGCTTCTATAACAAAAGAGAAGTGCAGCAAATGTCACTGGATGCTGAACTTAACCCTCATCCCAGAGTCGTTAAAAGTCCCATATATGTTGTTTTACGAAAGAAAAACAACGGGTTTTTAAGGATATCTAAGAGAAAGTAAATTTTTTCAAAAACTGGTAATCAATTTGTTACATATTTCTATATACAATTTCATAGAAGAACCCCAAATCCTTGGATATTGTTTACGTTCTATATCTCACTGGATTAAATGATTTGATAGGTAATGCAATTGTTTAGTAAGTTTAAGACAATCTTCTGTGAAATTGTAATTGTTCTTATGCCTAATTCAAAAACATTTTCAATTATGAACAAATTTTAATACATACATAAATAAGGAAAATATAAATAAATAGTTCCTTAAGTTAAGTACGAGTACGTACTTTGTCTAGATATCACTTATCAAAAATATTGCTGCTGTTGCATTATGGTACAATACTCGGCAGACTAATTAAATTAGCAGCTTGTTCATTGTTCTCGCGAGACGCAAACTAATCAAAATGTTTTGCAACTTTATACTTGCAAGTATACCAAAAAGGAAATTAAATATAAAACACAAACAAAATACGTCGAATACCGGCATTTTTGCATTCGAAATTAAAACAAATATTTTTCTGGTAATGACATTCGTTTCGAAAGTAATTCATCTCGTCTATCCAACGCATACAACGCAAAACCATCTACCCATTAATTCATTCATTCATTCATTCAGTCAGTCAGTCAGTCATTCATTTATACTTACCATGCTTCACCATAATACCTTAACTGCTCCGCAAACAATATGTCCGAGAAAACTTTCCATTATCGCTGAAGATTATGAAGAAAGAAACTTCATATCATGCTTACTAGGGAATGGAACATCTTCTTCTACTTTTATGACGGTAGTAAGTAGATGTAGTAGATGGATGGATGGATGGATAAAATTCCGTAGATAATAACAAAATAATGATGAATTTGATGAATGCGCATTCAACAATAAACTTTCAACTGTTTAAATATGAAAATAAATGAATGCGTCAAATTATAAAACCGACAATGCTGAAGAAAATAGACATTTGGAATTGATGGCAGTGGTGGTGATGGTGATGATGGTGACGGTGTTGGCGGTGTCGGTGATGAATGAATTTTGGGGGGGATGATGGATCTTAACCTTCACTATTTAAGTGAAATATGAAAACAATGGAAACTTCGGAATCTTCCCTTGTATGAATGTGTAGTTAGTCTGCACAATAAAAATAAAAATTATTCAATTATAAATTTACTTGCTCCCACTAGAGCGAAAAGAAGAATTTTCTTAAGAATTTCGTTACTGCTTGCTGTCTTAGGAAATTCGCAGCGTTTGCATTAAATTTTGCGTATTTTTTTCTTATTATATGAACATTGTACATACACACACATTCATATACTATGTTTATATGGTGCGTACATAGTTACATACATACCATACATAAATATATATTTTTTTTTTCGATTTCACAAGTGTACACACAACAGTGCGAGTATACTCCTTGTAACAGCACCAGCAATCTTGAACTTCTGCTGCTTCACGTTTTGTTTATTTGTAGCAATAGAAATTGAATTCACTGTTTGTTCTTTGTCTGCTCTTTGGCGTAGCTTCAGCTTCAAACATTCTAAACGTTTTCTTTCTTCATTTCTTTGCAACAGGACAAAAATATGTAAAATAAAACTCACCGAAAGAACGAGATAGTCCAAACAAACAAACAAGCAAACAGAAGAAAACAAATAAGCTCCGATATAGAAAGTTTTGGCAACTTTCAACTCTCAAAGCTAAGTAGGCAAACGTTGAGTGCAAATAAAAAGCCAAGAAGTGCACATTCAAAAGACTTCAAAACTTAATGTAAGAAGATCGCGTAAGATTTGCAGATTGTTGAGGTTTGAATTGGTGGCATACGGTAGGAGTTCATAGAATTTTTTCTCATTTGGAGACAAGTACATAGATTGAGTTGTTGGAGGACAGAAATCAAACCAAAAGGTATCGTTACATGAGAATTAATTTGCCGCATACGCCATTTCAGCGTATTTGAGTTAAGAAATCCAAATTTTCAAATCGGTTTTCTTCTATCTATTTTCTTTCCGAAGATAATGAGTGTGCACTTTTCCTTAGGCTCCACCAAAACGGATTTGAATCGAGCTGTTGTGGCTTATGCCATCGCATCACGAATTGTGATAACATTGAATCCGAGATCTGGAAAAAATCCTTTACTTATCAGATGTATATCTGATAGCGACGTATATCGTGAAATAACACATTCTATCGACTAGTTTCTTCTTTCTTTCTTCTTTTAATGGAAAAACAGCCTCCATGGAGGGCCTAGATCGAGTTTTTCGCCATTTTCCATTCATGTTGTGCGTGGACCTGCAGTTTTATGCCGAATCCGAACGGCGAAGTGAAAAGCTTTTCATGGCAAATTTTACTCTTGTAGGTTTGCCATTGCCTGACAAAAGGTGGTGCTGTGTAGAAAATTTTTTTTTTTCTACATTTTGATTTTGCCTGTGTCGAGATTCGAATCCCGGACACTCTGCGTAACAGCCCAGCGCACTACCACTACGCCACAGCGACCCTAACTATTAGTTTAGTCAATAACTATTTTTCACATTTTAAACTCAACTGGCAAAGGAATTCTCAGGTGACGGTATATGAACGGTTTTTCGTACCAATATGTTGGGTATTTCAAAAGAAACATGATGGTCTTCCTAAACCATATATACCAGGTGTACAAGTATGAAACAAGTAATGACATCTCTATGTCGCCAGGTAAAACCATACGCTCTGGCAAACCAAATCATTGGCGTCATTTCTTCGCATTTAGTTCTGTCAACAATATTAAGTTCATAAACAATCAAGTTTCATAAGTACAAGAACAATTAAATGTGACCCAACAATGCATTTTTCAACGTTTAAAAGCCAAGGGATTGATTTCGAAGGTGGGAAGATAGGAAGACGGGTGCCGCATGAATTGACTGAAATACAGCAAGAAAATCGAAAAACCACCTGTGAAATGTTGCTCGCCAGGTGCAAAAGAAAGTCATATCTTAATAGAATTGTTACTGGCGATGAAAAATTGATCTATTTCGAGAATCCCAAACGTCAACGATCATATGTTAAGCCCGGTATACTGGCCAAATCGACAGCAAAGCCAAATCGCTTCGGAAGGAAGACAATGCTCTGAGTTTTCTGGGATCAGCGAGATGTTATCTGGTTTGACCTTCTGAAACCAGGTAAAATAGTTACTGGTCAACGCTACTAACAACAATTGGCCGATTTGAACCGTGCTTGTGCTTTGCGCCAAAAACTTTCAGAATATCCAGCTAGGCAACATATAGTGATTTTTTTTGATGACAATGCACCATCACATCGAACAAAACAGACTCGGGAATTGGTAGATTCGTACAGCTGGGAAGCCCTCCCCCATGCGGCTTTTTCACCAGACTTGACTCCTTCTGACTACCACATATTTTCATCAATGGTGCACCCACTTCCTGAGCAGCACTTCGATTCGAACGAAAATGTGAAAAAATGGCTCGATGACTGGTTTGCTCACAAATTGCCAGAGAGATGGGAAAAATATGTAGCCTTGAAGATTGAATGTATAACCATTTTTCTAAAATAAACGTGTGTTTTCTTTAAAAAATACCGGTTTCATATAATATTATATTGCACATATAATGCATTTCATGTACGAGGTATGATCAAAAAATATGCGTTATATTTTTTCAAAAAGTATTTATTTATTGTCAACAACTATTTTGTCCCCTTCAAAGTAATCCCCCTCAGATATAATACACTTATACCAGCGTTTTTTCCAATCCTCGAAACACTTCTGAAACGCGCTTTTTGGTATCGCCAATAGCTCATGTTTCGATTTTTCTTTTATCTCCTCAATCGTAGCAAAACGCTTTCCTTTCATCGGTGTCTTCAGTTTTGGGAAGAGGAAAAAGTCAGCGGGGGCCAAGTCCGGTGAATACGGTGATTGAGGCATGATAAAGCATTTGTTTTTGGCCAAAAACTTACGCACAAGCGACGTTGCTCAAAATTTAGTAATTTTGGAACAATCTTCGCTGCCGCACGTTTCATGCCTAAAACATCCGTAAAAATTGCTTGGCATGAGCCGAACGATATGCCAACATCATCAGCAACCTCTCTGATAGTGATTCGACGATTATCCAAAATCATTTTCTTCACTGTGTTAATGTTTTCATCGGTTGTTGACGTGCTCGGGCGACCAGGACGAGCATCGTCATTGACATCTTCTCGGCCTTCCTTAAACCGGTTATACCACAATTGAACTTGTGTTCTGCTCATAGTAGACTCGCCAAAGGCCAAAAGCCACAGTCAACATTTCAAATGTCCTTGCGCATTTAATTTCATTTTTGACACAAAACTGAATACAGTTTCTTTGATCCATTTTTTCGAATAGTAAAAAATCGAAGAGCACACCAAAACACGACTAACCTTTTAATCTGTCAAAAACAAACTGACAATCCCAAATGGTTGGTATTGCCAACATATATAACAGACACGTGTACCAACATTACAGAAAAAAAAAAATGCGAAAATCGAACATACGTAACTCACGAAATTTGAAAATAACGGTTATTTTTTGATTACACCTCGTATACATGGCAATTAACGACAAGAAATTCATGTATGCTTTGAAAATCACGAAAAAGTTGTTATACTTTCAAATGATCTTCTGAGAAGCTCTTGACACATTTTTTTTTTTACCAAAAAGGACGACTTTGGATACAAAACATTTCAAGGATCTACTCTCACTTAATCCATTTTTATTATTTTATGTTGAACACACCAGAAAATTATGTGCTGAGTTCTTTAGATGAGATAAAGAAGAGATTGAATCGATGAAGTACACTGATGTAAACCCTGCCTTAGCCTAAAGAAATAATAACGTAATTAACCTAGTCGGACTAAGTAGTTACGACTAGGGCAATGACTTTTATGCTCTCATGAAAAATGCAGTTAAAATATATAAAATATGCAGTTTTTATACATTAGAAATTTTCACACAGGCCCCTCAGGAACACATAATTTTTCTATCTTTCTTTTAATGACACAACAGCCCATGGCGGGCCTAGACCGAGCTTTTCGCATTCACTCATTTTGGGCGTATTATATTTGTGCATGAATGGAAGGCCATTGCGTGCCAAAAATTGGTGCCGTGTAGAAATTAAATTTTATTTTTTTTTTGATTTCGCCTGTGTTGCGATTTGAACCTAGGACACTCTGCGTAGCATGCGAACACACTATCAACTACGCCACAGCGATCACTCAAGAATAATTCTAAGTTCAAATTGACGCTCAAAAATTAATTCCTTGGCCTAACAGACTCTAGTTCACAGAACTGCTAGTTCCATATAGGGTTCTCCAGTATAAGAGTAAAAAAAACTACTAACTTTTGATCCAGCGCCAAAACAGATCTCGACTATGACCAAAAATGTGTTTCCTGGCTTAGAAAAACTGATACAAAAAATGTTAACAAAATCGGTCGATCCAAAGATGACGTTCAAGTATAAGAAAACAATTCAAATCCTCACCGATTTTACCAACTTTTACTACGAAGTCCCCTCACGAAAAACTTTCAGATCAATTTGAAAGCCAAAAATGTGTTATTTGGCCCAAAATTCCGTGACCTACGTGACGCAAGCAAAACAAGCTTAATGCTGATTTCATTACTATAAAGATTTTCGGTAGCAGCTCTTAAGCTTCATGCCAAGAAAGTAAGCAAATGATTTATGAATTTAATTTTATCATTTACATAGAATGGGTTGAGTAGCATAGAATTTGGCGGGCGGTAAAGGAGGGGGTAGCTGAGTAACAACATAAAGTGTTAAAATACCTCAGAGACATGCACACACTCGCACACACACACACAGGCACAGACACATAAATAAACAAAACTAAGAGCAGTTATTGTCCTTGCCGCTTGTTATTATTTGCAGAAAATTCCTTTACCGTTAGATAGCTCTAACTATTTATGATGAAATACTACAAGCATAATAAAATAGATGCATTACCCATACTCACGGAGCAAATGGAAGAATGGAAGAAGTTATTAAATTGTAGGAGGCGTTAATTTTGCAGGTGCACGCTGTTTTGCCCTCAAAGGCGGCCACAAGAATACATAACCCAGTGGGGTTGAGGGGATGAAGTGAAAAAGGAAACCAACAAAGTCGTGAAAACTTATATAGGCTTAGAGGTGGAAAATGGAAAATGTGTGCAGCGCTCGAGCCAAAAGTTTTGCTTGTTACATGCTCCGGCATGGACTTCATTATTGCCAAAACGAAGAGTACATCATTTAACTTGATAATTCCTACTCTTTCTTACATAACTATGTATTATTTATGAATGAACAACAATAACAAGAACAAAAATTTGATGTAAAAATTTATATGAAATTTGTGTTTATGCAATATTAAATATAGTAAATAAGTATGGGCATTTAGTTTGATGGGCTTTACCGTCTTGTGGAAAACATACACACGCTTACAACACAAAAAAAATTGAATAGTTACACATACATACATACACAAATGTACATAGGTATACTCACACATTATTAAAACTAAATTAAACTCCTTTTTGAAACTTTAAAAGTCCTTAGCGTCAGAGATGAAAGTAGCAGGTAAGCAGAAAACTCTTGAGAAAGTATCCCAAATTTTATATTGACTAAGTTTGTAGACGTTCTTTTGAAGAAAAAGAAAACGAAAGTAGAGAAATAGAAAGATAGTTAGATTCTTCTTGTATGTACTCCGTATGTACAATATTTACGTCAAAGTCGAGGATCCGTTGTTATTGTGGGGTGGCGGAACATTTTACTTACTTAATACGTTTTTAATAGAGAGAAGAAACTCAAACGAATGCGGCACTCACCGAAAAAGCAAACTTTTTAAAGTTCAAGTAAAGTGTAGAACGTTTTTAGCCACAAAGCGATTGCCACAGTGAAGTTAGTTTATGTCCTTTATGTCTTGGAAACGAAAATGTACCTAAATAGAAAACCAAAATTGAATGTACTGCTGGTTTTTTCAATTGCAAATAGTTTTTCAAAGTAAATTATGGGGATTTACTTAAGTGCGAAATGAGTGAAAAAGTTGAACACGTTTTTCAGGAGATGAAAAGCAGATATGTCCAGCCTTTATGCTCGCAAACGAAAACAGCGTTTGTGCTTTCAAACGTACACATATGGAGCTTATCTGCTTTTACACATACACGACAGATCGTGTCATGCTAGAAAGCAATCGTGCAATGCTTCGCTAATAGAAATTTGATTCGCTAATATATAACTGTGGACGATTCAGTTCACTATGTAATTCAAAAATGGATGATGAGGATCCTCTGGCAGGACCAATGCAGTTATAAGTAGGTAGTAGTATAAAAGGATCATCGGGGGAGACATCCCAAACAACATCAGGCAAATTGAAACCTCCAACAACGACTATTTTATCATTTAGTTTCAGCATAGAGCAAATTTCACGGATCGCTGAAACATGCATCTGATATACTTCAGAAGAAGAGTTAGGAGGAACATAAGAACACGTTATGTAAAAGCAAATGGATTGACATCTTAGCTTAACACAATAAAATTCGATGTTTAAAGCAATTGAAAGAGTCACTTCCTCGGAAAAGCAACAAGACCTAACAGCAATCAAAACGCCTCCTCCCATAGCAGTATACCAATGATAGAATTTCTGTCTTTACGAAAAACCGTGAAACCATGGCGAAAAACCTCGGTATTATGTATGGAAGGTCTCAGCCATGTCTCAGTAAAGACGACAATATCACATTAGAGCTCAAAGCTGGCTAAGAATAAATCTCTTAGCTTAGTGCTAAGACCTCGAACATTTTGATATAAAATACTACATTGGATACAGGGTAGGTAGTGTTGCAGTTTTAGGTAACCTAGTGTTCTCCCGAGAAATGAACTCTTTTACAAAAGCATTATCAAGCCAAAAAGATGGATTAGAAATCGTTTTATAAATGTAAGCCGGCAAATTTTGTATGATGGAGAGTATCTTTTATAATTAAAGTTAAATTTAAATTAACAGTTATGTCATCATCATATCATAAGGTTAGTTTTTGATGTTAAATATTCCACTAGATCATCTTCAGTAGTGTCAGCTGCAAAGCGAGACACGAACAAGGACTTCCTGTGCTGAATAACAACTAGTTTTTTACATTTCTTAGTAAATCCTTCTTTAAGTGAAGGCAATTTTGTAGATTTTGAATTGCTAGTAGTTGGAGTATCAGTATCCAGCGTGTTCAAAATAACCGGAGTATTTAAAACAACCGGTGAAGACAATGGCAGGAGTAGATGCCGGCGTTGGAGTTGGGGCCACGTCCACATCTACCTCTACCACAAAATCTGACACCAACTGTACACCAACGGATTTTTCATTTTTGAAAACGCTTGAACGCGTATTTCTGGAGGAAACAACAGGTTCAGCAAACCACTTGTAGTTGTTGAAAAACTGAAGTAGTTGAAAAAACCACCTTGACTTGTTTGAAAATTTTATATAGATCGATATCAGTCGACCTACATTTCAAACACGACCAATGAAGGCCTTTATTGTCTTTAATTATGTCAAGGGTCCTGCCAGAAAATACGGCACATTTTACATGAGCTAACCCCTCACATAACCAACAAGTCATAAAGCGTTCAGAAACACCCTTAACGGTGCAATTAGGATAAGTGCAGATCATAGTTAGATTAAATTATTAAATTATAATCAAATTACATGCATTAGTTGTAGTCAAAAATTAGAAGTTCTCAAAGGCAACAATATAAATAGCACCCACTGTAATTGTAGTAAATCTATCACTATAAAATGTTTGGAGAAGCACTGAAAACAGCTGAGAAAAAATCAAAATGGCGAAACGGTAAATATGCAATAAAAAGACAACACAAAATTTGAAATATAACAACAAAATTTGGTTCTCACAAGTTAAAAGTATAATATATGTATGTATGTATGTAATATATGAATTTTTAACAAAATAAATAAACAATAATGCAAATTAAATAATTGTCTTAATTAAAAGATCACAAATAAAGTACTCAGCTGTATAGAAACCAATCACTTTTTGTAATTATTAATTTTAGAACACGATAAAAACAATGTAAAACAAAGAAAAATTCAGAGCTTAAAAGAACACGTCCGATCGATTCGAAAGATTACAAAATGCTTGCAATCGGTTTTGCTTTGCGACTGTTGATCAGTTGATATAGAGGTGCAGGTGCTAAACGGAAATCACAAAGCAATACTACTGTGGGCAAAAGTTAGTAAGACTTTGTTCATAATTTCAAATTTTTTTATTCATTCTTCCAAATCTATTTCGCCCCCTTCAAAGTAATCCCCCCCGGCCCCAATACACTTGTGCCAAAGTCAATTTCCGGAATAGCCTTCAATGCGCTTAGCGATTCATGTTTAATGTCTTCAATTGACTCAAAACGGTGTCCACGAAGCGGTTTTTTGAGTTTAGAAAATAGCCAAAAGTCACACGGTGCTAAATCAGGCGAATAGGGTGGTAGGGTGGTTGCGGAACGATATCAGTCGAATTGTCATTTTGGCAAAATGGTCTCGTAAAACCAATGCAGTGATTTTGGAACCAATCGTGCATTCACTCTTCTTAGGCCCAAATGATGTTTTAAAATGGTTTTCACTGATCCTTCCGATATTCCAACGATGCCAGTAAGGTCTCTGACTGTTAATCGTCGATTCTCGAGCACCAATTCCTTTATTTTATTGACGTGTTGATCATCAGTTGATGTTGATCGCCGTCCTGGACGTGGTTCGTCGTCAACGCGTTCTCGACTATCTTTGAACAATTTGTACCAATCAAAAACACTTGCTCGGCGACATACAATTATCACCGAAGGCCTTTTGCAACATTCTGAAAGTTTCGGCACCAGAAATTTGATTCCGCACACAAAATTTAATGGAACTTCTTTGTTGAATAATTTCACTCATTGTGAATTTCAAATCGCCGAATGCACTTTTTGTACTTCAGAAAGACAAGCGTATACTAAACACTAATGATTATTTGGATGTGACATTTGGCACAGATGTCACCGACAGTCATACCAACCTTAAAAAAATAATATTTTGTGAATGGTTTTCCGCGCGAAATTTAAATTAAAAAGTCTTAGTAATTTTTTGCCCACAGCAGTATACAGTACGCTACAAATGTTTAACAACGATTGCGAAGGTTATTTTTTATTTACGAAAAATAACGTTGGGGAGCCAGTATGTTTGGTATGCCAACGCAATTTGAAGCGTAACCACAAATTTATTGACGAAAGGCATTACAGTACTTGTCATAAAGAATATTATGACGAATAGGCAATTTTAAAACTTAATTTGAAAAAAAATAAAATTATTGAATGAAATGAAAGATGAAGGAAATATTTTAAATTCTGATTTAAATAAAAAAAATTATAATGAAGCAAATAAGGTGTTCTTAAAAAACAACAATTAAGCAAAAACAAAAAGTAAACAAAACTTAGCACCTGGCATCTGTAACAGTAACACAATAACAAAGTTTTCTGCTTAATAGAAGTTTTCAATAAATGCCCTGAAAACTTTTTATTTTAAATAATAATAAAATAGAAATTTAATTTCCCTTTTTTCTGAGCCGTAACTTATGTAGATGAACTAATGCTTTTCACTTAAAATGTGTAGAATTACTTTTGAAACGTACTGTTTGCCGAAGTATCAATATTAAAGATTTTACGCGTACCCAACACAATCGTACAAGTTGCATACATTGACGTTGGGCATAGCTGCTTTAAAGCATCCATAGTTAGGTGCTGGTTATACTGGTGTTCGCTGTTCGACGAACACATCATATTTTACTCTCGTGGTGGGAGTAGTGGTTACATTGGTGTTCGTTACAGAGTTGCTTTTTGTCGAAATTAATAATATAATTGTAAAATTATGAATATATTATGATTTTTTTTCAATAGTTTTATGAATAATATATTTAATATTCACTTTTAAAAACTATAAAAATTCGCAACTTCGCTTTTCTGCATTTGAAAATAGCGATGTACAGGTTTGCATTTTTTCCTTTAATTTTACATACATTTTTGTTTCTTTTTTGTAGAACAACTCATTGCTAACCCTGAATACTCGGCGTGCTCGGTGTACATTTCACCCAGTATATCGTGTTCGGTGTGAGAGTGAGTAAAAGCTCTTTTTTCGTGTTCGGGCAACACCAATTGCATGGTGTTCGCCGAGTAATCTTTGAATATAACAACAGCCTTATGTAATCAAATTTGCAGTGTGAAATTACCTTGGTGATATAGTTTTTTCTAAGGCATAGCTGTGGAGTCTGCCCTAAAGTTAAGATTCCAATCCAAATTGCTGCATCCCTCCTAGAAATATGACTCCAATTCGATACCAATTTTCCCAACTTAAGTTAAAATTCTAAAGGTTTTACTAACAAATGTCAAGATTGATTCTCTCAAATTGGAAATTGAATTCTTCTAAAATAGTTAAAAATGTTACCAAAAGACAAAAAAACCAATAAAGGATAAAAACAGATATATAATAACCACAAAACAGCAACAGCTGCTTTTATCCGACAACAACAACAACACCAACATTGAGACTTATGTATTTGCATAAAAAAAAACAAAAACAAAAAATAAATGTAGTAGACATTAATATGCAAAGCTTAAAATAACAATAACAGGAAAAATTTTTGTGAGGAATAGCAACAACATCAACAACATCAACAACATTTTAACGTAATCCTTGAAAATCTCATAAAAAAAAAAAACATACACACACACACATTTGCAAAATAACGGAACAATAGAAATTTTAACTAAAAAAAACAGGCAACAACAGCCACGCTGAAAGAGGCGCAACAATGTAGCTGCTACGTGCTATATATAGCATAAGGATTCTACAGCTGTACCCTCAGCGTCATCCACCTGGAAGTGGGAATTTGAGAAACAAACCAAAAACAAAAAAACTAAACTGTTTGCAATAACAACAAATGTCATGCATTTAAATTTTCTATTTTCAATTCACACTATTTTATTTGGTTTTAGAGAGAAAAAATGTGAGAAAGTGAGGGAGTGGAAATGGAACACAGAGCGAGAGAGAGAGAGAGGGAGATGAGATGCAAAACAGAAAACAACAAGACAGACAGCAACTTTATTGCAGCACTAATATTTGCAACATTGTTTTATCATCGGAACGTCGACGTAGTCGTGGACATGTGTCGACACCGTCTCACTGGTATTTAAAAAAAATATGTTGCAACCAAGGGTGGACCTGGAGGGGGAAAGAAGGAGGAGGGCCAGTTCTTTCTCCGTACGGTTTTCAAATAATATTTTTTATCCCATTTTGGTACAACACACTTTCAAATCCTCAAAAATACAACACTGCGAACAAAATTTAAAATATCGTTTTTCACATGAGGTACGCAATTTTTTCGTACCCATTTCTGATTAGTTTGGTCTGAAACAAAACCATGGGCAAAGTGTGAGTCAGATTAAAAATGATCGGATCGAAATTGGAATTTTTTTTTATACGTTTAATCTGGAGAGGCCGAGATGTATCATTTATTTGTAATAAACTAGCTGACCCGACAAACTTCGTACCACCTAAAATTGATTTGATTGTAACTCTCTTTCCAATCAACCTTCCATCTCAAAATCTTTGTGACCAATAATATTGACCGCGCAGAGTGCGGTTTGAGTTTCGTTTGGTATTAAATAAAACTCGTTCGTAATATAAATTAATGGAAAATAAATCGGGCTAACATTCAATCCAAAGCATGGAGAATTGGTTTAACAAATTGCAGGTCAATGCGAATGGCTTTCCGATACACGAACATGCCACGCACAATTGTCCGTGCGAGAAGCATGGAAATCGATACTGAGAACACACACTTGCAGTGGAACTGATTGCGCTGGAACTCGAAAGGCAAGTCAGTAGGTATCATTGGAATACTCGGAATAAGTAATTGCTCGCCTTTGAACTTGCCTTTGAGTATCGTCGCTTGAATGACATTGTTCTTCAGCTGGTTCACTGACAATCTGGTTCCGTTGCACAGCTTCGGTTGATTTATAATATTGCAATTTTAGTGGTGGTAGACCGGGCAGATCTAATGAATTTAAAAATTCAGTCGTAACGACGCAATCAATCGATTTGAACGAATCTAAATTGAAAGCGATGTTGCTCTGAATGATGAAATTGAGATAGTCAACGTCCTTGTTCTTGGCAGCTAAAATCGCTAGCTCACTCAGCCAATCGTGATTCAAGTAATTGCGGTCGATGTACGGGAACACTTTAGTAATAAGCTCTTCTTTTGGCGATGCGAATTGGCAGAAATTCGGCGGGAACGAAATGAGGCCAGTCGACAGATCAAGCGGTATTTAACAGTTACCAATTAACAATAATTGTTTGGAGAATTCATCAGCTGATGGATCGTTCTGTAGCGCGACTCGTATATTGATTTTCAACTGTAGCTTTTTCATATACTTATCTCCAAAAATGCGACGCCTTCAAGCGCGGTGACACGCCTCTTTCTCCAATTCCGCCCATATGTTATATGGAACTTAAAGTTGAACGCATAAGGTGCTGTGCCACATAAAGTCGTTAAAAAATATTCAAAGGGAGCCGAGTTACAGCATATTGTAGTGTATGGGCGGTGCAACGCCCCTTATGGGGTTTTCCAAAATAACGAATTACAAAACTTATCAAAAAAAAATTCCCAAGCAAATCGGGCGCTCCGTTCTCGAGTTATAGAATTACAAACATATTTTACGACTTTGTCTTCTATGTATGTATGTATATATGTGGTATGTATGTATGTATAGAAAGTTCAAGATGTAACTTTAAAAAAGTCCGATTGTAATATTATGAACTTTTAAAATCGGAACTTTGTCAATTGGTCAATAGGTAGTCTAAAAATGGTTTGTTCCCCCCTTTGGGAAAACCTGGATCCGCCATTGGTGGCAACAATTGAAGGAAAGGAAGAGGGAAGAGAGTAAGTGCGAAGAGCGAGGAACTTTTCCACTTACCAAAAACATTTTTGCGCTAAAACGTTTGTATTATGTTTTTTATAAATTTTTTCATTACATTTATCCCTCGATTTACGCGGTAGAAAAATGTTGTATTTAATTTGAATGTTTTAATGAAATGATATGTTTTTGTTATGTTCCAGCTTTATGGACTCAATCTACTCAGACTTGTGCACTTGCGTTTCAATGAGATGATGTTTTATTATTCCTCAGCTTTATAGACTCAATCTACCCTCAGACTGTTGCACAAATTAATCTTGAGAAGTGTTAAAATAAGCAACAACGAGCATAGTCATTTTTTTTGGTATCCTAGGTGCTGTGGTCATTAAAGTTCTGCTCGAAACTATGGGGCATAAGGAGGTATGTCAGCTATCAAGAATACCTGATTTCACGATTTGTCGTGGAGCGTACTTATGTAAGTAACTCCTACGTAAATTGAGGAATGTGTGCATTTTCTATTGTATTGTATTTTTGTGTAAATTTTGAATTCGTTTTTATTCATTTCAAAATCTATTTCGTGTCCGCTGTATATTAAAAAATCATTTCATTTGTTGGATGTGGCGCTATGCATACATTGCAGCAGCAATATGGTAGTCATCATGTTACTTACTCCATCCCGTGCCGTCCCGTCCCGTCCCGTCCCGTCCCGTCCCTCTTCTCAATCGCTCAGTTGCCGGCCGTACTTTTCATGGTGTATTTTACGAATAATCGTTTGGGATTTGCATACACTTCGATACATTTTTGAAAGCGATTTGTTAAAATCAAATGCAAATTATATATTCGTTCACGGTTTCATGTCATGCACCTCGTATTCATGTATATATATATTTTTTTAAAAAATAATTTAAGTTTTTATTGTATGCATGATAAGTTCCACGATATTTAAATTACACAAATTCAAATTTGAAAGCACAATTTTCACGAAGATAATCAAGAGTTTCATTTGAGGCAGTCACTCACAAACCTAAAATGCCCAATTCAGTTCTTACTTCTTTTTATGTAAGCTATAACATTGAAAACTTAAAGTACTCTTTAGGGAGACCTTACCCAACTTTCAACTTTTTGTCACTGCTTAATAATTGAGCTAGTTTGGATTGTTAATCACATTTATCTGGCATCTAAGTGCTACTATTACACTCCACTCTTTTTACAATTATTAATTACAATTGCTTGTGTGTGTCGCATGCACCAGCAGCACCAGCAAGATTTTTTTCATTCTATGCTGCTCACATCCCTGCCAATAGGTAAACAGAATTTAATTACATTTCACTACAATTAAAATAAGTTTCTGTATCGCATTACCACAGATTCCAGCCAAAATACACAGAACAAGATGACACTGAACGATACCAGCAAATAATCAACCTGCTACCTGCAACAACTACATTTCTTTCGGTAACAGAAGGCAAAAAGAAGCAGCAGCGGCAGCAAACAGCAACATTTTCACTGCTCTCAGCAAATGTTACTTTTTGTGGTTCTTTCAGCCAAACCAGCAGCATTCACAAAATCTCAAGAATTTTAGCAAAACAAAAAAGCATTACAAAACAGAAAAAAAAAACAAATAAGAATTTATAAAAAATTAGCCAAAAGATAACCACATCATGGTTGTTGCAACCAGCCAACCTGCCAGCTAGTCAGCCAGCCAGCCAGCCAGCCACCACCACTACGACCACAAAAAAGAATCATGGTTGTCATGTTAGAAGCGTAGCGTCGGAAAAAAATCTATTGTATGCACTCGTATGTTAGTTGCATCTTCTTCTTTTTCGGCGTTTTTTTTTTCTCTTGGTTTCATGCAGCAGGAAGAGATAAAGCGAAATTCTGGTATGTGCTGCCTGCCCTCATTTGTTGGTAAGGTGAAGTGAAGAATTTATGTTGGCAACTTTTCTTTGTTCTAGTGGTAATAGTTTGTTATTTTTGCTGTGTTTGTGGGTGCCGCAGGACATGGCGCTTTGTATTGTTTTTTTATTTTTTATGTTGCTTGCATTTTTAATGTTGTTAGTTTTCCTGTTCTGTGTATGTACATAGACAAATGTTATGTTCAAGTTCGAGGAGTACAGGACTGCAAACAAATGGAACTTAAATTCCAAAAATAACTATTTATAAATTTTAACATATTTTTTTGTAAAAGCCCAGCTATAATATATGAATTATATGTAGTATACATATATTTATGAAACAGGTAATGTAATGGATACTCTGTACTGAGGCCCCTGTTACCAAAAAAAAAGAAAAAGTTATTTGTTCGGCTGGCTGAATGATGCTTTCAGGAAAAATAAATTGTGTGCGTCAGTGGGCGCCCTACAGAAGTTTACCTCATTAGAACGTTAGCCGTTTTGGGTTTTCTGGTTAGGTTTAGTAATCTTGTAAAAACCAGAGTCTATCGCAGACATTAAAGGCATGGCTGAAGGAATTTTTACCGATGTGCTGATTTATGCAAACGATAAGCCTTGTGTCAAAGATCTTATTAATATATACCTATTATTAAGATCTTCGCTTTTAGTATAGTTCAGTTTGATGATTTTCTGATCCCAGGTATGCTACATCTGGAATAACTTCATTTTGATCGTTTGCATTTGCAGTGCATGCAACGCCTTCTGCAAAATCATCATTTCCATCAAACTATTCGCACTCAAAGCATGCGATATTAAGTATTTGCTACATCAATATAATTATAATCTTACCATCATCTTATACTTATACTCAGGTTGTATGATCTAGACAGGTGGAAAATCTGCCATTTGCCGGTCTGAGAACTCGCGAATTATATGAGTTTGGCTCGAAACTTGGCAATTCTCGTCTAAGTTTTGTTGTGCTGATGCCAGTTGTTTTCTTTCCACGGTAGAAAGATTTTAAGGCAAATTTTCAAGTAAATCTTCTGCCCTTGCCTTTCGTTGTGAAGCGACCACCTTAATGACTACCTGTATAATCTGATGACCTTCGTTGGGACTTAATGAAATGAGTGTTGATGCAATTATTGGCTGTAATGAACTCATTTGCCATTCATGCTGTCTCTCCGTATTTGTATTTGCGAGTTGTTTTTCAATAAAATTCGAATTCTGTTGTGCTTCAAGTTGTTTATCGTAGCACAATCGTTATTTATTTGTTCCTCGCGTTTGTTTTTATCAGTATATACTCTCTCATTCTTTCAGCTCTAGAAATTTAAAATTTTATTAGAAACTGATGGGCAGCGCCCTCTATCAGTCGAGTATGATTCATACTCAGTGCTCTCTATCAATCATGTTTGAATCAAATGCGAATCAGCGCCTTCTATCAATCGACTTTGATTCATACTCGTGGATACATGTGGATGCATATGTGCTGGTTCTGTCCATCATTTAAGTGTATACAATTCAGCGCCCTCTATCTATCGATTTATGTGTATACAATTTTGCATAAAAATATGAAATTACTTATTTATGAAATTTGCTCCATATACTATTGCTCCAAGCTCCGGCAAAGTTACGTTCCACGCAATCACGTCATGCTAAAATAGATGACATCGGTTGTTGGTGATAATTTCTGTGATGAAAATGAAAAACAGCTTATGTGTACTTATTGCTTGGGTCAGTTTGATAGCTTTAAATGGAGATATCATAGAATCTACTTATAGCAATATTTCACGATGTTCTATTTTCATGGTTTCAAAAACCATTCTTGAAATAATACATAATTCCAAAAACTATTAAATTATTTAAAACTTCAATCCAGTTTGCCATTTATGTGAGGAAATATTTTACATCTTAAGTCGACTTAAGCTGTTTTTCGTTTTCACCACAGATTTAATAATATGCTTTCAGTCAGAATATGGTTTGTTTTGGATTGTGGTACAATATTTTAAAGAAGGCATTTTCCTGTTCTTTTTCTGTCTAGCTTCTTATCTACTACTACATACTTTTCTTACTTACTTATTGACATAGTACTACAACCGCTGATCGGTCTTGGCCGCCTCGATAAGACTTCGCCAGTCGCCTCCGCTATGCATGCACTGGCCCCAGAGAGGGCCATACTTCTCAATTGCCTACTGAGCCCGTAGTAACACCTGTTGCCAAGAGTTAGTCTCCGCTTGATCTCAAGGCTGACATTATTGTTGGTATTAATACTGTATCCTAGGTAAAAGATATCCTTGACCACTTGAAAAGTATAATTGTCAACAGTGACATTTTGTTCAAGACTTTTTGCCGTGACTTTTTGTTTGTTAACACAAGGTATTTCGTTTTGTCCTCGTTCACCACTAGACCCACACGACGGGACTCACTTTCCAGGTTGGAGAATGCTGCACTGCCTGCTCGAGCGTTTTTGCCAATGATGTCAATATCATCAGCGTATGCTAGCAGCATGACACTCTTGTAGAAGATAGTGCCGGAGATGTCGATGTTCGCAGCTCGAATTATTTTCTCCAGCATAAGGTTAAAGAAGTCGCACGATAGGGAGTCACCTTGTCTGAAACCTCTTTTGGTATCAAATGGTGCGGAGAGGTCTGTCCCAATTTTCACTGCGCTGGTGCTGTCGTCTAGTGTCATTTTGCAAACACGAATGGGCTTTGCAGAGATACCAAAATCAAACATTGTGGCGTACAAGGCGTCTTTATAATCGACGAATTGAAGGTGGGTATCGATTTGTTTCTTTTACATCCTTGTCATTTTTCGTTAAAGATTACTCATTTTATATCATTCAGTTTAATGACCATTAGCTAAAGACAAAAAAAAAAAAACAAACAAAAATCTGGAATTGTCCCGATTAGACTGAAACGAGAAAGTTCTACTGCAATACGATATATACCTCGTATATATTTGCTGAATATTTTCATACATACATACATATATCCTGTATCCAGTATGAATGAAAGAAACAAACACTTGGAAAATATCAACAAGCTTACTACTTTTCAGTAGCTAACTAGAATAATGTTTATCCAGAAAAAAACTTTACCTTCACATAGACGCATCAAACGCAATACTACACTCGTATTCGTACGTATCTATAAGACTCTGAATAAGTAGGTATTTTTTTTTAAATTGGTTTGCAGTGTTAATGCAAGCAGCAACAGAATGTAAGCATCCTTCTGTTACATTTTACATGCGAATATATATGGTATATTGTGAAGCACATTTTCAACGTCCAACTTGTTTTTCGTATCAAGTGGTACTTTTTCAAAGATTAGTTTTTAAGCATTGCTTCTGAAACTGAAGGTAACATAACAACAACAACATTAAAAACAATTCAAGTTGCTTTGTTGCTCAGTTTTAGTTTTTAAGATACCTATTCCATACATACATTAATTTGCATATGCATAAGTATGTATGTAGGTAAATATTAGAAAAAGAAAAATTGAAGAAAGTTTACAGCATTTCTATAGGAAGGGCCATAAGTTTTTGATGTGATAACAACTTTACACGAGGGGTATTTTTATAAATTGCTAGGTTACACTTTCCTTTCACACTTCTCAACCACATAATCCAGTCAATAGCTACGTTTTTTTCTCCACTCACAAATAGTTATGTACAACTAGTTTCGATATTTGTATGGAAAAGCAACAACAAAAACCGCAAAGATAACACGTATAATTATAGCTACTATGTATAGCGATTATGTTTCTTAACATCCCTCTACCGTGAACTGTCAATAACGAAAAAAAAAATAACAGTTTCATATAAAAAATAAGACACAGAATATCCACAACATAACAAAATTTCGAGCAGCGAAAAAAGGAAGTAACCGCAATGTTATCGATATTCCTTAAAATGTATCACCTCCATCTCCATTGTGAATAACTTGAACGTTTTATTGGTACATGTTAAACAAGATGGCCAATAAAATGCAGCTACTATATGTATATTTTTTTTTTGCTGTTTTTTAAAATAAACTTTTTTATCGAGTTTGTTAAACAAGGTGGACAATAAAAGGTAGTTACTTGAAGTTTTTGAAATTAAACTTCGTTATCGAGTTGGTAAATTTGAAAATTTAATGATATTGTGTTGCAGGGACAATTTTACTAATTCTACTACTTTCCTTCAACCAATATACTATTACTATTTTCTACTATTATTTTCTAGTACCATTTTCTACTGCTATTTTTACTACTAATTTCTACTAATTTTCTGCTATTATAATACAGTTTTTAGTACTTTCTAATACTTTTTCATCTACTTTTCTACTACCATTTTTAATAATTTTCAAATGATATTTTATTTACTACTAATTTGTACTATTTTTCTAATATCAGTTCACCTACTATTTTTACTATTTATGTTGTATTTTTTCACCCACTATTCTCTAATACTATTTGTATTATTCTTTCTAATACCTTTTTCTAATACTTTTTCCTCATACTTTTTTCTAACACTTTTTTTTACTACTTTTCTACTACTATTTTCTAATTTAAAGACTCTGTTCTCTACAAATGATAAAAATGCTCATGAAATGTTACAACTTCATGTAGTTTCATGCCTGTTTACATTTATCTAGTTAGTTAGTGATCTAGTGGTCGCCGTGGCGTAGTAAATAGTGTGTTGACTTGCTACGCACAATGTCCGGGGTTCAAATATAGGGCAAAATGAAAACAAACAAAAAAATAAAATAAAAAATAAAACATTTTTCTAAAAGGTACCACCGCCCGCCAAGAGATGGTGCTGTGCTTTTTCGACTACCTTTTCTTCGAACCCACTACGCCACCAACGACCACATAGAATCTATTACTGGCATAAGAAAATTTCTTAAATAAAAAATATTTATAGTTAATGAGATGCATATATTGTAGATAATCTGAAAAGCGTACGAGTATATCTACTCGATATATGACAGATATGCAGATAATAGGCAGGAGACACAGGTTCACACACACATTCATGCACACATTGAGTGGGATTGAGCATCTAGAGTAGATACGCGTATAGTTTACATTCGTTGCTAAACAAAAATGGCGGCACAGTTTGGTGTACGTTTTGCAAATTAATTTAAAATAACTATTTCTATAGGAAAATGTCAAGTGTCAAACTAGGAACTTCAAACTCCTTGCTTTCACAACGCATCAGTATAAATTCAAACACGTTGTAAGAAGCACCAATGAATGCAAAAATGTTCTTACGTAGCAACATACTATATTCGACAATGTTGTATAAAAAGAATCAAAAGAAAACCTGTACAGGTATTAATTAAAACTGATAAGTTGACATAATGATGAGCGTTGCATACAAAAGCTGTTAATTGGAGCGAATTGTAAGCAGCAAGTTAATATCAACACAAAATTTTTACCTTTACTTTTTTGTATGTTTCTACCCAAGGGGAGAGGAGCCCGAAGCGATTGCTTAGGTGGTTGCGCCAAGGAGGCGCCAACTTTATGCTCCCTTCGATTTTTAGTGTATTAAGTCAAGTGTTTTAGTTTAGTGTTTAGTTTCTGGTGGACTTACTGGAGTTTCTTCGTTCTAAAGTTTTTTAATTATGTACGAGTTCTTCATACAGGGTCACTGTAAAATAATATGAAAGTACTTACTTACCATATTTCAGCTGTTGATTGAATTAGTTAAGTTTCACATTATAATAATTTAGTTTCAATTTCACTTGTTTTTGCTTTTAACGCAGAACAAAATGTATCGATTCTTTTTTATTCTAATCGACTTCTTGAAGCGCGCCCTTTTCCCATTGGGGTTTCACTTTGAAGTACTTATGCAGCTGAGGTTATGTTGCTATATAGTATTTACCCACTTGTGCTAAATATTTCTAGTTGTTTTCGAGTACCTATTGATAAATAGTAATATGAGATTTCATGCTTTGACACTATTCACATACATACATTGAGTGTAATGTATAAGCTATGTTTAATGTAGGCTCGTTGTTAACTTTTAGGTTATTATTACGGTATTTAGGGTATTTTTCTTAGTCGTTTTTTACATACTACATAAAGTTAAGAACTTTCTTATATGGGAATTTACTTTGTCTTTCAACAACTTTTGTCTGAAGTGGCGACGCCCTTCAGCTGATGAAATATCTTATCAACGATATCTATATCAATGTAGTGAAGCAGCAGACATGATGTCAAAGGCTTGCATTTTTGTTGTAACAAAATATTGATATTCAAAATTAGATTCAATAAGGCATAAAACATTATACACTTTAGTTATGTCACTTAATTTTACACTATTTATTTTGCTCCTTTATATTATTTTGCTCCTTTCGTTCATCTAGCATGACATAGTCAATTGTATAAAAATCCAGTGGCTTCGCTGTCTGGGTCATGTTGAGCGAATGAAAGAAGGCGCAGCGGCTAGAAGGTTGTTTTATTCGAGCCACGGTGGAGTAACACGCAGAAGAGGACGTCCTAATCTCCGGTGGAAAGACCAGGTGCAGGGAGACCTGACTGCACTTGGCCTTATCAACTGGCGCCAGCGACCGCATAGCATAGGTGACTGGCGAAGTTTTATCGAGGCGGGCAAGACCGATCATCGGCTGTAGTGAAAGTATAAGAAAGAATTAGCTTGTAATTTAGTGATATCTAATTTTTCTGTAGGGGTCAGCTTTGAAATCAACAAATAGAGAGAGGGTGGGTGTCGATTGGTTTTTGTTTTCAGATTTTTCCAGTATTTAGTGTAGAGCGAATATTTGTAGTGTTCTTAAATTCTGATGAACAAATTTTAATGATTTAATGTCAAAGTATCAAGTTTACTCGCACCACATCTATCTATCTCTTTATCGGTGTCCTGTGTGATTGCATTCCCTCTCTCATTCTCCCTCCTTCTTCCTCTTACCTATTAATCTTCCTTCCATTCAACACAATGCTCTGCATTCATAGGGGTACACCCTGTGTGTTGAATGTATCAATAAAAAAAAAAAAAAAAAAAAAACATATTCGGAGTGCTTTTGTGGCATCTTGGCTGGAAAAACAAAGTGCTTCAGAACATTGTTCATGCTTCTATGGGTCTATGGGCAAACGTTTGATACATAACTTGATTGATGACAGTAGGAGGAATTTAGATATACATAATTAAGTAATAAGTCGACATACTCACAGTTCATTTAAAGTGATTTGTGTAGATCTTTGGGATTCTGCAATTGTTGTCATGCTTCGTTATTTTCTCTTGCAGAACGTTACATTACTTTACAGATCAAATCTCTTTGCTCGCTAGCATGGGATCATCGCCTTAACAATACACAGGGTGCGAATGTATGTGGCTAACATGACTATGTAAGTGAGTATGTGATAATTTGGGCATGTTTTAAAACTCGTAATTATCGAAAATTAAAATGAAATGCGATGCAATGAAAGACACAATTAATGAATTTTAAAAGCTGCTACCTATCAAGAATCAGTTTCCTATTGTTTTCATGGTTATTGAAAACTGCAGTTGATATTGTAAAATAATATGAACATTTGGTGTAAAGTGTGGCTATTGTTGGCAGGTGTCACCACGTATCTGAAAGCATACAATATACATACATATGTACATATACCACATACATATGTATGTGTGTGTGTATGGATGTATTTATGAATGAATGAATAAGAATGTGTGTTATTGTGTGTGTGTGTGTGTGTTGGTGTGTGTGTGTTGCATTGTGTTGTGCATGGCATTATGTCATTTGTCACTATATTTTGTTGCTGTGCTGCTGCTACTGCTGCTGTTCTGTTTTTGGTCTTTGTTTGTTTGTCTGTCAATTTGCACTGACTGACATTAGACACATTTGTTTAACAAATTTGTTAAATAAGGTGTTGCATGTTTGTGCACTCACTATCGCAATTTGATGCTGTTGTTATTGTTGTTGTTTCTTAGTTGGTTATTTGATTTTGTTGACTGAAGTTGTATACGATTTCATGCGGAAACAAATTTGTAATTCAATAGTGTTTGTGTTGTGGGTATTGGTGTGATGTTGTGGTGTTAGTTAGCTGTTGGATTGTGTTGGCTGGCCTCAATACAACAAGCAACCAAAACACACAACTTGACACAGTGAAGTGTGACAAATTTTTGTACGAATTGTTCAAAGTTAATGGAATTATATATTTTTTTTCTATAACTAGTCAAATATAATTTAATTAAAATCACGGTTTTCTTTTTGTTTTTTGGTTTAACTAACAAAACTTTTGCTGTTAAATAATACTTATCTATTAAAAAATAATCAAAGTTTAAGTACGTGAAATATTTCAAGTTAAATCATTATGCTGCTTTATGTAATTTTCTTTTATCTGAAAAAGATATAGAATATTATCTTTTGAATTTTGCAATTGCATCTTTTGTGTGAATGCAATGAATTGTAAAAAATAATTGAGTATTTCGTTCCCCTTCATGAAAGAGAAGCAGCATGTCTCAAGTTGACAACATAATCAAGTTATCATTATTTTCTTACGTTTCGTCGTCATTTTTTCTATTCTAAAGTATACTAAATTTGATAACGAGAACCGCAGCAAACTTCAAGCGCAGATGCGCTGAAGCAGAAATACATAGTATGTAGATACGAAGGATCTTTTCAGTATCATTTTGATGCTATGTTAATTTTATATTAAGGTGCAACGAAGCAGAAGCTTCTACTTCTTAAAATAATATTGTTGTGACTAGACTAGAGTTTAGTAATAAAGACATTAAGAAGATGAAGAGGAAGAAGAAGCAGCAGCAGAGGCCAAAGCAGATACAGTCGAATGATTGTCACTTTGTACGACGACTCTGTGTGACACTGCGACACATGCAAATTACGTATTGCCAGCAGGAGCAGCAGCTATTTCGACTCTGGTCTCGTCTATACATAAACTTGTCAGCAACGCATCTGACAGATTTATTTTTTATATCCGACAAAAAAAAAAAAGAAAAGAAAAGAAAAAAAGAAGCACCAACACCATGGAAATTTAATACTAATATCCAGTGAATATATCTCAGTGTATCTCTCAATTGATACTCAACATCAGATGCGATGCCATTTTGTGTGCGCTGCCATTGTATTTAATTTGTGATTGATTTGGTTTATTGTGCATGTGACAGATTTATTTGCTTTGCCGACAGCTGTGTCACTTGCGAATACACAGGCAGACAGGTAGACACATACACACTCCATTCACACAAAGTCCATACATTTCCATATATTTCAGATATGCATGTGTACTTGTGTAGGTAAATTTTTGACGCACTTTATAAGCCAAATATATGAACTTAGCATAGTATTATTTGAAGTCGGAAAAATTTTATATGTTTGGAAAATGAAATCAGTTAATTTTTAGTATTTTATTTTGGAAACAATATTCAAATTTATCAGAAATAAGTTGAATTTTCGTACCTCACAATTTAAGGATATTAAGTACCTTGCTAGAGCCGAAACCCTAATTCTTCTTAGTGGGGTACAGTAAACCTAACTGATCACAGCACACTTAACCTTTAGCATCTACATACGTCCTGCTGAGTGGTGGCAACTCTTCTTTTCTTCTTTAATAGCACGACAGCCCCATTGAAAGACTATTGCCGAGATTTTTGCATCCATACATGAATGGAAGGGACCTGCAGGTTTATACCGTATCCGCAAGAAATTGTGCTTCTGTGATTTGTCCCGACATTTTTCCAAGATTTGATGCGGGTCACTTTGCATTACAGTCGAGCACACTACTAACTACGCCACGGAGAATTGGCAATAAAAGCAACAGGTTTAATTTCGAAGCTTTTAGATTCATAGAATTTTACGAATAAACTTTTCTCTATAACAGTGACAGCCTACTGGTACGTCACGGAAAAAAAATTTGAAATTGTACATTTGTTAGTGTTTCCAAAAAGTTTCTGTGCTGTATAAATGTTTCAGGCGTAGAAATATTTGCGACAGAAAGAGAAAGCGACACCTGCAAGTACGTCTATCTCAGTAGGGTTAGCGATGCCGGCTGTCATTGCTCTAAATATGTATGAAGAACGAACTAAAGTGGTCATTTATAATCTTTAATTATAAAACATGAACCAAACTTGTCGTTCATAATTTTCACACTTTCGCATGAAGTCTTCGGGTCTTCTTAAACAAGAAAACAAAAAAAAAAAAACCACCCATGCCCGATATATGAAGTTATAATGTGTCGCAAATTGCAATAAATAAAGAATGTATCACAAAATTTAAAACTTCCTGCGAAAACAGAAAATTCACCGATCACCACAAAACTGTTGATTCCCCACAATACGAGGAATTCCCCTCGAGTTAGCATCCCTGATTCAGGCATTCCTCCAAGAGAGTAACAGACAGCAACAGCAAAACACATTATAGTTTCAGTCGGCGAGCTTGTAGAAAGTCTTGTGGAAGCCGAGCTGCAGGGGAATAACTAAGTGGATTAGAGAACGTCCGCTTGATATGTATAATGGTTAGCTGCAATTATGAAGTGAACTCGTCACATAGAATACTACAATCTTGAACAATGCTTATCGATTTGGAGTGAGCAGTCTCGGAAGGTTCACGGGAAACATCGAATTACTGGCACGTTATAAGGGCAAAGGAACATGGGGACTGTATATGCCGAAATTTATTCTTAATTTCTTCCGTTAATGTCTACCGCGTCATAGCTCATCAATGACGCCTATGTGTTAGGGCGTGGAATATATAGTAGTAATTTAAAGTAAGTACCTTTAAGGTCATGGGTGGAGGAGATTCCGCGTGAAGCTGCTGTCATCTGTATGGAAATATCCGAAATATAATTGGATTTCAGAATCTTCGTAAAGTGACAGTATGATTTCGGATCGTAAAGATATCGATTCGAAATCTTACTGCAACCTCAGAAAATAAGAGACATGCCCTCACATATTCTCACATCAATTATGAGATTTTTATATAAAGAATTAATAACTTGAACTTTACTAAAGTGAAGTTTTCCACTCAGCAGCTATACTGCAACTCCGCTTATATTTTGTTTCTTTTAAATTTCTAGTGCTGCTGCAAGCGAAAGTTTTGGTTGCTTTTGAAAAGAAACATACATAAATACAGCGATAAGCAAAACTTAAAAACTTAAAATTCAAAAAGTCTGAAATACCTGCAATCACCCTTCAAAAAGCAAAACACAGAATTTTCTATAGAACTTTAATTAACTTAAGTAATATTTGCAAGTATTTTACCTTTTCATTTTTATTTAAAGAGAGTGGAAAAAAGAAACGAGTGGACATGAGCTTCTTTTTCTTTGAAGGAAGCGAGGCCAATCAACTGCAAACATTTTCTATTTTCTCCTTTGATACGCTTTGACAATTATTATTTTTTTTTTTACCGTTAACCATCAACATCATAGATGCAGGAAGTTGCGCTGTTGCTGCAAAAAAGGTAACAATCTTTTCAATACCTTTTCAAATTTTGAGTGGATGGAAAAAGAGGAAGAAAAATGAAGAAATTTACGATATGATATAAAAAACAGCAAGAGATACAATAAAAAGTAAAAGGATGAAGATGAAATGAAAAAGCATGAGAAGAAAATGAAGCTCCTGGCGAATGCTCACTGCTGGCGAATGTTTGCATGGTGAATGGTGTCATTTGCTCAAATTGATTCAGGAAAACAGACATGCCGACAAATTTCTTCATTTTTTCTTTAGATACATATATAATATTTACTACTTATATTTTTATAATATTTTTATATATTTTTCATTTTTCTTCCGCTTCTGTTGGGAATCAATTTAAGTATTTTATGAAGTTCTGGAATCTTCTTTTGCGTTTTCATCGTTTCATTTAAACTTTTATGCAAAAGTGCTGTCGCTGAAGAAGAAAGCGTACAAAAAATGCACGCATTTGAATTGAAGATAAAGAATGAATGAATTTTATTTTATTCTGCGAAAATTTATGATGCTAAACGAAATGGCAACGGAAATTGATGTATTGAATTTTGAAGTTTTATGTGTGCGAAAACGTAATGAAAAAGTATAAAAAATTGTTAACTCTGGCTCTGGAAAAAGATTGGCTATGGGTGGGTGAGATTGAAATCTACTTCACATGTGGAAAAACAAATTGAACAGAAATTTAGAAATAATGTTTACTGTGAAAAAGTCGTTTAGAAACTAAATGACTAGAAAACCTTTTTTCGAAAAAATGAGAATCGTGAAAACACCTAGTCCCGGAATACAGTCATTAGTTAGCAAATTGTATAATGGTGTCCAAGGGTTTAACTAATGCTTCGTATTCACAGAGCTTCGGTCAACCAAAGCAATGAACAAAAGGAAAATATGGCAGATCTGCTAAATTTGTGGATTGTGTGGAACACATTAATGTTTTATTTATTTTTGTGTCATCGTATGCATTTTAGTGGCACTTTATGTCTGCCTCTATTTAATTCAATATACGAACTGAACTTAAAAATTTTTATCGCTTAATTCTAAACCTCGCTCTGCCCATGCTGCGAGAGCGATCGAGCTGACGTCGGCGTTCCCACGGGAACCAACCTGTTGACGTGCAGCGCTAGACGCAACGTCAGCGGAATGTTATTTTAACGGATGCATTTTGCGATAATTAAATTATTATTTTTGTGGATAACTTAATTTAATTTAACTTATATAGTTTTGGGGGGAAAAATGCTGGCGATTACTAAAAACTTGGTGCCGACGATCAACAATAATATTTCAGACTTAATATTTTGTGGGCCTGTAAACAATCAAATAATTTTCAAAAAACGAATGTGGATTCTATTTCATCAGCATTAGCTGCAATAATGATAGAATACAAGTGTCGCCGCCAGTTATTGTACTAAAATTACTCTCTCCATCTTTCTCTTTCGGTTTTTAATTTTACATGGAAAACAACAACGATTTGCCTCTTCTTATATCTCTCCGTTAAGTGAAAAAGTACTATAGCCAGTCAGATTTGGAGCAATCTGTTTTTCTGTTGGTTAACCAATTTCTTTGTAAGGCTTAACCATTGGTTAACTAAAGACTGAAAAAGTGTTTTTAGTTAAATCCTTGTCATTAGTTAACTAATTTCTATCTGTGAATCAGATAGCCTTAGAATCAGAGAAACGTAAGATTCATCAAGTAAAATTATAGGCAATCACAGCTTCGAGCCAGCCTTATGCCAATAATCATTGAACAGCTCACCTGGACTTGAATTGAGGTAGTCAGATTAAATGGTCAATGGTGAAGTTTGGTGCCATACTTAAATTAAACGAAATAAAATAAATCGTGTTGGAAAATCAGTATTCAAAGTACAAACAAATATTTGTAGTAGTATTACATATAATGAACAGTGCTAATTTGACCGGTAACTGCTTTTGCTTTTTATTATTTATCTATAAATTTTTTAAAAAGTAATTTTAGGCAGAGCAGGAGTGTTTTTGAAGTTTACTTAGTTTTGAAGTTTATCTCGTTAGAATCGTTTTTATATTTTCGAGGGGGTAAAAGATGATCGAGGCAAAACAGAAATTGCCACGGAAATGATACTATCTATCAATCAAGTATGAAAAAATGAGGAGGCATATGCATATACACATAGAGGATGGGCAGCACTGATACATCCACATGTATCCTTACTTTACTTACTTTTACTTTTAATGGCACAACAGCCCATGGAGGGCCTAGGCCGAGCTTTTCGCATCCACTCATGCTGTGCGTGTTATATTTGTACATGAATGGAAGGGACCTACAGTTTAATGCCGAATCCGAACGACGAAGTGAAAAGCTTTTCATAGGCAATTTTTACTCTTGTAGGTTTGCCATTGCCTGCCAAGAGGTGGTGACGTGTAGAAAAAATATTTTTTCTACTTTTTGATTTTGCCTGTGCCGAGATTCGAACCCCGAACACTCTGCGTAGCAGTCCAACGCACTACCACTACACCACAGCGCCCACGTATCCACGAGTATGAATTAAACTCAATTGATAAAGGGCGCTGATTCGCGTATGAATCAAATTTAATTTATAGAGGGTGCTTTCTAGTAAAATTTGAGATTTGAAACAAAAATTTTACATTCAAAAAAAAAAAAATTATTAAAATTATTATTATTCTACATACAAGATCTGAAAGAATGAGCCAGTATAGACTGAAAAAAAACAAACGCGAGGCGCAAACAAATGGCGATTGCGTTAAGATAATATATCCAGCAAACTACGGCTGAGAGACAGCGAGTATGTAGACTTCGTCGAAAAATGGAGGCCCACAAAAATTCAGATTCTGCAGTCGTTAAAAACCAGCACCGAGAAATCGCGAGAGTGTAGACTTCGCAAGCAACTTGATGCACAACAGAATTCAATTTTTATTGAAAACCAAATCGCAAAGACTAATGCGGTTCTCAGATTATACAGCACCAGGCAGTCGTTGAGATTGCCGAACTCTCTGCTTCTCAACGAAAGAGAAGGACAGAAGATTTACTTGAAAATTTGCCTGAAAATCTTTCCATCGTGGAAAGAAAACAACTCGCATCAGCACAACAAAACATATACGAGATTTTCTAATTTTCTAGTCAACCTCGTAACATTCGCGAGGTTTTCAAATCGGCAAGTGGTAAATTTTCCACCTGTTGAGATCATGCAACCTGAATATTTTTATAATGATGATGGTAAAATTATAATTATAATGATATAGCAAATAAATTCGCATGCTTTGAGTATAAATATTTTAATGGAGATGATGATTTTGCAGAGGGCGTTGCATGCATTGGAAATGCAAACGATCAAAATGAAGTTAATCCAGATGTAGCACAGCTGGGACCAGAGAATCATCCAACTGAACTATACAAGGCTTATCGTTTGCATAAATCAGCACATCGTTAAAAATTCTTTCCGCCATGCCTTTAATGTCTGCTATAGACTCTGGTTTTTACAAGATTACTAAACCTGACCTGAAAATCCAAAAGGTCAACGTTCGGAAGAAGTAAACTTCTGTAGAGCGTCCCACTGACGCCCACAATTTTTTATTTATCTTTGGTTGAAGAAATTTTTTTTATTTCCACAAATTTTTTTTTCATGTCTACACATTTTTAAGTAATTTTCCGATTAAATAAATTTAAGCTGCTTATTTACTGTGCGAAATGTTGTTATTCTGATTATTCAAAACGATTTGGTCTGATGCTTCTTTTGCGTAGCTACTTTAACAGGATTTTATGTGCACAATAAAATATGGAAAACTCGCTCAAAATAAATACATAAATCTAAAGAAGTATGAAATAAAAAACAACCAACTTAAGTGGGATAAACTTAGTATCGCAAAGCTAAAAATTACAAATGAAATTCATACAGAAAATAAAAGCATAAAGATGAGACGAATTTTTATTAACAAGCAACATTCAACTTCTTTAAATAGCCAAGAAAGAGAGAAGGATGTGGAAGGAAGTGTATGTATTCACATACAAAATATTTTTGCACATTCTTTTCAGTTGATTGAGTTGCAAAATCTGTGGCCACAAGGAATCTGTGGCCACAGCTAAAGTCGAAAATTAAGAAAAATTAAAACTTATTGCATATTTTTATTGCATTTTTTGAAATCTTTCCAACTAACAATTCTCATAGTTTTTCTTTAATTATTAATCTGCTTAACAATGATTTAAAAACTTTCGATATTTTGTGATTTTTGATGAAAAATAAGCAATAAAATTTATTTTTCTTAAGTCGAGTTTAGCTGCTATTCCTTGTGATCACAGAAATATTTAACAGTTTCTATAAAATATCAATGCCATTTTAAATAGTTACTTTAAAAATGTACAATTCTTTATAAGATTTTTAAGTGCCACATAAAAAAAAACAAAACAATGAAATTATGCGCAAATGCAATGAATGTGAGTCTCTCAACGTTAAATGTCACGCCCGCATCATTTGTTGTTGTATGAAGTATGTGAAAAATGCTGCATGCAGCATGTGAAAAGTGCGATTATAAAATAAAAATAACTGCAACACTGCGCAAAAATTCAATGACCGCACTTAATTGCCTTACATGTCAGCTTAATGTGAGTGAGAGTATGAGCTTCCCGACATACGAAGACGTTCTGCCCGCTCACCCACTTTCTCGCGGCGGTGTTAGTGAAGTGGTTAAATGATATTGCCCATACAAAAGTGCGTCTGAAGTGCATCTTTCGATACAATTAATCGCATCCGTATTCGTTTGTTTTTATATTGCAGTATTTGATGCGCATTTTCTACGTTTCAAAAAGACGCGCACATGGTATAATTGTACATTTTTTACTGAAAACAAATGATATTGAAGAATAGACTCAATTTTGCGATCAGTCAAAGATAATCACATATACTTGATGTATGACGTATTCAAAGTGCTTCCAAAGTACTTTTAAATAAAGCGAGTACTTAAGTCAACATGAGGGCCAACAAGAACAGCGCCGCAAATTAATACTGGACAATTACTTGACTGACAAGGCGAAGTCTAGACTAAGCATTGAAAGAGAAAGTTCAGCGAGTTTAGCGATGCTTTATAACGTCATAAACAACTATAACGCGGGAAACTCCATCTGCAGAACCGAGGGGTCAGGCAGAAAAAAGTGTCTAATCTAAATAACCCAGAAGTGCTGAAAAAGGTTGTTAGTACATATCGGGTTAATCCCGAATGAATTAGATGAAGTATCCGAGCTCTTAGCTTAGCTATATCAATTGGATTTACCAATGTTTCTATTCACAAAAAACGAAGTACGGTCAATTATAAACAAATTGAAACTTGCTGGGGACTGATAAGTCGAAGTCTAGACCAAGCATTGAAAGGGATAATAACGCGGGAAACTCTATCTGCAGAACCGAGGGGTCAGGCAGAAAAAAGTGTCTAAATAACCCAGAAGTGCTGAAAAAAGTTGTTAGTTGATATCGGGTTAATCCCGAATGAATTAGGTGAAGAATCCGAGATCTTAGCTTAGCTATATCAATTGGATTTACCAATATCTCTATTCACAAAAAACGAAGTACGGTCAATTATAAACAAATTGAAACTTGCTAAGGATCCTGGAGTCTGATCTGATTGCAGGCAAAAATTCTGAAGGAATTACCAGAGCAAGCAATAACCTTCATAACCCTACTATACAATTCTGTGTTGAGAAGTAGCTTTGTCCCACCACAGTGGAAGGTTGCACAAATAAATATGATCCAAAAACTTGAGAAAAGTGCTGGTGATGCAAAGTCATACCGCCCCATAAGTCTGCTACCAATCCTTTTCTCACATGGTGCACTCACCATGCATTCTTTTCTAAATTTTATTTATTTTTAAATCTATTGTTAAATGTTTCAAAGACAGCTTGCTTTATATAATAAAAATAATAAAAAAAATAGGCGAATCCATTTCCCCGCTGGGCTTCTCTACTCCAGCTACTGCCGTTTTCCACACATACGAGCACATACTCAGCGATTTGTCGTTACTCGTATTTTATATTTTTAAAGTATTGTAGTGATAGTTTTATAAGTTTCATTCACTTGCATTAAAATGCTATAGTTTTTATTATTATTTTATTATTACAATGTGAAATTTTACAGTGGCAACAATGAATTCAATTGTTGTTGTTGCTGGCTGCTTCAATATTAGTGCTTCGAATTAACTAAGAAAATCCTATTAGTTATTTCGAGGAAGGGATGAGGGGAGGGCGGGAGCGGGGGGGGCGCAGCAAACAAACAATTTTATAGTTAACTTTCCCCTAGTGCGCACTGATGTTATTGCATTGTCTACACATACATACGCAAGAATCAAGTATGTAGTTAGATATGTATGAGAGTGTGTGTGCAAATGTCTAGCAAATTACTTACACTAAAATGGCAGCTATAAAGTCTGTAAGTTGTCAAGATAACAAACATTATTGCGGTACTTAAACTACGTTTATACATAGTGAGTTAAGTAGAGTTAAGGTAAAATAAAAAGTGAAGTGAAATTAATTAATTAAGTTCGAAAAATACATGAACATTTTCGAACTATGTATATATTCTTTAACTCGGTAGGTACATAATTTAAAGCTAAAATTTATTGTAGGTACAGGGTGGTTACTTTGTTTTATTACTGTACTGCCTTTCAATATAAAGAAGTAGAAGAAAGAAAGAGAACAAAATATTTGTGATTTCAATATGGAAAGGTTGTAACAAGGAACATACAGGGTAGGGTGGTCCATTTAACATTTGGAATTTAAACTAATGGATATTTTGAGTGTGGCAACTGTAATGTCATTTGTACTATGACGGATTTGTTTTATATTTGCGCTTAACAAAATAAGTCGATATGCGCTTAAATAATGGGGAATCTTCTATCAAAAGTGTAAGAAAATTACGTTCAAAATTCGGTAGAAGAGAGGCGCTTCCCGCGCAATTTGTTGATCAATTTGTGAAATGTGTGTGTGAAACTGGGTCTTAATTGGATAAAACAACAAGTTCTCGTACTCTTACAGTGCGATTCTTTTTTTCTTTCTTCTTTTAATGGCACAAACCCCATAGAGGGCCTAGGCGGAGCTTTTCGCATTCTCGCATCCTCGTATTCTTTGGCGAGCCGTCTCACACAATCCGTTGAACAAAGTTTTGCGTGGGAAGTTTCGAAATCGCGTTATCAGCCGTTTTGCTGATGTGAATAGGCCTCCGTTGGAATATTATTTGTAGGGAGCCGTTAAAGATAATTGTTACGCTAACCATCCAGCAACGATTGAGGCTCTTAAGGACGAAATTGGAGCAGCCATCGATCAAGCACAAGCTCCATGCAATCGAATATGTACTAAAAAATTGAGTTGATCGTATGGTATACTGCAAGACTAGCAGAGGAAACTTACAGTACGACATGTAGATTTTTCTGCAATGACCACGGGGAATGAGTGAATGCTTGAGGTTCCTGTAGTTCTAGTGAGAACACGAACTAGCGACATTAATAGTGCATCTTTGAAGAATATCTACCATGAAAATGGTTTAAGTAGAACGTAGAATAGACTTGTAGATCGTAGCAGGATCGTGTTTCAAGCAGTTGCGTGTGAATCAACAAGCTTAAAATTCTTGCAGAATGGTTAGGCTGAGCGGTGCACGGTATCTCTAAACCACTGCTTCGGTTCAAGAATGGTTACGTTTAAAAACCCAGCTGCTTAAAAGACAATCCATTATCGGAAAAAAGTTATGTCATCATAATACTATTCATAGATTCATATCTTTAAATGCTATTCGAGAATTAAAATTGGCAATAAAATCAGTAGAAAATTACACAGTTCACTTGCAATAGAAAAGTAAATTTAACGATCGTCTGATCAGCCTGTTCTATATATTGGGTCATATAAAGAGTATCTGAAGTTTTTCGTTACAAGATGATGTTGGTACCCACAAATCCGGCAACAGTAGCCCGACTATGTCAAACGAAAATATGTTTGAAATATGTCATTTCAGTCTTCTTTTTATGTAAAAACAGTTTTGTAATTCGTTGCTAGTGAAATATCTAAAGAAATACGCGATGTGATGTTTTATTACTATAGAAAAGATAAAACCGCTGCAAAAAACATGCTGAAAAATTTTTGTGCGGTTTACGGTGTGAAAGTCAACGCCGGACCCAGGAGTGGGTTGCCCGATTTCATTCTGGAAATTTCGATATCAAAGATGCACTGAAAGTCGATGTCATTTTGCAACTTGTGGAGCAAGAGTGACACGGAAGCTATCAGGAGATAGCGGAGGCACTAAACTTCAACCACATGACTGATTTGGGGGTACTAAAAACCATCTTGTATCAAAAACCGCGGATACCCAATACAATGTTGTTATTCTCTCTTTGGCAAACATAACACGTTCATTAAGACTGTTTAATACACTAGATATTATCTCTCAATATGAACTTCCCAAATCCGGAAAAATAATATTTCAAAATAAAAAATTAATTAAATTTAATTACTTCTTTTTTTTTAGCTCCAATTTTGTATATCACATTTAATTATTTAAATCAACTCGATATTTGACTAAGAATACAGTTTCAATAAAAATTCATTCAATTTTCATATTAATTTCTTCAGCCACAGTAAATAACTGTTGCTTGCTGCAATATTGCAAGTAGTGCACGATTAAAAAAGCATAAATTAGCAATACACAAGAGAAGGACTTACATATATTTTTCAAGACGTTTTCTTACATTCTATGAAACTTTAAAAGAATATGAAGTTAATTCCAACAAAATTTACTTAATTTGTATGGACATAAGTACTGTTACACACATTTGATGTTATAAAATTAAAAGTAATTAATTTTTTTGGACCAATTTTAAAATATATTTATTGATATACTTATTGTGTTCAAAAAGAAATTACTTATTTGAAATGCCCGCCTTTGGCCTTCACGCGCGCCTTAAGTCGCGCTGGCCAATCATCAAAAGCTGCACGCACCTCACGCATTGGAAAAGTGCTGACAGCACGAATCAAAGCAGCCTTCAGAGAACCAATGTTGGAGTATCTTTTGTGGCAAACCATGTCCTCCAAAACTGTCTATAATTTGTAATCCAGTGGGTTCAGATCAGAGCTACCAGACGGCCATTCTTCAGAGAAAATGATAGCTGGCAAATTATTTTGAAGCTAGGTCTGGGTTGTCTTAGCCTTATGGGCTGGCGCAGAATCCTGCTGGGAAGTCCACGGCTGGTTTTGGAACAGGGAATGGTTAAGTGGCTTCACAACAGCTTCTAAAACGGTTTCTTGGTAAACTCTGGCCGAAGTTTTGACCCGTTGTTCGCAGAAATGCAAATCAGTGACGTCATTGTAAGAGACACCTCACCAAACCATGACTGAAGCGGGGTGATGACTCTTTTCGACCCGTGATATAAGTTCAGATGCCTCCTTAGATGACCGTGCATACACCCTATCATTTTGCTTGTTAAATTTTTCCTGCACGGTAAAAATGTTTTCATCAGTAAACAATATTTTTCTGTGCAAGTTATCAACGTGTTTCACAAAAAGACGTTTGGATTTTTTTACCCTATTTTTTCCAAAGCTGCATGCAACAAATGTCCAATGCAACGTTTGAAGGCACCAAGTCCAAGGGTTTTTTGAATAATTCGACTCCTGGACTTTTGCGTGATATTCATCTCACGGGACATGATTTTCTGTTTTCGGAGCGGATTTCGCTGAATTCTTGATTTGACGGCTTTGATGACTTGCGGCATGTGAACTGTAGTTGGACGGCCCGACCGGTGGCGGTCTTTGATATCTCCAGTCTCCTCAAACAGTTTTATGCACAGGGAGACGAACATGCGACTAATCCCGAGTGGGCGGAGCGTTTTGAAAATATCGCCTTTTTTCCTTTCACACTTAAAAAGTGCTATAACAGCGATACGGCTCTCATTTTCTGACCACTCCATGGTGAAAGCTGACACAATTTTGAATTCTCTTTACAAACTAACACTATAGAGGTTAGCTTTCATAAACGATGTGGTATTAACAGGGTATGTTCAATTCTACTATTGGAATGGGTGTGTTGAATGTTGCAACAGTATTTATGTCCCTAATAAGTACATAAAAATATAAAATTTAAGCTGAAACATTTTTTTAAAATATTTAACTTCTTCTTCTGTTTTTAATGGCACAACAGCCCATGGAGAGCCTAGGCCAAGCTTTTTGCATCCACTCATGTCGTGCGTGTTATATTTTTACATGAATATTTTACTAGAAATAGTAAATTAAATTAAAAAAATTCCAAAAAAAAACATTAAAGGCACATTTCCTCTCTTCTTTTTTTTGTTTTATTTGTGTTTTGCTTGTGTTGCTTTAGAAAACTTTAGGTTCCTTTTCTCCAGTATGTAATCAATATTACCGAAAGCGAAGTCGTAAAAAGGCAAAATTTTCTTTTTCGACAAAGTATGAACGGAAATAGTCAATAAAAGCATAAAACCATTAGGGAAATATTAAAAAGACATTGTACTCTCATTGTAAGAAACAACGAGAAAGACAACAAAAACAAAAACAAAAAAAAAAAACAAAAATAATAATAAAATAAGTTAGTAGTAGAAGAAAAAGCAGTAAGTATAAGTGAGTGAGTAGTAAATGTATTAGTAGCAAACATAAAGCACCAAAAGGCAACAACAGCAGCAGCAATGTGATTTAGCGTTACTTGACTTACAGCGCGCACAAGGATATTTTCGAAATGTATGTAAGTATTGAGTATTATATTTCAGTTTAGTGTAGTAGCTGAAGAGGAAGATAATAAAGAGAAGAAAAACAAAACACCATAAAACAAAAGTTTAATGCACTTGCTGCAGGAGAGACTACCAACAACAACATCGAGACTGTAGCAACAGTTTGTGAATTGTGAAAGGATAATGAAGCAATTTCGACAGCATAAGTAGGAGAAATGTTGCAAAATATCCTGTTTCAATTAAAAGTAGAAGTAGCAAAAGATTGCAAGAGTATAAAGATTGAACATACAATGTGTGTGCGTGTGTGTGTGTCTGTAAGTATGCGGCAGAAGAATCGTTTCTCTCCAAGTAGCAATTTAGAGAAATGCGTATGTATGTAAAGAAGGAAACGGAAGCATTGAAATTAACAATCAACAATCATCAAAAAAAGAAACCAACCGAAGAACTGCAAACAAATAATGATTTCATTTAAAAATTAAGTGATAGATAACGATAGATAAGTATTAAGTACTTTAAATTGATAAAAATTTTATTACAAAAAAAAAGGGGGAAAAATTTAAAACAATAAATGTTTCAGTAATTGCACTTATGTATATTGGTTGCAGGTAGGAATTAATGATAAAGTATTTTGTAAAGGTCAAAAAATAAAGGTCAAAAATCAAATTTCAGACACTCTACAAAACATCCAGACTTGCATACATACCTAGGCATAATCAGTGTGGTTTGAATTATGGTTAAAGTTTGCATACCAAAATATAGCTTTCACATGCATAAATTTGTTCTTCACATTGTTAAATGTTGTTCACTTCTGACAAGAAGTTTTTTCGGATAAGCTAGTAACTGAAGTAACACTCATTTACCGTTCTTATGAGAAAGTATTTTATAGGGCAGAATGAACAAGCTACACCCTACACCTTCTATAATATATACTATAGAAAGTGAATGCCGAAGCCTAAGATGACGGTCACGTAGGTAGCAGGTTCAGGGGTCAACGTATTTAACTTATAGAAATTTTTGATCACAGCAAAATAGAGGTATTATCTCTCACTTGATAGGAAACATTTAATTGGCGATCAGAAAAAGAAAGAGTTACTGATTGGAGTTGAATCAGTAAAGACATAAGGGTACTGACTGCACTTTGTATGTTTTAAGGGCCGCATTTTTTTTAATTTTACGAACTAAAAACTCTCTGCAACAAGCTTTTTCCGCCAATTTTCGATTAGACAACGCTGGATTCTTCTCTAAGATAGCAGCGACTTTCTTCGCCTTTTGTGGAGACACGAAACCGCATTTCTTTCCAGAACCATATTTTCTAGCAACTGTTTGGTCTGTATTTAATTATTTTAAGAATCATCGAGACAGTGTTTTGTGCAACTTTCGCCTTATTTGCAATGGTTTTATGGCTCCACTGGGGATTTTCTCGAAATAATTCAACAACTAAATCACTTCCGATGCCATGACTCAACTGAAAGTTCACAAGTCAAAAAACATGTGATTGTATTTCATCAGAATTTCTCCAACGCAAAGCCTACTGTTTGAATTTTTTCATTCAGATGAAGAGTTTCAAAGCAGTGGTCTTTCAAATTATCCGATTTTTTCGATCTCACTCCCTATTTAGATTTTTAAATTAAATAAATTTTGCTGGATCGCTACCACGCCCTCCAGAAAAATTGTATTCTTATCTACGAAAAGTTAAATTGAATTGGACCGGCAGTACCCAAAGCGACAAGGAGCCTTTGCCAAGGGCAAAGATATAAAATGTTAAAGTATAATTGAAAAGAAAAGATAAATAATATAAGCATAAAGTAGTATCGCATCACACGTAGCATGCAACATCATCGTCTTTGAGACCATCGTCTAACAATACATACTTGTAGTGTTAACATAATTTAAAAAACATTTATAAAGGGTCTTTTTTTAGAAGTGTTTTTTTCAATCTGGCAATACTTTTTTCGGAGTTGATCTTTTTGACAGCTGTCACTTGATTTATGCTCAGTTTGGTTTGCCATTTCAAGAATTGAAGCCGATCGACCATCAACCACGTCGCACGTTCGGTGAATGGGCCCAAAACAAGATGGCCACCGATCCTGATTCTCACAAGAAAATTTTGTTCAGCGTTGAAGCTCACTTTTGGTTGAATGGGTACGTTAATAAGCAAAATTGTCGCATTTGGAGTGATCATAATCCACAAGCCACTGTTGAGACGCCATTACATCCTCAAAAAGTCACTGTTTGGTGTGCTCTATGGGCAGAGGGAATCATTGGTCCATATTTCTTCAAAGATGAAGCCGGTCATAATGTTACAGTCAATGGGGAACGCTATAGAGCCATGATTAATGACTTTTTCGTGCCTGAATTGGAGGATGTTGATGTGGACGACCTTCAGTTCCAACAAGACGGCGCTACATGCCATACAGCCAACGAAACAATCAATTTATTGAAGGAAACTTTTGGTGAGCGCATTATCTCGCGTCGTGGGCCTTTGGCGTGGCCTCCAAGGTCGTGCGATTTAACACCGCTTGACTATTTTTTGTGGGGTTATGTGAAATCGCCTGTCTACGCAGATAAGCCCGAGACGATTATTACGTTATTACTGACATATGTCCTCAATTGCTGCAAAAAGTGGTCGAAAATTGGACCTCTCGGCTGGAATTTATTCGAACTAGCCGCGGCGGCCACATGCCCGAAATCGTTTTTAAGACATAATGACAAATCATTATCTTTATAATAAAGCTAAATTCTTGACCATAACATTAAATTAAATACTTTTGTTTTCTTCTTGAAAACCATACTTCTAAAAAACACCCGTTATATGTAGTATGATATATTTTTTTTTTGTTGGTTTATAATCACAGGAACACATAGTTGGGCATATCTCACTCTCGAACATTTATCTACCTTTGCTTTTGATTATAACTGCTCTCTCTTTGTAAAATTCTTAATCACCATGCTCTCACAGATTTACTTTATTTATATTCTCTTTGTATGGGCAGTTAATTATACCGAACAATAAAAGGTAGGCTAAAAAGAAAGTTCAGAAAAGTGAGCTAAGTTTAACCAATTTATTTTCTTTGAAAGTATCAAAATAACTTTATTGAGTCAAATATTTTCCTTTGTTATTGACCACTTCTCGCCATCTTTCGGGCAAAATCATAATACAGTCCTTAAAAAATTACTGGGGTTTCTGCTCGAAAAACTTGGACAAGACCTTTTTGCAGTCCTATTGAAAATTAAATTTTACGCCATTACGATAATTCTGCAACGAGTGAAACAAATGATAATCCGAAGGTGCAAGGTCTGGGCTATATGGTGGAAGCATTAAAATTTCCCATCCAAGATCCCTCTGTTTTTCGGAGGTCCCAAAGAAGTATGTGGTCTAGCGTTGTCGTGATGAAATACGATACCCTTTCTGTACCGGACATTTTTCCTTGAGCGCTTCATTCAATCTTGTTAATTGTTGACAGTACAGTTCCGCATTAATTGTTTTGGCCATGCGGAAGCAGCTCGTAGTACAGAGGACCTTTGCAATCCCTCCAAATACTTATACTAAGCAAAACCTTCCTTGGCATCAGTTCCGTTTGAGCACTCTCACCTCGTTTTGACCATGATATTTTTCGCACATTATTATCATGGTTCGAGATCATTCCGTTTCAGAAGAGATTCACATACTTTTGGAATAGCCAGCCTTTTTTAAATGGTTCAAAACCTGTTGGTGAGCATTGCCCAGATCCGTAGTAATTTCGCGACTGCCTATGTGTCGGTCTTCCTCCACCTTTTCAACAATTTCGTCGACTTTTTCGGTGCATGGTCGACCAAATTTACGTGCGTCCTTTAAAAGCTGATTTTTTGCTACTAGGTTTTTGGCGTTTAAATTTCTGAAAGTTCACGCGTGATTCTTAATATGTGTCAAAGTAAAAAATGCTCAGTTTGTTTTCATCTTGCCATTTCATCATGAATAGACTTATAATATTTGCAAATTATTGAAATTTACTATCAAAATTCGTGCTCTGTGAAAAATTTCGCAAGCTACATCTATTTTATAGCTACCTCCATTTTAGCTCAATGGATGCATCCCGAAAAATGCACTGTTTGGTGCGGTTTATGGGCAGGCGGCATCATTGGGCCGTACTTCTTCAAAGACGATGAAGGCCACAACGTTACGGTCAATGGAGAAAGGTACCGGTACCGTTCGATGATAACAGACTTTTTTGCATGAAAATGCAAGAATTGGACTCGGCCAACATGTGGTTCCAACAGGACTGTGCCACATGACACATGCCACATGCCATACTGCACGCGAAACTATGCATCAATTGAGAGAAGAATTTGGTGAGCAGTTCATCTCACGTTTTGGTGCAGTCAATTGGCCACCAAGATCGTGTGATTTGACCCCGTTGGACTATTTTTTGTGGGGCTATGTTAAGTGTCTTGTCTATAGGGACAATCCAAACACGATTGCTGCTTTGGAAGCCAATACTGAACGCTCCATTGGTGAGATTCCGCCCGAAATGTTTGAAAAAGTGTGCCAAAATTGGACCTTCAGAATAGACCACTGTAAGTGTAGCCGCGGGCAACATTAAAGTGACATTATCTTTTTGTAAAATTTCAGGGTTTTTTTGATTTTCAAAAATCAAGCTCTTAAAAAATTACCCTTTAAATAACAATTTCAAGAGCGGAACCGATCATACCATTTTCCAGCAATCATTTGCGATAAAGTACCTTCTCAAAGGTTAAAAATTGCTTATGATTCTCAGAGATGTGAACTCTATGCAAAACAAAACTCCAGGGAAACTTTATCAATAGGTGATGGAATTTTAATAATTATTACTAGTATTAGTACAGTATCGTAAAACTAAATAACATCTTTATAAGTAAATACTTAGAAATGAAATATTTACAGAATAAAATAAGGTAGAATGAAATTTTGAAATATTATTATTTGATGAAATGTAAGGGTGAACAATAATAAACAAGTGAAGCAATGGGATATCGACAGTAAGGTAATTTAAGGATATCAGGTAGGGTGAGTAGAGAATAAAAGGGTCTTTCAGCTTTCTCCTTCAAAATTTTAGTTTCTTATTCATTTGGTGGTGATAGTTACATACTTGTTCAATAGTTTTCCTATGGAGATTACTTTTTAGTATTTTTTCCTACGGTATGTGCTACATACAGTATAAATTTAATGCTACCTCTTCACATCATATCATTGAGGTTAGCTCACTCCTATTTTCCCTGAGCTAAGACTGAAGCGTAGTTAGGTATGCAGCGACCGCCTCACATGATATGAGCCTTGAAGAAGGTAGAAGTTCGTTACAATTTGCTACTTTTTAATTAGTGAATATATTATGCAAGAGAGAAGGATAGAGAGATCATGACTTCAATGAAATGCGTTTGCTTGCGAGGCCGGTGGCACCGGTGCCACCAATTTGCAGCTTTAAACGTTTTGAGTTATTTATTATATCAATTTGTAAACCATTAATCTATATAGAAAATTAGAAAATTAACCATTTCTACCTACATATTCACACAGCGAGACCAATTTCCGACTTTATTGACAATGAATGTAGCTGCACGTTGAAAATAGCACAATCAAGAACTGGCCATGGAACTGTTACAGACTTGCCCGCCACAGCGGCAAGCTTCTGTCTCTTCTCTCTCGTTCACGAATCAACTTGCCGGAGAGAAATGTTTCGGTGTAAATGGAGATATACAATCCATTTATAACGTTATCTTCTTTCTACGCTTTTTTCTACGTCATCTCACAATTAAACTATTTATGGTATTTAATACTTACATTAGTTTAACAAATGTATAAACATTTCTTTAAATCTTCCCGTTTTCCGTTACAATGAGACATCAAATAAAATTGTAGGTATCACCGATTTACATATGTACATAATTTTATTTATGCGTGCAATATTTATTTATTCAAACTGAGTATCTGCCTCATTGCAGAGCTGCAGTTGCCGAGAGCTGATGATGATCAAATAAACTACAATTACAGTCAGCAGCAACAGCAACAGCAACAGCAGCAGTAGCAGCAGTAGCAGTAGTAGCAGTTATCAAGCTACCAGCCAACCAACAACAACAGCAGTCCCTGGTCAGTCATTTTGGCTACCGTTACTGCTACATAAGGACCAAGGTACCGCATGAACAATTTATGAGCTGTAGTTGCCATCGTTAATTGTGGTCAATAAAAATATGAGTCTGTCGCTGTATCTGTCTGCCGTTTCGATAAAGTTATTTACAATTATGTACAGTGAGATAAAACACAGAAAGATGAATACATACATATGGTATGTATGTACATACGCTGCCTTAATTTGCTAAAGCCCTAACAACAAATTTTCCAAAATAGAGTTTTTCATGGATGATGATTAAGCGTATTTATCTGCATCTCTGTCATACAAATTTGGAGCCATCAGCAAAAACTTGCGTCTCTTTTCTTTAACTTTAAATTAAAATTTTTGGAAAACAATATTGAAAATATTAAAGTTTCAAATATTTTATTGCTTCTCCTGAAAAAATTGGTAAATATGTTTAAGGGCAAATAAGAGTAGAGATATATATAGGGTGGTTCATGTTTGGAATTTAAACTACTGATTATTTTGAGTGTGACAGTGTCGTTCGTACTATGACAGAAAATTAGTTTTATATTTGAGTTTAATTGCGAAATGGGTCAATATACGCTCGGACAACGTTGGAAAATACTACTTGACAAATGGTGTATCTTCTACCGAAAGTGTAAGAAAATTACGTTCAAAATTCGGTAGAAAAGAAGCACCTTCCACGCAATTTGTAGATCAATTTATGAAACGTGTGTGTCAGTGGCATAGCCAGGGGGGGACCCGGGGGGGGATTGTTAGGTCGGCAATGTCCAAAGCACGGAAAAAATATTATAATTACCTGAGTAGGTGTGAACGTCTAAAATTATACTTTCATTTGTTTTCATTTGCTTTTTGCACGATGTGTTGGATGAAGTGGATGCTACACAAAAATAGTTGCAAACTCCAGGACTAACTGTCGATAAAGTAATAGCGAAATCCTCTTCTCTAATTCTCTTTTTACAAGAAAAGCGGGAATGTTTAGTGGAAGGTGCATTGGAGTAGGCTAGTATTATTTGCCCAAAGCTCGGAATAAGTATCAGCCGGCGCATAAGGTACAAGAAAAGAATGCCGGGTGAAACGGAACGAGATATTGGTTTAACTGCTAAAGAAGAAAACAAGAGGACGATGCTTGAATGCATCGATCGTTTCTCGACAGAATTAAAGTCTCGAACCATGGCATTCAATGATATAGCCGATATCACAATTAGCGAACCGAAAACGTTGCGAATGGTCATGCGGCTTCAGCTGTTGCACCAATTGAAATTTGTACGGCTTCAGGCTTCGTACCGAGGTCTTTATGCAAAATGTTATTTCAAATACAGATGACTTGCACGAATGAAGAACTGAATATCAGTGCAAAAAAGTTGGCTTCACACTACGATGAAGTTGTAGAAGAAGAACTTAAAGTAGAAGTACAAAGACTTCGTTGACAAATTAAGGCAGCAAACATTGAATTTAAAGTCGCAATTAAATGGACTACGCTTGATATGCTAACTTTTATTGTAGAATAGGGCTTTATAGAGTCTGTTTCAAACGTATCCTTAGCTCTTCAATTGTTCTTAACAGTTTGTGTCTCTGTGGCTTCATGCGAAAGAAGTTTTTCATAGGTAAATCTAATTAAATCATATTTAAGCTCAACTATGTGTCAATCTAGGATATGCGACCTAGCCATTTTTTCTATAGAAATCGAATTTTCTAGCAAATTAGATTTCGGCAATGTTATTTCAGAATTTGCTGCGAATAAATGCATAATTTTTAAAATAGGTTTTTAAAGCTTCAATTGCCTACATACAACAGCAATTAAATAGTCATTTAAAAAAAAAAGTTCTATGCAAACAAATATCTTCCAAGATCTTTAAGAAGAACATGTTGTAAATAAAAATTTCCCTTATTGGTCTCATACTCGTAGAGGTTTTAACTATTTTGTGGCTTAAATTAAGTGCGTATTAATTTAAGTTCACTCATCTTTATGAATTCCTGAATTATCTACTTTCTTTTAAATAAAACATAATCGTACATACCTACACATAGTATAATTCTTTCAAAAGAAGAGGGGAGAGGGGAATTATAGGGTGACACCATTTAGGTGTGCTCCGGGTGTCACCCGATCTGGCTACGCCACTGGTGTGTGTGAAACTGAATCTTTATTGGATAAAACTGATATAGTGCACATAATCAGAAAAATTACTGCTGTTGTTCAGAATGTGTAAAAAGAACTAACCACATCTACTCGCCAGGAATTGAACATTTCGCCAACTTCTTTGTTGTGAATTTTGCATAAAGACTTCGGTACGAAGCCTGAAGCCGTACAAATTTCAATTGCTGCAACAGCTGAAGCAACATGACCATTCGTAACGTTTTCGTTTCGGTTCGCTAATTGTGCTCTGGAACGCTTGGAAGAAGATGAGCATTTTTACCGAAAAATCATATTTTCTAACGAAGCTCACTTTGACCTCGATGGTTACGTTAATAAGCTAAATTGTCGCATCTGTTGCTCAGAAAATCCATACACGATTGTTGACAAGCTAATACACCCCCAACGAGCAACTGTTTGGTGTGGTTTTTAGGCCGGCGGTATCATTGAGTCACTAATTGAATGTGACCTATTTTAGAAGATGTGGACTTAGAGAATATTTAGTTCCAACAGGGTGGCGCACCGTGTCAAATCAAGTAATTAACCAGCCGTTTTGGTGATGTTTACACGGTTGCGATTTGACTCCATTGCACTATTATTTGGGGGGAGCCGTTAAAGAGCACTGTTACGCTAACCATCCAGCAACGATTGAGGCTCGTAAGTACGAAATTGGTGCAGCCATCGGTTAAGTACAGTTCCTTAGAGTTGAAAATATACTGAAAAATCGGGCTGATCATATGTATGCCCTACTGCAAGGCCAGCCGAGGAAGTCATTTGACTGAAATAGTGCTCCAGAATTAAACGAAAGGATTTGTACTTTCAAATAACAAAAACGACATTGAAAAGAGAAATTAAAAAAATTTGTTGTTTCTTATTTACCTACATCAAAATCAATTTCCAAATTATATTATATATGCTCCACCCTGTATATACATATATACAATTCATATTTACATAAATAAATACAACAGATGATTTTTAAAGGTGCATTATTGCTGCGTTTGCGTCTGTGACTCTTTTGTTGTAATCATTTTGCATTGTAATGCTGTTGTTGTCGCTGCTGCTGTTGTTGTTCCTGATGATGAAGCTATAAATGTGTAATTTTTGGGCTGCTGTTGCTGTTGTTGCTGCTTTTGTTGTTGTTAACGAGTATGTAAATAAATTAATTAAAACTGAAGTTGGCAGCTTTATCAGTTGCGCCAGTCAGTTGGTTGCCTTTTGCAATTGCAATTCAATTTTTAGTTGCTGTTGTACGAACTCAACACACTTGGTTTGTTTAACATTCGGATAATACTTATTACACCTTGAGATACATACATTTACTCTTACATATGTATAGCCGTCATATATACATATACATATGTACTATGTACATTAAGTTTTAATTATAAATGTCAGAGAGATATAATTTTCATAAAGTTTGACTTCCAAAGGGAATCAATTTTTAAATTAAAAATAAATGTTTACACTAGAAAAAAATTATTCATTAACGAGTACTCGCATAAGTACTCGTGTATATACTCACAAATAGTTAACCTTTTGAGAAAACTACAAGGACTGCAGCTGCGGTATGTACTCGTAAAGGAAGAATAAAGTTTTCAATTTGTTCAGTGGCTGCTGCTTGTTAACCCAATTTAAATAAAAGTTTCAGCTTTCCCATGCACATACAATGTTAAATTTTCATGGCATGCAATTAAAGGCAAATTGGTTTAAATTTGGTGGATTATAGGTGGAAACTTTAAGTGTAGAAAAGTACTCGTTTCTCGTTGAGAAATTAATACACTAAAAAAAAAAAATCTGTTACTAGAATATGAACAAATTGAAGGTACCTTTGCCAAGGTACTTTTACGGACTGGTGGATTCCGGCTGATTCCGTTTTCTTTTCAGAATTGTCCGTGATTCTGGGCCTCGAAAAGCAAAAAAGATGTAAAATTATCGTAAATTCTATTGAAATTTGCCTATTTTTCCATATGCTTTTTCAAAAAGTTTAGGTCAGCTCTAGTCTCTGAAAAATATATAAGGACCTTATAGGTTATAGTTTTTATATCAAATCTGTTAATTTACCTATGTACTTATATGAATTTTCCATTTCAAATGGAAAATAAGAAGATTTACTATTTTCAGTTAATTTCCATAACTATGTACCTTCTAGTAAATAAGCATACCTATTTACCTGATCTTTAAGAAAATTTTTCTTCTTCTTCTTTTAATGGTGCAACCGCCCATGGAAGGGCCTAGTCCGAGCTTTTCGTACCCAATCATGTTGTGTGGGATATATTTTTGTACATGAATGGAAGGAATCGAATCCGAACGGCGAAGTGAAAAGCTTTTCATACTAGGCAATTTTTACTCTTGTTGGTTTGCCATTACCTACCAAGAAGTGGGAGCCGTGTAAAAAAATAGTTTTTTCTACTTTTTGATTTTTCCTGTGCCGAGATTTGAACCCCGGATAGCAGAAGTAGCAAAGTAACAAAGTGAGACGATATAATTTCAAATTTTTTATGTGCAATTTGAAAGCCAGAACTTGTAGGAATTTTAAACAGTATTTACTTTTGGTAAAAGTTTATAAATGCATTTTTGACCAATATTAAAAATTGCTGTCGTACAGTTTGGGTTAAAATTATAAAGCTTGAAGGCTAAGCTTCACATACATATGTGCATATTTTAAAAATAAGGGGTATGCAAGATGAATATCGCTCCATGACCCGTCATCACATTATTTACTCTCTTGTTCCTCAAGAAGTTCAGCACGAGAGTCGGGTCTATGATTAATGGTACAGTACAGTGCATTTAAAGGAGTGATGGGCACATACATACCATATTATCACATATTGTGCCTGTGTGAGAAACAGAGAAGAACGAAGTTGAACATGACGTATTCTCTGTATTCGCAAAAAATAGTGCAGGTGAGGTCTTACTTTAACAAGTGCCGGACATCAACTGATTTGATTTGCTTCCCCGAAATGAAAACAAAACAACAGCCGAACGCGCTCGATCGAAAACAGTCGCGCAAGCATCATTTTTCCGCCTATACACGCATGTTATGGGAATAGAAAATGTGGGCAACCCTGATTTAAAGTGTTCTCAAGTATTCCTTAGATATGTTCTTCTTCCCTGTTGCGCATCCAATATGTTGACTATTATTTAACATAAATCTAGCAAAGGAGCAGTGTTTCATACATAATCGGCTTTTGATGAGAGAGAAAAAGAGGGATATAGTTAAACCAACATAATTTTCAGGTATGGTGCTCGGTTACCCGGTTCACGGCCTCTCTGAACCACTGGTTGATTCAAAGTTTCGCACGCACATTAGAGCTGCTGGTTCGATTTAAATATCCGCAATATTATGATTTGATAACATTTTGTTTGCTGTTGATTACACTTGTGCATAAAAGAAAGACCATGTCCATGTCCGGGAATTGAACCCAGGACACTTGCGATGGATCAAATCTATATATACATATATCATCTATATATAATGTAAATTTAGAAAATTTGTTCTTTTCTTTTTTTCCTTATATTTGCACACAAATCAGTTTATACAAATTTAAGTGGAGAAATACTTGTTTTGCGGAAGCTTGGGCCGTAGTAACAGCGAAAACTATTAATGTTTGATCTTGAAGATGACCGTCGCGCTTGTTCCATCGAATGAATTAATAAAGTTAAATATTTATAATTTTTGTTGGCACTAACGCATTTGCTTCAAATTGCTTTAAGAGCGCTTCATCTTCATCATCACTTACACTTTTGAAGATTCATTTTATGAAATGGCGTTTTCAGGGTTGCAAAAACATAATAAATGCAAAGAAAAATTAGTGATGCAAAAAGTAATAATGGGAATACAGTAATACCCGCTTATAAACACTCTTGAAAATGCATGAAGTTGTATGCTCATAAGCAGGCAATGCTTATATGCAAACCAGGCTCAATAGCACCCAGAGTGCTTACATATACCAATACCGGTTATATACACGGACTGTGCATATAAACGAAGATGTATTCATCCCCAATTTTCTCATTTAAGAATATAATCCTAGAATAATTTAGGAATATATAGTAACTAACAAAATACAAACAATCGGCTTGTTATTATTATTTAAGGTAAATAAAGGGTTTTTCGAAGTTGGTCTTTTTGACAGCTGTCACTTGATTTATGCTCAGCTTGGTTTGCCATATGAGCATAATGAATAGACTTGCTGCTGAACAACGTTTGTAAATCGTGCAAATTTATTACAAAAATGGGATGGCCACCGATCCCGATTTTCACAAGAAAATTTGTTCAGCGATGAAGCTCACTTTTGGTTGAATGGGTACGTTAATAAGCAAAATTGTCGCATTTGGAGTGATCATAATCCACAAGCCATTGTTGAGACGCCGTTACATCCTCAAAAAGTCACTGTTTGGTGTGCTCTATGGGCAGAGGGAATCATTGGTCCATATTTCTTCAGAGATGAAGCCGCTCATAATGTTACAGTCAATGGGGAACGCTATAGAACAATGAATAATTCCTTTTTTCGTTCCTGAATTGGAGGATGTTGATGTGGACGATCTTTGGTTCCAACAAGTCGGCGCTACATGCCATACAGCCATACAGCCAACGAAACAATCAATTTATTGGAAGGAAACTTTATCTCGCGTCGTGGGCCTTTGGCGTGGCCTCCAAGATCGTGCGATTTAACACCACTGGACTATTTTTTGTGAGGTTATGTGAAGTCGCTTGTCTACGCAGATAAGCCGGAGACGATTGAAGCCTTGGAAGATAATATTTCACGCGTTATTACTGACATACGGCCACAATTGCTGCAAAAAGTGGTCGAAAATTGGGCCTCTCGGCTGGAATTTATTCGAATCAGCCGCGGCGGCCACTTGCCCGAAATCATTTTTAAAACATAATGGCAAATCCTTATATTTATAATAAAGCTAAATTCTTGGCCATAACATTAAATTATATGCGTTTTATTTCTTCTTTAAAACCACACTTCTAACAAAAAACACCCTGTATCAATTCATAGTAAATAATACCTAATATTTGTCCATACTGCAGATAGAAAGTTGCCACTGCATTGAAATTTCTATGCTTGTAAAACAAGCTCGTTTCAAACAAGCCTGGTATAGTTCAACTGGTTTTGCTCGAACCCGAATCATTATAATTCCTATTATAAATTAATATTAAAAAACTTTAAAACAGTTACCCTAAGTAATTACGGTTTCTTTAAACCACAAAAGGAATTGTGATATAAGTTATCGTTTGTGAGGAAGCTCATCCGCTTGTTGTTATTTCTCAATTCCTTAGTGTCAAACTTCCCAACATCCAACTTTACTATCTAATACAAGTCGATTGAGCTTGCTTGAACAATCTCACGCTAATTTAGAGGTGGTCATAAATGAGTAAAGTGCTCGAAAGCAGTATGAGGGTCCGACAAAAGTAAGCGCGAAGTAAATCTAGATAAATATAATACTTATGTTTGGATTTTAATTTTTTACAAGTACGGAATTTCCAGTATTCTTAAATGACTTTCATAATTGAATTGAAATACATTCACTTTTTATGGAAGACATTTATGTAAATATCGATTCACAGACTTAAGAGTGACCCAGAATGCCCCACTAAATAAAGTTGTAATAGACAATCTCTGATTATACAAACTCGTGAGGTTTTTCTACCTACATATGTGCACAGATTCTATTGTACATTCATTTTTATTTATGTTGTATATGTAAATGCAGAGAAAAATGCTTTTTCATAAATTAGCAACTAAAAAATCGACAAATCGAAGAAGGAACAAGAAAAATAGTAGTAGCTTGGGGCAATAAAAATTGAGGCATTTAAATTGTAACAATATCGAAAGCAGACCAGAGAGAGAAGAGAAAACTCTTCAAACAGCAACAACAAATAATAACAATTGCATGAAAATCTTATTAAGTGATCAATAATCATTTTAAATGCGCCAATGGGACGCCAACAACAACAGCAACATCAAGAGCAACCATTAGCAATATCAGCCACAATAGAATCGCCTTTTGCATACATACAAGAAAGCTGAAAACAGCAACAGCAACAGCAACAACAACAACAACTAGAATTACATACAATTGGAAAGAAATTTGATAGAAAATTGTGAGGGAAAAGCATGAAATTATATTGAATGTTTTTGTATGTTGCAAGACAACAAGGAAAATTGGTGATGGTGATGGCGATGGTGGTGAAGGTATAGCAATGGCATGACCGGTGAATGGCATCAGCATATACATATGTACATAGTATGTATGTATAAGTGGATTGCGATGCAGTGCATCTACGTATGCATCTACCAGAACCACCCAAGGGGTGTGTAAATACAACAAACAGGAGAAAAAAAGAACAACGTAAATATTGCAATCACTATAATAATAATGGTAATACCTATAAGAAAATTGCAATTGCCGCAGTGGCAGCAGCAGCAGCAGCAGCAGCAGCAGCAGCAGCAGCCGCAGCAGCTGGCAACAGCATCAGCATAAAATTGAGAAAAATTTGTGAATGCAACAATGAAGTCTGGAGCCTGCAGATGGACGAATTGTACGAAGATGGAGAATGGATGAATTTTACTTGTAGCTGGACAAATGGTAAATGGCACGGACTATGTGCACAGTCACTGGACTATGGCTGAATGCGCGTAGGGTATGAAATATTTTTATTATTGGAATTTAGGTTAAATTAGCGCAGATAAATTTTAATAAATGTTTGGTTGAAGAGAAAAGTATTTCGAGTGGAATTTTTTTAACCTTTTCTGCTTGTGTCTGCAGCATAGAAAAACGAACAATTTGCTTCTTCTCCCCAGTGGGAAATGAGGAAATTCTAGCTCCTTAAAAGAGGAGCTCTTAAAATTATTCACTTCTAAATAGAATGAAATTTTGCTGTAATTAGAACCTACTCCAGTGTTTATTACTTACATCGAATGATGCTGGAAAATTGCTTCTGCAGCTTAAGACCCTTCGGAATTCGACACCTAAATCTAGGAAGTGCTCTCTTTCATTTTCAGTTCAAGTAAGTTAGCTATCCGAATCCTACGAAATCTGATTTCCAGGAAGCTCTTTCCAAGGCCTCCAGCAGCACTTACTTCTCCCATTGGATCAACCGCATTTAAAGTTGCAAATCTGTTTTGTTGTTGCTATGTGTACGCGTGCATTAGATGCCAAGTTTAGAGACGCAGTGCTGGTGTTGTTCTTATTGCTGTTGCTATGTCTGCTATGTGTAATCAACAAAAATGACCGCAAGCAATGCAACATCAAGAACAAACAAAAAGAAAAGTATAAGTATAAAACGAAAATCACCGTTGCCAACTATGGCGCGTGCAACAGAAAACTTCATTGATTTGTTCTGGATTTTGATTGTCTACGAATTTTTGTTTTTTTTCACCTCTGTCTATGTATTCTTACCGATGGCTGCAATTGCAAATAATCATCATCATAATCGTCAAAGTTTTGTATAATACTATAGTTTTGTTGGCACGCATGCGCAGCACTGCACGCTCCTGAAGTTAGTCAGTTTGTTGACTTGGTGTGGCGGGTATTGGCAAAAATTATGGGTATTTTTTTAATTCTCGCTTTGCTGCATTTGTTAATAATAATTTTCACTAACTACCTTTGGAAAATAAGATTTCACTTGCCCGAAAAAAACAAAGAAATTTTGTTTTCCAGACACAGCAGCTTTCAGTAATTTTTTTTCTTTCAAGTTGCATAAATTTCACTATACACTTCTCACTTTCAATGTCTTTTCGCCTTTCGAATGTTGTACACAATAAAATAAAAGTAAGTATCAGAAGTTGAATATAAAATACCCTAGAGAATTGTGTAAAAAATAGGAAAAAATACAATAACAATAACAGCAACAACACGCTCAAAATAGCATAACCATATCATCTCACACCCAAGGAGCGAAAATAATCAATTCAATTAAAGTTGCAGTGTTGTGTTGCATGTTGCAGAGCAACATGCAATGAGGTAGACAAAGAACCAACAACATTTCACAGTTGCAGCGCATAGCAGTAGGGAGCACATGATGACCATGAACAGAACCACAATTGCGTTGTTGATAATGATGTTGCTTGATGATGCTGATAATGATGTTGCCGGTGGTACATTGTACTTCAGCATAACACTTGATGCTGCCACAATTTAACAAGCGGTAATATCCAAGCAGATACTCATGAAAAATTCATTCATATTGCAGAAGAATTTGTGCGAATATACAAATTTAAAATTCATCTAAATATTTATGTTTATACCGTGAGGAGAGTAAGAGTATTTTAAAGGGTAGTCTTTAAAGAGAGAGAGAAAAATTTTCTAAATTTGGCAAACATAATATTCTGATCGAGGCTTTGAGGTGTGGAAAATCAACCTCAACACGATGACCACTTCCATTCTGGACTCCGAAGCAATGCATTCAAATTTAAAAGAGTTGAGAATAATAAGGAATCATTGTGTTCAAAACGATGAACATAATTACGCTGGGACTCCAGTCTAGCACTCACAGCATTTAGGCCACCGAGGTGGTCTAGTGAATGAGCGCTAGACTGGAATTTCTATAGCTTCACGATCGATTTCCGATTAGTGAAAAATTGCTAAAGAAGATATTTACTCATTCTAAAGCGAAATCAATTTTGAATAATCTGAAAAATGTTTCCCAATTTCGAATACTTATTATAAAAACGATTTGCTGTCAGTTTGAGTTCCTTTTTGGTTAGTCCTGCAATGTAACTAAGTACTACTTAATGACTGACTGAGCTCTTTTCTATATCTTTTCGATTCTATTCCAGATTTGAATTGGTTTCGAATGAAGCGGATCGGGAAAATTCTTCATTGGAGGAGGTTTTTATTCATCGACATCTCCGAGATCTAAAAACCATGGAGCGGACTAATTGGACTACAATTATTTCGTCATTGTAAAGCTTACTTTTCTTTATTTATAACCCTCACTGATTAGTAACATTAGCCTCAAGACACTGCCAAACATTACGATGTATGAAAGTCGTCCATTGCGGCAAACTTACTGGTACCACTGGTACCTCGGAGGTAGTTGCGTATTAAAAAAGGAATCTTGATGAAAAGTTCTAAGTACTTATATAATATTTGTAGAGTTACTACTGATAATAGAAAAAATAGTATTCAATGGTCTTCAAAAGAATCGATAGTAGATACTTGATTCTACTTATAGAAAATATCGATTTTGAGTACTCAAAAGAAATCAGTACTTGAAAGTATTTAGTTCTCAAAAGTACTTAGTACTCAAAACTACTCAGTACTCAAAAGTTTTCGGTATCGAATCGACTCTTGTACTTAGTATAGATTCGATACTTTTACTAATTTATTTTTAAGCAATAAATAGTCAGTTTATTACGTTATACGTATTGTACAAGGTGTGCCATCTTTAATGTCGGTACCACTTGATGTCAATCAACTTTGGTGTAAACTTTGCTTTTCAAATAACATCAAAAAGAAAAAGAATTCGGAAGGTTTCGAAGCTGGAGATCTGGATGGCCAGTCAATGTTGCCAGTTTTTGACTCCACTCGTCCAGGGAATTTTCGTTGCAGAAACTGTGTCTCTTGCCTCTTCAACCAGTTCATTAGAACGTCTTGCGGGTTGATGACCGGCTTGTGGACGATCTCCCACTGTCCCTTGCTCAACAACATTCGACACTAAACGACGAATAGTGTTGTCAGGCGGTGCTTGTTGGCCACGATATTTTCGACGATATGCACGTTGAGTTAACACAACTGAACGACTATCTTCAATGTACAGCATCACTATTTCGGCGCCTTGGTTCGGTGTCAAGCGATTCATGGTTCAAATTGTACAGAAATTATTCCATTTTTACATACCGACATAAAAGATGGTGCACTTAAAGTAAAGTTATTACATTGAATTCAAATCATAACAAAATTTTACAAAAAAAAGGTTTCTCAGCATTTCAGCTAATTATGGCTAATTGACAAATATAAGTTTTGAGGCGATAGGCGGTTTCTTCTTTGGTTATCTATCTGGACTGTTTGCACGAAAATCCTTTCGGATGGCACCGAAGTTGAATGAACACAAAGATATCACATTTGTTTGGTCTTTCGACGATTGTGTCACTTCTTGACGATGCTAATGAAGTAAAAACAGCTACAGTAAATTAATGAAAAAATGGATACGATTCTTCCAAAAATACCAAATTCCTCAATTATCGATACCGAGTTACACGATGTTCAAGAGTACTCAATACTTCCCATCACTAGTATTCAATTATATATATAGCTACAACGTACAGCAGCTATACTCTGCACAATATCACTTATTTATTATGAAAAGTATTCGATTCTGTTCATCACTATCTCGTTTAAGTGCTTTGCTATTGTATACATGTATCACATACTACTGCTTAGCAACATGTTGCTAGGAGTGAGACTCTCAGCCGACCGGCTTTTGTGAGCTTAAGTTTACGATCCACTAGTTAAATTCTCTGTTTTGATTTTAACCGGCAGATTTTATTTCATGTGATTGTGCGCGCTCTCATTTTTTGTCGTATACACATGTCGTCATCCAAATAGTGGAAGCAGCAATCGAAAATGTTGCTACAGCAAGAAGGTCGGACTTCAAACTTCTATAAGCATTTGTTGTTAGTTTTCAGTTGCATGTTGTATCACGTGCAACGCAAAATATTGTTGTTTATTGTTGTTACTTACGTGCGGGGTTGAATAGAATCGCTACACACTAAAAAGAAAATTTCTAACAACATTTACGCTACAAGTTTTGCTGCAATCACACGCACACACTCACACACTCACACACAAGCAAGTGTTTGTCATATTGTCAAAGTGATTGATTGGCGAGACTGTTTCTGATGTAATTACAGTCGCGTGTTGATTGCTAACACATTTTGCCTTGCCTCAGCACGACTACATTAAACACAGTCGATTGGTATATACATATGTGTTTTTATATATTAAATATTAAAATAAAAACAAATATTATTGATAATAAAATTAATACTACCTACTACATATGGAAAACATACAATCTACTATGAATGTTTGTTTGTTTTTTCTTTTGCTTTTTATTATTTCTGTTCTTTATCTTTGCCAATGCACTTCCTGTTAATCCAGTCTCTGGTCAATGGCCAGTTCGATACTGACCAGTTTGATCAGCACAGAAAGTGAAAAGGAAATGAATTCTTCTTTATGTCATAAAAATAAAATGAACATGCATATCTCAACAACCTTAGGAGCGATAAGCGCAACAACAGTAGTAGTACATAATTAAGAAGTAAAAAAAAAATTCACATCGTATTCTTTCTTATCGAATACGTTCATTTATATGCACCGACAACGCAAAGCTGCGGTGATGCAACAAGGATGCATCATTTCTGTTTGATTGTCGTCTCGGCCTTTGGAAGCAGCACATACATATGTAAATATCCTATGGCGTAATTAAAAGTAATTTCCGCAGCTTGCAAGCTATGAGTACCTGCGAGCCTGTGAGAATATTCATTTGTGCATGTTCCTGCATTATTGTGTGTGTGTGTGTGTGTGTCTTTGCGATTAAATTGAAGTGCTACTATTACTGGAGTGTTGGTGTTTAATTGCGTTTAATAAATTTCTAAGTGCCGGCAATAGCTGCAGCACATTTCCTGCCTCTCGTTGTGGCACTGAATTCATCGTGACGATCAGCAGAAAAGTGTAGGGATTTTTTCTTTTTTTTCGGTGGCAAAGGACATTAACTAAATCCCTATGTGTCTAAATTTTGAACTTACAAAATGATTTTATTAAACTTTTTAGCCCTAGAAATTGCATTCGGATCTCGATTTACACTAATTCCTGTAATCGGTATTTGATTTGGTAGTTATACGATTTTGAATAAGATTCGGAGACTTGAATTTATTATTTTCTGATATTCTGGAAGTCGCACATTGTATGTATTTAATTGGAATCGGCTCTCAAAAGATTTGGTTATCGAAACTGAAATCGATTTAATAAGACTACTTATTCGTCGCAATTAGAGTTGGAATTTATCTTTGAAATATATTTAGAGTGTGCCGATTTGCGAATACGTATTCTTGAAGTAAAAGTTAGAGTTGCAGGAGTCGAGCCGATCTAATTTATCTTAAATTTCCTAGAGTTAAAGATGGAATACTTTTTCGGCAAGTCTAATGATCAAAGTTTGAGTTAGTCTTCTAAATGGCTTGAAGTCATTGACTTTTTTGAAACCAGAAGTAGGAGATTTTCTAATATGCTAGAAGAAAAACAGTTGAAGTAATCGGATTTCGGCTCTTACATTATGAAAGAAAGAGTCTGAGTGAATCTTAGCATTCTTAAATACTCTGAATCGAAGTTAAAATGGTCAACGTTCTAGAATTCGTAATTGGGGGTTTCAAGAGTTTGAGTAGTTAGTGTTATAAACATCTTTGTGACACTGTACCGTTTTCATAATTTCACCACCAGCTCATACAATTTTTTAATTGGATTTCCTAAGCAAACTTATAAAGCAACATATCAACAACAAAATGCACCCACACTGTTTTGCGAGGGTTGCCGTTTACCCATTTCAGGCCTTCAACTTACTTATTTGTCACATAGAATTTTCGCGCCTTTAACATCACGGAGAGAATAATGTCAACACTTCAGTGGCAGAAGGCATCAAACACTTTTGGAGTACGTTTGATGAATTTCAAAATATTGCCTGCCTGCCTCATAAATCTTAAACGGGTCTTAAATTGTTGTTAGCGCGACAGACAGCGAGTCGTGGTTGTTGTTAATGATGGGGGTTTACTGGCGTCTCTGCATGTGTAGTGTTGTGAAAATCGAAGCAGATGACGAGACGTTAAAGGCAAGCATATAAAACATATAAAATGTGAACCCATTTATTGATGTGTGTGTTGGTGTGTTGTTGTGTGTGTGTTGGTGTGTGAGGATGATGCTTATTTTATTATCACTTTTGTAAATTCCTTTGTTCCTTCTCTTTCCTATCCGTCTTCTTCATTGACTTTGGTTCTTTTTTTTGTATTTTTTTTTTATGGAATGTCATTACCGTGTGACAATGAGAATTCCTCGTTGCTGTTGTCAACTTTTGTTTGATTTAATGTGATATAAAACGTGCTTAACAACATCAGCGTAGTCAGCAGTGAGCGCCAGCAATCAGCAGCAACATAGCTACCTCAATGAAAGCTTGCAAATAATAGCAATGGAAAACAACAAAAACAAAATTACGATGACATTACAAATTGCAACTAATTAAAACTTAATGAGTGTGTTTAAGTTTGTGGCGGGGAAAAATTTAATGGAAATTCTTAATTCAAATTGCCGCTGTTGCTCTGCATACAAAAAGTTCAAGTCGAAAGTAGGAACGGAAATCAGCAAAGCATAAATTTGTGGCAGACATTTTTGTAAGAATTAAATCAGAATTGCTTCATGCTGCCATTAATAAAAAGGTTAATGAGTAATTATGCCAAATTGTATTGCAATTAAATAAAATTGTTTAAGTAGAAAACTTAAGAAAATGGTCGAAAATTTAAAAATTTATAGATTAAAAGTGTATTTTTATAATGAAGAATCAGAGAGAAATATCATTGAAAATATCCCCGATTGAAAATTAAACCAAGAGAAAGAAATGGAGGAACATTTTAGCTGTGTTGTGAGGAGAAAGGGATATACGATTTTATAGAGTTTAGCAGAAATAGAAATTGGAAAATGTTTTAATAAAACTCAGTTGAAATCAACCAAGTTCTGCTGTTGAGACTTTATCTAATTAAGTTTAGAGAACTCAAGAAAACCTGAGAGTATTCTCTAATTGATAAACTTTGTTTATAGGTAGATAGTGTTAGTGTTTCTTTCAAAGGTGCTAAAGACTGTAAATTCCAATATGCAGGTCTATTAACTTAGTTAGACTGCCATACTACTGCAGTTTCTAGATACAAAGCTAAGCTAGGATCAAATATCGAAGTATGTATGTAATCCTGAACCAATTGTGTACATTGACTTATACAAAACTTATATATATGACTTCAAATGACTCTGGCTAATATTTACATCACTTGTGTCATTGACTACAATGGAACTAGGACTAAGAACTTAGAAGAACGATTTTAAGACGGAGCCAAGTTTTTTTTTTCAAGAGTTTGGATTGCTCTCTAAACCACCTAGAGACAAGCTATTAAAGTCACCTGAATATCATAATGAGCTATTATAATTAGTGCCATACCTATTTTGCACCGATTTGAAAAAAAAACACCTTAACTTGATATTATTTGTGAGAATGTGTGTTTTTATTAACTATTTAGCAGCACGAGATAAACTTAAAAACTTACATTGAGTTTAAAAACTTCTCAAATGCATTTTGAGTGAAGACAAAGAATATGTTAATATGTATAGGTAGGAACTGCCCTGTCGTTTCATCCCTTTCAATATAGCATAGGAAGCATGACATTTCTGATAATATTTAATTAGAATAATTAAGAGGAATGCTGCGGAAATGCCATCAGCTACCAGTAGCTTTTCCTGTTGTAGTTCGGAATTTGTTATTCTAGGAAAGTATCACAGTCAATCACAGCTATAAAAACAATCTTCAATGAAAATATTCAATGAAAATTTTGCAAAACTAATTTAGTTACAAGTAAATTTATTCAAAAATATCTTCTCGATATTAATATTCATAATGCAAGGATTTCGAGCTAAATGTGAATAAACATTTTCAATGTTATAAATATATAAGTAAATAAGACTGACCAACTGACCAAGCTTAAATGTAAAATATTCAAAACAAAGATAACAAAAAGCGCAAGTATGACATGGGTAGCCACCATGTCATAACAAATCAAAGGTTTCTGAATAATAATGGAAATAATCATGTATGCAAATAAGTAACTACATAAGATAACCTCATTATGGTCTAAGACTTGATAACCTGTACAAATGAGGCGATCTGACATGTACTAGTTCGACAAATTGTAAGTATTATATATATATATTTTAAGGTTTGTAGTTACTATATAAGTAAGAATAAATCATGGAAAGAAAATCTGAATTTCATCGAAAAATCATCTTCAGCGATGAAGCTCATTTTTGGCTTGATTGCTTTGTCGATAAGCTAAATATGCGTTATTGAACAGCAACAACAAACAAACATTTGTGCTATAAAAGAGACTCCATTGCATAGCGAAACGATCGTTTAAGGTATAGGTATAGAAACGGGCCAAGTACGCTTCCTTGGGGAGGTGTGATTGGATTGGTATTTTTTAGTCGATGAAAATTATGCCCATGCTACGGTCAATACGCTATCGTGCTATATTGGAAGACTATATTTAACTGGAATTCGATATACTTGACATCACTGATATGTGGTTTCAACAAGATGTTGCCACATCGCACACAGCTGGTCAAACAATTAATCTATTGAAGATAATGTTTGCTAATCATGTAATCTCGAGAAATGGTCCGGTCGAATGGTCACCTCGCTCATGCGTTTGAACGACGTTGAATTTCTTTTTATGGGGTTACTTTGATGCGTTGCATTAACCCAACAACGTTAGAGGAGCTCAGCAACAATATCGAACGCGAAATTTTCAATGTTCCGGCTGATATGTGTGAAAGAGTGTTAGAAAATTGTCTGAAAAAAATCGATTGCTGCAAACATATGAGCGATATCGAATTTCATACTTAAATATATAACATTTGTACTATAACGGGAATAAATTTCAGCTCAATTATTCTCTCAATTATTCTGTATTTTATTTAGTAAATATAAAATAATTATATCCCTGTTGAAAAACCTTTTACAAGTTTGTGTACGGTGATCAATCACCTTCTTTTCAAGAGAGAGTTTCTTTTTTTAACTTAGTGTCTTCTAGGATTATGTGATGTGAACTCTTTTTTTTCAATAATAAATAGTACGTTGACAGAATTACTGTTAATCAACTACTTAGTTGTAGCAGGTTATTATTGAACCTACCACCATATTTTTTAATTCTTAAAATTATTCCCTTTTTCTTTTTTTTTTTGGAAGAAATGGTCACCGTAAGTTTGTGGCTTTAGTTAACAAAGTATTATAAGCTTAAATTTTAACCTCCAAGGGTACTAAGACTAATGGAGCTATTTCGCTGTACTAAGTACATCTAAATATCTTTCTTCTTCTTTTCTACTTCTTTCAATGACACAACAGCCCATGGAGGGTGTAGGCCGAGCTTTTCGCATCCATTCATGTTGTGCGAGATATATTGGCACATGAATGGAAGAGACCTACGGCTTTACCATATGCCGCATCCGAATGGCGAAGTGAAAAGTTTTTCTTAGGCAATTTTTACTCTTGTAGGTTTGCCATATGCCAGCCAAAAGGTGGTGTTGTGTTGAAAAATTGTCTTTTCTACTTTTTGATTTTGCCTGTTCCGAAATTCGAACCCCGGACACTTTGCGTAGCAGGCAAATGCACTACCAACCATGCCACAGCGACCACATAAATATCCATCTCCATCTAATGAGTGCTGACAAGCCAATCAGATATTAAGAATTAGGCAATTCAATTAAATTATAAAAGATATGAATTCTCCATTCGTTTTGGTGGGTGAAGCATACGAGTAAAAAGTATAAAGTAAAAAAACTAACTTCTTGCAATAGCAACAAGCAACATGAACTACTGGCCAAGTCAATAGCCATAGGTAAGTAGTTTTTGCAATTCTTCTTATTCTTGACTTCTTCTGCAATACCCTCCAATTGACTAAAATAAAATGTTAAAATAAAAAAAAAAAAACATTCTGACACTTTATTTTTTTTCTTTACAATATTCGCCTTTCTCTTGACCGCCAACGGCCGGTCGCTTCTTTTTTGTTACGTAAACAATCACAACTTTCCAATTGGCAATAAACCATTCAACACCAATTTTGTATACAACATTACGCCGACAACAACAACAACACGACTGACCAAATAACCGCAAGATTTTTATTAAGTACACAACCCAAAGAATATACTATAAATGCCAAATAAAGATTTTTCCCGTTTTCTTTTATTTTCTTTTCTTCTTTGTTACTTTTGCGAAATTTAGAAATTGTTACGCACATACTTACATACATACTTGGATACAGATACATACAGATACATACCATTCACACATAGATACTTCGATGCATGTGTGTTGTTGTGTGGTTTAAAGGAATGAATAACGGTGTTTAAAATTAACGAAGCATCGTAAATCAAGATTGTTGGAGCAGAATGTAGAAATTTAAGTATTGTTGTTGGCAACAGACAAACCGGCAGCAACAATATGTAATGAGACATCAACAGCTACCAAATATTCGTACATAAATTAGAAGATGCTTACCAAATATGGTTATCAAATAAAAAGAGGACACCAGAAGTAAAACAGTTTTGTATAAACTGAAATCGATGAGTCCATTTAAAAATATTTTAAATCAAAGTTTTATTGAGTTTTAAAGTTGATGATGTTGGCAATAGAAGATCTATAGAAGAAAGATCTAGATCTAGAGAGAACGGCTTAAGTTTTTTTGTTTCATAAAAATGTCAGGCCAAACTTTAATAGAAGGGAGGGACGGAAGGGAGGGACGGAAGGGAGGGACGGAAGGGAGGGACGGAAGGGAGGGACGGAAGGGAGGGACGGAAGGGAGGGACGGAAGGGAGGGACGGAAGGGAGGGACGGAAGGGTGGGACGGAAGGGTGGGACGGAAGGGTGGGACGGAAGGGAGGGACGGAAGGGAGGGACGGAAGGGAGGGACGGAAGGGAGGATACAATGGGGCGGATACCTTTTGTCACGTTATAAGAAGTTATAGCGAACTGATTAATCTACGAATTAGCCTTCGAACAAACAAATGGGTTTTCTAACTGAGGCTAGCTGACGCCATGTGGACGAAATACCTAATGGGGAAACCTAGTTGGAGCAAGATCGTACATCAAGGAGGTTTTGTGTTAGGTTTAAGTCCCACACTGACGGCCCTTCAGCTTCTAGCAAAAAAATATAAAATGAAAAGTTTTAATTGGTCAAAAATGTTGTGATATTGTGATAAATCAGATAAGTATTGTGATTTATAGCAGTATTTTGTAAGCGCATTTTGTGATCAATTATTGTACAATTATTGTATGTATGAAAGCTTCTAATTTAGCCGATCCAAATAAAAAACAATACTGCGTTATGTAAGCAATTATAATCTTGTTTCATAAGATTATAGCCATAGACATGAGATATGGTAATTTTAATTTATGCGACAACTTTTCAAACCGCTACGCAATTTAATGTCGTTCATTTATGTTCAGGTACAAGCGCAATTATGGTCAGAAAGGTTGTTTTATGTTATGCGCAACATTTCAATTTTTACAATTCATATTTAATGATCATTTTAGCTGCTATTATTAAATGGAAAACATGTTTCTAATACATTTCACATGAGAAACGGGGGAGAAAAAGAAAAAAAAAAATGTTTTTCTAATATAAATTTCAAATTGTGTGTGGCAAAACAATGGGAAAAGAAAACGTATTTCAAGCAACGACAATATTTTCTGCAAAAGAAAAAAAATATATGGTATTGCAGGTACCATGAACAATTTTTGCATCGAGCAAGATTTATGATGTGTTAAATTTACACATACTCGACAACGACAGCAAAGAAAAAAATAAAACAAAATTAAATTTTTTAAAAGCATATGTAAGAAAAATGAATGCAAACTTCAAGTTGAATATTGGACAATAGCAGAAGGTAAAACGTTGCAGCAGCAACAGCAACAAAAACGATAGCATACAAATAAAACAGTTACAATAGTCATAGTACATAGTAAGTACAAGTAGAAGTAGAAGTACAACCAGGGTACCCTTTATTTTTTATTAAAACCTTTACTGTGTGTACTACCCATTTTTGGTATTGTTTAGATTCTTTTACTTACGTTGATTTATTTTTGTTGTTTTGTGCTAGCTCGCTCGTTCGTTCGTTCGTTCGTTCACTAACTGGTGAGCGTTCGCATTGCATTCAATTCAGTATACCGTATGTAGGTACTATGGTATTTTTATTTCAATGCCTGAGTTGGAGTTGTGTGTTTTGGCTGCCTGATTCCCATGTGTCTGCACCCGTTTCTTTGCGAACATTTTCACCAACTTTTTGATGTCGGCTTTTTGTTGCTGCTGCCTGCTACTGCTCCTAGTGCTGCTGCTGTTGCTTTTTGCATACTCACTCACTTGATTGCTGCTGCTACCCTGTTGACTGCTTAACTCATGTGGCGTCCATGTGTTGTCGCCGTTGTACAAAAGTGTGAATGCAGTATTTTAACGTTTATTTGCTATAGTTGTAGCTGAACAGCAACCACCCACCAGCCGCCCCCCCCACCCCCCCTTAATCCCCCTGACCACCACTTTATTGCACTTTACAAGGTGCGCCATCTTTTGCGTCGTTATGTAAACATTGCATCATTTTTGCATTTATCATTTAATTGACTTGAGTAAACATGTTTTTGAAACGTCAATTCAGTAAAATTTTAACCATGAATCCGCCCATGACGTTTGGAATGCAGCCAAACAGTCGCTCAATTGGTTAACACTGAACCAGATTTTTGGAAGGAAATTTAATGATGATCGACGAGACCCATTTCACATTCTCTGGCGCCATTAACAAGCAAAATTGCTGCATTTGGAGAACGGAGAATCAACACGAGATCCATGAAATACCATTGCATGACCAAAAAGTGACTGCTTGGGCCGGCGTTTGCGCCGAAACTATCATTGGGCCATTTTTCTTCAGAGAAGGCGAAACAGTCGATGGGAATCTATATCGGTGGATGTTGGCTCATTATGTCTGCCCACAAATGTGTGGAAAAGGTATGGGTGGTTACTGGGTTCAACATGCCGGTGCGTCATACCACACTGCAAATCAACCAATGCAGTTTCTGCAAGGAAAATTTCCTGGACGAGTGGAGTCAAAAAATGACGACATTGACTGGCCATCCAGATCTCCAGATTTGACCACTCCGGGTTATTTGAAATGTAAAGTTTCCGCCAGCAAGCCTCAGACTATGGATGAGCTCAAGGCAAACATTCGTGCCGAAATCATCGTTATACCGCCCGAGCTTCTCGAAAAAGTGATGGAGAATGCAGAAAATGCACATTTTGCTTTGGTCAATAACGGCGGCCACTTGATTGATGTTGTATTCAAAAACTAGTCCAAATAAATTGTAAAGGACCAAATTAAATAAAAATAACTTATATATGGAAAAAGATGTCATACCGACATAAAAGATGGTGCACCCACTGTAACTGGCTAAAAGTGTACAATGTTTCAACTTCAAAAAAAAAAAAAAAATAAAAAAAAAAAAAATAAAAATAAAATAGTGTCAACAAATTGCCACTCAGAAGGTGTTTGCTGGTGTGGGTATGTATTTGTTTGTTTGTATGCATTGACAATATTGGCAGATTGCAATGCGCTGATTGTTGTTGTTCATATGCTATTGATATATAGTAGTAAAAATAAATTTCTATTTGTAGTGTTGTTGCTGTTACTGCTGCTGTATTTGGCTGCCACAATAACATAATGGAAGAATAGAAAAACTTTTCAGCATTTGAGCAAGAAATTACAAAACGCATTGAGAAATAAAAGAAGAAAGAAGAAAAATGCATGAATTTCAATCTCCTTCTACTTTTCAGTGTCCGTGATCCATGTTAAAAGTAAAATTCATTCATAAACCTTTAAAATTTACTACTACTACTACTACTCTCACACACACACACGCACAACTTTAATGACTTTATAGGTTCATTCAACGTTAATTGGAGTACGCTTGTGTGTTATGTGTGTGTGTGTGTCTCTTTTATTTACGACTTTGATACCATTTTGTAATTTACGATAGGAAACAAAATTATTGTAGTTACATTAAAATACAGCAACTGTTGTTGCCTATAGTTTCATAGGCTGATTGCTGTTGATTGTGCGGCTGATTCATTCATTCATATGGGAATTGCACGCGTTCAATTGTGTGTAGCACTTAAAATATTTACTGTGAAACTATGAATTATTTAAATTCAGTTACATTGCATAACTATTTTAAATAAACGCGGTAATTAAAATGATCGAAGGAAGCCTGTGAAAAACTCACATATCGCATATTGATTACCATAGTGTCACTTTACAAAAAAAAGAAGCGCTCTCTTGAGTTATAAGCATTTAAAGTTATAAGTTCCAATATACCATAGCAAGGCAAATTCTATCTTCTTTTCTAGCTACAAAAACTCTTTCACTAAAAAAAAGGTGGAGATATTTCGATTTGGAGCATAACACAAAGTTTGTCGACACGAAAAAGACGGCATTTAAAGTTCGAAATTGCTAAATGTTGTATACTTGGTGTAGGCCTGGTAATAAAGTCTAGTTTTAGGAGCAAAATTAACCCCTTTTATGTTAGTTATTTTTCTACCATCATATTGTCGATAATTCTCGAGAAATAACTGTGTGGAGGCCACCAACTTAACTCAAAATTCAGTATGAGCTTATGAGTTTAACCTTGAAAACAATCGCTTATTTGATCTAACTCAACGTTTACAAATACCAACACCAATACAGCGATATGCTGCTGTTGCTAATCCGATGAAGAAAACCGAAAATAATCAACATGAATTTCACTTTAATCTGCTTCAAAACAGCGACAGCTTGTCTGATGTCACCTCACCATCTGGCAATACCAGTTCAATTTCAATTTCGATTAACTGTACTAAGTACATACTTTATTTTCCAGATTCAAGTTATTTAAGTTAAAGCTTAAGTTCAGTATTAGTTTTAGCCGTGACTTTAGCCTTTTTCTCTGTTATTTTCTTCTTTCAATGCATTTTTTAGTAACGGTATTCTTCTTTGATTGCAATCTTTCTTGATTGCATTCTTTTCTGTTTCTTTCTTTGCATTTTTTAGAAACGTAATCTTTCTTGACTGCATTCTTTTTTGTTTATATTTTATTTTCATTATGTTTTGATCGCTTTTAATTACATTATGTTTTGATCTTATTTTGTGTTATTTTATTTTTTCATTGTATTTTTTAGTAATTTTATTCTTCTTTGATTGCAATCTTTCTTGATTGCATTCTTTTCTGTTTACTTTTACTTACTTTTAATGGCACAAAAGCCCATGGAGGGCCTAGGCCGAGCTTTTCGCATCCACTCATGTTGTGCGTGTTATATTTGTACATGAATGGAAGAGACCTACAGTTTATTACCGAATCCGAACGGCGAAGTGAAAGCTTTTCATAGCAATTTTTACTCTTGTAAGTTTGCTATTGCCTGTCAAGATGTGGTACCGTGTAGAAAAATTATTTTTTTCTACTTTTTGAAGTTTTTCACAATTTTGTTTTTCTATTTTTCAGTACAATACACTTTTCCCAATGTTTCTGCCATTTCTTTAACCCCTCCAAAAAATACGATATGTCAAACTCTCCAAAACACGCTTCTATCTCGACGATAACCTCCTTGTTTGAGCTGATTTTTTTTCCCCCGAGCCACGTTTTCATGTTGGGGAACAGAAAGAAATGGCAGGGAGCCAAGTCGGGCGAGTACGGTGGGCAGCAATTCGTAGTTCAAATTTGGCGGCGGCAATTCCGTATCCGCTTGCTGTCCACCGTAAGAAATCGCGGCAGCCATCGGGCCGACACCTTTCTCATGCTATCATGTAAAATATTAATTACCATTCCGTACGAACCTCCTACGGCCTCTGCTACTTCGCGCACTTTCGTTCGGCGATCAGCGAGAATTATGTCGCGGACCTTTTCAACGATTTCCTCGGTAACCACGTCTGCCGGACGGCCTGGGCGCTCCTCATCAAAAACAGATGTACGACCGCGTTTAAATTCGTTGAACCAATGTCTTACGGTTCTCATAGATGGTTCCCATAGACAGCATCCAACTTCGCTTTTATTTCTTCGCATGTTTTTTCATCCAAAAATAAAAAGCGAATAACGGATCGATATTGTTCTTTTTTCATTTTATCGCGAAACACCAAACACGTGTGATACTAATGGCTGCCAAATAAAAACTATCCCATGAATCACTTTGCAATTTAGTGTGGTGTCGTGTGACAGATTGTAATACACGACGGTAATGCTAACTTCCATCAGCAACGCCACCTGTCTTCACATACGGGTACTTATTGATCTAACCTCGTAATCGATGGCCGCTAGCTCTTTTCTTCAACATTGCCGACATTGCAGCTGGAGCTGCATACATAATTTACATGGAGCATAATGCTGGACTTACTTTAAGTGACAAGAGAAGATATTTTCTAAAAGAAATAAGCTTATAGTTATGCAAATCGAACATAGAGCAAAGAGCATGCAAACCCCTAAAGAACATGAACATTTCATGTAAAGTCTGCAATTCAAGACATACTTGGAACAATATTTTCATATACTTCATTTTGCTAAATACCAGTGGACACATTGCTGTAGCAGGACGTTGCAGAGAACTTCTGAGGAAGCAAAGGAAAAATCGAAAAGCATGCACCAGTTGTTTGCGGTCTATTTGTGATGAACACTCGGTAGCTCGACCAAAATATAAATCATGCTTTCAAAATCAAGTTAATAGTGTATAATGCTATATTTTTTCAAATAAATAATGAAAATTTTATTTCTGCGATTCAAAAAAGTAATAGTGTTTCTATTATTTTCCAAAATGCTATTCTAGAATACGAGTATAAAGAAAACTCTACTTTGATATATATGAATGTACCCCGGTACCTTGTCGCTTAAGAATATAAAAACATTTTGGTTGCCCATTATCATAATAAAAGGTTTACCCGTCAAAAGCACATAAAAAAGGCCAACTTCATAAATAGTTAGAGGCTCTCACGAAATTTTGCCATTGTAACGCGCATGGAAATGATTTTCTTGGTTATAGAAAACGAAAAAGGTACCCGGGTACCTCGTCGCTCACATAAGGGTTAAATCTTGTATTCTTCTTGGGTTGCGATTTTGATTCTCATTCTTTTTGAATGCATTGTGAGTTGTTTTTTTTACTACATCTTTGATTGCTTTTCTTTATTACATTCGAATTGTTTGAATTGTACATATCCATTTTTAAATTTATGGTCAATTGATTGCATTAATTTTTTGATGCATTCATAACCGATGAGCTAAGAATTGTAATCCAAACCGGCCAGTACTACTCTTTAGCCTTAATATTTATGAGATTGCTTTTAAGTTTTGTCATTGTCAATAAACGCCACCAATCCCAGCAGCTACAAGCTGTTGATAAGTGATGGTTGACATTAGCTAAATTTGGTTAAAGTATGTGAAATAAAAAGGGCATATCACACTACTTACAATTTTTATCGAAGTACATTTGTCGAATTTTAGGATTTTCGACAATATAGGTACAAAGCAAGTGTAGGAGCATATCAACCCCCAATCCCAAACCAACTTGCAGATCGTAACCACCGCATATGGCCTGCAATGGAAGGCCATGTAGCATTCGGCACTGCACCAAATCCATAATTTGTAGCTGAACTGAATTAGGTTTATAAGTTTGTTATACGTCCTGCTCTTTTTGACTAAATTGGGTTGCTAAAAGATTTCTGCGGTTTGTGAGCCACTGTAGCGATTGCATTCTTCTTCGATTACATTCTAAGATTTAGACCCATTTCCAGATTAGTCATCGTGATCATGTTCAGTTTTGGGTGTGTGTTAATCAGATTCAGTGTTAGGAGATTATTTGATTTACTCTTTGCTTAACGTAACTGATAAACTGAGAGCTTCCGGGTTCTGCTTGAGAGTTTTGGTTAGGAGGCCAGATTAGGTTACGACTTGAAAAAATGATCTGTTTATTAAATAATATAGAATAGTTTGGTAATAAATATAAGTTAGATATTTATGCAGGAGTCATGGGAAAATACATTAATTTGCCGGAAAAAAAATTGTGTGTAATTTTTATAAATTCTACATAAACTGAAATATTTCATTTCCTTCATATATGTACTTAGTAGGGACATAAATACTGTTACAACATTAAACACACCTATCCCAATAGTAGAATTAAACATACCCTGTTATTACGACATGGTTTATGAAAGCTAACCTCCCTCTATAGCGTTAATCTGTAACGGGAATTCTAAAATTGTGTCAGCTTTCACCATGGAGTGGTCAGATAATGAGAACCGTATCGCTGTTATAGCATTTTTTAAGTGTTAAATGAAAAAAGGCAATATTTTCAAAACGCTCCGCCCACTCGAGATTAGTCGCATGTTCGTCTACCGGTGCACTAAACTGTTTGAGGAGAATGGAGATATCAAAGACATCCACCGGTCGGGCCGTCCACGTACAGTTCACATGCCGCAAGTCATCAAAGCCGTCAAATCAAGAATTCAGCGAAATCCGCTCCGAAAACAGAAAATCATGTCCCGCGTGATATGAATATCACGCAAAAGTTCATGAGTCGAATTATGAAAAAAGACTTGATGCCTTCAAACGTCGCACCGGACATTCGTTGAATGCGGCTTTGGAAAACAGTAGGGTAGAAAAATCCAAACCTCTTTTGGTGAAGCACGCTGATAGCTTGCACAGAAAAATCTTGTTTACGGATGAGAAAATGTTTACCATGCAGGAAAAATTTCACAAGCAAAATGATAGGGTGTATGCACGGTTATCTAGGGAAGCATCTGAACTGATTCCACGGGTCGAAAAGGGTAATAACCCAGCTTCAGTCATAGTTTGGTGCGGTGTCCCTTACGATGGGGTCACTGACTTGCATTTCTGCGAACAAGGGGTCAAAACTTCGCAAAAAGCTTTCATTTGCTCTTAAGAATGGCCGTCTGGCAGCCCTTTTTACAAATTATGGACAGTTTTAGAGGACATGGTTTGCCACAAAAGATACTCCAACATTGGTTCCCTGAAGACTGCTTTAATTCGTACTTTTCCAATGCGCGAGGTGCGTGCAGCTTTTGATGATTGGCCAGCGCGACTTAAGGCGCGCGTGAAGGCCAAAGGCGGGCATTTCGAATAAGTATTTGCTTTTTGTATAGAATACCATATGTACTAATAGATATACTTTAAAAAATTGGTCCAAAAAAATAAATTATTTTTAATTTGATAACATCAAAAGTGTGTAACAGTATTTATGTCCCTACTAAGTATTTTCCACAGTTGAAAGAAATTGTTCTCCATAACAAATAAAAAATCTTTTACTACTACTGCAAGAGGCACTTGAGGGTAATCAAAAGAATTTCTATTCCACTGATCTACGAGTATTCACCCAAAATAAAGGAAAATAAAATAATATTAAGTATAAATGTAAAATACCACGAAAAATAAAAATAAATCAGGTTTCAAAAGCCGCCCATACAATAAAGTACATAATAATAATAATAACAATATTACTGCAGCCGCTGCTTTTTTTAAACGGCATATTTATTTGAATGGGGTCCAATTTAAAATGTACGCAAAATATTTTCTATAGGATTTTTGTTTTGTTTGCATATTTGCTACATAAAATCACGCAGTATTCGGCTAAGTGAGTGTGAGTGAGTGAAATCACGAAAAATGCCAATGACGTAGAAAAACGCGTTTGCTTTTCCGTCCAATTGCGAGCAGTAAGTAGAGAGGGTTGTGCTGTCTGTTGAAAATACGAGACATTTCTCCTAAGCAGCGGTAGTACATAGTACTCGTAGTAGATCTTAGCCAGTTAATTTACTTTAATGGCTTCGAAGCTATTTTTTTTCTCTCTTGAGCATTTTAAATGCTTGAGTGTTGTGATATATATTTATATTTAATTTAGTACAATAGCTAAATATAAAAGTTCAGTTTAAATATATTTTCAAATACATATTCTTGTTTTGTATGCTTATATTAATAAGCATAACTATTCCATAAAAGATGAGATGACATTTTACTTCTTGCTTCTTCACGACCTTTCACTAGGATATTCTCTCTGATATCTAATGCTATTATAGGAAGCTTATCTGAAAGAGCTTTATACATGCAAACACACACACACACACACACACACACACATACAGCACACACTGCTGCTGCTGAAAACTACGATGGAAATTTCAATCTTAAAAGTGAAGCCACAACCTTTTTACTGGCCCCAAATACTTAATAAAGAAGCCATTTGGGCGTGGATGTTGTTGAAAGCTTCTTTTAAAAGATAGTAAGTTGTTGTTGCCCCAGTAGTAACTTCCATATTTCATTCGTTTCGTTGTCGAGGTGTGTATGTGTGTGTTTTTGTGTTTGTGTTTGTGTGTGTGTGTGTGTGTGCTCAACTGCAGAAACAGCAGCTCTCTAAGATAACAAAAAGTACCATAACAACACTGGCAACTAGCAACTGCAGCAACCACGCAGCGACATACGAGTACGTGTGGCGTTTAAGCCTTAAGCGCATTGCTTGTAATTTGTGAAAGATTAAAATCTTTTGAATAACACCAACCGTCTTAAGATTTCTGATAATATGTAATATGTGAAGCTACATGCGGGTATATGAGTCCGGGGTACCTTAAATGTGCTGTGAGCTAACTAACTAACTGCCTGCTTGTACTAGCAGTTCGTTCATGTTTGCTTCATTTGGAAGTAGATTAGGGTGGGTTTAATTGAAAAGTAGCTCAAGATATGAATGAATTTCTTTTCGTTTGTTTTTCACCAGCCGTGTTCCGTTCTGCTTTTGTTTATGTGCAATGAGTACGCGAATGCCTTCATGTGCATTAAAAAATGAAACAAACAAAAATGAAAAGGAAAATTCACAAAGAAAACTGTAGTGCATATTTGGATTTAAAGTGAAGAAACCGAAAAATACTTTCGTTTACATGCAGCCAAAAAAAAAGCCATATTAATTTTTGAGTGATTAAAGAAGATGGACAGAGAGTAGAGTAGTAGAGTGAATTGGTATCCTAGCCTAAATCCATAAAAACAGGTACACAATAGCTCAAACAACTATAAGTTCAAGAAACAAAAACAAAAAAGATCCATAAAAAATATATGTTGCTATAAATGCATGACCCCTTGAAAAAGAAAAAATATAAACTCATAAATTGTTTGCATGTATGTATGACCTTTTATGGCACAACGATAAAATTGTTACAACAGCTCAGCGCTAGCAACACAATTTGGCAATTAGTGCAAACACAACTCAATAATAGAATCGTTTCGATTGGCCGCAAGCATGAAAATCAACAAGCAACAAGCTCGAACAACAGCAGCTACAATAACAAGTAAATACAACAACAACAACAGCAACATATGTATGTCATACATACATACTTTACTTACGATACATGTAGGTATGAGTATCATGAAAATCCATGAACTGGCAACATCAAATGTTGACTTTTTTGCGTTTTGTTGCTGTTGTTGTTTATTTTTGGAGCAATATTGGCCTCTCTGACATGATTTATTTTATTGACAACACAACTACTACTGCAATTGTTTTTGAATGCTTGTTGTTGGTACTGTTTCTCTGTCTATTGTTGTTGTTGCTGTTGTTGCTGTCGCAACTGCAATTCAACCGTAACGAAATGAAACGAAATAAATGAATGAAATATGAACGAAAAAGAAAAGAAAAAATAAACAGTGACGAAAAAAAAAAACCAAAAAAACAACAACGTGTTGCTGTTGTTTTGGCTGTTGGCTGCCTCCAAATTGGTTTTCGTTTTGTTTGATCAAGTAGTTACCACAAGTAATTTACAATATTTATTGGAATTTTTTTTAGTTCTTTTTTTTTATGTGTTGGTGAATGCGTAGGTGCACGAATTTTATTTGCCGCAAGCATATAAATCTTAATTACGCATGCCCTGCCCCCTCCCGTTTTGCCCCGCATTCTATACTTTTCGATTTAAAGTATAGGGTGCACAAACTACATTCACAATCAACTTCAGAACATAAATGTTACGAAATCTTATTAGTATTTTGTCTATTTACTTCTAGTAGTGAGTTTTTTGTAATTTCTGCTGATGCTAAGCAGAATTGCTTTCTTCAATTCAGAGAGAGCAATCGAAATTTAACTCAAAGCTGTAAAGATTTTCTTAGGCAATTTTTACTCTTTGTTTGATGTGTAAACATCAAAAAATTTCTTGGGCGTGAAAAGTCAAATTATTTTATCTTATCCCTAAAAGCTCACTGTAATAATTAAAAAATCACGCTTACTTACTTACTTAGCTGGCGCTACAACCGATGATCGGTCTTGGCCGCCTCCACAAAGCTCCGCCAGTCACTTCTGCTATGCGCGCGCTGGCACCAGTTGATAAGGCCAAGTGCAGTCAGGTTGCCCTGCACCTGGTCTTTCTAACGGAGTTTAGGACGTCCCCTTCTGCGTGTTCCTCCACCGTGGTTCGAATAAAACACCCTTCTAGCCGGAGCGCTTTCTTCCAGTCGCTCAACATGACCCAGCCAGCGAAGCCGCTGGAGTTTTATACGCTTGACTATGTCAGTGTCGGCGTACAGTTCATACAGCTCATCGTTCCAACTTATTCGATACACGTCGTCCACGCATACTGGACCGTAGATCTTACGGGGGATCTTCCTCTCGAACGCTCCTAACAGCCTCTCATCATTGATGGTCAATGTCCACGTCTCTGCGCCATACATTAGGACGGGAAGGATGAGGGACTTATAGAGCGTTATTTTCGTTATTTTCGTCGGTCGAGAGAGGGCTCTACTTCTCAATTGCCTACTGAGCCCGTAGTAACACCTGTTGGCAAGAGTTAGTCTCCGCTTGATCTCAAGGCTAACATTATTGTTGGTGTTTATGCTGGATCCTAGATAAACGAAATCCTTGACGACTTCAAAAGTTTAGTTGTCAACAGTGACATTTTGTCCAAGACGCCGTGACTCTTTGTTTGTTGACACAAGGTATTTCGTTTTGTCCTCGTTCACCACTAGACCCACACGACGAGACTTCCTTTCCAGATTGGAGAATGCTGCACTGACTGCTCGAGCGTGTTTGCCAATGATGTCAATATCATCAGCGTATGCTAGCAGCATAACACTCTTGTAGAAGATAGTGCCAGAGATGTCGATGTTCGCAGCTCGAATTATTTTCTCCAGCATAAGGTTAAAAAAATCGCACGATAGGGAGTCACCTTGTCTGAAACCTATTTTGGTATCAAATGGTGCGGAGAGGTCTGTCCCAATTTTCACTGCGCTGGTGGTGTTGGTCAGTGTCATTTTGCAAAGACGAATGAGCTTTGCAGGGATACCAAAATCAGACATTGCGGCGTACAAGTGATCCCTAATCGTGCTGTCGAAGGCCGCTTTATAATCGACAAATAGATGATGGGTGTCGATCTGTTTTTCCATAAGAAAGGTGATTCCACGAAAAATAACGCTTATCTTTAGAAAATTACATATAGATTTTTTAAAATGTGGTCGCTGTGGCGTAGTGGTAGTGCGTTGGGCTGCTACGCAGAGTTTCCGGAGTTCGAATATCGACACAGGCAAAATCAAAAAGTACAAAAAATAATTTTTCTACACGGCACCACCTCTTGGCAGGCAATGTCAAAACTACAAGAGTAAAAATTGCCTATGAAAAGCTTTTCACTTCGTCGTTCGGATTCGGCATTAAACTGTAGATCCCTTCCATTCATGTACACATATAACAAGCACAACATGAGTGGATGCGAAAAGCTTGGCCTAGGCACTCCATGGGCTGTTGTGCCATTAAAAGTAAAGTAAAGAGCATCCTGTTGCTTACTCTATTGCAAATATACTGTCGGTCATAATTTTCTTATATTCCTACCGATATGAAGTGCTTGAGAATTATATGAAAATGTACGAGTACACTACTTGGTAGGTAATGGCGAAATTACCAAATGATAACAAATACCCAACCCGCCGTATCGAACCGGCATTAAACTGTGTGTCCAACCAGGGAAACTACAATGGTCCAACGGAGTGAGTGCTCTGGAAGGTCTATGAGCCTACTGCCCACATAGAGATAGTGAATAAGTACCTACTATTTTATGAAAAAAAATTAGTAAAAAACATTTTTCTACATGGAACCAGCTATTGGCAGGTAATGGCAAGCATACATACATGAGTAAAAATTGCCTAAGAAAAGTTTTTCAGTTAGCCGTTCGCATTTCTCGAAACTTTAGGTCCCTCCCTTCATGTACAAAAATAGATCTAGGCCCTCGATTGGTTTCTTGTGTCATTAAAAGAAGAAGAAAAAGAATTTCATGAGCAATGAATGCCAAATATTTGCATATTAGTAAATGAATTTCAATTAATCTTCCTTATGTAAAATAAATTATCTCGTGAAAAATGATTAAACTTTTACATATGTTAAAGTGTTTTTATTTAACTAATTTCCCAAATCTTCCTGCCATTAATTTGAAGACATGTAAAAAAAATGGCACATAAACCACATACGAGTAAAGAACATATTTAACAGAGCAGTGAAAAATGTCTACCTTTACTATGTCTACATGCGTGCTATATACATACTCATGTACTTACATAGACTATAGCTGCTTTATTATTAAACTTTCGTGGAACTCATCAACATCTTCATAGAGTTTATGGGGCATTTGATCCACCAAACAACAGCAAACCACCACCATTCTCGCCAGCTTCAGTACTGAAGCTTTAGCGAAACAAATGATAAACTATCCGAAGCCTTTTAAGCAGCCTCATTAATCTTATTCACTGGTTGCGCTGTTACTACCACTTCTACTTCTACATCATCAGCAACAACAACAACAACAACAACAATAACAAAATAGACTAATAAAGCAGAAATTTCACTATTTCTGGTGCTGCTCCAGCGGTTGTTGTCTTTACCACTCACTACCTTTCTATTCTTAATAGATAGCGTTGGTTTGAGTTCTACCCTACTGCTTTATTGCACCTAACTAAACCTACGAGTATGTATGTATGTATGCACCTACCAACCTATTATATCTCTATAATGTATGGTACCTGTACTTGTTATTAGCTTTACGAGTAAGTCGTTGTGCAGTTTTATGACCTGATGTTGCTGCCAGCTAACCACACCAAGAACAACAAATATAATAGTATTTCGTTGGTTGTTGTTGTCATAGCTTTAGTTAATGTAAAACTTGTTGTTATTGCAGCAGCACACTGCGAATTATGTCGCTTGGGTTTTTCATGCTTGTGGCCTTACTATATGCTGGAATTTTTAATTGAGAATTCTTCTTAGAGCAAAAATTATAGAGTTCTAATTTTTGTTTTTGATAAACATAACCCAGTTTCGTTTTTGTTACGTAGGAAGCTTTCACTTTATTCTATTCTTACTATTATTACAGAAAGAAAGTATTTTGTTTGGCTTACAAGGACATAAGAAGTGAGATCGAAAAAATCGGATAACTTTGAAAGACCACTGCTTTGAAACTATTCATCTGAATGAAAAAATTCAAACAGTAGACTTTGCGTTGGAGAAATTCTGCTGAAATACATGTTTTTTGACTTGTGAACTTTCAGTTGAGTCATGGCATCGGAAGTGGAAAGACACGATTTAGTTGTTGAATTATTTCGAGAAAATCCGGAGTGGAGCCAGAAAACCATTGTAAATAAGGCGAAAGTTGCACACAACACTGCCTCGATGATTCTTAAAAAATTTAATACCGACTTAACAGTTGCTAGAAAATATGGTTCTGGATGGAAATGCAGTTTCGTGGCTCCACAAAAGGCGAAGAAAGTCGTTGCTCTCTTAGAGAAGAATCCAGCGTTGTCTAATCGAAAACTGGCGGAAAATGCGAGTTGCAGTGAGTTTTTAGTTCGTAAAATTTAAAAAGATACGAGCCTTAAAACATACAAAATGCAGTCAGTACCCGACAGGAACGCTACTAAGAACTTGGTAGCCCAGAGCCGAGCTAAAAAGTTGAAGACAGATTTTTTCCAAAAATTCGATTGCTGTGTTATGGACGATATACAACATACGTGTTGCCAAAATTTTCTCAATTGTCTAGTCAAGAGTTTTACACCGCAAAGGAACGAGAAGGAGTTGAGGAAAGATTTAGGACAAAACAAAAGTCCAAGTTCCCGAAGAAGTTTCTGGTATGGCAAGCGATTTGTAGTTGTGGGCTAAGGAGTAAAAGTTTCGTAACAAGTTAGCACTGTTAACGCCGAAATTTATGTGAAGGAGTGCCTCCAGAAGAGATTGGCTGGCCTTCATTAGAAAGCACAATGTATCTACTTTCTTTTGGCCTGATCTAGCCTCCTGCCACTACAGTAAAGTAACCCTTAAATGGTTCGAAGACCATACCATCAAATAGGTACCAAAAATCGCCAACCCAACAAATTGCCCAGAACTTCGGCCTATCGAGAGATATTGGGCTCTAGTGAAAAGAACATTAAAGGCAACAAACAAAGAAGCTAAATCCATGGAAGATTTTAGAAATAAGTAGAATTCTGCCGCCAAGAGAGTCTTAGAAATGACAGTAAAGTCGTTAATGGCAGGCATACCGGAAACCGCTGTCCGAATTCTGAAAAAAACAACAAACAAATTAGTTTTATCCTTAGTGCAAGAAATGTGTCAGTGTTTTGATTTTCGCTTGGGAACTTTTGAAGTTATCTCAAAAAGCAGAATTAATGAATTTAGACTTGACTTCATTTTACCTTCCATTACTTACTTTAAATATTGCACACAACCACACACACACACACACACACACACACACACACACACACACACACACACACACACACACACACACACACACACACACACAAATTACAAAAATATTTTGATAAAATACCACAAACATTTTGCAAGTGTGTATGTATCCAAGAAATCAAAAAATATTTCTCTCTCTTGGAATTATTTGGTATAATTCAAATGAAATTATGCAATTCATTAAAATGTTTCATTAAGCCACATCAAAGAAATCACAAATTGATTACGTAAACTTATGAGAAACCGCAAAAGTGTGCAATTTGCGCGCGTAACTCTAAACCAAAGGTAACCTCTAAAGGGTCGTCTGCTTCCTGTTTGTGAATGCTATTAAAATTAACATACTCGACAACCACAGCAAGCAGGCACAAGAAGTAACAGCAATAGTATTAGTTTTAACCCTTGACGTACTATATACACACACTATCAATTTAAAGATAATAACACGAATAAAATGTTGTAGTGTTTCTCAAACGTGTACATGGTTTGCACATTGACTTTGGGTTCCCCGCATCTGTTAGCTTATTGGCGATTTGCAGTTTAACCCATTGGTGGGTTTTCCTCTGGAATTCATCGGAATTGGCCGTCTCTAAAATTACGAGTTTGCCAATTTCTCAAATAATTTATAAATCACTTGTCAATTTTATTTAATACCGATTAAAGTTTGGGTTACTAAGTTGCCAAGTGAAGTGCATTTTGTGCGATGTGTCGAAAAAATAATTAAAAATAGGCTACGCAATAAAAATTATTTCAGAAATTTTAATTAACTCAGAAGTGAAATGCCGTTAATTTCGTATTCTTGAAATAATTTCCAACAGAATTTGTAAATATATTTTATCCTTCGCCTCAAATACTTAATTTGACTTTTAGAAAACGCCATGAGTCCGTTCTAACCATAATTCTTTCAGTTTCACATTTCAGGTAGTTATTCTTATATATTTTTTCAGTGAGCTTTACAGTGAGCAAAAGACATCTTACAAAATTAAGTTGAAATAAATATTTTAGCTAGTAATTGACTCTAAACCATATTGAAAAAAAAATAATGAAAATTACTTAGTTGCTAATAAGAGGTAGATCTGGAGAACTACAATAGAATAAAGATGTTTATGTATTTATATAAGTGAAGGCGAAAACCTAGGCCTAAGTCCTCACCGGCTGTTACGCCATAATAGTAGTAGTACAAAAGTAGTAACTCCCCTGTAGGACTAAACTAATCTAGTTCACTAAAATAATTAGTTTTTCAAATAGTTATGCAACATCTAGTTCTTAAAGTGGTTGAAAACAAATGCATTGAGCAACCGCTTTAATAGCAATATTCAGTGCAAATATTGTCGTGTAATTCTCATCTTCTTTTCTTTCTTTTAATGGCACAAAAAGTTCAAGGAGGGCCTAGCGCAAGCTTTTCGCATCCACTCCTGTTGTATGTATAGGTATTATATTTGTACATGAATGGAATTGGGACCTACAGTTTAATACCGAAAATCTTTTCATAGGCAATTTTTACTCTAGTTGGCTTGCGATTGCCTGCCAAGAGGTGGTGACGTGTAGAAAAATTATTATTTCTACTTTTTTGATTTTGCTTGAGCCGGGACTTGGACACCAGACACTTTGAGCAGCAGGACAACACACAATCAACTACTCCACTCACTGTAAGTCTCATATACTTTACAATATTTATTACTTCTATTGATTTTAAAATGTCACAAAGTTCACTGATGAATATGAAAATAAATTATGTCTAATTTGGAAGATTACAAACATTTTTTTTTTTTTAAATTACAAAATTGTTTTGTTTTTATATTAAACTTTTTTTTATGATGCAATTAATTTGTAATGCAATTTATTACCCATTTTTTTTTATTACTATAGTTATTAATCCTAGTACAACAACAAATTGCTAAAAATTATAATAGGTGTTAGACATGAATGATGGAAAAATGTCACTAATTTTTCCCTAGACAAAATAGAAACAATTCGATTTTTCTACAAACTATTCCAAAATCATGTATTTTCCGACTAGTTGAAGTTTAATTGGTTTACAAACTATTCTAAAAACATCTATCTACCAACTAGTTGTCGATTTGTCTACAAACTCTACCAAAAACATGTGTTTTTCGACTAGTTGAAGTTTGATTTGTTTACAAACTATTCTAAAAACATCTATCTACCAAAGCCTGGACAACTGACTTGTGCCTAGGACAACACAATGTTAAATAGATCAGTTCACGACGAGGAAAGACACCAAATGTGGACTAGTTGTGCAGTTTAACAACCATTTGATTTCCCTTTAGCGTAATTGCAAAATAGTTTCTAGATATTAGATTAGTTACTAACACACTACTTTGGCCAACTTAATCCATCCTTTATAATACTTTTATGGTATGTTCAAAAATGAGTGCACGTTCAAAGATGGGTTAAATATGATTAAATATTGCAATACGTTCGACACTTACATTTCCACACAAAACTGCATTTAATAGTAGCCTCTTCTTTGTTATTGTTTTTTCTGTGAAGGTTGTTGACACTGCAACATTTTGCCTCACACTGGCATGCAGCAGCAGCAGCAATGCTCATGCAATACCAATCGCATGACAGATAAATAAAGGGATTAACAATTAATTCAATGGGAATTTGTGGCAAGTGGAATGAGTAACATTGTTGTTGAGTGTGTGAAGTGACTTTTGAGTTGCCACAGGCTTAAAATGGTACTTTTTTTCCAAGTGACTTATTTACATTACGTGACTGGAAACTACTTTCTTTGAATTCTGAAGTGTTAAATAATATTATACAAACACTTACTTACTTATTTTTAAATATGTAAACATATTCGAATCCTTTTATAGTAGCTGTTACTTTTTCACTCAAAATCTGAAGATAAGTTGAACTTTTCATTTATTACTTTTTGCTGTGAATTTACGAAGGTATGCATTTTTGCCAATAAAAGGTTTTCTACCTCACTCCATCATTCTATCACTCACTCCAATTCCTTCTCGATTTCTACCCTTAACTTTCTATCTGTAAAAATGATACACGAGAGCCTTTTTGCATTGCTAGTTGTGACACACACAAACACACATACACACAATATCCTGATTGCTATACAACCATAAATTTCCTGCTGCTTTGCCTGATGTCTGACTTTTCTTGATAGGAGACATACAACTTAACACATATACACACAGAAAGCATTCAAGCACACGTGCTACAGATTTTGTTCAAGTAAAATGGTTTAAATGTGCACGCGGGCATCCCAAAAAATTGTAGTAAATTGATGTACTAGTATGTATGTAGTATGTATAGAGAATTGTCGTAAAAAAGTTTTACGACTTCTGTTTGCTGCACTTTATGAATGAATATTATTATTTGGCGCACTTTTTATGTAGAGAGGTGCGTTGGCATAATGGGTGGCAACAATGTTTCATACCTTGTACGTACAATATTAAGATAAAGAATGCTCATAACTTTTTATAAGAAACAAAACTTTAGCACACACAAAATTCATGAATTTAAATCACAGCCTCAACGATTCTTGCTGTTGCTAATGTTTGATATTTTTTTGTGTTAAATACCAATTAAAATGAAATTGTTTACAAAGTTGCTGGCTTATATCAATATTATATGAGCTATAAAACAAAATGCTTTGGCATAGGAATGAAGCCTTAGTTTGTTGAATTTTGGCGAAAGTTAATTTTAACTTTAGATCTATGGACTTCAGGACTATTTATAGTTGAATCTAACTGTGCATACTTATATAAAGTTATAAGAATTATATTGTAAGAAGTTTTGATAAAATGATTTAAATTGGCTTCTTCAACATTTGAGCAAACTATTTGAAAACATCATCAGTTTGTGTAACACATTTTATTCGTCTCAGTGCTGATGAAACTCAATGAGAAAGTGTTCGGGGCAGCTGATATTGTCGAATACGTCTAACCACTTCAGGATTTGCCTTATTTTAGGTACAAGGGAGGAAACCTTGAATAGTGATTTGATATCCAACGCGAATTAAAATATAAGAAAGGAAGGAATATTATTGTATAATTTTAGTCCTGAGTCCAATATACATAAGTATATATAGATGAAAAGAGCAAAGAAGTTTGTAGTTTGCGAATCGAATATCAAAGAAAGTTCAGACTTCAATTGTTTAAAGCTTGGGCACAAGTTACTTTCGGATCTCAAATCTAAATTTAGATTAACATATATGACAAGGATAAGGTTATTTTACGCTTGAATTAAGACCTAAGCATGATATTTACGGATTAGATTTAGATGGAATAAGCTTAAATGTTGTTCTGATTACTGCTGTTATGTCAAGTCCAAGAAAAGAAGAGGAAATTATTTTCTCATTCTATTTCAGGCCTGAGTACAAGACTACATTAAGGTTAAAGGTGAGACTGGATTTAAATTCAAGGTGAATATAAGTCCACGGTGGGACTGGATTTAAGTTCAAGGTATAATATAAGTCCACAGTGAGACTGGATTTAAGTTCAAGATGAATTTAAGTTCATGGTGAGACTGGAACTAATACAATATATAGTAGGTATGTATATTGTCTGCTCAGATTTTACATATTTTTTGGCAAATTACTTGTGATATAAATTCGGAATTATACATGCAATAGAAACAATAATAATAACAGAATACAATAACTCTGAGTTGAATTCATTTCTTAGCACTTAATGTTTTCAGGCTTGAATAAAGGTGGGACAACTTAAATGGTGTTCTGATTTCTGGCTTCAACTCATATTCATGAAAGGGAGCGAAAGGTATTTTCGTATTTCAGACCTCGTAGATTTTGACTTTTGCTCACACCCCAATTAATCCAATTCAATAAGACTCTAACACAGGAAAAATCAAAAATCTTGGCAGGCAATGGCAAACCTACAAAAGTAAAAATTCCTTAGAAAAGCATTTCACTTTGCCGTTCGAATTCGGCACAAAACTGGATGCCCATTCATGTACAAATATAACAAACTCAATGTCAGTGGATGGGAAAAAATCGTCCTAGGTTCTACTTGGGCTGTTGCGGCATTAAAAGAACCAAACCATTTTTGTTTTTTTGAACAATACTAGTTTGTTTTTGGGTTGGTTCAAAATGCGGGTGATTCGGTTTAAAAATGGTTTGCATCCCTTGTTACTTACTTACTTAGCTGGCACTAAAATCGAGGATCGGGGTCTTGGCCACTTCGATAAAACTTCGCCAGTCGCCTCTGCTAGGTGAGCGCTGGCGCTAGTTGATAAGGCAAAGTGTACTCAAGTCGCCCTGTACCTGGGGTTTTCAATGAAGATTAGGACGTCCTCTACTGCTTGTTCCTCCACCGCGACTCATATAAAACATTCTTCTAGCTGGAGCGCTTTCTTCCATTCGCTGAACATGACCCACGCTGCGAAGCCGCTGAATTTTTATACGCTTCATACAGCTAGTCGTTCCATCTTATTCGATACACGTCGCCCACGTATATTGGACCGTAGATCTTACAGAGTATCTTCCTCTCCAACGCTCCTAACAGGCTCTTATCATTGGTGGTCTCAGCGCTATATACTGGGATGGGAAGGATGAGGGACGCATAGAGCGATATTTTCGTTATTTACGTCGGTCGAGAGAGGGCCCTGCTTTTCAATTGCCTGAGCAATTGAGCCCATAGTAACACCTGTTGGCAAAAGTTAATCTCCGCTTGATCTCAAGACTGACATTATTTTTGGTGCTAATGCTGGATAATGCTAGATAAACGAAATCCTTGACGACTTCAATGGTATAATTGTCAACAGTGACATTTTGTCCAAGACGCCGTGACACAAGATATTTCGTTTGTCTTCGTTCACCACTAGACCCAATAGCATTAATGGCTTCAACTATTTTGTAATTTCACTTGTGGTTTAAGTAAGAGAGGCTTTCGATTTCTGAGAAAGCTGTAATTGAGGGCTGCACAATTTTTTCTACTGGCTAAATTCTCATTTTTATAACAAAAAAAAAAAAAAAACAAAAAAATACCTCATCATACTTATCTATGCAGTATGTACATGAGAAACAAAAAACACAAATAATATTTCATTCAGTAAACCACAAAATTGTAATCATTTTTTGTTTAATAATAAATATTTTTGAAAACCACAAAGTTTTAATTTCAAAATATCAAAATATTGTAAACACAATTTTAGTTTTGCGGTATTTTTGTGTGTGTGACGAATTCATTAAAAAGTTTGGAAAATTTATGCAAAATTAAGTATGTTGTAGTACATGCTGCCTTTAATCAATCACCAGAGAAGCAAAATTGTAAAGAGAAAAATATGTTGGTTATTATTACAATAAAGCGATGACAACGAAATCTGTAGGTATGGAAAAGTGTGTGGGCAGAAGAACAATATTGCAAAAGAATACAATGTTTTACAATAGAAGCAGAGTTAGTATTTTTATGTTATTGCCAAATACAAGTCGAGAATTGTGACTAGGCAAATAAAAATACGAAATTAAACAACAGCAAATTGTAGTGATGTTATAACGATACATTTCCATTTCCCCCCCCCCCCCCCACACATCGACACTATCAATTGATGCTAACAACAATATAAATATTTTCGCAAGCTTTGCAAAAGTTATAAATATGTATAAGTATGTATATAAAAACAAAAAGCTGACGACAACTATTAAATTTATAATCAACCATGGAACGCTGAAAGTGATAGATATCTATCACATATGTATGCTCATATGATTGTATTAGTGTTAGTGTTATATATGTATGTATGTACAAATGATATTTGAGTGACATTTGTGTGTGTGTGCATATGTGAATTCCATCGGCGGAAGCTGTTAGCTGTTAGCTGCTGGTGCTGCTGCTGCTGCTGCCACTGCTGCTCACTTAAGTAATTTAGCAACGTATGCAATTTGAAAGTAACAACGTCAAAGCCTTTTTGAATTTTATGGGCCACAAATATGACGGCAAACAAACACATTAACATATGTGATTGGGACGATGTGTGAATAATGACACCACCACATGTGATGTGATGATGTAATGTTTGCAAGCATAATGTGTGATTTGTGTGATGAAAGTGTGTGATGACGGTGACGATGAGGATGACGATGATGATGGTGATACTAAATTTGCAATGCAAGCAAAAAGATAAAGTTCTATATTCTTTTAGCTAAATGTTGAAATAGTTTCAAATAATGTGTTGCATAAAAGTTATAAGGGTGTCATATTGATGTGTACCTATGTATGTGTCTATGTGTATGGCTGTGTGCGTATGCGTGACTTACATTGTTGCTAGTTGAAATGCGTGAATCATGAAAGGCAAATATTTTGCAAGTGAAAGCTGACTGCGCTAGATATGATTAAAGAAATTCATTTTGAAAGTGAGAGCTGGAAAATTTTAATTTTTGAAAAATTAAAATTTTCCCTGCGAAAATTATTATATCGCGGAAACATACATATAATGACAGTAATGATAATAATGAAGATATGATATTTATTAGTGATGGTAAGCATCGACTACTTTTGAGTACAACCGTAACTTAAGCCTATTCTTTTTCTCGAATCGGGTAATTTTTATGGTTCAAAAAGTAATTTTTGAGGGACTTTTATTTTAAGTGATACTATAAAAGGCTCGACCAATGCCCTCCATGGGCTTTTGTGCCATTAAAAGAAGAAGAAAGACAAGGTGGGACAAAAGTGATTTTGATATTGTAGAAATAAAAAAATTAGGTTTATTTAAAGATGTAAAATTGATGATAATAAGTTGAAAAAAATTATATAAGCCAAAGGACCACCTCCGAAGTTAAGGCATATTATTGCTCGTTTGCTGTATTATGGCTCCACATTGGTGATTTGGAGGTATGTATCGCTTCATTGCTTACATCCAACTAATTCTCTATCTATCCATAAAGTAAATGTCAAAGCACAATGACATTTGAAGCTATTTGTAAAATTTATGGCACATTCACATTATCACATTACTTATGCCCCACCTTGTATTTTATATCAATCTGGACTTGTGGGCTTCTAGTGTTTATGACTTGTACGTCATAAACACTTATCCAATAAATCCGAGTGAGTTTCTAGCGAGCTTATTCCACCTTACTCATAAAAGAAGATAACTCAAAAATGGTAAGGAATTTCTCTTTGTCATCTTCTGAAAAGTTGTAGAACAACTTTTTTTAAGATTCCCTGTTTAAAAGTGCAAACCTCCAGAACCTAGAATCTGAAAAATCTGGGTATTTGATTAGCTTTATAAGACCCTAAAGAGGGTGTTCAAATGTATATAAAAGTTATGCGTGAGAATAGTGAAGTGAAATTGGTTTTCGTTTTTAAATTATAGGCCAAAAACTGATAAAATGTAACTGCAGGCACTAAAACATCCTCTAGAGGTATTCGCTATTTTTGTGGTTATTGATGTCGACTACCGAATGATCGACAGCTATCAATCGGCAATACGGTTGTCGAGTGTTGATAGACGATTAAGAAATCTACATATTGTAAATCGGTATTTTGAAAGCTGAGTCGACTGTCGAGTATTGAAACAAGTGACAAGTTTTTGTCGATCAACTTGTTGTGGTTGACTAAAAGAAAGAAAAAATAAGAAATTTCAGCAATCGTTTAGAAAAATTTGACCCACAGTGGGAGGGGACCTTAATCGCTACTATATAAACTAAAGGTAAAGATCCTCCGGTACGTGAAGGCAATGGTTGGCATAAGGTAAAAAATGCATTAATTAATTGTGTTTACAAATAACATACATTAACAATATTATAGTCCCCAATAGATTTAAAAGGTAGAAGGAGGGAAAGAAAATTGTTCACAACAAACGTTAATTCCGATTAATGGGCGGTAGCATATTTAATCTTAAAATTCTATCGCCATTAGAAGAATCGATAGCCATCATCAGGTGCTTCCACGAAATGCTAAGTCCAGCAAGGGCAGTCTTGGGCACCACTACATACTCTGCCGGCGAAGAACCATTGATTGACCTAGAACCAATGCGATCAACGTCTCAGGAAGCTGCGCTTAAGAAAAGGCCTAATCTGGAAAATGACATGACACATTTTCAACTGCAGCACTTTCATCCTCGTCAGCTTAAAAATATGGCGATGTTGTCCACTACTGTTCGTAGTTTTACACAAAATTTATAAACCTAAATTTAAAAAAATATTAAACTTAGACAAAACTTGTTTATTCTTTTTATCTTTTCATTTACAGAAGCGTTTTCCGCTCATTACAATCTATTACAAAAATAGTTGAGTCGATTAAGTTTGCCAATGTCGATTTTATATCGAGACAATCACCCTTATTATATTTGATGATAAGGGTGATTGTCTCGACAAGATCTCAAGTTAAAGTTATTAGATACACATTGCCACCCAGATATATTCTTAATTGAAATGAAGAATAACTATGCGCTATAGTTATCAAATATTTAATATAATACATATTTTATCTATTTACAGTTTAACCTGAAAATTCATAATCAATGCTTATACTTATTTTGCTGTTGACTTTCATATTCATCCCAATGTTATTGATGATGGCGCTACTGATACTAATTGTGACGTCAATAAACCATGAATTTAGAAATTATACGTGAATACAAGTGAAAATCTGAAAATCCAATATTTGAAATATAAGATGAAATCATTGAAATCATATCAAATTGAAAAATGACTAAAAACTTAAATTTTTATAAATTTGTTTTTTATTGACGAAATTTAAATTTTTCGAAGTCTACTTCTATAATTTCATTTTTATATTTACGAGGGGGTAAAAAATGATCGTGGCAGAACGGAAATTGTCACGGAAATGAAAGGCAGCGCCCTCCATCAATCAAGTACGAAAAAATGAAGATGCATATACATATGCATCCACTATGAGCTCTGTATCAATCGATAGAGCAGACCTCTACCCCTTTTAATTGACAGAGGGCGCTTTTTTTGCGTATGATTCATTTTGATAGAAGGAGCTGCCCATCAGTTTCTAGTAAAATTTGCAATTCAAATAAAATTTAATATTTCAAACAAAAATCGGTTGCAATTTCTAGAGCTGAAAGAATGAGCGAGTAGAGTGATAAAAAAAAACGTGAGACACAAACAAATGGCGATTGTTTTACGATAAAATCTCCAGCAAAAACTGCGACTGAGAGACAGCGAGAATGTAAAGTTCGGCGAAAAATGGAGGCTCAACCAAAATTCAGATTCTGCAATCGTGTAAAAAACCCAAAAGCCAGCACTGACAGAATTCGAATTTCATTGAAAAAAAAACTCGCAAAGACTAAAACGGAGAGACAGAATGCATGGCAAATGAGTTCATTAGAACCAATAATTGCATCAACACGTATCTCATTGAGTCCCGGCGAAGGTTCTCAAATCTCAGGTAGTCGAATTACCAGCTTCTCAACGAAAAACAAGGGCAGAAGATTTACTTGAAAATTTGATTGAAAATCTTTCCTCCGTGGAAAGAAAACAACTCTCACCAGCGCAACAAAACACAGACGATATTTGCCGAGTTTCTAGTCAACCTCATAACATTCGCGAGTTGTCAGACCGGCAAGTGAAAAATTTTCCACCTCTTGAGCTCATACAACCTGAATATTTTGATGTTGATGATGATGATTATTCTAAGCATGATAATAATGATGATGATGGGAAATAATAATGTTTCTAATTTAAAGTTTTGGAATTAAAATTGACACTTTTTGATTTTGATTTCACAAAATGAAAGAAAGAGTCAGAAAATTTTATTCGAATATTTGGATTCCCAATCATATTTTTGTTCTTCTTTATCTGTTTTGATAATCCTTATGTGATTCCAAAATAACAAATATAATTTCAAATTGACTCATTCTGAATTTAAAATTATTCAATCTTACATATTTTGAAGTGACTATTCTGATTTTAAAATGCTGCGTTCTAATTTTCATTATACTAATCTTTGTAATTATAGAAAATTGTTATTTTTAATTCAGAACTAAATAACATTCCGACTATTTCAATATAATTTTCACTTGATGGTTTCAGGAATTGAATTTTATTTTATTCTCTTTAGTTCCCTGTCATAAATTTAATAAATTGAATATTTTGTATCACTCTTATATCGAGAATGTAAATTTGTTTATCATGATTATTATGTAGACATTAAAGAATAGATTTTTATTTGCATAGCAAAAAAGCGTTAAAAGGAATATCAAAATTTATTTAAATTCTCAGTAAAACATTCACCCCGGACATCTAGTACTTAATACCCGCAAAACGGCCAATTCCCACAAAGACGTTTCTAATCCTATTAACAAAAGCGAAAACTTTCGCAACAGATAAAAATATTCTAATCCCATCAAAATCGTTATGCATGAAGTGCAATAAAAATAGTACCGTTTTTTATACAAGGTGAGACAAAAGGAATGCGAATTGACAGTAATTTTGTTGGAAATGAAATAAATCGTACTCTGTTTTCATGGAAACTTTATTTGAAGGTGTTAAATTTATGACAATAAGTTGACAAAATAATATGGGGCAAATGACCTCCTCCCGAGTTGATTCACATTTGTTCTCGTTTTAAGACATTTTGGCTCTCAATTAATATTTTGGTGGTTGTATTGCGCTACTGCTTGTTGTAAACTAATTTTTAAACGAACGAATCCCAACGGACCCTCCTCCCGCCCAACACGACCGAGTGGCGCATCCGCTTTACACGAAAATATGTAATAAGCCGCGTATATCCAAATAGGCATTCTTTACAACTACAGATATGAAATCATCAGCTGTTTATTGATTTAATATGATAAGTAAGTTTGTTTTGATGTGTTCCAGAGAATCGGAATCGGAAATGTTTACAATTTAAATGTCAAAGTGCAATGACATTAAGGTCGTTTGCATAAATTATGGCACTACTTTGGCCGGGTGAACGGGAGATCATACGACACACGGAAATTGATTGCCCGAGCTGTGTACCGCTGCTTTGCTTGTTGTAAAATAATTCTCTATCTTGCTACAGCATAAATGCCAGAGTGACTTTTGACGCTTTATGCAATAATTATGGCACATTCGCTGGTTGGATTCTCGGCACAGGCAAAATCAAAAAGTAGAAAAAATAATTTTTCTACACGGCACCACCTCTTGGCAGGCAATGGCAAACCTACAAGAGTAAAAATTGCTATGAAAAGCTTTTCACTTCGCCGTTCGGATTCGGCATTTAACTGTAGCTCCCTTCCATTCATGTAGAAATATAACACGCACAACATGAGTGGATGCGAAAAGCTCGGCCTAAGCCCTCCATGGGCTGTTGTGCCATTAAAAGTAAGTATTCACATTATGACAATACTTTTGTCCCACCCTCTGGTGGTACATAGGTACCCAAAGACTTTGTCAGACTAATACTTTTTGAGCTGCTTGAATGTTTTTGTTGTAATTTTTTGTCAGCAAACATTCCAATGCACAATTCACAAGGTGACCTTTTGGAGGTTTTATTAAATGATTTTTGCTATCAACTGTGATTTTGGTTTTGTCTTGTTTTTGTTTTGCGTTTTTGCTTCTTGTTGATTTTGTGCACAAAATTGATTAGAATCTTTTGGGAAATTCATTTGGTTTTAAGATAAATATTTATAATATGTATGAGTTGTTACAGACACGCCGGTTTCACTTATTAGCATTTCAACTTTAAGGAATGGAAAACGAAAGAATTTCACAGAGATAAACAAGTTTTCTAAAAATAAGGTCAACAATCTTAGCTTAAAACCAATAATTTTAAGGTAAGTAATTGAAAATACAAAAACATTTTAGAAATAAAATATGTTTATTAAATATTTCGAGGTATAGGATCACTGCATTGGGATCACTGCATTGGGATCACTGCATAAGAAACTACTAGTTTCGGTAAACATAAAAAGTGCTAGAAGTTCTTGGTCCAAGATTCCGTTGTAACAGTTACGAATTCGTAAAATTTATTCATGAATCCGAAAAAAATAAATCATAGGTATTTAATGTAGTTAGTTGCTTTAATATTAAAAATTCTAAAAGTTCTGCAACTATTTTTCATACTAGTGAATTTAGCTATAAATTGACCACTGTTATACAGGAATATTCTTTCTTGGATCATAAGCCTACTCTTTTTCACTGTTTGTATAAAGGAATCAGTTTAAAACTGATGGGATAAATCTATTGGGTGCATAACTTGAAAATGAGGGATTCACAACTGATGGCGTAACTTTTACTAAATCACATCTGGCAACACTGTAACTACTTTCATGTTTTAGCTATGTCATATACTTAACTTTTATTTTGATTATGTATCAATTTGCCAAAGTGTAAACAACATAACCTTTTTGCGCTACAAACATGTCAGCATGCGTGCCAAAAATAAACAGGATTTGCGGGAAGTTTTGCTTTTCTTCTTTAATTAGAAAAAAATGTGCTACTGAAATTTATCGATTGCTGTTGGAAGTTTACGATGAATATACTCCATCAATTAAGACATTTGGTTTCGACGCTTTAAAAGAGATTTGAACAGAGAAGACAAAGTACGCCCTGGTCAAGTGAAAAAGTCGAAGCTGAAGAATTGGATATTTTACTCGAAGACGACTCGTGGCAAATGCAAGAGGAACTTGCAATAAGTAAAATTGGGAGTTACTCAAGCAGAAATTTCCAAGCGCCTAAAATCATTGGGGTTCATTCAAAAGGAAAGAAATTGGGTGCCATAAGAATTGCAGGCGAGAGATGTCGAAAGACGAAAACTGCTTCAGTGCTATCAAAATAAGTCGTTTTTGCATCGAATTATTATTGGCGACAAAAAAAAAAGGATTTAGTACGACAATCCGAAACGCAAGAAGTCGCATGTGAAGCTCGGCCAACCAAGCACATCAACGCCGAAGCAGAATATTCATGGCGCCAAAGTAATGCTCTGTAACTGGTGGGATCAGAAGAGTGTCATCTATTATAAGCTGATAAAATCAAGTGAAACTAAGTATTACGGGAGAACTGTATCGAAGACAATTGATTCGTTTTAAGAGAGCAATGGCAGTAATACGAAAAGAATTTGCGATCAGGCATAACTCCGTAATATTCCAACATGACAACACGTGGCTTGAAGTTGCTAGACCGGTTAAAAATTATTTGGAAAATAGCGGATGAAAAGTTTTGTCTCACCCACCGCATTCACCTGACTTTGCTTCACCTGACTTGTCTGACTATCGATCGATGCAGAATGCCCTTACTGGAAAACGCTTTACTTCAGTTGAATGTATCAAAACTCGGATTGCTTCGTTCAAAGCCTCAAAAGATGAATGGAGTTTTTTTTGGGCAAGGTATCCATAAATTATCTGGAAGATGACAAAATGTCATTGCTTCCTAAGGACACTACTTTCACTAATGTATTTATTCGATTTGTTATTTAAATAAAGCAATATTTTTGTAAAAAAATACGTTATTTTTAAGTTATACATCGGTAATTTATCAAGCTTCGATGGCATATTTATGATATTCTATCCCATCGTAGTTTTCTCCGTTAAAATATCGAGCATATTTTCTATTAATTTAATTGAGTTACTAAAAATGATAAAAAACCTTAAAATAAACCACTTTTTTGTTTTTCCATCAACGTATATAATTTTCAAAAGATATGAAACAGAAATCTTTCCTAAACGCTCACACACACACACACACACACACTAAGCCACTTGTGCCAAGCCAAGTATGCAAACTTAAAGGAGAAAATCAGTTTTGCTGTGGTTACTACTTACTTGTATTTTTTCTCGCTGGTTAACCAGCACGTCTTAGTTAGTCTAATTATCTACATGGTTTTCTATAATATTCTACTTTAACTGCTGCTAGTTTCAGCTACTGTTGTTGCTTCTGCTGCTTTCATTTAACTAACCATGCTCTTAGTAGTCGTACTCGCTGTCGTCGCCTAAAAGACATGAGTATCTTCCGGTGCTGCTGCTCATTTAATGTTGCCTGCAATTGTTGCTTTCAGTGTAGCTTAATAAGCATAATTAAATTAAGTTACTCTTATATTTGCAAAAGACGTGCTACGTCGCCAAACAAAACTTAACCGAGAACAGGAACAACTGATAATAACCACAACGTCAACTAGACCAAGAAGCAAGAGCATCATCATCAACATTATCATCATCAACATAATCTTAATTTGTTTAAGGTGAGTTACATAAGTAGCAGCAGCAGCAGCGACAGCAACAACATATCAGGATTTTCAACTCATATTCCAATTTGATGCCGCTGGTTCTTTTACTAGTTTCTGTTGTTGTTTTGATTGCAGCATGCTCTAGCATGTTGTTGTTTCGGTTGTAAGCTTGTTCATATTTCAGAAAAATTGATTAATTATTTGCTATTAAGTAGTCTGCACTGAGAATCAGTAGCTTCTTATTTTCTTTCTACTGGTTTTACGCATCCACACAACACAGAAAAACGAGCACTGTACAAATTTCTTGTTGCTATTGTAAGTTTTTTTCTATAGCGTATTAATTGAATTTGTGTAATTTGTAGGTTTGTTGGCTTTAGAGAATGATATGATTTAAATGAGATTATTAAAATAAAAATATAAAAAGGATGTAATGAACGATTACAAACTGCTAATTAATTGAAATAATTTAATAAGGGACCGGCGTAAGTAATCTGAGGAAGTTTAAAGGCATTAAAAGGCCCGATAGAGATGAATAGCGAATATGTTGAATAATCAGAGGTAGCTAGAGCCAACCAGAGGTTTCAGATTCAGATAAAAGTATAACAAAGCAGTTAGAAGTATAAAATCTGGGAGAATTAATATTAATCTGGAGAAAATAAGGGGTAGACAGAAGAAAAGGCAACAGAAAGAAGGTACAAAGTATGACAGTCCAAGACAGTCTGGGGTAGTATTTAGAAGCAATATGAGTTAATCTGACACAGCAATGCATCAATAGGAGGAAATACATATCTGTAGATAGTCAAAAGTAATATCTTTTTTTAACCTCTTAGAGATCCCTAGTTAGACACCCCTAGTTGCTCTTATTGATTTTTTTTATAGACACTGTTAGAAGACACCTGAGCGGCAGACTCCAGCAAGAAAAAGAGCAATAAGAAGCAGTGACATCCAATAAAACATACGAAATTGTATACAAACGCAGTTTGGTGCAGTCAAAGATAAAAACACACCGTCCAAATCTAAAAGAGACAGATTCAGGCAATCTGATGTACACATTTAGATAAATATAGATGTCGACTACATTACAATAAGAATGAGAAGTAAGAATTGACAGAGGTTAGTACGTAGTATATCGAAGTTATTGGAAGCAGTTGGAGGTAATTAAATGAAACTACGGTCAGCTGTGAAAGGTCAAAATGTGACAGAAAAAAGAGAATCTGAATTAAATAAGTAGTCGGAAGTAAGAAGCGGTCAGAGTTAGCGCTGGACTGGTAATCAAAATCTATATAGAAATCACCTCGGAGCAACCAAAGGGCAGTCAAAAGTCTGGCAATGTATAATAAATATTTTTATGAGAAACTGAAAATTAAAAAAAAAGTATAGTACTTAATTAATTTTTGTTTTGAAATGTTTATTATGCTAAGTATTCACATTTTATTACACTACAACTAGTTCTTAAGACTAACAACTAGTTTGGATGCAAAAGGATATAATTATAATGTTATTCTAAGCTATTTTCATTAAATTACTCAGTTTATATTAGCCACAACCAGACCTCACAGAAGCGTGATTACAGAAGATGCCATTATCTGAGAATTAAAAATTTGTATTGCATGATGTTGTATTTGTAGTGAAGTCCACATGAATTGATTTAGTGTTGTTAAGCTTGATTTGCCAAGTTTTAGTCCAATTTGTGACGCAGTTTATAGCTTCTTGCAGTTTTTCCGTTGATTCCTTTGCTGTATCACCGGTAGCTACGATTGGCTTATCATCAGCAAAAGTTGCTATTGTAGCATTTTGTGGTTGTGGTAAATAAATGTATATAAAGCAAGTAAAGAACTGGACCAAGGATGCTTCCTTGTGGTACTCCTGCTTTTATTTGCTTTAAATTTGAGAAGCTATCATCTTGTTTTACATAGAAGTAACACTGGGATTAATTTTAGTGATTCCTCTTTTGAAGTTTACTTCTATAGAATCGTTTTTTATATTTACTAGGGGGTAAAGTTGATCATGGCAAAACGGAAATTGTCACAGAAAACAAGGGCAGCACCCTCTATCAACTAAGTATGAAAAAAAGTAAAATACATATTTATATATACAGAAATGATGGCAGCATATACGCAGCCCCTATGCGCCCTATATCAATCGATAGAGGAGCTCTCTATCCCTTTATCGATTGATAGAGAGCGCTGATATGCATATGATTCATACTCAATTGAGAGAGGGCACTGCCTATCAGTTTCTAGTAAAATTTGACATTTCAAACAACAATTTTACATTTCAACCAAAAATCGTTAGTAATTTCTAGAGCTGAAAGAATGAGCGAGTATAGACTAAAACACAAACAAATGCGGATCACAAAAAAAATCGCGATTGTGTTACGGTAGACTTCGCAAGCAACTTGAGGCACAACCGATTTCGAATTTCATTGAAAAACAACTTCCGAAGAGACAGCACGAATGGCAAATGAGTTCATTAGAGCCAATAATTGCATCAACACTCATCTCATTGAGTCCCTACGAAGGTCCTCAGATTATACAGCACCAGGCAGTCATTGAGGTGGCCAAATTCCCAACTTCTCAACAAAAGACAACGGCATAAGATTTACTTGAAAATTAGCCTAAAAATCTTTCCTCCGTGGAAACAAAACAACTCGCATCAGCACAACAAAACGTAGTCGAGATTTGTCAAGTTTCTAGTCAACCTGATAACATTCGCGAGTTCTCAGACCCGCAAGTGGCAGATGTTCCACCTGTTGAGATCATACAACCTGAATATTTTGATGATGATGATGATGGTAAGATTATAATTATAATGATGTAGAAAATAAATTCCCATACTTTGAGTATGAATAGTTTGATGCAGATGATGATTTTGCAGAGGGCGTTGCATGCATTGGAAATACAAATGATCAAAATGAAGTTAATCCAGATGTAGCACACCTGGGATCAGAGAATCATCAGACTGAACTATACGAGGCTTATCGTTTGCATACATCAGCACTTAAACAATTTGAAAACCTGTTCGTTAAAAATTCCTTCCACTACGCCTGTAATATTTTAAATAGATAGACTCTGATTTTTGCAAGATTTTTCAAACGATCTGAAGAAGTAAACTTCTGTAGGGAAGCGGTCCCACTTGCGAGCTAAAATTTTTTTCTTTTAATGGCATAACTGCCCGTGTAGGATAGGTCCTACACGGGCCGTAAGGCCGAGCTTTTCGCATTCACTCGTATTGTACGTGTTATATTTGTACATGAATGGAACGGATCTACAGTTTTTATACCGTTTCCAAACGGCGAAGTGAAAGGCTTTTGATAGACAATTTTTACTCTTGTATGTTTGTTATTGTCGGTCAAGAGGTGGTGTCGTGTAGAAAAATTGTTTTTTCTACTTTTTGATTTTGCCTGTGCCAAGATTTGAAATGCGTACACTGTGTGTAGTAGGCTAATGCACTACCAGCTGGGCCACCGCTACCACATAAAGTAAAAGTTAGTTACCATAAAGCAAATAGTTAGTTTTCTAATCGATTCTGCTTTAAATTCAGCTTGTACATAATTAGATTGTGGAGTATCAAGTTTGGTCAAACAGAGTCAATTTTCTGTTTCCATTATTCATTAGCAGACGAAGTTTTATATTTTATATGGAATAAAGTATAAAAGTACCGTGAAAGGATAGAAAAAGTGGACAGAAAATCGAAATATCACTTTTCTCAGAACAAAACTAAGTAGTACATAGCAAATACTAATCTAATACGCAGGAAAAGTACGGGAGAGGATTTAAGTCTTTCAAGTACTGGTATAAAATGACTGGCTAAATAAAATGATTTGAAAATGATATAATTATATTTTAAAATAATCAAAAGAAAACAATCACACACACGATTAAAAGTCGAAAGGAAATAATAAAAATGGTAAACAAACCAAAGAAAATGTGTTCAAGCTTTTAATGGGAAATTAATTTTTGGTATTTTCTGAAAAATCATAATTACTCAATTTCCCATTTAACACGGCAAGGGTTCAAATTTAAAATATACAATATGCACAAACGTCGAGTACATAAGCAAAAGCAAAAACTCTGAAAGTAATTATAACGCAAACATACACACACACACACACACACACAAGCACACATATAGAGAGACAAAAACAAGAAACCTTATACTCGCTTATATGCACACTTGAAAAACGCTTTAGGCACTTCAAACGATTTTAACGTTTCACTTATAGCAACTTATAAAAAGCGCGATACGTGCAAAATGGCAAACAATTAAGAAGGAAGAAAAAAAAGAAACGATTTCACTTTTAAGTTCAAAAGTGCCATTTCGAAAACTGCATTTTTCAAGCAGCAGAAATCAGCATAGAGCTTTTAAACCATTTACTTAGTATTTTAGCTAAAATCAGAGCATCATTCCTGTTAGCAGGTGCTTTAAGAAAAATCCCATCCATAGCCATAATTACCATTCTTTTCTTATCTTTACGCCATTCTTCAAGAACCATTTAACCATTTTATTACTTCCACATTCCTTTGAGAGAGGATATGATCCAAATAGAATGGAAGGGAAGGAAGGGCAAGACTTATTTCGTTTGCCTTATCATTGGGCGTCTTGAATATTTTTTAGTGTTTTACAGCAGGAATTCATAGCTAAGGTCTAAATTAATGGACTCTAGTTTGCACTCCTTGTCCTAGCAAAATACAGTCAATTTTCTTATCGTCTATATGTGGCATTGATTCGACATTGATTCTGTTCTTCTTCTGTGAATAAGTTAACTCAAATCTAGATTCTAAAAAATCTCTTGAGGTATTTTCCCCATTATGAAACTTGCTAAAATATTGTATATTAGTAGCTAGCTACTAATTTGAGGAAGATACCAAGGAGAAATTCGTTCTCGTTTTTTAGTTAAATTAAAAAAACTGGAAAAAAATTTTAGAACTCGCTCTATATGTAATCCTTTTTCTATCGTAGACCCCATTTAAATATATCGTAGATCAAATTTCTATAATATAGAACACGTTCTATACTAATTTTACAGAACAAATTTTTATAGTATGGATCACGTTCTATGGTATTTTTATTGATGGACTTTATGCTAACATTTATTAAAATGTTTGCAGCTTTAGTCTAAGAGTCTGCAAGACTTTTGAAGCAACTGTGGCCTGTGCGCAAAGGATGGTTGGGTTATAGAACCTTGAATTTTTCACTAGCCTTACTCAGAGTCATTAAACCAATTTACTTGTATGGGGCAATGATTTGGTGGATAAGTATTTAAAAAGAAGTACGCAAGAAGACATTGGTCTAGGTTCAAAGAACAGCATCATTCCTGTTCACAGGTGCTTTAAGAATAACCCAATCCATAGCAATGATTACCATTCTTTTCTTATATCTCTTACAATGATAGCTCCAAAGTGGTTGTTGATAGTAATACTAAATATTTGAGGGTTCCTGGGCATAGTTATTTACATGGAAATAAGAAAGCTGATGAATATGCTAGATTGGCCAACCTACAAGCACGAAGTTCAAATAACTCTCTTAAATCAGGCAAAGGTGAGATGGCTGACTGAACTCACATGACAATTACCAAGCATGTTGGGCATAGCATAACTGTAAACGATCCAAAACTAGCTAATACTTCTAGATAGGCCCCAGATATATAAAGTGTTGGTAGTAGTAAATAATCACTGGGCCATAACCACAATTGCCATTAGAATGAGTACGCCCACTCAGAAGAGGAGCAGAGGCGAAAATAGGCGAATAGATGCAAAATAGAGGCAATATATTTTTTTTGGTGGCTTTTAAGATGTGATTTCGATTAGAATTTATTAAAATAAATGATTTTTTTGGAAACTTGATTTGAGTTTAATTGACCGCTAGAGGTCAAAGTAATCAGACAACGCCGGCTTTTTTGGTGTTTAAGTTACTAGCACCGAATAATTATGAATGTGAGTTTGCCCGGTAGCATTTCCTGTTGTAGAATTTGAACCCCGCCCTTAAAATCGATAAAAAAGTACAATTTTATTGCATAGTGTAATTGAATATGGCCACTTCGGGCATCACATCAGAACAAAATGTGTCTTCAAGATGACTAATCTAAGATATTCTCTGTATTCTCTCACTTAATCACATCAATGCAACAACTAACGAAAAAATAAAATTCGTAGATATCAAACAAGGCTTCCAAGCAAACTGCTCGTGTATTGATCATACCAATTCACTGATGATCGCTGCAACGTCTTGAACAGCGAAGTGGATAGTTTTCAGAGTAAAAGTAACTACTTACTTAATACAGAGATATTTATTCAGAAAATCAAATCCCAAAACAGCCTCCAGTCGAAGTTATCCTTCCTAGGTCTAGGAATCCAGTGGAACTAGGAATCCAGTGGAACTTCAGCAGCAACTATCAAGTATTTGTGAACAAGCAACTGGATAACTCCCAAAGCTTTACGACCGGATAACTCCTAGAGCTAAATGTGTGAAAATGAAGCGGTAAGCGTTTAACGTAACCTCAATTTATTAAATTATTCATTTCTAAAAAGGGTTAAATTTTTTAAAATCATATTCTACAATAAAATACTTAACGAACATATTTGCAATTTCTAGCAGCTGCAATAAAAAAAAGAAGAGCATTTTACGTGGAAGGGATAAATTAAAGAAAAATATACTAAAAATAAAAACACCCAAGTTTTCATGTTTATTTTGTTGTTGTTTTTCTTATTCACACTTTTGCCAACTACATAAAGCTCATAATAAATGGACACACTCCAAAACATGCCAATTTCTTGCACACAACACAAAAGCAATTGCCAAGGGAAATTTTCCAGTAAAACTAAATTCTGGCAATCAGAAATCAAATATCACACAGTATACCAAACATACAGCACTGAAAGGAAACGAATACTAAAAGAGAAATGAAAACAAAAAAAACCAACAAACAAAAAAAATGAACGGTCACAACTGGCCATTTTGGGTCATAGTATGCACTTATCAGCCAGCAACAACATACCACATGGAGGCCACCCCAAAAACTCTTAAGTATCTTTCAACGGAAACTCCAAAAATACCACAGAGGAAACACAACAGCACTCAATCAGCTGCTGCTCATATCCTTACAGCATGGGTATTTTTTTCTTTATTGTAGTACTTGTTGTTGTTGCTTTGATACGCCAACCCAAAAATTATCAATGGTGAATGAGAAATGACTTGTACTTGGCTGACTTCTGTCTACACGGTTAACTACTGTTGGTTGGCTACTACATACTGTCTACTACAGGGTGTTTTTTTTTTCAGAAGTGTGGTTTTCAAGAAGAAATCAAATGCATATTATTTAATGTTATGGCTAAGAATTTAGCTTTATGATAAAGATAAGGATTTGACATTATGTTTTAAAAACGATTTCGGGCAAGTGGCCGCCACGGCTGGTTCGAATAAATTCCAGCCGAGAGGTCCAATTTTCGACCACTTTTTGCAGCAATCTGGCCCCAAGTCAGTATGTCAGTAATAACGCGTGAAATATTCTCTTCCAAGGCTTCAATCGTCTCCGGCTTATCTGCGTAGACAAGCGACTTCACATAACCCCACAAAAAATAGTCCAGCTGTGTTAAATCGCACGATCTTGGAGGCCACGCTACAGACCCACGATGCGAGATAGTGCGTTCACCAAAAGTTTCCTTCAATAAATTGTTTGTTTCGTTTGCTGTATGGCATGTAGCGCCGTCTTGTTGGAACCAAAGGTCGTCCACATCAACATCCTCCAATTCAGGCACGAAAAAGTCATTAATAATGGCTCTACAGCGTTCCCCATTGACTGTAACATTATGACCGGCTTCATCTTTGAAGAAATATGGATCAATGATTCCCTCTGCCCATAGAGCACACCAAACAGTGATTTTTTTGAGGATGTAACGGCGTCTCAACAATGGCTTGTGGATTATGATCACTCCAAATGCGACAATTTTGCTTATTAACGTACCCATTCAACCAAAAGTGAGCTTCATCGGTGAACAAAATTTCCTTGTGAAAATCGGGATCGTAGGCCATCTCGTTTTGGGTCCATTCACCGAACGTGCGACGCGCTTGATGGTCGTTCGGCTTCAATTCTTGCACGAGTTGGATTTTGTAAGATTGCAAACCAAGATCCTTCCGCAAAATCTTCCATAAAGTGGATGGGCACAGCTACAATTGTTGCGCGCGATGGCGGATATACTCATTCGGGTCTTCTTCGATACTCTGCTTCACAGCAGCAATAGCGTCTTCGGTGCGCACTGTACGGCATCTCTGAAGATGCGCATTAGTGCATTATCCATTAGAGTAAACTTGGTGCGAAACCGATCCATGGTTGCTCGAATTACCGACTCTGCTGGGCGATTATGTCGACCGAATATTGGACGCAGCGCGCGATGTGTCGCGCGAACCGAACTATTATTTTGGTAATAAATTTGCACGCTTTGTAAACGTTGTTCAGGAGTAAGTCTATTCATTATGAAATGGCAAACCAAACTGAGCATAAATCAAGTGACAGCTGTCAAAAAGACCAACTCTGAAAAAAGTATTGCCAGATTGAAAACCACACTTCTAAAAAAAAACACCCTTTACATACTTTTCTACTACATAAAGGTAGTACATATATACATACATACAATGTTTGCGGAAAAAGAAAACTCGCTAAACATGCTGGCATACATACTTTTCTTTTACCATACACACAGACAAATATTACATATTTGCGTTTGTATTTTTTTGTGCTTTTTTTTCTCCATGTACATTTTTTGCATTTCTTTAGGGAACTATGATACTTTTGCAAACAGTTCGTATTTTTGGTTTGTTTTTTGCTATTTTTTCTTTTTGTTTATTTATTTGTATGTTTGTATGACTGTTGAGTTGGTTAGTGAATTGGCTATCATTTAGAAGAGTGATCGAGAGTGTGCGAAGAGGAGATTGGGTGCCGCGTGAAAGCCAGAGACTAACGAGTGTTGTATCTATAATATTTTGTGTGTGTCTTGCATATTTCAGCGTTATGATTACTTTTTTTTTTGGATTTTTATTATTGTTTATTTTATTTTTGTTTATTATTAAAGAAAGAAGGAAAGAAGGGGGGGGGGAAATGGTAGTACAAAATTGTGTTTGTTTATTGAGTACGGAAGCAGGAAATCACAAAGGTATTAAGTTTTTTATACCACCAAATATGCAAATTTTTGAGGAAAATATACAAATAATATTGTTCTTGATATGTGTTTATGTTATTTAACCCATTTCTAGTTTTGTAGCAACAAAGCACATTTTGTGAGTTGTGCTGTACTGTTTCGCGATGAACCCTTAATAAGTTTCAGATTGAATAAAAACATATTCGGTGTTTTCTAATTATGTTTTTAATTAACCCTTTAATTTTTCATTAACATAGAAAATGTTGACAAAAATCTATGTAGGTAGTATGAATCTGTTTCCCAGACATTAAAAAAAAAGAGAAGAATTAATCTGGTTTAATTAGGTGGAAGAGTTTGAAAGGCTTAAAGCTTTTAAGCAATTTAGTGTTTTAATTACACCTGGCGACACTTTGAAAGGATCTGGTTAGCATTGCCTTTTTCTGCTAGATATTCTCACCCTTGGCAACGAATACGCAGCTTAAAACGCTTGGAAAATTTTTGGCCGCAGCTCCTCCACCGTTATTCGGTCCAATTCACGGCAGTTTCAGGGATTGCAAATTTTTATGACATTTCTCACAGAGCTTGACCTTTAAAATGGACCCTACGCTGTAATCTATCCGAGTTAGATACGGCGAATATGGGGGCCATTCTTGAGATTGTGTCGTTTTGGCTCTGTGAGCTGGGGCAGAGTCTTGCTGGAACGTCCAATCATTATCGCCAGGGTGCTGTCAAGCCCACGGGAGTACCACAGCCTCCAAATTTTCACGGCGTACGTAGTGTAATTGCTTGATTTTGACTCTTTGTTCCACAAGAATCATGGGTGTCTTGTCAATTGCGCAAATTCCATCCCATTCCCTGGCGGCTTGCGTACTTTGGCGATGTTGATGAGCCTCCGTTGACCAGGTTCTGTCATGTTGACGCTTGTTATGCGCTTGTTTATTAGTAAACATCTTTTCAGCTGTGAAGACGATTTTTTCCCATCCAATTCCTGCGGCCCTACGTTGAAGTAACCGACATCTTTAGAGTTGTATGCGCTTGTTTTTATCCGTAAGTAACTGGCCTTTTTGGAGTTTGTAAGCATTGAGTCCTAGTTCGATTTTTACTATGAGTTGAATTGTTTCACAATTGATACCTGTTTAGTGAGCAACTTTTCTCATAGACGATTACGATTCCTGGGAGTATTAGCGGTGGGTTTTCTGCAATGCGAAGCTATCGCGGTTAATACTATGTTCACATGCACAAAGTAAATCGATCACGAATATGTACAAACTTAATTTAAATACCCTAAAATAAATTTTTTTTTTTTTTTTTTGCCAATCATTTCTTTAAACTCTCTCTACCCAGCATCACACCATTTGTCCCAATAGTAAAAATACCTATTAAAATATCTTCTGTGGTCGCTGTGTCGTAGTGCGTTGGACTGTTACGCAGAGTGTCTGGGGTTCGAATCTCGGCACAGGCCAAAACAAAACATAGAAAAAACAAATTTTTATACAACTTCGCAGGCAATGCCAAACCTACAAGAGTAAAAATTGCCAATGATAAACTTTCAACTTCGTCGTTTGGATTCAGCAAAAAACTGTAGGTCTCTTCGACTCATGTACAAATTTATCAACCCCACAATATGGGTGGATGCGAATGCTCGGCCTCTATGAGCGGTTGTGACATTAAAAGAAGAAGAAGCAGATACCTACTTAATAAATTTTGTTTTTTCATATTACTTAATAATTCGCTTTATTATTTATCAGTTTTCTGTAATTTTTTAATTTTCATGCTTCCCTCAAATAAAGTTTTATGTTTAATTCATGAAAATTTAAAAGCTGCCCGAGAAAATAATTTTTTTTAAGAGCAAAACAGAAAAAGCATAGCATACATCATGGTGCACCAACGACGAGAAATTTCCTGTATTTGACAACTGTTTTCCATTCACTTGGAATACAATCAGTTACCATAAGAACTTAAAGGACAATTTTCCAACTGATTAAATGTTGGTTTTGGCTCTTCATGCGGCAATGAAGTAGCAACAGCAATAACTTCAACAACTCGCTAACATACAAACAAACAGTTTACACTAACATTTCTCCTTGCCTATTTTTGGGGTGACTTATCATGCAAAATGTTGCTTTCGTTTAGTTCGATCGAGTTGTTGCTTTAAAAAACAAAAACAAAAAAAAAAGGCACTAAATTTATTTCTCTCAACTCTCAAAATACATCGTTAGAATGTATGCGATGATGCTGTGTGTTGTGGAATCAAACGATATGCTGCTGCTTCTAGTTTTTGCGTTTGCTTTTTTCTTCATTTGTAAAATAAACAAACCATTTTTTGTCGTTTCCGCTTTGATGACAGCGGTATGAGCGGCGACGGTGGCGGCGGCAGTGGAGGCGGCGGCGGCGAGTGGCGGTATATCAGTTGTCGGTATTGAGCTATAATTCATTTTCGTTTACATTGAATTCCATTGAGGCGTAATAAAACAAAACCCGAAAGGATGAAACCAAACGAAACATAGTAACACACACACACACACACACACACATACACACATACACACACGTACAGAAAAAATGGCTAACGTATAACGAGAAGAGCGAATGAATGTTTGAAATATTTGAATTAAAAGCTTTCGTTTTCGTTGGCAATACACGAGTACACATATACACTTACATACGCATATACTCGTTTACAATGCTTCATATACTCATACTTATGGTGTCTGCTCCGTAAAGTATGCAAAGCATCTTCAATGCATGCAAACTTCGTTGGGGTATTTTTTTTCTTTTTTTTTGACATTATTGCAAAGTCTGCAAAGACTATCTTTTTGATTTGGGGTATAAAAATTACGCCAAAACTTTTCTTATTTTTAGTTGAAACCTAAGGACCTGTTTTGTCTTCGAGCTTGTCTTTTAACTAAAGAGTTCGAAATACGGTTTAGTTTTGAAAATAATCGTAACCTTTTTGTGTTTTTGCGTGAGAGATGTTTTTCATTTCCTATTAGATTTATTGCAAATTTATTTATTTTTTTTGCTTGTATTTTATGTTTTTCATTAAACTGTTTTATTATCTTGGACAAACATTTGTTAAGCTAAACTTTTTTCAATTCCAATTGAATCAGTAGGAAATTATGTGCACGATGGTTTCATTCGGTGACTTAAAATTTAATTTAATTAAAAGTTTTGCAAGGTATGCTGCTTTCTTGTTCTTTTTTACGCATAATTTCTTTCAACTGAATTAAAAGTATGCCGAAAAGTATGCCATCAAGAAAGCTATGATACGTAATCTTGACCTCATATGGTAGAAAATTATATGTGAAAAGTTAATGGCATTAATAGCTTGTAAACTTTTTTTGAGTATTTGAAAACCATTGAATAATTTTAAGTGAAATTTTCATTACATTTCTATCAGATTAAGTATTTAAATCTAAGTAGTAGAATGAAAGGGGTAAAGGGAGGCAGCTGGGGAGGGAGAGGTTCTGGGGAATATGGGGGTTTGGGATTGAAATCAAACATACCTTATATTTGATCTTCAAACATCAGTAAATTGATCGGCAATATAGAAATTATACCACGGCTAAGAGAAGTCCATTTGAAAGTCCATCTTAAGATTTGTAAAGTGGTAAATAATGAGTTAAGATTTCTTTATTCAGATTGAATCAGTGACTTGAGGAAAAATAAGTAGAGAGAAAATAAGTAAAATTGTTTGAAACATTTTACAAAACTCGACTGAGATATTTAGATGCAATTTTTAATAAGAAATATATATATTTTTTTTTAACCTTCTTCTTACGAAAGATTTTTGTATACCAGGGTGACCCAGATGAATTTTGACGGTACTAAAACTTAAACAAGAGCTATTTACTTGTCTGCACTGAGAACATACACTTCCATTGGTTAAGAGCTGGCAAATTGGATTAAGACATGAAAGATGCCAAACGAGTTGAAACCATCACCAATTCCGGAAGTGAATTCAACTTTATTTGGCTTCGCTGAGAACGTAACTATGTCCCAGTTAAAAATAGCTTCGTGCTCTTAATATCTAGTTGCACAGAGATGGAGATGTTCAAAAATCGTTTTGCATTATAATGAACCCAAGTGCGAACTCGATAGGCAAAATGTTGTCGCAGTACTCCTTCAGCAGAACACCACAGTGCATAGCAAAATAAAGAAGTTTATCGAGAGCTTGGGCGAAGATCTATTCTTCTAATAATGAGCAGATCAAACAACTAAAATAGTAGAGATTACATTTGGATGTGGTCAGGAGGGCTATAGATCTTCCATAGCACTCAGTCCACTGGATCATTCTACTTGGTCAAAAAAGGGATAGGAGAAGGGTTACGGGAATAAGTGTAGGGTAACGAGGCCATGTTCCCTGGATAGACCTACAATTAAACACAGGTCTATCCAGGTTTTCCCATTATCTACCAAGGAGGAGCTTGTACACTTTCTTATAATTCTCATTCACTTCATATCGGTAGAAATATACGAAGTTTTATGAGATTTGACCAAGAGACCAAGAGGGAAATCGGACACCCAAACTCCCCAAACTCTAGTCTACACTCTAGACCATCGAGGTGTGCAAAACAAAAATGTTAACTATATCAAGGCCTGTTTTCAAAACTAACGACGATAAGGAATTTAAGGCGCATGGGGATCGTGAACGAAACGCAACTGTCCGCATAAAGCACAAGGCAAGTTTCTTTATTATGTGTCCGCAAGAACACGCGGTAAATTTTTATCAGGCGTACAACGCTATTTGCGTATAGAGCAGTGTCAGTCAAACTAAGTACAAAAATTGTCGTTCGGTCCATCCTCATCATTTCATTGCTTGAGGAGCTAAAAATTCTTTATTTTACTTTTTTTTTATAAAATACTTAAAATATGTACTTACATTGAAACTGATTACTCTTTTCAATAAACTAAATCAAAATTGTGCATGAAGAAATTAAGAAAAGTATCTGGTCACCCTGGAGGGCATTAATAAACGACGTATATACATAAAAACGCAAAATGGAATGTATGCAAATATATATTTTTTGCAAAAAATACTTATTTCTACATAAACATTTTATCCAAAACAAATCGAGTCTCTGGTCACCCTGGAGGGCATTAATAAACGACGCGAGTCACTATCGTTTTATGATTGCAATAAAACTTACCAATTTACCATATAAACAAATGAAAATCAAAAACGTCATCCAGGTGGGTATTGGGAAGATGAAGGTTAAAGAAAAATTCGTGTTTTTATTAAACTTTTGTTGATTTTAATTCAAATACAAGGGGCAAGCTAATCAAACTGATCATTATTTCTCTCTGAATGCAATCAGGTTTTTGTTTAAAATCATTCAACTATTAATCCCATGTCCTTTTCTATCGTTATGGTAAAGGATATATTCAATGCAATAATGCAAACATTATGTTAATGATACTTTGAACCAACAATATTTCACAACCACAAGGATATGAGCATATGAATTGTTATTTAAATACGTTGCTAACTATAACAAAACAAACGCAACATTCACACACACTAACGTACCTACATAATACGTACATACACGTATAGTACATATTATATATTCGCATACAAACATAAACGCCAGACAAAAGCAAATCCAATTAAATTGCAATGCCAACATTTTCTGAACGCATGATCGCGTTTATAATCAATTTGCAATTTAAGCAGCCAAAAATAAAAATAAAATCACCAATGTCGACGATATTATGCAAGTAGAACAGCAACATACGACATGCACTTCATAGCAATATTGCAATTGCATACACAGTAGAGGTGAAATAGACAAAGGAATAGGGAGAGAGAGAGAGAGAGAAAGATAGAAAGAAAAGGAGATGAAATGACATTAAAGCGAGGATAAGCACATTATTTGGCTCTATGTTTAAATACATATAAGTGCCCCGAAAATTAAGCAAACATTGATACAAAACAACAACACGACAACTATGTATGGGATGTAAGTATTTCAATGATGCCCGTTTTCAAGTAATTTGTTTAACCGAACTTGGCACACGTGTTTTTTTTTTTTTTGGAGGAGGAAAGCATTGAAAACATCAGTCAGTGTGAGACCCCCACCTACTAAAACCACCTCATATGTCCGGACGGTAGGTCCTTCCGGAACCACCAATAAGTATTTCGTCGCGAGGCCGTCAGAGCATTACTGCTCAAGCGTCAGTTCTTTGTAAGTCAAGTTAGCTGTCTTAAGGGTTGCCTGAATTAATGGCATTCGGGACTACGTTGCGCAGACGGGTGCGCTTCACATTACGATCACGTTCAATGCGGCGGAGTGCGGACATTATTCTTGCTGCCGCTGTCTGGATTGCTTGCCACTTATGTAGTGTGTGGCACATGTGATTAATAATATTAGCCAATGTGGTGCCTCCCCAAAGGCTTCCCTTATCTCGGTTTGTCCGGCGTCAAAATGCTGGCAATAAAAGAGGATATGTCGTGCGTCCTCAATATCGTTAGGGCAGATCGGGCTCTTCCTCATATTTGAAGCGGTGCAAATAGTATTTGAAGGAACCATGTCCACTAAGTAGCTGCGTCATGTGAAAATCTATTTCACCATGTTGACGAGTAATCCAACTTTCAATATCCGAGATAAGTGCAAATGTCCATCTGCCTTTTTTCGCCCTTTCCCAGCGTAGCTCCCACTGTTTTAACCTGTGTAACAGCTGATTCTGCATTCACTTGCTAGTATGTCTATCGATATCATGCCTGAGATAACACCGACTGCTTCATCCGACACTGTGCGGAATGCACTTGCAACTCTCTTAGTGCGCTGCAGCGATAGGTCGCCCGGATCTCGGAAATGTACGATGGAGTTTGCGTTGCATCAGCCCATACTGGCGCAGCATATAACATTATCGAGCTTGCCAGGAGTTTTCGTCTGCTGGACCGCGGCCCTCCAAATTTGACATTATCCGGGAGAGTGCACCATTGATCTTTGAAGCCTTTTCACTGACTGCCAGTAAATGCTCCTTCTATGTCATTCTGGCGTCGATCAGCACACGAAGATACCGCAGGTACGGTTGAGAAATAATCTCATGCTCTCCCACTCTAAATTTAATGACCTCGCGTACTTTCCTGGAACTCAAGAGAATAGCTTCCGTTTTCTGCGCTGTCAACTCCAGATGTACACGGCGTAGCCATTACATTATTCTTGACACCGCGTCACCGCACATCAACTCCAGCGTATTAATATGCTTTGCTACCACCACCAGTGCGATGTCATCAGCATAACCGACCAGTGTGGCGCCTATGGGAAGGACAATCTTTAAGACACCATTACACATTACGTTCCACAGTGTAGGCCCAAGAACGGAACCCTGTGGTACACCTCGGGAAACGATATACCGCTTTACACCATCATCAGTGTAATACAGCAGCACTCAACCTTCAAAGTAATTTGAGATAATTCTTTGTATGTATCCCGGAACACCAAAACTGCTAAGCGGCTTCATAAACCGTGACCAGATCGCTGAGTTGAATGTTACTATTGCGCAATACTGTTTGTCGCCTCCTCTCCATCTTTCTCCGCTTGTTGCTTCGCACGCTATTCGCATAACGGCCTGGATAGCATCGATGATGGAATCCAAATTGCTGCGTGGATAGACCACCACGCCTCTCAAGCGTCTCTTACAGTCTGTTGGCAATAATGCTTGCCAGTACTTTACCCAGCGAGTCGAGCATGCAGAGCGGCCGAAAGCCGCTGGTTGGTCGGGGGTTTTTCCTGGCTTGAGTAACAGCACCAGTCTTTGGCACTTCTAGAAATGAGGGAACACTCCTTCGTTTAGACACGCAGTGTGCATCTTTGCAAACATAACAGGGTTTGCCCGGAATGCAGACTTCAGCGCCACATTGCGTATACCGTCCAGCCCAGGTGATTTGTTGTCAGCCATTTTCCACAGTGTTATCAACAGGCTCTTCAGGTGTCACGGTAGAGATGCAACCTATGTCTGAGGGTAGATGGCAGCAAAGCACCCTTTCAGCCTGTGTAGCCACCACGTTATCCATTACCGCGGGATCCGATGGTTGTGTGGCTCTAGGCCCTCTTACTCTGCTCATAACCACCTTATATGCATATTATCGTGTGTGTGTGTGTGTGTGTGTGTGTGTGTGTATGTGTGTGTGTGTGGAGTGAGTGTGTACGTGCAACAAGCACAGAGTGATAACAAAAATTAAGGTAAATAAAATATTAACACTTAAACATTAAAAAAGTACATAGTTACACATACATACATACATACATACATACATACATACATACATAAATACATATACCTATATAAACACACATATATAACAATACATTTAGATATTTATATGCAAATCTATTAATCGTTAGCAACTTTTACATTTTGCTGCAGCCACATTAACTTCAACGTGCAGCACATGCAAATTTCTACTGTGTATATTGCATATGCAAACAAATTGCATTTGGCGCGAATATACACACTCACACATATACAGATACATACCCATACCTACTACATTCATGTTATATCCCAGTAGAAAACAAAAAAAGTAAAAGAAGTGGCAGTAGTGCTTTACGGGGATATCGAGAGTCTTACCACCTCGATGATTTTCTTAATTAAGTTGTAAATGAAACGATTTGTTTTTGTAAAGAGTAATCAGTATACCTTCACTTTCCAAAGAAGAACGAACACATGGAAAAGTTCTTGTACACTAATGTTGAACCGTTTCCAATGAACAGCTCATAAAGGGTTTTTCAATAATAATTTTGAATTTAAACACAAACGCATATTTCAAAATTCTTTTTTCGATGTGGCAATGTTAAAAAATCATTTAAGGTGTACATTTTTATCATGATGAAGCTCACGAACAAGCAACATTTGGAAATTATTAATAACTACTACCGAAATTTTGAGTCTCGTGGTGGCAAACTTTAAGACGTTTTACTCTAATTTTCGGTCGTTATAATCGATCCACCAAACAGACTGTGTGTGCTATAGTAGATAAATTCGAGTCAACATATTCACTATTGAATGTTTCTGTGCCAGTGAGGCAATGCACCTGTCGAAAAACCGAAAATATTGCAGCCGTAAGTGCTCCAGTTCAAAATGAGCCAAATCAGTTGATTCAACTCCGCTCACAAGAATTGGGAAGCTCTCAGTTCACATTGTGGCGTATTTTGCGTAAATATCTTAACCTACACCCTTTTTTTTATTTTTTTTTATTGTTACATTCAACTCACAGGGTGTACTCCTATGAATGCAGAGCATTGTGTTGAATGGAAAGGAGATAGAAAGGTGAAAGGAAGATTGAAAAAGGAGTAAGATTGAGAGAGGGAATACAATCACAGGACACCGATAAAAAAATAAGTAGACAGCTATTGTGACAAGTGTTATGCCTTTTACCACAATGAACTATGGCCGCATGTAGCGCCAACGGCCAAGCTTTTCGCATCCATTCATGTTGTGCGTGTTATATTTGCACAAGATTAAATTAAAACAAGATATGAAGACTCGTGCTAATATGAAGCGCCTAAACTTATCTGATTGGGCAATGCAAAAATTTGAAGAATATCCTGAATTTCATCGAAAAATCATCTTCAGAATTGAAGCTAATTTTTGGCGCTATTGGAATTCTATTTATGAGATTAAGTTACATTGTTAGTTTGTGCCAACAAGCCAACAACATTAGAAAAGCTCAGGAACAATATCGAACGTGAAATTGCCAACGTTCTGCCCGATATGTGTGAAAGAGTGGAGGAGAAATGGCTTCAAAGAATCGATCACTATGAGCAATAATATATGTATGTAACATGTGTACTACATCTGGCATAAATTTCAACCCGATATTTCAATTATTCTGTGTTTAATTTAAATACAAAATGGTTATGTCCCTATTGAAAAAACCTTTAGAAGTAATTTAGTGCCTCAGCATCAACATTAAACAATTTATATTCTTCTTTAATTTTTGTATGATAAAGGAATTATGTATTAAATTTAAAAGCATTTCACTTCGCCGTTCGGATTCGGCATTAAACTGTAGGTCCCTTCCATTCATGCTGCAAATATAACACACACAACATGAGTGGATGCGAAAAGCTCGGCCTAGGCCCTCCATGAGCTGTTGTGCCATTAAAAGTAAAGTAAAGCATGCAGGAATTTATGTATATCAATCGAGGAGTTGTAGGTTCAAATCTCGATTACGTTAGGATTTATTGTATTATTTATTTGGGTGCGAGCTGTGATTTTCGTCGTGACACGGCATGCCAGAAAAAATCCACCCGTAGGCGTGAGCGATTTTTGGATAAAATCAGCCAAATTTAGTAACTGTGCGTGAATGAGATTTTTTCGTGCGTGATCATGCGTGAATTCAATTTCTCCATTTGAGTAACTTTGTCTTAAACATACATACTTATTTATCAAAGATGTGTGCTGCAAGTAACAAATTTTTGAAATTGGAGACGACATTATCGAATAAATTTAATGGTAATGTATAAATTGCGTAAAGAAAGTGTTAAATGTTTTAATAGTAATATCAAAATCCTTTTCTAGTGATATTTCCGTGAGTGTCCGTGCGTGAGGCTTAAATTTTAGATCGTGAACTTAAGTGAGCTAATGCGAGAGCGTACTTGCTTACAACCGATAATCGGTCTTGGCCGCCTCGATAAAGCTTCGCCACTCGCCTCAGCTATGCCCGCGCTGGTGCCAGCTGATAAGGCGTAATGCAATCAAGTCCCCTTGTAACTGGTATTTCCAACGGAGATTAGGGTTTCCTCTTACTGCACGCTCCTCCACCGTAGCTCGAATAAAACACGCGTTAGCGTACGTGATATTGAAAATTGCCTGGTGGCCGTGAGTCGAAAATCACGCACATATTCATCTCTAATTTTAAATAAACTTATGAGAACATCAATTGCTCGTCGTAACGGTCCGCTCTGTAGACAGTGATGTTGAGATCAGAGCATGAAACTCTTTTAACTTAAATTGAAAAGTTTTTAAAATATGAGTTATGAGATTTCATAAGAGTTATGATGTTCAGAAGAAGAATCTTTTCTTTTTCACTTTTAACTTAAACTCTTACTCAATAACTTTTATTTTAAAAATAAAAAAGAAAGTAAAATTGTAAGTCCTTAAAGAATTTCATTTTTTTACATTATTTTTAAAAGTCTGTGAAGACTATTATTTTTAAAAGTCTTTGGAAAAGTTCTAAAAACCTAGTGACAGTGATAAAAAATATTAGTAGAAAATTTAGTACAAAATTGTTGAAAAATTAGCAGAAAAGTGTTGAAGAAAAAAATAGTAGAAAATGTAGTTTAAAATTGTATTAGAAAATAGTAGAAATAGTGCTGAAAATGAGTGAGAGAAGGTGGCGGTAGAAAATAGTAAGAAATAAGTTTCCAAGAACAAATAATAATAAAAAGAAAAAATAAATAACAATACAAATTATTTTCAGGTTGTAGTTGAGATATGTATTGTTTGTCCTGAAGTTTATTTATCATGCCTTTCAATTGAGAAAGCCTTTCACATATTTCCCACTGGGATGCACATACAAAGTAGACTATGCTAATGCGCGACTTTATTAAGTTGTTGAGTTAATATTTGTTTTGCAGCATATGTTCTTTTGTAAGTGAACATATTTTGTGAGCAATTGCTTTGTATAAAGATTGTTCACAAAATTGATTTCATGTTTGAATATACGAGTAGCTGCAACTATAGTTATTTTGTTAGTATAGCTGTTCAAAGTCTGTGGCCATTTCGTACATTGGTCATTTGATGTTGACAAATCTACTCTGTGGCAGGCTACTGCTGCTGCTGCTACTCATCGTTTATCTGATAATACTTAGCTATTCAAAATTATTGTTGACATGTTGCTTCGAATATATACTTATGTATCGATATTGACATAATTACACATATACGAGTAGTTATGAAAGTTACACGTTCCAAAAATTACTAATAACCGCCAAACAATCGTAAATTTCTAAACTTCAAACAAAACGTTTTACCACAACATTGAAACATTGAAATTAATATAGCTACTTTATAAGAAATTCCCAGACCTTCCTGATGGATTTAATGACTTTTAAAAGTCAAAATAGTTTTCGCTGATTTACTTGGTTTTTCTGTTAATTTTAAAATTGAGAAAATTAAATGTTTTTATTAAAACTTTGAACGCATTCACTTAGTCGTTAGTTGTTTAAAGTATCAAAATGCAAATAACGTAATAATTACTTTAAAGAAACTTTAAAAGTTCAATCCTCAAACTATTCAACTTTTTAATCAAAATAAAATAGTAACTCTTTTGAAAAGTAAAAAAAAAAAAAATAGCATAAAAATAAACTTTTAATGTAAAACGCATGGAGTATTCAATAAACATACACACACACACACACACACACACACACACACACACACACACACACACACACACATATATATACACTGCCACATATGTACATTTGCTTCACTTGGACGCATAATTTCTCATACAACCGGCATGCTCCCTAACAAAGCAAGAGCTTACAGAAATTTTTTATAGAAACCGAAAATAAATTTAAGTTAATTAAATTCCTCTTGTCTGTATATTAAATGCAGTGAGCATAAGGAAAACAATTAGGCAAACAAACACACAAGCAGACGCGCATACACTAAGAAAAAGTGCAATAAAGAATTCAACGTTAAATTAAAAACGTTGATTTTATGGTAAAAAATATTACACTGACATGTTTTGTGTTGAATTTACATTAAAACTATAAAATTTTTCATTATCCGTTTCACATTTTCACCATAATATCAAAAAATCTCGGAAGCAAAGTCCAAGCACAGACGAACTTTTTATACCCTACACACCCTCTGAAATAAAACACCTTTTTGCATTCGAAGGTGGGTTACATTTTTAAGGTTTTTGCGTAATTTTTTTTTTACCAATGATTCACTATATATTTAATTTTGTATGGCAAGTAGGCGTGATTGATAATCATTTTCGCATCAGAAACTTTTGAAGTTATTGTGTATACCAAATTTGGTTCCATTTCACTATTCAAGTTTCGGAAAAGTTACTCAAGAGACTGTTTTAATGATGTGTATCAAGTTTTGTTCAAATTTGAAATTTTAACTAATATGAGAGGTACTACGCCGACTTGACCGATTTTGTCCATTATTTCTGCCTGATAACAATTAAAAATGACAGTACCAAGTTTGATTGAGATTGCTTAAGTAGTACTAAAAGATATCATGTCCACAGACTGACTGATGGGTAGACAGACGGACATGGCTAAATTGACTCGGCTATTCACGATAAGCTTTTTTGTACATAAATATAAATATTGTGTGACAGCATTAACAATTTTATTAGCATCTTCATTATGCCAGTGGTGCACTAAATAACGATCTCATTCTTCATCGAAATCATGGCTTCCTCGCCGTACGCACAATAATTTTCTTTACCTTACCGACCTTGGCATTCTTGCACTCTTCTTCTGACTTGGGATGGCAGGCAACAGCTAGGAGACATTCATATTCACAGTTAACGGCCTTGAATTAACGGATGAAATTTAACGAAAGTTAAAAAGGTTAATGGTTTTCGAAATTAACGCAAAAGTTTATTGTTAACCAAAAATTTAACGCCGCTAATTAACAAAAATAACACGAACGACATGAGTGGATGCGACAAAATCGGCCAAGGCCCTCCGTCTACTGTTGTACCATTAAAAGAAAAATAAAAAAATAACAAAACCTATATTTAATAAAAAAAAATTGTTCATCGTGTTTTATTTAACATTTTAAATATTCAATTCTACGTTAAGCTCATATCAATTTTACATTTTCAATATTAAAATTACATTATTTTCACATGAAAAATACATTTTATAAAAAGCGGTGTTTTTTTAAGAAGTGTGGTTTTCAGCGGTCGCTGTGGTGTAGTGGTAGTGCGTTGGACTGCTACGCCGAGTGTCCGGGGTTCGAATCTCGGCACAGGCAAAATCAAAAAGTAGAAAAAATAATTTTTCTATACGGCACCACCTCTTGGCAGGCAATGGCAAACCTACAAGAGTAAAAATTGCTATGAAAAGCTTTTCACTTCGCCGTTCGGATTCGGCATTAAACTGTAGGTCCCTTCCATTCATGTACAAATATAACACGCACAACATGAGTGGATGCGAAAAGTTCGGCCTAGGCCCTCCATGGGCTGTTGTGCCATTAAAAGTAAAGTAAGTGGTTTTCAATCTGGCAATACTTTTTTCGGAGTTGGTCTTTTTGACAGCTGTCACTTGATTTATGCTCAGTTTGGTTTGCCATTTCATAATGAATAAGTAGACTTACTCCTGAGCAACGTTTGCAAATCGTGCAAATTTGTAACCAAAACGAGATGGCCACCGATCCCGATTTTCACAAGGAAATTTGTTCAGCGATGAAGCTCACAATGGGTTGAATGGAGTGATCATAATCCACAAGCCATTGTTGAGACGCCGTTACATCCTCAAAAAATCACTGTTTGGTGTGCTCTATGGGCAGAGGGAATCATTGGTCCATATTTCTTCAAAGATGAAGCCGCTCATAATGTTACAGTCAATGGGGAACGCTATAGAGCCATGATTAATGACTTTTTCGTGCCTGAATTGTGAATTGGAGGATGTTGATGTGGACGATCTTTGGTTCCAACAAGACGGCGCTACATGCCATACAGCCATACAGCCAACGAAACAATCAATTTACTGAAGGAAATTTTTGGTGAGCGGATTATCTCGCGTCGTGGGCCTGTGGCGTGGCCTTCAAGATCGTGCGATTTAACACCGCTGGACTATTTTTTGTGGGGTTATGTGAAGTCGCTTGTTTACGCAGATAAGCCCGAGATGATTGATGCCTTGGAAGAGAATATTCGGCGCGTTATTACTGACAAACGGCCCCAATTGCTTACAAAAAATGGTCGAAAATTGGGCCTCTCGGCTGGAATTTATTCGAACCACTTGCCCGAAATCGTTTTAAAACATAATGTTAAATCCTTATCTTTATAATAAAGCTAAATTCTTGGCCATAACATTAAATTATATGTGTTTTATTTCTTCTTGAAAACCACACATCCAAAAATAACACCCTGTAGTTAAGGTAAGTATAGTTATTTTAGATATTTTTAAATGTTGGCTGAATATTGTGGTCCCTGTGGACCAGCAGGTTTTTACACGGCACCACTTCTTGGCAGGCAATGGCAAACCTACCAAGGTAAAATTGCCTAAGAAAAGCTCTTCACTTCGCCGTTCGCATTCGGCATAAAACTGCAGGTTCCATTCATGTACAAATATAACACGCACATCATAAGTGGATGCGAAAGACAACAAAAAATGTTACTTTTACAGCGGTCTCAGGTACTTTTATTTTTTGAGTGTACTTACACGCATACATATACATACACTAGCAAGCAAATATGTACGCAAGTGTAGGTACACACACATGCACACATATTTACATATGCACTGAAATGTTGATATGCAGAAAATTGCAAGAGCAGCACATAAAAGAAATCGAAAATTTTTTTGGTAAATTTTTGAGCATTCCTAGATACATGCAACTGCACCATATCACTCATACACACACAGACACAGAATAATGTGGCTGCAGCAAAGGACACCACAAGAACGAATTTCCGATTACTTTTCGCAGCTGTAAAAACATTAAATTCATACCAAAAGCTAAAACGGTTACAAGGCAGATTTTTACCATGAGAGACTTACTCGAGACATGTGAAATTGGAAGTTTTTATCAAAAGTAACATTTTATAAAATTTTTCTTATTTTCGAAAATATAACAAGGATTACTTATCTGTCAGAATTTACCATAATTCATTTACTTGTATCATAACACAGATACATGCACTCAGCCGCAGTTATTTGCAGACTGCATGCTGGCGTTTATTTTCTTAGCTCCAATTTCCGACTGAGCAATTTTTCTTGCTCGATTTTTATAAATAGAGAATATTGGTGTTGCTCTTTATTTCTATTGAAAAATTTGTTCCAAAATAAATTAAATGGATCAAAAGATCAACTGGCACAACAGCAAATCCATATCCTTCCCCGCCTCCTTTTGCCTTTTTTCTCTTAGCTACGAAGTTAAAGCAAGACCAATGAAATATGCTGTGTAGAAAATGGAACTAACTGTATGCGTTTTTTGTTGTTGCGAAATTACTGCAAATTTAATTAACAGAAAACGAGAATTACAGTGGCATCGAATCGAGACGCGTTTCGTGGAGGAGGTTACATAGCAGCAGTACCTAGACACAGAAGTTGAAAAACAGTAGTCGCTCGGCTCATTAGTTTATATGGCATGCATGTTTGTAGTGGTGCTTTCATTAACGATTTCACTTTAATGTACGAGTATCTCCATTGCAAGTAATTAAAATTGTTGCCGCAGACCAAAGAATCGATTGCATGAAGTTCACGTTTTGCACGTAGGACTCAGTACTCACTTTTACATGTGCACCATGCTCCTTCATTTCCAGCAGCATTTGGAATTTTCTGGTGTAATGAAAACGCGCAAAAGAGTAAGTATGTATTTTATTATAAATAATATGTTATACATATAATGTAAGTAAGTATTTGTTAGTGAGAAAAGTGAATTGAAATTGACTAGTGAATAGTTTAAATAGCTTTATTAGAATTTACTAGAATAAATGCTATTCAGTCTTTCAAAAAAGTACCGATCAATTAAAAGCCCGCTAAAAGGCATTGTCGCTAAGTTGGCACCACTGTCATCTATCCTGACGTGAAGTTTGACCTCAATCTGTTATTTAGTTTGTTTACAGAGCTCGAATTTGTTAGTTCATCTCAAGTCTCGAGTTCTGCGATTTTTACAATGAATAAAAATATAGAAAAAAAATTTTTTCTAAAATTTTGTATCGCAAATGGAATTTCGTATACCGAATCAAAAACAAGTGCATATGAGTGGGATCGAGTGAATGTGTTGGAAGATTTGCCTCGCTCTGGTCGGTAATGTTGACTGGTTTCTTTGATTATCGCGCTGTTGTGCTCTCGAAATTCTTGCCAGAAGATCAGAAAGTAAATAAAGAACGTTATGCGGCGTTTGAGAGAGAAAATTCGCTGAAAAAGGCCAAGTTTGTGGAAAGATAACTCATGGATTTTGCATCATGGCAACGCACCATCTCACAAGGCTATCATTGTGAATGAATTTCTTGCCAAGAACTTAACAAATATCATCAAACAACCACCGTATTCACCTGATATGACTTCGGCTGATTTTTTCCAAAATTAAAATTACCACTTCGAGGCACCACCGCGTTTTCAGTGAATTCGCGACGAGAACTGAAGTTGATTCCGGAAAATGAGTTTGAAAAATGTTTTGATGATTGGATTATTCATTGGCATAAGTGTATTATTTCACAAGCGGCTTACTTTGAAGGCGATACAATAAATTTGAATGAAATAATAAATATTTTGTGTTTTATTGACCAATTCCCTGTACTTTTAGACAGAATGGACTTATACTGAAATTGGTTGGTAAATGAGAGAAAGCTTTGACCATTGTTGTTTCATGTTGAAACTCATATTGGTTTTTAGTTCATTGAAAAAGGCGATGTTCTTTGCGCGATGTATTTACGAAAAACGTGGGACCATAGCTTAATTATATTTTGGAAGTGTGCAGTTACATTTCAGCGGAATTGTTAATAAGATGCTGAAGCAGATAGATTTACAAATAAGATAGGTTTTATGATGGCACCAACTAATTAATTTATATAGAAATCCAATGTCTGCAGTATCTCACCCAATAAAACGAAGACAGGTTAGTGAAAGTGCAATTTAAGTTTCAACAATCACATCAGCTGTATAAGTTTTGAACACTAGCAGGAAACTAGAGAGCCTCTCTCTTTTTTTATCACTGATTTTGAATTGTTCCTTTATTCTATTGCAAATAACATAGAAACTCGATTAAGGAAATCATAGTTTTGGAAGTATGGCCCTTTTGGACACGCATTTATTCTAAACGAATACCTATAACACAATAGATGAGTAATACAGACTATATCACTCCTCAATAGAAAGAAAAACGTCTCATGCATCGTACCCAGCAGACAGGAATGAAAAGATAATGCGGTTTTGAATAGCAAGGATCTCTACACTGACGGGTCAAAGGCGAATGAGAGCTCTTGATCTGGGTCCTGCTGCGGTGCACTAACAACTGCAGAATCTTATAAACTCCTCGATTACTGCAGTGTTCTCTAATCAGACATCTTCGCTATTGATCAAGCTGCGCAAGTTGCCATCACAAGGAACCTCAATATCTCACTGATTACTAACTTTGTCGACAGCCAAGCGGCAATCAAAGCACTGGTCATCAATGCGATGATAAGATCTAAAGTAGTAAAGTAAAGCTGTTTCAATGGGCTTCAGGACATAAGCAATACGCATCAAGTAAAACTCAATTGGGTTCCCGACATAACAATATTTAAGGGAACGACAAAGCTGATGTATTAGTGGGAATGATAGCAGCCCTAGTTTCTGGACCGGCCCTGGATGAACTGGTATCGTTAAACATACTCATAGCGAAAGAACAATCAACAGATCTTTGCAATTTATACACGGCACCACCTCTTGGCAGGCAATGGCAAACCTACAAGAGTAACAATTGCCCATGAAAAGATTTTCACTTCGTCGTTCGGATTCGGCATAAAACTGTAGGTCCCTTCCATTCATGTACAAATATAACACGCACAACATGAGAGGATGCGAAAAGCTTGGCCTTTGGCGCAACATGCGGTCATAGTCCACACTGATAAACTGAAGTTCATTGTGGGAAAGGCATAACACTTGCCACAATGGCTGCCTATCTCTTTATCGGTGTCATGTGTGATTGCATTCCCTCTCTCATTCTCCCTCCTTCTTTGTCCCACCTCTGCATTCATAGGGGTACACCCTGTGTGTTGAATGATTCAAAAAAAAAAAAAAAAATTCAGGAACGACTGTAAGATAATCCAAAGTCTTCTGTTTCAGTCTTCATAAGAGAATTACTCAGAACTTCCTTTGTCTAAAGAGTAAACCAGTTCGAATTCTTAATGGATTACTCACAGGTATATGAGCCACTGGCACAATGTCCTCGAGGATTGGAGTCGCAGCACCTAACTCTTTTAGAAGCTACGTTAATGAAGAAGAAACTGAGATCATCCACCACCTCGTCTGTGATTGCTCTAATCTACTGTACAATCGATTCGGTTTCTTAGGAGATAGACTGTTTGGAGGACTCGCTGACCTGGTGGAGATACTGCCAACAGATATTGTAAGGTTCATCGAAAGTAATAAGTGGTTTCAGGACATCTATTTTGAAGGTGTATAAGACTATAATGTATAAGATTATACTATAAAGTACGTGGACGCTAATTTTTTCCGGACGCTAATTTTTTTTACTATAAAGTACGTGGACGCTAATTTTTTCCGACCTACACAACAACTCAAAAGTTGGTTGCTCTTTTAAATTTAAACCCTTTAAACATGCCTAATTTTAATACCTTAATTATTTCATAAAAGTTTCACAATAATAGTAAATTTTAAGGTGATTTTAACCCAAAATCAAGCTTATTCATTTCGTATTTTTTAATTTAATGTCAGTAGATAATACAAATAAATAAACATGATGTAAAAATAAATTGTGTAAAAGTTATGTTTGTTAAGTTTGGTTCGGCCAGTTCTTTTCAGTTAGGTTGGTGGCTTCTGACAACAACAGAGAAATAAATAAAAGGATAACAACCAAAACATTGTTAACATAAACAAATCAAATGTTCTGGCACACACATACGTAAATACATGCATGTAGATATGTATGAATACACGCACACACACATACCCACACCCATACAAATTATCGCCCTTGCCTTAAGCGGAAGTCAATAAATTTGTATGTCTACATAGAGAGAGTGTTAGAATACGGTGGTGTGTGAGTATGCATGAGTAGATTATTTACATTAGTATGCAGCATATGCAATTTATTTTTGATGATTATATTAAACTTTCGTGCGAGAAAATTTGATATTAAATAACATGGTATTATGTAAAAGTACATATTAGTTAAGGAATTTAAAAACAATTTGAAAGTTTTTGATATGTTGTTCTCATTGAAAATAAAATATTAAGTAAGAAATATTATGTATTGTAACCAAACATTCTCGATAACTACTTAAATTTTCGACCACTTTTTGCAACAATTGGGACCGAATGTTAATATGTCAGTAATAACGCGCCGAATATTCTCTTCCAAGGCGTCAATCGCCTCGGGCTTATCTGCGTAGACAAGCGATTTCACATAACCCCACAAAAAATAGTCCAGCGGTATTAAATCGCACTATCTTGGAGGCCACGCCACAGGCCTACGACGCGATATAATGTGCTCACCAAAAGTTTCCTTACATAAATTGATTGTTTCGTTGGCTGTATGGCTGTATGGCATGTAGCGCCGTCTTGTTGGAACCAAAGATCGTCCACATCAACATCCTCCAATTCACAATTCAGGCACGAAAAAGACATTAATCATGGCTCTATAGCGTTCCCCATTGACTGTAACATTATCAGCGGCTTCATCTTTGAAGAAATATGGACCAATGTTTCCCTCTGCTCATAGAGCACATCAAACAGTGACTTTTTGAGGATCTAACGGCGTCTGAACAATGGCTTGTGGATTATGATCACTCCAAATGCGACAATTTTGCTTATTAACGTACCCATTCAACCAAAAGTGAGCTTCATCGCTGAACAAATTTCCTTGTGAAAATCGGGATCGGTGGCCATCCCACTTCTGTAATAAATTTGCACGATTTGCAAACGTTGTTCAGGAGTAAGTCTATTCATTATGAAATGGCAAACCAAACTGAGCATAAATCAAGTGACAGCTGTCAAAAAGACCATTTCCGATAAAAGTATTGCCAGATTGAAAACCACACTTCTAAAAAAAATACCCTTTACATATATCGGTGTCTTGTGATTCATTCCCTCTCTCATTCATGTACAGTCTAAGCAGTTGATCCAAATAGGCTCCCACATTTCTGAACTGATTTTCATGAAATTTTGCATTTAAATTCTTTGATTATTTGTCGATGTTATTGTGTAGTTTAAATTCTTAATTTCTGGGTAGTTTCACCAATATAAACCGATAATCTGACTGAAGTCGGGTTTTTGATAATATGTAGACACTCAATTGAAAATGCAATACACCAGTACTTACTTTAAAATGATATATGAAAAGATTGTATATAGTATATTAATGTTTTCGACAAAAAGCCAGCGGTGGCATATATCAGCTCAATACTTTACCCGTAAAATTAAATATTTTTTAAAATAAAAATTGCATTATCTTCTGTTCCCTGGTTTTTGTAAATATTATTTGTTTCGTGGAATTGAAAGACGCTATAGGTTTTTTCCCCCCATTTATCTCCTCTATCTCAGCTGGTATTCTATAATGAAACATCAACTAGCGACTACATATAGTACAATGCATGTATGTAGGTACAAGTTCATATGAGCCCAACGCAACCTACGCTTAGGAATGTCATTATACTGCTAGGAAAATTACTTACTTTTTCGTTCACTTCTTTTCATGCACACATGTTAGTTGTTAGTTGTCATTACGGTTGCTGTTGTTGTTAACACAAAACCACCAATGGATGTGTGCTTCTAAAACAACTACAACATATTTATGTACATATGAATATACATATATGTATGTAAGTAGTACATAAATGCTTTTACGTTCATCATTATGGTACTTGAGCACTGTGCTTGCTGTGATGCAGGTAAATCAGGTGTAGTGTATAAATTACTATTGCCACCGCAACCAAACATCATCAGCGTTGCAAATTGTTGCAGCAGACTAGCTGGCAACATACACTCGTTTTATTTATAGTATGTAACTCAATAGCTGCCGTACTATGTATATAGGTATATGGATAATCTACGGTATTGCAATATGTGCTGGCAATTTGCTTAAGATTAAAGTCACAGTTGCATACACGTTTTGCTCATAAGTATATTTGTAGTCTTTTTTTTTTTGGTTTGAGTTAATTTCTTGATATCGAAATGTGCGTTTTCGATCACAAATCAATGATACATGCATTCATTGAGTAATTGCAGAGATGATGCAATCATTACTTATAGTATGTATTAAAGTCATTAACCAATGAACAATTCTGATTTTATCGGGATAATATGCTGGATGTATGTACATGGATTTCAAAAGGAGAAGTTAAATTTATTTATATTTTATATATAAATATATTAGTAAAATTATTATTTTACTATTTTTTTTTATTAATAAGTATTTTATTTAAAATTAGTAGTACACGATTAGCTCCTGACAAAAACTATATACTGACTAATCCTAGTACTCAATAATTGCTTAGCATAATACATATTTTGATCGATAGCTGATTTGTTGCAATCCAAGCTTGGAGCTTTTATACATTCTAGTATAAGAGTTCAAGATTGGATGCAACTCGAACTTAATTGAACTTAGTGGAACTGCAGGCCTGCGACACAGAGTGTCCGAAAAAATAATTTTTCTACACAGCTCCATCTCTTGGCAGGCAATGGCAAGCCTGTGAAACCTTTTCCTATGAGAAGCTTTTCACTTCGCCTTTCGGATTGGACATAAAACGATAGGTCCTTTCTGTTCATGTACAAAAATATAGTACGCACAACTGAGTGAATGCGTAAAGCTCGATCGAGGCCCTCCATGGGCTGTTGTGCCATTTGTTATGAAGAATGAAGTGTAACTACATGCTTATTCCACAAGGTCCAGAAGTACAACAATATTTAAAGAGCTTGACGACTATGTTTGCCCATAATGATCAAATTTAAAATCGGTTAAGCTAATTCAAAATATTAGCGTCGGTAGTGTTTTAAAATTTGCTAATTGAACCAAGCATTGTTGTAAAAATCATTGCTTAAGCAGGAGCAAATAATAAATGAGTGAGAGAAGACATAAGTAATGGCATCTCTCACCATTATCTAATGAATAATATGCTTCTAATATATAAAACCAAGCTTAGATAAATGTTGACCAGAATAGGCAACTATATTTCTTTACTGATTTTCATGGAATTTTACATTTAAATTCTTTGAATATTTGTTGAGGTTATCGTGCAGTTTGAATTTTTAAATTAGTTTAGTTATTTTTTTTAGTTATTTTTCCAATAGGTTTAAACTGATAATCTGACCACAGTAGAGTTGTTAATAAAATATAAACTGTGTGGTCGCTGTAGCGTAGCGGTAGTGCGTTGGACTGTTACGCAGAGTGTCCGGGGTTCAAATATCGGCACAGGTAAAATAAAAAAATTAAAAATAATTTTAAAAAAAATAAAATAAAAAAAAATTTAAAAACCATTTTTCTACGTAGCACCACTTTTCACTTCGCCGTTCGGATTCGGCATCATATAACTGTAGGCCCCTTCCATTCATGCACAAATATAACACGGAAGCGAAAAGCTCGGCCTTTGCCGCTACATGCGGTCATAGTCGACACTGCTAAGCTGAAGTTCATTGTGGTAATGGCATAACACTTGCCACAATGGCTGTCTATCTCTTTATCGATGTCCTGTGTGATTGCATTCCCTAACTCATTGTCCCTCCTTCGTCCTCCCACCTATCAATCTTCCTTCCAACCCACACAATGCTCTGAATTCATAGGGGTACACTCTGTGTGTTGAATGTATCAATAAAAAAATAAAAGAAGTGATACTTAAAATGATAATATGAAAATATTTTGAATATCTTAATATTTTCTACAGAAAAGGCATATATTTTTTATTTCGTGGAATTGAAAAGACGCTATGATTTTTTTTGCATTTCACTTTTAGTTTGCCAGTACTGGACAGTGAAGCGGGGCGAAGCTCAACTAGCTTTCATTTCATTGTATAACTACCCCTCCTCAACCCCTCACTGATTACTAACTTTGTTGACAACCAAGCGACAATCAAAGCACAGCTCAATACGATAATAAGAACTAAAGCAGTAAAGTAAAACAGTTAAAATGCGTTTCAGGACATAAGCAAATACCCATCAAGAAAAACTCAGTTGGTTTCCCGACATAACAATATTTAACGGAACGTCAAAACTGATGAGCTATCGGGAATGATAGTAGCCCTAGTTTCTGGACCGGCCCTAGGTGGATGAACTTTTACTTTTACTTTTAATGGCACAACAGCCCATGAAGGGCATAGGCCGAGCTTTTCGCATCCACTCATGTTGTGCGTGTTATATATGTACATGAATGGAAGGGACCTACAGTTTAATGCCGAATCCGAACGGCGAAGTGAAAAGCTTTTCATAGGCAATGTTTTACTCTTGTAGGTTTGCCATTGCCTGCCAAGAGGTGGTGCCGAAAGACGTGTAGAAAAATTATTTTTTCTACTTTTTGATTTTGCCTGTGCCGAGATTCGAACCCCGGACACTCTGCGTAGCAGTCCAACGCATTACCACTACGCCACAGCGACCACTAGGTGGATGAACTGGTATCGTTAAACATACTCATAGGAATAGTAAAAGTAAGTTTGTACCAGACAGTGAAGCGGGGTGGAGTCCAACTGGTCTTCTAAACATTTATATCCCATTCATTTCATTGTGTATCTTCCCTCTCTCTTATGTTTCCACAAAATTTAAAATAGCTTAAGCCAATTCTGAAATATATTAGCAAAGATAATTTGCTCAAGAAAAAAATAGCCCCGAAGATGCCTTAATGACTAGTACTAATTATAATAATTATTACTCATTTTAAAAACATACTCTTCTCCCCTTTTCAAGTTGTATCCAAATGTGTGTACTAAAGTGTTGTTTTCGTTCGTTCGAAGCTTAAAAATTTCACAATAGATTCCTAAACATCCGTTGACTGCATTAGACTTTACTAACTGAGACGTGTGAAAAGCACTGGCGACTGGTGAAGAGGCAGCCAAGTTATTCAGTTGTTTATTATGCCTTCGAAGCAAGGCGACACGAGGCGGTAGTTCGGTAATTAATCGGGCTGATTCGACCTTGAATTGTTGCTAGAAAGTGCTTAATGCATTTGGTACGAGATGTACAATGGTCGTCACTAATTAAATGATTCTAGAGGCACAAAACTTTATCTATGGCATCAGAATTTACATTTCTAATAATTTAATTAAGATTTCTACGATTTTTGTACATACATACATACAAACATACATAAGCAATATTTAATATGAAAAAAGTACATATCGGCTGCCAAATGAATAGACAAATGGGAATCCTTAAAATGCTCTTAAGCAATATTGATATGTCTAGACATCAGCAATTGTGTCTAATTGGATTTAAATGCATTTTTAAAACATCAAAGGACTTTGTGGGGACTCGTCTCCCATATGAAAATAACATCAGAAAAGCATAAATACTGCTGCCAAATAATTTATTGCCTTTTTTCTGTAACCGTGCATTTTTGGTAACCGCGCCACTAAAAAACATTTAAAGAACAATATGTTGACATTGCACTTGAAAATTTCAAACAACAACACTTACGGCAAAATATAAATCAGAGAAGCAACAGTCACAAAGCCAACATGACAAATGTTACACCATTTATTTTACGTTAGCTGACACTTTTGTGTTTTGTAAGAGTGAAAACCAAAAAACCACATAAAAATCACTTGAATTCAAAGCGCACAAATCAAAAGAGTGCAGCACTAAAGCACTTCCGGGGCCAAATGTAACACGAAAACAACAGCAACAACAACTGATCCGGCCACAACGGAAGAATCTATACCACGTTAAGTGCAGAGTTGCCAAAAAAAAATAAAATATATATATACTTATAAATAAATAAAAAAATATATAAACGAAAAAGAAATAAATAAAATGTAACAAAAGTATACAAAAAATAACTTTGGCTTTCGAATGGGAATATGGTAAATGTTTTTCCAATTATTTGATATGTTGGCATGACACTGCATGAATGCAATGTTGCTATAATACAAAATGCTACTTCCTTATCACATATTTACATACATACAGTGGTGGATCCAGAATTTGGGTTTGAGGAGGGATAAACCTGCTAAGTTGTGGGATACGTATTACTGAGAGCAATAACTTGACTAAAATCAAAATCAAAACCAAAACCAGAAACTAGTTTAAAAATTTGATGTAAAGTCAGACCAAAATTCACACCCAATCCAGATAAAACTCAGTCAATAGCTAGCTACTTCCGCGACGATGAAGAGACGATTTCTTGATAGAAGACTTTGTCCTGATCAATATCTCCCAAGACACATATGGATTGCAAAGTAACATATTTTTTTTACGATTTTACGAGGAGTTAAGTTCACCATGGAGGGCTAATGGGAGTCGGTGGGAACGATTTTTATTTTGAAGTTTTACAGCTTTGATGTACAATTTTTTTTAACAATGGAGGACTGATGGAAAATTATGAGAACGATTTTTATTTTTGAAGTATTTGGTGTCTGCGGAAAAGTTGATCGTTCCTCTCTATATCATTCTTTTCGTGGGTTGTATAAATGTCTGAAAGAAAATTTCAACTAAGTGAGTCAGGGTGAAATTTGTATGTATGTGCGCCTCCTTTCCTTTATTATGAGGAAAATTTTTGCCAAAGAAAGTATGTCATATTCTAAGTCATTTACACTCTACATATGAGCATTTTAAGATATTGTCTACCAAAAACTACCAAAAATAAGGGACAAGAGAGGAAGTAGATGTTTGGCGTATACCATAAATAAAAACTGTTAAGCTTTTCATAAATGAACAATTTAGGTTCCTATCGATTTCTATCGGAAACTAGAAATGTAGCAGTTTATATGTGTCTTCGGGGGAACTTATCTGAGCAGTGTCGTCCTCTTTCACTAAATCATCAACTCACCGTAGCGGAAATAAACTTGTTCTCGTTTTTTGTTCAGTGTAATCAAACAAAACTGGAAAGCACTCAGACTAAAACTCTGACGTAAACTACGACCAGAAACAAGACTAAAAACTATACCTAATTTAGACCAAATTCTAGATTTAAACTCGGATCAAAACTACGACTAAATTTGGAAAATCTTTAGGTCGATATTCAGATCAATATTTGGACCAATTTGCGACCAAAACTCAGACCAAACTTAGACTACATTTAAGACTGAAGTTTAAACCAAAAGTCATACCAGAAATCACACTCAACATATTCATAAATCAGGTGAAAAAAATTTAGAACAAAACTCAGATTAGAATCCAATCTGAATTCTGACCTAAATGAGATCAAAATTAAAATTAGAATTGAACCCAGAAATAAGACTAGAATTAAAAAAAAATAGCAGATTAAAATTGCAACCAAATCTTATTATAATAACAAAATTCAAAACAAGCTCAAACTGAAAGTAAGACCAGAATTCGGATCAAAAATTCAGAACATATTTAAACCTAATACAATTAATTGAAAATTAGATAAAATTCTAGAGTCAGATGTGGTCGCTGTGGTGTAGTTGGTAGTGCGGTTGGTCTGTTACGCAGAGTGTCCGGGGTTCAAATTTCGGCACAGGCAATATCTAAAAGTAGAAAAAGCTATTTTTATACACTGTCCACCTCTGGGCAGGCAATGACAAACCTACAAGAGTAAAATTTGCCTAAAAATAAGCTTTTAACTTCGCCTTCTATGCATTGTAAATATAAGACGCACAACACGAGTGAATTCGAAAAGCTCGGCCTAGGCCCTCCATGGGCTGTGGTGCCATTGAAAGAAGAAAAAGTTAGAGTCGGATCAGAATAAAGTTTGAAGCAAATTTATATTCAATCTAAAAAGGGTTAAAAATTTACTTTACTTACTTTTAATGGCACAACAGCCCATGCAGGGCCTAGGCCGAGCTTTTAGCATCCACTCATGTTGTGCGTGTTATATTTGTACATTTACTGTTGTAGGTTTGCCATTGCCTGCCGAGAGGTGGTGCCGGGTTGAAATATTATTTTTTCTACTTTTTGATTTTGCCTGTGCCGAGATTTAAATTTTTAAAAAATCAAATAAAAAGATTACAAAATTTTGACCATAAGGTCTTAAACAGATGGAAAGAGATCAGATATGAAACCATCATCAAGCTTTTGCTTGGGAGTCCTAGTTAGAAATTGATCCTGAAATTACATTGTTAATGTGCCAAAAATAATAAATTTTTTTTGCGTTTATAAGAATTAAAATATTGAGTGGGATCCGCCACTGCATTTGTACATACATTAAAACTTGTCCGTTAGTCGTAACATTCATCAATCGCAAGTCGTTCGTTAGTCCGTCCGTCCATAAATCCGTCCGTCCGTCCGTCCGCCTGTATTCTGTATACCATTTTGAGTAGAACACGTGTAAATATAATTTCTGGTTTACATCCAATTAAAACTACACATCCTTGGTAACTTTTGCAATATTGATGTTGTAAACATTTTATGGCAGCTATGAGAGAGATAGCGAGAGAGTGAGAGAAAGACAGCGAAAAGGAAAAAGTTCATTTCGAAAAACAAAGTAACGTAAAAATAAGACCATTTACAAAAATCCTCAAAAAGCACTAAAAATATATCGTAAAGCAAAAAAACTTTGCGGTATCCTAGCGAGGAAACTTTAATCGGTATGATGACGATGATGATGAAATCCTTTGGCCGGTAATACAAAACCGCAAAGGCAAAAATTGCATTCGGAAAACAAACCAGGAAAAGAGCGGCAAAATATGCACGTAATCAAAAGCAGAGCTATCATAAGGAAAACAAAAAGTAGGCAGCGTCAACATTTTGGGAATCTAAATCTGAAACTTTAAGCTATTGCTAATAATAATTTAGGTATATTCGGTGTGTTTATGTGCACGAGTAAGTATGTGGCACAAATTGATACAGTACGGCTGGCAGGACATTGGACATTGCATGCGAGCAGGATTGGACAGGAGATTTGTGTAACTTTGCTATTAGACATGAATGATATAATAGTTGTGACGAATGATTTATAAACCGATATAGATTATATGGTATGTCTCTTACAGGGAAAGCAAGGTGGTTTGAATCTCCGCTACCCTGCTGCTGTGTGGCGCACATCACAATGACAAACTTTTCGTGTTTTGTTGTAATTCAATATATTCATAAATATTGCCAACTCATTATGCAACTTATATCTTCAAAATTTCTTTACGTTGTTGAAAGTACTTTTGAAATTTTTGGCTAAACACAATTTGAAACAAACGTTAGGAAAATGATAAAAACTTCAAAAGTTTTGTTTACTGTACGAAAAAATTGCAAAAGAAATATTCAAAATTTTTTCTTTTCCGCTTTTTGTCATCTAACTTCAACATAAATCGATAATGTGACAAGTTTTTTGAGACGCATTTTGTCAAAGTTTTCATCTGTATTTTTGTTATGGTTTATGGTGCATAGAAAGAAAGACTCAAATAAATGTTTGTAAGTCTTGTGAAGAAGTTGTAGAAAAGTTATAGTATAAGTATGTGTGAAAACAATGGAAAGTTACATTATAAAATACTTATTTCTCAATAGCGGTGTTCACGATCTGGAGTATTTGTAATAGCAGTTTTTTCAATAGCCTGGCCTAGGGGCGGTACATGGGGATTTAGGAAACTTGTAGAAACCAGAGTCTATCGCAGACTTTACAGGCGTGATCGAAGGAATTTTTAACCAACTTGTTTTGAAATTGTTTATGTACTGATTTATGTAAACGCTAAGCCTTGTATAGTTCAGTTTGATGATTCTCTAATCCCAGGTGTGCTACATCCGGATTAACTTCATTTTTTATAATTTGCATTTCCCATGCATGCAACGCCCTCTGCAAAATCATCATCTCCATCAAAATATTCATACTCAAAGCATGTGAATTTATTTGTGCCACATCATTATAATTATAATCTTCCCATCTTTACTTACTTTTAATGGCACAACAGCCCATGGAGGGCCTAGGTCGAGCTTTAAGCATCCACTAATGTTGTGCGTGTTATATTTGTACATGAATGGAAGGGACCTACAATCTTCTCATCATCATCATTATTATCATCATTATAATAAACATCATCATCATCAAAATATTCAGGTTGCATGATCTCAACAGGTAGAAAATGTGCCACTTGCCGGTCTAAGAACTCGCGAATGTTATAAGGTTAACTAGAAACTTGGCAAATCTCGTCTATAGTTGGTTGTGCTGATCTGAATTATTTTCTTTCCACGGAGGAATGATTACCAGGCAAATTTTCAAGTAAATCTTATACCCTTAGCTTTTTGAGAAGCTGGGAATTCGGGCACCTCAATAACTGCTTGGTGCTGTATAATCTGAGGACGTTCGTCGGTACTCAATGAGATGTGTGTTGATGCAGTTATTGGCTCTAATGAACTCATTTGCCATTCATGCTGTTTCTCCGCATTAGTCGTTGCGAGTTGTTTTCCAATGAAATTCGAATTATATTGTGCCTCAAGTTGCTTGCGAAGTCTACGCTTTCGCGATCTCTGTTTCTGCCTCCAATTTTTCTACGAAGTCTACATTCTCGCTGTCTCTCAGCCGCACTTTCTGCTGGATATTTTATCGTAACACAATCGCCATTTGGTTGTGCTTTGCGTTTATTATTTTCAGTTTATACAATACTGCAATTAAGGTTAGTTAGCCTCCTACGCCTTTATTTTATTTTCCTATATTTTATTGTATTTTAATTGTTAAAATAATACGAAAAATAATATTCCAGCTGATCTTTATCTTTATCCCATTCCGTTTTTACAGATTCCGACCCTATTTCCCTTAAATAACATCAAAGCCTCATCGTTGTTTGGATATCCCTAAACACTGATCAGGTGTTCATTATTTTCCTCCCGCCCGTTTCCGTTCATGTCCCCACTATAATCTGATTATTTAAAATGGTGGTACTCGGATTCGGTTTGAATATAGGCAAGTTTAATCTTTTAAACAGCATTGTCGAAGTAGGTTTAGACCCTCAGTGTGCATAGACCCTAAATGTGCATACTACTGTGGGCAAAAGTTAGTAAGACTTTTTAATTTAAATTTCGCGCGGAAACACATTCATCAAAATATTATTTTTTAAGGTTGGTATGACTGCCGGTGACATCTGTGCCAAATGTCACATCAAAATAATCATTAGTGTTTAGTATACGCTTGTCTTTCTGAAGTACAAAAAGTGCATTCGGCGATTTTCACAATGAGTGACATTATTCAACAAAGAAGTTCCATTAAATTTTGTGTGCGGAATCAAATTTCTGGTGCCGAAACGTTCAGAATGTTGCAAAAGGCCTTCGGTGATAATTGTATGTCGCGAGCAAGTGTTTTTGATGGTGAAAATTGTTCAAAGATGGTCGAGAACGCGTTGACGACGAACCACATCCAGGACGGCCATCAACATCAACTGATGATCAACACGTCAATAAAATCAAGGAATTGGTGCTCGAGAATCGACGATTAACAGTCAGAGACCTTACTGGCATCGTTGGAATATCGGAAGGATCAGTGAAAACCATTTTAAAACATCATTTGGGCCTAAGAAGAGTGAATGCACGATTGGTTCCAAAATCATTGCATTGGTTTTACGAGACCATTTTGCCAAAATGACAATTCGACTGATATCGTTCCGCAACCACCCTACCACCCTATTCGCCTGACTTAGCACCGTGTGACTTTTGGTCAATTGAAGACATTAAACATGAATCGCTAAGCTCATTGAAGGCTATTCCGGAAATTGACTTTAACAACTGTTTCGAGAATTGGAAAAAACATTGGCACAAGTGTATTGAGGCCGGGGGGGATTACTTTGAAGGGGACGAAATAGAGTTGGAAGAATGAATAACAAAATTTGAAATTATGAACAAAGTCTTACTAACTTTTGCACACAGTAGTTTCTTTGACCTTAAATTTGTCGTAAATTCAAAAATGCATATGCACCTAGCGGCACTTTTCATAATAGTTAAATCATAAACGTAGTTAGCTGAACTTTTACCAAACAATAAAAGACTAAAATATTTTTATAAAACTTTTGTCAAAAGTAAATGCTTCACTTGTGGTCGCTGTGGCGTAGTGGTAATGCATTGGACTGCTACGCAGAATGTCCGGGGTTCGAATCTCGGCACAGGTAAAATCAAAAAGTAGAAAAAATAATTTTTCAACACGGCACCACCTCTTGGCAGGCAATGGCAAACCTACAAGAGTAAAAATTGCTATGAAAAGCTTTTCACTTTGCCGTTCGGATTCGGCATTAAACTGTAGGTCCCTTCCCTTCATGTACAAGTATAACACGCACAACATGAGTGGATGCGAAAAGCTCGGTCTAGGCCCTCCATGGGCTGTTGTGCCATTAAAAGTAAGTAAAAGTAAATGCTTCACTATCAATTTGGCTATGATTTCAAACTAAAAAAAAAATCAATTTTAGAAATTCCAAAAACTACATAAATCTGCAAGCATAAACAACTCCCTTCCCCTCCTTCCAGTCAATACACTAGAAATCCAATAAATAAAATCAACATTGGAAGCAAATATTTTTGGATTTTTTTGTTAGGTTACTTTTTGTTAGCATGCAGCGCCTGTAGCGAGCGGCAATTGTTGCTGAATTCAATAAAAACTATTTATAAAATAGTTTTAACTTTTTATGTATGTAGTCGTTATCTACACGTAGATTTGTTGCTAAAATGTTTTTAAATGCATAATTTATTTATGAAAATTTAAAATTCATTTTAACAATGGCATTTGTATGTATTCAATGAATGTTTTTTTGTGCTGCCTTTTTGTTTAACATTCGAAAATGTCCTACCTATATGTTCTACCTTCAAATGATTTCAATTACATTTCATTCGGCTGAAAATTTATGTTTTTATAATATTTTTTCAATAGCCATATGTCAGCTAAAAAAATATATACCTATATTCCATAATTAAAATATTTAGCAGATTATTTTTATAGACACTGTTGTAAATGCCATGAAATTTCCTGCTTTTCCATGTTTATTGTTTATTAATTCGCGCACTAGTACCAAATCATTTAGAAATACCATCAATTAAAATTTATTTAATACTGATTTTACTATTTTTAAAAATCACTTATGTATAAAACTTAAGCGAACGTAAAAATTACATTTGTGGCTTAGTTTAAGACAAATTTTATACAAAATTGTATGTAGTAAATATTCCGACCCCATCTTCTGAGGGTTCATTGGGAGATATTTGTAACGTCGTGGGTTTAATGCCACGTAGAAGCCTGTTGCACATGTTACTTAGCTCACTGACGGGTGTCCTTTCGCTGTACAGGGGACACCACAAGGAGGCTGGGTGTCTACTTGAGGCGGAGAAGCGCCAGGATCGAACATGGACTCACCCGCATTGTGCAACTATCACAAACTTTACCTTATATTCTTCGCGCCCAAGTTCGCCGAGAAAAGCAGATCCACACCCACCATCTATTCCTCGATTATAAAGCCGCCTTCGACAGCACGAATAGGGATCACTTGTTCGCCGCAATGTCTGAATTTGGTATCCCTACAAAGCTCATTCATCTTTGCAAAATGACACTGACCAACACCACCAGCTCAGTGAAAATTGGTATAGAGTTCTCCGCGCCATTTGATACCAAAAGAGGTTTCAGACAAAGTGATTCCCTATCGTGTGACTTCTTTAACCTTATGCTGGAGAAAATACTTCGAGCTGCGAACATCAACATCTCTGGCCCAATTTTCTGCAAGAGTGTCATGCTGATAATCAGCATACGCTGATGCTATTGACATCATTGGCACCAACTCACGAGCAGTCAGTGCTGAATTCTCCAACCTGGAAAGGGAGTGTCGTCAAGTGTTGAACGAGGACAAAACGAAACACCTTGTGTCAACAAACAAAGAGTCACGGTGTCTTGGACAAAATGTCTCTACTTTTGAAGTCGTCAAGGATTTCGTTTATCTAGGATCCAGCATCAACACTAACAATAATGTCAGCCTTGAGATTAAGCTCTTTACAACATGTGTTACTACGGTCTCAGTAGGCAATTGAGAAGTAGAGCCCTCTCTCGACCAACGAAAATAACGAAAATAACGCTCTATAAGTCCCTCATCCTTCCCGACCTAATATATGGCACAGACACATGGCCATTGGCCATCAATGATGAGAGACTGTTAAGAGCGTTCGAGAGGAAGATACTCCGTAAGATCTACGGTCCAGTATGCGGTGGATGACGTGTATCGAATAAGGCAGAACGATGAGCTGTATGAGCTGTACGCCGACACTGACATAGTCAAGTGTATAAAAATCCTGCGGCTACGCTGGTTGGGTCATGTTGAACGAATAGAAGAAGGCGCTCCGGGTAAAAGGGTGTTTTATACGAGCCATGGTGGAGAAACACGTACAACAGGCCATGCAGGGCCTAGGTCGAGTATTTCGCATTCTCTTATGTTGTGCGTGATATATTTACACATGAATGGAAGGGACCTACAGTGTTTTCCTGAATCCGAACGGCGAATTGAAAAGTTTTTCATATGAACTTTTTTTTTACTCTTGTGGATTTGTTATTGCCTGCCAAGTGTTGGTACCATGTAGATAATTTATTTTTTATGTTGCTTGTGCCGAGCCCCGGACACACTGCGTAGCAGTCCAACCAACTACGCCTAAGCGACCACTTGACAATCTTCAAATTAAAATTCGACACAAACTCGCAGAGCATATAATAATTTTGCAAGTACATGAGTTGATGGATTATTCTGGTGCTTCGTTGTTACTCATACGCACTGTTGTTCAATTCAAATTCAATCATTATACAGTGTGGGCTGATTTCGAATTTCAAATGAGTTTCTTCTTGTTATGCACGTTTTAGTATGAATATGCTAATATGATCATGGAATTGTTTCGTTTTTGTTCATATTTCAGAGGGAAAATTGCGATTAAATTGAAAGACCTTCACAGTTAGACAAGCTCTTTTCACTGCTCTCTTCCTCTTTGTAGAACACATCAACATAATGAGCGCTGAAAGAAGATAACCAGGACATGGCATATCCACCCCTTTGGGAAATATTAATAAATTAAAATTGTACATATAAATTTGAGCACTAAAAAACTAAAATTCAACCAGTGTTGAAATATTTAAAGAACAATTTCTGAATCAGCATGAAAACTTGCAAAGACAACAAAAGCGAATGTCATAAATTTTAACACATTACGACAATAACGTAATTTTCGTTCTGACTATATGTATGGTATATACAAAGAAGGAGAACAAAATAGGAAGTACTGAACCATAAAGATATGAACAAATGTTTTAAATGATGACCTAGAAAACTAAAAAGCAAATAACAGTTGAAATGTAAAATATAAAGTATCAAATTTTATGAATAGAAACAAGTATAGAATAGAATAAATGTACATGTACAGCATATGTATGTACATACTTATTTAAAATTTACAATAACAATGAGAAATGAAATGCTAGTACATGACAATCTTATGATAATCTCATGTTCTATATGTACTCGTATATGCATGAACAAACATACACACATACATACATAGTTATGTTCATGCAGATACAAAAAAAATAATAATATTTTTTAAAATGCCTGTGGTGTAGCTTAGCAAAGGATATAGAGCCATTAGATAGCAAGGGCAGTGACAATAATACAAAAGTAGAGGGGAAGTGGACTACTAAATGCCAAGTGCTACAATTGCAGTAACAAAAGATTTACAAACAAAACAAAAAATGATAACTTGCAAAAAATATTACATAAAAAGCATATAAATTTCTTCAGAATTAGTCAAATAGTTATCTAAAATGTTTGTACAAAAAAAAGTTATATCTTCATATAAGAAATTAAGTCCATGTTATAAGTATTCACGTTTACTGCAATATACTATACTATGTATGGTATTAAATTTTCAAGCTTGCGACAGAAGAATTGCTGTTAAAATATTTAAATTTTAATGCTGAATGGCTGATCGAGAGTGGGGCTATGATGGCAGACGCTACCACAAATGTAATTGCTTCCAATATTTTAAAATCTTACAGAACGATGTTCTAGTAGATGTTAGAGAGATGTGGACTATGATTTTCACCCCGATTTTTTTTCAGCTCACTTTTACTGTCTGATTTGAAATCTTATTTCAATTCAGGTTCTTGTCACAGTTTTGATCTAAATTTAAGTGTGATTTTTCGTTTAACTTTTATTCCGAATTTTGGTTTGTATTTTGGTCTAGTTTTGGTTTAATTTTTGGTAAAAATTGTGTTCTGAATTTTAGTGAATTCTTTTAAGAATTTTAGTGTGAAATTTGGTCTGCATTCGACATGAATTTTCGTCAGTTTTTGTCTGATTTTAAGTTGTGTTTTTTTGGAATTATGATCTTAATTTGAATTGAAGCTTAAATTATGTAAATCTCAGTTTTAGGTTAGATTAGGTTATTGGGGCTATTCGTAAAAAACACACGGAGACCAGTTGGTGATTTATGATACCCTATGAGGCGAGTTGTTTACTCTTAATCCCTCCTAATTAAACCATTTTGTGTTTTCGATGAAGCGAATAATGTCTTTGATTTCCGAGCATGCCAGTTCTGTGAGTCTTCCATGGAAAGGCTGTACCAGAGATTTGTGTCTGCGTGCTGGTAGAGCAGGTCATTTACATAGAAGTTGGGAAAGCTGTTTCCTCCTCCCCATCATTTCAAAAGCTTCTGCAGAAATCCCTTTAGGGAAACCCTAGTCTGCGTGTATGATGGCCAATAAGACAGTGACCGGTGAGAATAGAAATTGCCCTTCTTATGTGAATTCGGTCCAGGTTTTTGAGTGCTTTAGTTCGTTTTTGGTTAGGCATAGCCCATCAACTGCCTAGCAATATCGCAATTTAGTTCCATTCTCCACCTTCTTTTTGCAATGTGGGACTGATTGATGATCATTTATTAAGAGTTTGCGTGTGGCAAGTGCAAACCAGTGATGAGTGAATTGCTAAGAGTCGTTCCAAGTGTATCGAGGTTGTCAGCTTCTCAGATTTACTTAGGTTTCATATGATTTTTGGACTGGGTTTTGGTACTGTTGAGTTTTTATTTCAATTTTAGTTAGATTTTCAGTTTGACTTTGTTCTGTTTTTTGTTTGAATTTTAGTTTAAATTTGGTCAAAATTTTAGTGTGAGTTTCATCTAAATTTTTAATGGGGTTTGGTTTGTTCTTGCTCTGGATATGGCTTAGGTTCTTTTTGTAATTGTTTTTCTATGGATATATTTAGTAATTTTCCCGTTTCCCGCTCTAGTCTCTAGTCTTGCCTAGAGTAATACATATTTTTCGAAATTAAACTCAAATCTCCTATTCTCAATGTAACAAGTACATGTGCTTAATCTTAATGGAACGCCATTATTCTTTCAATTTCATAGTTTGCAAATTTTTATTTCAAAATATGTTGAGGAAATGTCAATGAGCATCATGGTTCTACTTACTTCGCTCTACTTTACAATTGTAAATATTTGTAAGCAATAAAAAAAAATCACTTCATACATAAGTATTTATGCAGCGTAACCAAATAACCTCTCGTTCAAAGTGAATACTTCATATTGCTCATTAAAGCTAAGGAATAAAATGAAGCAGCACTAAAAAAAAAGAAACGATACCTCCAAAGAGAAAAATACACTGGAAAGATGTTCTCAAATGTCAAAGGAAATTTGTTTACATCGACTTCGACTTCGTCATCAGGCAACGCAAAGAATGAAGAAATGTTTGTAGTAGGCAAAACCAAAACTCAACTTGTAAGAAAATAAAAATCACTGTGAAAATACCGAACCGAATACGAATGCTTCTTGATATAAAAGGGAATTGTACTCTAAGGAGCAATTTGAATGATAACAATATATGCACAAAAAGTTCTACATACAATGGGATACCAAAAGAAGAAGAAGAAATAAACGCAGAAAAACCGAACAAAGCAAGAGAAAAACATTAGAATAAGTTCCATTTTGAACAATTGCCAAAACAGTTACGGGCAACACTGTGTCTTGCTGACTTCTTCTTCTGGGCATTCACATGCATTCACTCGGGCACAATGCGATATCAGCAGCACTCTGCGACAGTGTTAGTTCTGGCTTACAGCACGAAACTGCTTGCGAAATAAATATTTATCTTTATGTGATAAATGTAATTGGAATGGTGCTCTATGCTTCAATTATTGATGTGTACTTTAAGTTTCCCAAATTCAGGTTGGCTCAGTGCAAAAATTAAAGCCTTTAATGCAATTGACTTCTTGAGTGTATTAAAAGCTATGATTACCCCTACTCCTCAACATTACGTAACAGCTGCTGGAAACTAATGAAATGTAATGAAAGTTTTTTACTCCTTTATTTATTTGGTAATATTTATAGTATCTGATTTATCGTGTCGACTCGGAAGGCGTGAGTTTCGGTTGCTGGCCGTGTAGTTCTGGTGAACACACAAACTGGCGTCATCAGCTTGCGGATCTCAGCAGAACATCTACTCTGTTTTACCGTAAAAGTAAAACAGAGAGACGGAAGCCACGTTTCGACGATGTTGCAAGGATTCAATAGAGCTGAAAACGCTACTGTCTCCTCTTAGCTTTATCGCTCGATGTTGGATACGGTCCAGGTGCTCCAGTTGCCTGGCTGTTTCTTTCGACACGTCAAAAATGTGTTTATCCCAACGAATATCACATTGAACAAACCACTAAGAGTCGCTGTCTGCGCAATAGCTACCACACCCATATCTAGGGGGTTATCGGGGGGCCTGGGAAACTCATTTGTGAGATAACATCATTGGGTCTTACGCGCATTGAACTCAAATCTACTCGCTTTGTTTGACATTAGATCTTATTGATTCTTCGTTAATGACAGAAGGTCATTAATCAAGATAAGGAAAAAGGTAGGGGAGAGGACCGAACCCTGTGGTACTCCAGCATTAATGGCACAATCTTCCGAAACAATGCCGTCTGTCGCAACACGGATAGATCGGCCGCTTAGAAAGTTCGTAATGCATCGTGTGAAGTTCCTCCCGACCCCAGTTTTGATACCAGTGCCTTATGCCACACTCTGTCAAACGCCATTGAAATATCCAGAGTAAGCACTTTGCTCTTACCGAAGCCATGGACACTATGGTACCAATGCTCGGTGAGGACTGTCATGAGATCGCCCGTACAATTCCTTTTGCTCAAGATATTTGCCCAAGTGGAAGCTACCTACACTTTTCATGTCTTTGGATAGCGTAGAAAAGATTGCGATGGGGTGATATTGGTTTTGTTCATGTGGTTTTGTTCGTTTCAATCTTCTCAATTCGTGAGTAATATCGAGAAGTTGGATGGATTCCACATTGATGTGGTTGAGTAATCGTTTTTCGTGATTGGCAGGGTATTTTTGTATCACTTCTTTAATCCGTTTCATGTTTGAATCTTTGTGTATTTCTTGATTGCTTACGTAGCGGTATGCGTAAATAATCATCAGCTATAATTTATTTTGACTTCGCTGAATGATGTCTCGATTTGATTGTTTCGTTCAACCGCAAATCTTTACACCATACGCCCTGATAAACTAGTCTCTTGCTCAATCCACCAATATATTTGACGACATTTCTACTTGATCTGTTCAGCTTTCTGTTTGATATTATGCTTCCAGTTTAGCCTGTTACCGAGATGTTGACCCAGGAATTTTGCAGAATCCCACCGATTTAGTATTTTGTTGGTTGCAGGCTGTTGCTTACTGGCCGTAATGTATGTGTAAAATGAATGGATTACGACTAATTGAGTTTAAGCTTCCAACCAGTGATCCAACGGTTAATATTGTTAAGTGGTGTGTACAGTTTATCGGTGGCTTCTTCCTGTGTGTCTCCAGTTGCCATTACTACTGTGTTATCGGCTAATGTTCCAACGATTGTATCTTCTGTTGTAGATATATCAGCTGCATAGAGCAGATAGAGAATGGACCCTAGGACATTTCCACGCGGAACTCCAGCTCTGAAGTGTAGAAGCTCGAACGTCCTTCTTCATGTGTTACTCTGAATGCCTGCGTAGATTAGCAGGCAGAAGCTTACGCATATACGATACCGTGGTGCCATACTCCATACTCTATCAAAGGCTTGAGATATGCCCAAAAACACTTTACTTACTTACTTTTAATGGCACAACAGCCCATGGAGGGCCTAGGCCGAGCTTTTTCACATCCATTCATGTTGTGGTTGTTATATTTGTACATGAATGGAAGGGACCTACAGTTTAAAGCCGAATCCGAACGGCGAAGTGAAAAGCTTTTCATAGGCAAATTTTTACTCTTGTAGGTTTGTCATTGCCCGCCAAGAGGTGGTGCCGTCTAGAAAAATTAATTTTTCTACTTTTTGATTTTGTCTGTTTCGAGATTCGAACCCCTGATACTATGTGTAGCAGTCCAACGCACTACCACTACGCCACAGCGACCACTGCAGACCAATATTTCTCCTTTTCAAACGCTTCTTCAATAATCTTTGTTACACGATGAACTTGGTCGATGGTGGAATGTCGATATTTCCATTATCTCTCCTTAAGTTTTATGCTCATATAAACTTGACATATTAAATATCTGGGAAATCATTGACAAAAAAATAACTCCAAGTTTTTCTTTAACCTGATAAAGGTTCATTTTAATACTTAATAATAAGTAAAACAGATTCATTGTTACTCATACACTTACTTACTTACTTAACTGGCGCTACAACCGATGATCGGACTTGGCTGCCTCTACAAAGCTTTGCCAGTCGCCTCTGCAATGCCCGCGCTGGCACCAGTTGATTAGGCCAAGCGCAGTCAGGTTGCCCTGCACCTGGTCTTTCCAACGGAGATTAGGACGTCCCCTTCTGCGTGTTCCTCCACCGTGGTTCGAATAAAACACCTATCTAGCACCTTCTATTCGATCAACATGACCCAGCCAGCGAAACTGCTGGATTTTTATACGCTTGACTATGTCAGTGTCCATCTTATTCGATACACGTCGTCCACGCATGCTGGACCATAGATCTTACGGAGTATCTTCCGCTGGAACGCTCCTAACAGCCTCTCATCATTGATGGTCAATGTCCACGTCTTTGCGCCATACATTAGGACAAGAAGGATGAGAGACTTATAGAGCGTTATTTTCGTCGGTCGAGAGAGGGCTCTACTTCTCAATTGCCTACTGAGCCCGTAGTAACACCTGTTGGCAAGAGTTAGTCTCCGCTTGATCTCAAGGCTGACATTATTGTTGGTGTTTATGCTGGATCCTAGGTAAACGAAATCTTTGACGACTCAAAAGTAGAGACATTTTGTCCAAGACACCGTGACTCTTTGTTTGTTGACACAAGGTATTTCGTTTTGTCCTCTTTCACCACTAGACCCACCCGACGAGACTCCCTTTCCATGTTGGAGAATGCTGCACTGACTGCTCGAGCGTTTTTGCCAATGATGCCAATATCATCAAGTGGTCGCTTTGGCGTAGTGGTAGTGCGTTGGACTGCTACGCAGAGTGTCCGGGGTTCGAATCTTGGCACAGGCAAAATCAAAAGTAGAATAAATAATTTTTCCAAACGGCACCACCTCTTGGCAGGCAATGGCAAACCTACAAGAGTAAAAATTGCTATGAAAAGCTTTTCAGATCGCCATTCGGATTCGGCATTAAACTGTAGGTCCCTTCCACTCACGTACAAATATAACACGCACAACAGGAGTGGATGCGAAAAGCTCGGCCTAGGCCCTCCAAGGGCTGTTGTGCCATTAAAAGTAAAGTAAAGTAAAGTCAATATCATCAGCGTATGCTGAGTATCAGTATGACATTCTTGTAGAAGATAGTGCCAGAGATGTCGATGTTCGCAGCTCGAATTATTTTCTCCAGCATAAGGTTAAAGAAGTCGCACGATAGGGAGTCACCTTGTCTGAAACCTCTTTTGGTATCAAATGGAGCGGAGAGGTCTGTCCTAATTTTTACTGACCTGGTGGTGTTGGTCAGTGTAATTTTGCAAAGACAAATGAGCTTTGCAAGGATACCAAAATCAGACATTGCGGCGTACAAGTGATACCTAATCGTGCTGTCGAAGGCAGCTTTATAATCGACGAATAGATGATGGGTGTCGATCTAATCTGTTACTAATACACTACTCATACAATAACATATCTTCACATACATACATACTCGTATGTTGTATGTATGTTTTTAGTTATACTTCTGCTAAAACTTATAAACACAATTTCCCTTTACATGCATTCCGGCAAACACTCGTTGTTAAGTGTGAAACCAGATCATCAAATTACTTGGTTATAACTAGAAAGTTACATTGTTAGAAGAAGCATACAAAAAGTATTCAACGCAACAACAATTGGCATAGGAATACGGAGAGTAATAGAGATTTACATTGGGGAAATGTGGTTTAATGTAACTTGTCAAAGGATTGTGCTTAAAGTGTAAGGGCGGGGTATGGGAGAATGTGGTGCAGAGGAATACGTTTATGTCGCTCGAGCATTATATGTCTGCGGACGTACACTAATTCAAAAAAGTTTAGCACATAAATCAATAATTATTTGACATAATTTGTTGGTTTCGAAAAAAATGTTATTCATTTTCTAAATCTTTAAGTTTCTAAAAGTCAACGGTCTTTGTTGTTTAAGTTGAATGTACTTAATAGAAAATGAAAGAAATTTCTAGAAGATTTATAGATAAGTAAATAAGACAATTAATTAATCTTCCAAAGAAAACTTTGCTGTGTGGAAAAGCAAGAATTGGATTATTACTAGGCCGAAATTAAACCAGACCCGTTTCTGCAAAACCTGTTACGATACCAAAACGTTTTTGGAGCTAAATGATGCTGGTGATTTTCGCGTCTTTCCATATTTATTGGATACTAAGTATAATAATAACATTCAACAATTCCTTTCTCATTAGAAGGTCAGCAGTTTTTTTTAATTCAAAATTATATTCAAAAAGGATCAGTTATGACTGGGCTAAACCGCCCAGAACCCATGATAAGTATAGGAAAATAAATCATAGAGAACATGCAATGAAGAGGAGTTAATTTAAAAATATTAAATATAAATACTAAATTAAAGGATAAAAATAAACGATAAAATAAAAAGTAAACTATTGGGTCGATCATCCAGTTGGATACATCTCTCAAAGCTTAGATAATCAAAGCTACTAATTTGGAATTCCGACCTCCAAATACCTGCCTGTTGGCTTAATCTTAATAAAACCAAACTCAGAATTGTTGTGGGTTTCATCTCAGGGTACTGTAAGATGGAGGAGCACAGGAAGAACTTAGACATTAGTTAGGACACAAATTGTAGATTTTACCAAGGCAACGGGGAAACACAAAAAAATATTCCAATGTATTCCGATGCACTCACTCACAAGATTAAGAGATATCTGGAATACTGTCACCCAGAAAGTGGGGACATCATAACCTTGATGCCACATCTACTACTGAGATTCCTCAGCAATATTAGCTTGTCTTATAGCTTGTAACCTTTAAGGTCGCAGTGCATATCACCTTCTTAATCAGTCAATCAAAAATCCGCAGTCCTCCCTCTTTATGTCTGGATAGTGCTTTGAATTTTATCAGATTTGTAATCGGAATTATGTCCAAATTTGGGACTAAATATTGGTCTGCTTTAGACTGGTTTTAATCTGAATTTAATTTTGCAAGAAAATTAATAAACCGGGACAAATGACATTAAAGCTTTCATTCAACGACCAGGTAACTTGCTAATCATGGCCAACAAGACTCTTTCCGCCCCTAAAAGCTAAAAAAACAAAAGTAAAAGTAGAAAGGGAGCCTCGTACACAGGCTACGTATACGAGTATATTAAAACCTAAACCTTTTTTTTTCAACTTTAAACCATATCATTACGACATAAAGACTTATTAAAACTCACTGTAGTCGCATGTGTAACAATTATGAGTAGTTTTATTGACATGCACTTCTTGTTAAGCAGTTCCTGTATAACTTCCTTGACTATGTACTCCTAGTTAGTACGTATTTGATTATTATTTACGGATTTGATTAGTAAAAATTGCAAGTTGCCTGCACTTGCAACTGCAAAATTATTATACATATTTGGAGGGAAATGTTATAGCACACATTTCCAAGTTGCACAAACACACACATGTCCAGGCACACATACTCGTACATGCACATATACATACTATATGTATTTACATTTGTGTTACGTGCTGTTGCATGATACACTTCAAAAGATATGTGTGTCTGTGTGTGTGTGTGTGTGTGTGTGTGTGTGTGTGTGTGTGTGTGTGTGTGTGTGTGTGTGTGTGTGTGTGTGTGTGTGTGTGTGTGTGTGTGTGTGTGCGTTGTAGCATTAGTACGTGCCATGTCATGGCAATGTTGTAATTCATTTCAGTGCTTTATAATAATAACTTGATAATGCATATACACTGGATTCGGGTGCCTAGCTCAACATGTATTCAACACATCCAACATTACGCATTATCGTCATCATCATCATCATCATCGTCATCGTCATCATCAACCAAAGGCATTATCGCTAGGAACTCTGCATAAATTTTAAGGATATTAATGTTACACCTCAACGTGTGGCAATACGCTCACATACCAGCGCTAACTACTTAGTATCATATACGAACTGATGACATATTTAAACCTGGATTTATTTTTGCTTTAGCAAACTGAAATAACTACATAAATTGAAAATTTAAGTGCGAGTACACGTGACTATGGAACGGAAATGGACTGAAGAGCAATGAGGCTAGAAAGAATGCGCTGGTGGAAAGTTCATTTAAATTTTGTATGTAAAACTAATCAATTCATTTCATTTCATTTCATTTCAATTGTAATAAACTGTACAGGAAAAAAAATTTCCGCTGCAAACATCCTATTAATATTATAAATATGTATGGGTATGTAAATATGTAATGCTTCGTTGCTCCTGGCATTGCAAAAATGGTACTCATATAAGCTACTGCCTAATTACTCGTACATACTTGATTATAATTATAATTAATGCATAATTTATGTAATGTATGCATACGCATGTAATATTATAACATATGCTGCTGGCGTATTCAATTAGTATTGCAACTACAACAGTAACAACAGCAACAATAACAACAACCATTCTGCATTTATACGCCCTGAATGAAATTTAGTCATCGTGTATGGAAATTATGCAGCTTAAAGTTAAAAATTGCCATTCTTGCAAGCATGCATTATCAAGTTCATTTCTGATTCTTTTAGTTAAGCAAAACTTTCGTAATGATGAGCAAATATGCCCCGAAAGAAATACAGGCCGACACACACATCTTCACAGTAAGAGCAGAAACTACAACACATGCCACATGCCACATGCACAAAGCATGTTGTTACAATATATTTATTAAGCTACAATATAGTAACAAGTTATAGTTCTTGAAGCAGCAGCAGCAGCAGCAACAATGACTACTGCTATCCGCATTGTGATTAGAGTTGCCATATTGCCTGAAGCTTACCTAACTAAAAATATCTTTCAAATAAAATTATGATGATGCTGGAAGTCTTTTCTAAAGACGCTCAATGTACTTTTAGGAATACCCTACTTATGGCATTTTACTTAAATACACATGAAAAAAGTACCGGGAAATGATTATTTAAAAAGTCCGCTTAAACTGATTGTAAAAATTTTTATTGTCGTTAAATTGGCACTACTATCCTCTATGCTGGCGTGAAGAAATTGTTCACGTGAGCGCGATCTGCCACTTAGTTTGTTTACAGATTTTCACAATGATTAAAAATATAAAAGAAGTCATATAAATTTCAGAGAGAACTTTCTGTACCCCACGAATCAATTCGTATACGATTTTTGTACACGAAACGCGTAGCGGTTCTACTAGTTCCGAAAAACATGAAGTTTCTTCAAAATTGTGCATGAATTTTCCTAAAAAAACTCAACAAATATCATTGAACTACCATGGTATTCAGCTGATATCGCTCCGTCTGACTTTTTTCTCTTTCTGAAACCCAAATTACCACTTCGAGGCGCCCGCTTTCAGCTTGCCGATAGAAGACATAAACGAGAATTCGCAGCGAGAACTGAAGTCGATTGCTGAAAATGCGTTTGAAAAATGTTTTGATGATTGGATTTGGATTCATTGGCATGAGTGTATTATTTCTGAAGGGGCTTACTTTGAAGGCGATATAATAAATTTGAATGAATAATAAATATTTTTTATTCTTTTAAGGTACTTTTTTGGTAGAATGTACCTAACATGAATATGAAAGAAATTAAGGATCTGACGTCGACATTTTAACTACTCGAAGTCGTCGTAACCCTGACTCTGTAGTTTGGGTAGAGATATAAACTTTATTTTTTTATTGAGTTGAAAGTGATAACCTCAAAAAATATTGAATTTCTAATCCGTGATAATCTTTGTAAAGAAAAAAAAAAAAAATTCCCTGAGTATCGTTAATTGGTGTTACTGGTGGTTGATTCTGATCTAACTATACTTAGATTATCAAAACATTCGTGCGCCAGTTTCCAATTCAAATTCTCATCCTTCAAACGAGCCCTGGGAAAAGTAATACTTATGCAGACATTTTCCTATCTGCCGAATGAAATTAAGCAAAATTCTTCTTAGTTCATTTTACAATTTTCAATTGAGTTGCAGTTTTTAAGTAGGTATATTTAATGACTCCAAAATAATTATCTTTTAATATAAGAAGACTGCCCCAGAGTCAGTGACGATTCCAGGATTTGAGTTAGAGAAGGGCTGATTTAAGGAAATCAAAAAAAAAAACGGCGAAAATCTAGAGCCAAAGCAGAATTCATACAAAAATTTAAACCATAAGCCAAAATTAAAGCTGATGCAACTAAATCAAATGGGTATTATGTTCAAAGGTAAGTTCAAATTCAGATTAAAACCAGACTAAAGGAGACCAATAATTAGTCTCAAATTTGCACCAAATTCAGATTAAAAATCTGGGGGAGGACTGCGGCTTTTTGATTGACTTATTAAGATGGTAATGTATGTATACTGTGACCTCAAAGGTTACAAGCTATCAAACAAGCCAATATTGCTGAGGAATCAGTAGTAAGTAGATAGATGTATTGAAATGTCTTTTGGTGTTTCCCCGTTACTTTGGCAAAACCTACAATTGCTGTCCTATCTAATGTCTAAGTTCTTCCTGTGCTCCTCCAGCTTACAGTACCCTGAGAGAAAACCCACACCAATTATGAGTTTTTTTTTTATTAAGATTAAGCCAACAGGCAGCCATTTTGAGGTCGAAATTCCAAATTAGTAGCTTTGACTATCTAAGCTTTGGGAGGTGTATCCAATTGGATTACCTACCCTTCCTATTTCTTTAAAGTGTTCTTTATGATTTATTTACCTGTACTTATCATAAATTCTGGGCGATTGTTACAATTGATCACTGTGTTCCTTGCTAGGTTGTCGGCTACCTCGTTACCATAGATTCCAGGGTGCCCAGGTATCCAAATTATGATGAAGTTTGGCACTTACTTTACTTTTAATGGCACAACAGCCCATGGAGGGCCTACGCCGAGCTTTTCGCATCCACTCATGTTGTGCGTGTTATATTTGTACATGAATGGTTTGGCACAGTTGTGACGAAATTAGTGCTCTGATAGCAGCTTCACTGTCTAAGTTAATAATTGTGTTTTGACTATTACCCCCGCATTCGAGGTTGAAATGTGTAGAGAGCAATATGGCAAGAATATCCGTAATTCTTTATCAATGCTCTTTAAACTTTACATAGCCTCATATACATATTTCTCTGAAGTCAGACGTTCGAAAATACGCACACGTTTTTGACATTCTTTTAGCATTGGCAACCCTAGCTAAGAGTATATTCAGCGGTGGGATAGCACTCGCTGGCTTTTATCCTGTACAGATTAAGTTGATCTTACCAAGTTAAAAATAGTTTAACATCTACTTGGCGCACAATTTTCAACTTTTTAGGCATAGAATCTGTGTTCAGTCGTTGGTTGTTTTAGATCCCAACTCGGAGTTGTATAGAAAATTCGCACACACAAATTAAAAGTAAAAACATAAACAAATATAAAAGCAAAAGGTGCACAATTGAGCATAAGGGTGTAGTAAAAATAAAAAGTATGGAAAGAAGTTTATGAAACGGATACTTAATTATGGATGGGGCTGTAAGGCATACGATCTTGAAAGGGTAATCTGTTAATTTCCTAAGAAACTGCATAAGTATTAAAGTGTTTTAGCGAATAAGAGAGTTCAAGAAGTCCGGGGGAGAAGTGGAATTTATCACGACCAACTTGTTTCACTTCGAAACATCAATCGGTTTTTTACGTTTTCTATATTTGCTCACGTTTTCTTATGACGATGCCTGTTCTACATTTTTGACTCAATGCAACGAAAAACTGTGAAATCAACTTGTTTTAAAAATCAACTCATATGGAAAATAGTAATAATTTCAACGCAGAATTCTCATACGAAATTCTTTTCGATCCTTTTAAATATGATATAGAGAGTACCACATAGTAAATGAACAGACAGTGGGACAGTATGATCGGTTCTTTTCATACCATCTAAATGGAAGAAATTTGTATATAGGGATCTGGCCCATTCCGTACAAGAGAGACGTCGGCTCTCTCAATGCCATCTCATGTGCACATATACGAGCGGTCGACTGCGAACAATCGAATAATTTTCATATTAGCGAGTGTTTGACTTCAGAACTGTTTACTGTTATTGTTAATCGCGTTATGTTTGCGAGAAATTTCATTAGTGCAAATTACTTAAATAAGAGAGAGAGAGAGAGAGAGAGAGAGTAATGTTCGTGTTGTACTTGCATGAGTGAATTTTACTTACTCGCTCTTTTGTTTGCGGCGTTTCATTTCGATTTTAATTTTATTCCTCAATAAAAATATAATAATTCGTCATACCAAAAATTGCCGATTCATATTTGCGTTTCACTTCGAAAGTTCAGAATACGACACACTATTGACACTAAACCAAAACTAAACTAATTGAAAATATTTTGGACTTATATCCGTACTTTCCGTACTTTTACTTATTTAAAACGAATAGCATAACTTCTTCAATCTGCAACTGTTTTTTCGATGCTCCCTAATCTGAAGCATAATATGTACCTAGTATGTAAAAATGTTTAAAAGTAAACAAATTGCTGCGGTGAATCGTGTGGCGGCTACTGAGTAGATACGTACGATATACTTCAAGGTGCCTAAGTAGTAGCTGGTTGTTGTTGCTGCCTGATTTTAATAAAATACCAAATTACATGCTCGCCAATTTCCGGCAATGTGCAACAAAATGTTGTCTGTGGTGGTGTTGTTGTTTAGGTACTCATCATATGCATGCCATCATATATGCTTAAGTTTGCTACTGTTACTGCTGCACGTTTCCTTGGCACGCAATTAGTTGCGAAAAAAAAGGTGCAAATGAGGAGGCAACTTTGTTGTACTGCGAGCGAAGCCACCACGAATTCACAAACCACGTATTCTAGTACTAAGCTCTGCTACTACATCTAATGTATGCACTTATGAAAATAGGGCCCTTTAGCTAATATTCGTGTGAAATTGAATTTGAAATTTTGTGGAATAAGCAGATACACACACCAAGTGCATGTTGTGCATAAGTATTGCTATGACTGTAGGTGTATTCACATACATACATATAGTATATAAGAATGTATGTATGTTGTATATTTTTGTTGGTTATTCAAATCACGTACAATGTAAAATTATTTTACATGCATTTTTTTAACTTTTTTTTTTTTTTTCGTTAGAAAGCGAAATTTTTTTTGAAGGTAATGAAATATTTTCACTGAATTATTGATTTGTTGACTTTTTAATGAAGTAGTAATTAAAGTGTGCCGTCCTTCCTAAATATCATTAGCACAGATCGGGCAGAACGGTCTTCCTCATATTTGAAGCGGTGCAGATAATATTTGATGCAATCATGACCGCTAAGTAGCTGCGCTATGTGAAAATCTATTTCACCAAGTTGACGGGTTATCCAGCTCTCAATATCTGGGATGATTTTAATAAAATACCAAATTACATACTCGCCAATTTCCTCCAATTTTATGTCCACCTCCCTTTGTTCGCCCTTTTCTTAGCGCAGCTGCCACTCTTTTAAGTTACGTTGCTCCTCATCTGCCTTTGATGCCTTTGGGCCTGCTGCCAGTATGTTTATCGGTATAATACTTGATATTACACCGATTGCTTCATCCGACACTGTGTGACATGCACTTGCAGCTATTAGTCTTCAGCGATATGTTGCACGATGCAGTTTGCATTGCATCCGCCCATACTGGTGCAGCAAATAGCATTATCGAACTTGTAACTCGTGCCAGGAGATTTCGTCTGTTGAAATTGTGGCCACCCAATATTTGAGATTATCCGGGAGAGTGCACCCTCGAGGCCTCTTCACTGACTGCCAATAGATGCTCCTTGTATGTCATTCTGGCGTCGATCAGTACACCAAGTTACCGCAAGTACAGTTGAGAGGTAATTTTATGCTCTCCTACTCTAAATTTTATGACCTCACGTACTTTTCTGGAGCTTAATAGAATAGCTTCCGTTTCCTGCACTGTCAACTTCAGATGTTCTGTTGCGCAGTCATTTCATTATTTTTGATATCGCATCACTGCACGTCATCTCCAGCGTATGAATATACTTTGCTACCACTACCAATGCATTATCATCAGCATAGCAGACCAGTGTGTAATATTTTTTAAATGTCGCACTCACCACTCGACCGATTGTTGCCATTTATTCGGAATTATCGGAATTATTATATAAAGAACAAACAAACGGTAACTCTGCGATATTAATTGACTCGGCAGATGGCAACATTGTTCAGGAAAGAACGCAAAATTTATCGAGAAAAGAAATCGCTATTAGAATATTATGCAATTTAAGCGAATTTGGTTATTTTTCCCCCTTAAATTGTTTTCTAAAAAACTAAAAGGTGTAATACCTTACTTTTTAAAATGCCCTGATAACTTTCTGGCCACTAATCTGGAACCTTTTGACAAATTCCGCTTAAAAAGAATTTCGACTAGGCCGTAAGGAATGTCCATGCCAGTATAGCTTATGGTAAGTTGTACACTATAAAAAAAATGATATTCTTTATTACAAAAAAAAAAACAGGAAACAATATTGCTGCAATTTGAAAGAAAACCACAACTTTATTTGTATTGGTTTCCTTTTGTAAACATGCCAAATGAGTGCCAACAATGAATAAAAGCTCACGACTGAAAGTGGGTCAAACTAAATGAAAAAAAAAACTGCCATGTAACTGCAACAGCAGCATTTCTACGTGAATAAAAAGTCACTCAAACGTTATCGCATTTCGAGATTAATGAACACGATATTACATCCTTTCTATTTCATTTTTACAGATGAATATTTGCGCTCATACGCTCACTCGCTCGAGATGTCTATCGGGATTCACGGTAAATATACCAACACAAGGCACATTCATTCATACATACATACTCGTATGTATGTATGTATGAAGTATATGCGTAGTTTTATTGAGGATATGACAAAAAAAAAGCAATTTTAGAAGTAGCATTTTTAATTAAATGCTGCTTTTCACCAAAGGATATGCTCTAAAAAAATTGTGAAAATTTCGCCGCAATATGTTGGAGTAATATCAAATATGAATTCCATATAAAATTTAATTCTTTTTGATATTACCAAGTCAAGTACAACAACAAAATACAAACTTAGCTGAAGATTAAAACTGCATGCTAAAAATTACAAGGTGACGCAAAAGTAATCATCTTATAGGAAGATGCTCCTACTAGTATTTTTGAAAGTGTTGCCATCTGTCATCGTGATTTTGGCATTTGTGAAGAAGATAGCTGTAGAATACACACCAACAATTCATGGATTTTTATTCTCGTCAAGAACGCTGAATAATTAAATCAACAACGAAGAAGTCGATTATTGATCGAAAATCATCATGATGTCCTGTGAAGGACATTTCCAAGTCAAATTTACGGTTTTGAGGCACCGGAAATCCTCAAATAATGCAGGATGAGCCATTACATGCTCTTAAAGTCACTGATTGATGCGGTATTTACGGAGAAAATGTGATTGGCTCTCGATGGTGAGGCCTACACAAGTAAGTACGATCGTTAACATCGAGAGAGCCGCACATAATCAGGACGACGGCGACTAGCGATTGTATTGACATTTTAAATCAACTTCAATTTATGTTTACAAAAACAAAAATGTCAAATTTATAAATTTTACTACTTTCAACTTGGAAGAACTTTACAAATTTTATAAAAATATGGCAACAAAATGCATTCGATTGCGAGCAAATTTGAGAGAGCCGCCAACATGGCATAGCAAAATAGAATATAATCTATTTCAGCGAGGTTAGGTCTATAAAAAGTTGGTCGTAGTCGCCATCGTTCATATATTGAAACGAGTTTCTGTTGCCAAAAATTGGCAATCATTTCTGGTTGCAGCAGAACTGTGGGACTGCACACGCAGCATGAGCTATAGTGGATATTATGCGAGCGTTATTCCAATAGATTGATTTCTTTTGCGCCACCTTGTACAAGTCTGTTTCAATGTTTCAAACTCAAATTCTGAATTTTCTTAAGTGCTAGATTTAAGAAATACTGTTTTTATCGGCAGCACAAAGGTTCAACCATAAATATGTTTAACCCTTTAAATTTTCATTACCATTTTATTGCTTTATTATTCCTTTTCCTATTCTAATCCCTACTCCCTTTCTATCTTTTTTCTTCTCCTCTTTATTTTTTTGAATATCTTTAACCGTTCGGTCGATCCTTTTTCCATTTTTATATTTTAAGTTTCATTTTTCCATTTTTTTAATAAATAGACTGGTTATTTTTTAAATACGAAATTCTTTGTTTTTACTTTTCAAATTAAATACCCCAGTCCATCCTTTCATTTAAAGAACTCACCCCGGACTTGAACATTGGTATTTCGAGCTGGATTCATATATAACTCACCCCGGAGTTATTCCAAATACTAATAAGTTCTTAACTCTGAAGGTATTGAAAACCCAAACTATAAAGTCCAAATCATTAATCGCCTAGCAAAGCAAGGCAAAGCAAGGTGCTTAACTTTAATCAGAATCATATAACATATTACCATCTATCAGAACCAAAACTTTCTTTCAACAAACAAATATACTAAGTAGCTAATATTCAAAACATCAATGGAATTTCTCAGTTGAGGACCTCAATGGGCTGCTTTGCTTTCCAAACCCAAGTCCAGGATTCATCACAACGTCTGGGAGCTCAAGAAGTTTTCTTAGACTGCTTTCCGCTTACTTTCCTCCTCCACCTTAACAAATTTTTTGAAGTTTACTTCTTTTGAATCGTTTTTTATATTTACAAGGAGGTAAAAGACAATCGTGGCAAAACGAATATCGTCATGGAAATGAAGGGTAGCGCCCTCTATCAATCAAGTATGATAACAATTAGGATGCATAGGTGTTTACACATAAATAATGCACATATGCATCCACTATGCGCCCTCTATCTACCAATATAGAAATTCTCTATCCCTATCGATTGATAGAGGGAACTGATTTGCGTTTGAATCGTACTCGATTGATTGAGGATGCTGCTGATATTTAAAAAAAAAAAAACTTTTACATTCCAAACAAAAATCGTTAGAAATTTCTAGAGCTGAAAGAATGAGCTAGTATACTCGTATGTAGACTGATAAAAGAAAACAAACGCGAGGCACAAACAAATGGAGATTGTTTTACGATAAAATCTCCAGGAAAAACTGCGATTGAGAGACAGCAAGTCCGTAAACTTCCTCGAAAAATGGAGGACCAACCAAAATTCAAATTTTGCTACCAGCACCGAGAGCTCGCGTGAGTGTAGATTTCGCAAGCAACTTGAGTTAGAACAGAATTCGAATTTCATTGAAAAACAACTCGCAAAGACTAATGCAGAGAGACAACATGAATGGCAAATGAGTTCACTAGAGCTAATAATTGCATCAACATTCATCTCATTGAGTCGATACGAAGGTCTTCAGATTATACAGCACCAGGCAGTCACTGAGGTGGACGAATTCCCAGCTTCTCAACGAAAGAAAAGAGCAGAAGATTTAATTGAAAGTCGTTCCTCCGCGGAAAGTAAACAAATCGCATAACCACAAGTCAAGTTTCTAGTCAAGCTCATAACATTCGCGAGTTCTCAGACCGGCAAGTGGCAAATTTTTCACCTGTTTGGGTCATGCAACCGGAATATTTTGATGATGATTATGGTAAAATTATAATTATAATGGTGTAATAAATAAATTCGCCTGCTTGAGTATGAATAGTTTGATGGAGATGATGATGATTTTGCAGAGGGCGGTGCAGCAAATGTGTTTCTTTTGGTTGGGTTCTTAATTAAAGAATGATCGGGTGGAGGAAATATACGAAATATACCATATAATGAGTGGTTATTCAAATTTCTGAATTTAATTATTATTATTATTTGATATTTTGCTTTCCAACGACTTTGCTGTCCTGATACTTATGTACATAAGTATATTAAGTGCTAATCGTTTTCTGTGAGCAATACTCGAAAGAGGCACTTCAACAAATGGTGACTAGAATAGAGAATACAGACCTTCTCATATACCGGCAAGATTAAGTAAAGCACAACCAGCACAAATCACGACGAGAAGATTACAAACGTTTAAGATGTAAATATGAAATTAGATGATGATTTTCGTAATGGTTTCTCATATTTCTCACTCCTTTCCGCTTTATGTAAATATGTATTAACTGCAATTGATTCCAATTATTATTTAATAGATAGTAAAACTTGCCGACAAAGCAAATTGTCAGCAAAAAATATTATTTTCAATTGCGAGTGTGAGATTTCCATTTTCAAATGAATTGATAAATCCAATTAAGTTAATGTAAGTATCTAACTTGGCAAAAAATAAATATCTTTTATCTAAGTAAATGTATGTATGTATGTGTGTGTATGTGTGTGTGTATGTGTATAATGTGTGTGATGTGTAACTTTGAGTCCAAAGTAAACAAATGAAATCAAAGAAGTAAAGTTTTGTGTCTGCCTGACTTTTATGTCTACTTATACTCAGAGACTTTGTGTTTTTTAGTTGTTGTTGTTGTTGTTGTTGTTGTAGTTGTTTACTTTATGGTATTCATAGACAAAAAATATTATATTACAACTAATAAAAAGTCATTCCAAACGAAAGAAAAATATATATACAATTTTTCATTTCTGCTAGTAGATACTTGCTAAATATTGAAAAATAAATTTTATTAATATTTACACAAAATTTCCTTATCAAATATTTTTTTTCTGCATCGCTAATAACTTTTTTCTTTTTAGAGCATTTATTTTTGGCAAACTTTGTAGAACTTTCCAGTGGAAAAAGGACAGCGTACAAAGAGTTGGCAATCTCTTGAAATGAGCTGAAGGGATAGAACTTTTTCCCTACCGATGTGCTGTTTTGAATCCTAATAAAAAAGAAAAAACTTCGTGATACTCTTTCGTTTTGAAGAGAAGTTTGTTTCTTTTATTCTCTGAGAAATGTCAGAGGAAAAGTCTTATGCATTTGTATAATTAGCGACTTCCAATGTTTTCAGTATGAAGTAGACTTAATCAAAAAGAACTTAACCTCATGAGAGGTCCTTGCATTCTCTAAGAAGTGAAAATCGAATAGAATGACCTCTGATGAAACGCCAAAGGGAAATGAAATGCACGTTTTTTAAAATGTAAGAGTTAAAGCTGAGTCTGAAGCGTGATAGGAAGTAAGGGCTCTACTCTCTGCTCAGGGAATAAATTAACCATACAAAAACAGGGAGAAAAAGCTTTCACTTTACCTATTCTGTGTTATGAATAAGTTTTATTTAAAATAAGTATCTTAAATAGAAAAGTTTCCACGCACGCTTCTATGAAAAGTGACAATTGAAAAGGGCCTAATGCAAAAAGTTACTAAAATAAGTTATAAAAATAAATGTTTCATTGATCCTTAAAGAATATTTAGAAAACTTCATGGGTCTTGAACACTTAAAAAGGTTAATTAAACAAAAAAAAATTGTGTGCTTCAGTGGGACGCCCTAAAGAAGATTACTTCTTCAGAACGTTTGCGTTTTGGGTATTCAGATTAGGTTTAGTAATCTTCTAAAAACCAGAGTCTATTACAGAAATTACATACTTGGCCTAAGGAATTTGTATCGAACATGTTTTGAAATTGTTTATGTGCTTATTTATGCAAATGATAAGCCTTGTATGGTTCAGGCTGATGATTCTCTGATCACAGGTGTGCTACGTCCGGATTAACTTCATTTTGATCGCTTGCATTTCCAATGCATGCAACGCCCGCTGCAAAATTATCATCTTCATCAAACTATTCATACTCAAAACATGCGAATCTATTTTCTACATCATTATAATTATAATCATACCATCATCGTCATTATAATACTTAATCATCATCATCAAAATATTCCGGTTGCATGACCCAAACAGGTGGAAAATTTGCCACTTGCCGGTATGAGAACTCGCGTATGTTATGAGCTTGACTAGAAACTTGACATGTGGTTATGCGAGTTGTTTACTTTCCACGGAGGAATGATTTTCAATTAAATCTTCTGCTCTTTTCTTTCGTTGAGAAGCTGGGAATTCGTCCACCTCAGTGACTGCCTGGTGTTGTATAATCTGAGGACCTTCGTCGGGACTCAAACACATGGGTGTTGATGCAATTATTGGCTCTAATAAACTCATTTTCCATTCATGCTGTCTCTCAGCATTATACTTTGCTAGTTCTTTTTTAATGGAATTCGAATTCTCTTGCACCTCAAGTTACTTGCGAAGTCTACACTGTCGTGATCTCCCGGTACTGGTTTTTGAGTTTTTTTTCACAATAGCGGAATCTGAATTTTATTGGGCCACCATTTTTCGACGAAGTTTCCAGTTTATGCTGGAGATTTTATCGTAACACAGTCGCCATTTGTTTGTTTGCTCGCTCATTCTTTGAGCTCTAGAAATTCCTACCGATTTTTGTTTGGAATGTGAAATTTTTGTTTGAAATGTTAAATTTTACTAGAATCTGATGGGCAGCGCCCTCTATCAATCAAATGTGATTCATCCCCTCTATCTCAACCTACTCAGCGCCCTCTATCAATAAAGTCTGAATTATACGCGAATCAGTGCCCTCTATCAATCGAGTTTGAATTATACGCGAATCAGTGCCCTCTATCAATCGAGTTTTGATTCATATTCGTGGATACATGTGGATGCATTTGCATTCCCAATTTTTTTCATAGTTGATTGATAGAGGGTACACTGCCTCTCATTTCCGTGACCATTTCCGTGACAATTTCCGTTTTCATTAACCCCCACGTAAATATAAAAAACGATTCTAAAGAAGTAAACTTAAAAACACCATACAAATTCAAAAAATTCGTTTTCCTCCCAAATATTTCCGAATATTCACCGCTGTATTAATATTGTATTTATTGGCAATACCATAACTAGTGCAAATACATGCTTCAGAGTATGTGTGTGTGCCTCCAATAGAAATGTATACTCAACATTTTCATATTTTTCCTCAAATTTGCATTTAATTCAATTCAATTTCATTCAAGGATAAAATTTTTGCGTTTTCCATGCGATTCACTTTTTCGGATGCTCTACACTGTTGCTGTTTTATTATCTCTGTTCTGTGCTGAGCTGACTCCAGAGTCTCCGTTCAGTGTTCGATAATCTATGAAGCACTGATGGGCATACAAATTTTTGTGTACCTGCTCCATTCAATGTCAGAATTCTGTAGAATTGTGTATTAGAAAGATTGCTCGTGTTGTTGTTGTTATTTTTTATTTGTTATTGTACCCATACACACACGAATAACTCTACTTTTGTAGTTAGATTATTTTGTGTATGATTGTTTGCTTCTATGCTTCTATGCTTTCCTGCTTTTCTGCTTTTCTGCTTTTTCCCCTTGTTTTCTATTTTCCCCAAAATCTAGTAGGTAACTACCTACTTCGATTTTGCTGCCAAGGTACTCGCAAAAGAGTAGCAAAAATATTCGATTTATATTTTTGCATTGTTTTGCATGAATTTCGTTTTCAGCTACTGGATTGAAAATTGTTGTTTTCTTTGTATTAACTGAAAATTGTTAAAATTCTGAATTTATCTTATATTTTGTTTTCCTTTATTTATTTTTGGTTCTTTTATTTTGGCTTTGAAGGGAAGGGGAAAAAAGAATCGTACAAAACTTTACGAATTTTAACAATTATTTGCTGATTTTCTTCTTCTTACTTTTAAACTTTCATATTCATAAATAATAATGGCAAGACAAGATTTACATCTCCAATTAGGTTTTTTTTAAATGTTTTTATCTCAAAGCTTACACGATATAGAAATGAGATGTATCGAGTACTTTTGCAAGTCGAGTGCTTCGGTTGCGAAATGTTAAGAGTCGGGTACTTACTTACTTACTTAAGTGGCACTACAACCGATGATCGGTCTTGGCCGCCTCTACTAAGCTTCGCCAGTCACCTCTGCTATGCGCGCGCTGGCGCCAGTTGATAAGGCCAAGTGCAGTCAGGTTGCCCTGCACCTGGTCTTTCCAACGGAGATTAGGACGTCCCCTCCTGCGTGTTCCTCCACCGTGGTTCGAATAAAACACCCTTCTACCCGGAGCGCTTTCTTCTATTCTCTCAACATGACCCAGCCAGCGAAGCCGCTGGATTTTTATACACTTGACTATGTCAGTGTCGGCGTACAGCTCATACAGCTCATCGTTCCATTTTATTCGATACACGTCGTCCACGCATACTGGACCGTAGATCTTACGGAGTATCTTCCTCTCAAACGCTCCTAACAGCCAACAGCCTCTCATCATTGATGGTCAATGTCCACGTCTCTGCGCCATACATTAGGACGGGAAGGATGAGGGAATTATAGAGCGTTATTTTCGTTATTTTCGTCGGTCGAGAGAGGGGTCTACTTCTCAATTGCCTACCGAGCCCGTAGTAACACCTGTTGGCAAGAGTTAGTCTCCTCTCGATCTCAAGGCTGACATTATTGTTGGTTTTTATGCTGGATCGTAGATATACGAAATCCTTGACGACTTCAAAAGTATAGTTGTCAACAGTGACATTTTGTCCAAGACGCCGTGACTCTTTGTTGGTTGACACAAGGTATTTGGTTCACCATTAGACCCACTCGAAGAGACGCCCTTTCCAGGTTGGAGAATGCTGCACTGACTGCTCGAGCGTTTTTGCCAATGATGTCAATATCATCAGCGTATGCTAGCAGCATGACACTCTTGTAGAAGATAGTGCCAGAGATGTCGATGTTCGCAGCTCGAATTATTTTCTCCAGCATAAGGTTAAAGAAGTCGTACGATAGGGAGTCACCTTGTCTGATACCTATTTTGGTATCAAATGGTGAGGCGAGATCTGTCCCAATTTTCACTGCGCTGGTGGTGTCGATTATTCGGTCAGTGTCAGGGGACCCACAGTTTAATGCCGAATCCGAACGGCGAAGTGAAAAGCTTTTCATAGCAATTTTTACTCTTGTAGGTTTGCCATTGCCTGCCAAGAGGTCCGTGTAGAAAAATTATATTTTCTACTTATTTTTTTTTTGATTTTGCCTGTGCCGATATTCGAACCCAGGACACTCTGCGTAGCAGTCCAACGCATTATCATTACGCCACAGCGGATTAATGCCAAGACAAAACAGCTGGTGCAAGAACTGAAGCCAGGCGACCTACCACAATGTGGAATTTTGGGTGAATGGGCCTTAGAAAAGCTGGATGAGGTTACGTTTTTTTATCGCAAAATTGTCTTCAGCCGAATAAGCCGAATTGCCGTATTTGGAGTGAAGACCAGCCGGAGGCAATTCAGCAGCTACCAATGTATCCAGTTTATGGGCAGGCAGCATCATTGGGCCGTACGATGAAGGCCGCAACATTACGGTCAATGGAGAAATGTACCGGTACCGTTCGATGGTAACAGACTTTTTTTTACTGAAGAAGAATTGGAATCGGCCGACATGTGGCTCCAACAGGTCGGTGCCACATGCCACATGCCCCACTGCACGTGAAACCATGCTTCAATTGAGAAGCGAATTTGGTGAGCAGTTCATCTCACGTTTTGGTGCAGTCAATTGTCAACCAAGATCGTGTGATTTGACTATTTTTTGTGGGTGTGTGGCTATGTTAAGTCTCTTGCCTATAGGGACCAGCCAAACACGATTGCTGCTTTGGAAGCCAACATTTAACGCGTCATTGTCTCATTGGTGAGATTCCGAGATTCTGGCCAAAATGTGTGGGAAAGTGTAGGTACCAAAATTGGACCATCAGAATGGACCACTCGAAGCGTAGCCGCGGGCAACAAGGGAAGTTATCTTTAAGACGTAAATGGCAGTATTTGATTTATCGATCCAAATAAAAATTTCATTAAATTTTGTAAAATTTCTGTGTTTTACTGAATTTTCCAAAACCACCAAAGGGGGGGGAGGCGGGGGTAGTTGAGGGCAGCGGTACTTACACGGGGGTTACTATACAAAAATTCGGTTTTCCTTTTTTTTGTTCAGCGTTGAAAAATAATATAAGAATCATCCTCGTGGTCGTATTTTAAAATTTTGTCAAAAGGTACTAGAAGCTGATGAAATAAAATTAATTTACTAAGTTGAATTGTTAGGATCGGTGATAATTGTAGAACAAAAAAGTTTAGTAATCTACGGGTATGAGTTTTGTTAGAGTTGGTCACCCTGGAACCGGCTGCCTGGTCTGAAGTGCGATTAGCAAATGCATATAAATCTCTAAAATGTTAAAATTTACACTTTATTCAGTAGTCTGTAAAATCTGAGCACTCTTCACACTTAAGGCATCATCTATTCTTGACACCATAAGTCAGTTAATATGTTAGTTAATATGTACTTCAGCTCACTACCTAGAACATGAAGTCAACTACTGCCAAAAAGAAAACGCCAAAAACCAAAATTTTACTTGGCTACATTTAAAAAAGAATGAATTTACAAGATTCATTTCGTTATTATTCTTCTGCTTGTTTTTATTTAGATTTTGCAATTGAAAATTGAAAACATGTTGTAAGCGCATGTGCTCCAGACGCTGGCGCTAAGTCGTGATTCTCTATTCACCAAATATATGTATGTATCACTCAAGTTGCATATGTTTGAGTGCATGTGTAAGTATCGATAAATCCTACAATGACAGCAGTGCAAAAGAGGCAGCAACGTGACTGCACACGGCAGCAGCATTGGCAGCAGCGACGAAATAAAATAGTAACTAAATCGTGACTGAAAATAGTTTTCAGTTCAACAGAAAACTTTAAGATAACAGCATCGATTTCAGAATATTTTCATTTCAATTGCAAGAACAAGTTAAAAAAAGTTCAATTTGACTGAAAATCACCTGTTCTTCAATTAAAAACAAAAGAAACACTTTTATCGGAAACCATTTCACTATCTAAGAATTTTACATAAAAGCGAGGCCTGATGTTGATGGTTCCATTTACAATTGGCAAAAATATTGTTGGCGGCAATGTTATGGTAGTAGTAGCAACATCAGCATAAACAGCTATATAATTGGTATGTGGTATTTGCTCTGAATTTTGTTCATTCAAGGGGATGGTCTTTGAAAGTTTGGTTTCGTTGTTTGGCTTGCGCAGCAACAACAGCAACAGCAGCAAAAATGCAAGTAAAACTAATTGAATTTGGTTTTAATTAAACACGATATCGCACCGGAGTTTCGACGCACAACAACCAACAACATATCAGCAACAACAGAAAAGTCGCAGCGATGATATTGCAAGATTTTAACAATAAAAAATGAAAAAAAAAGTAGATGAAGAAGAATGAGGCAACGTATTGCCATAGTTGCTGGTGCTGCTGATGTCTACGATACGGTTGTTGTTGCTGTGACTGCAACCTATAAATACTTTTCTTATTTACGAATATAAGTATAAATTTTTTGGTTGCAACCGAACACCAGCAGCAACAGCAGCATTATTCTTTACACACACACACACACAAACAATGTCCTCAGCAACATGAAAATGCACTACACTAATAGCAAAAAATTGTACAAAAAATTAGCCAAAAGATAAACATCATTGTTACAACAAAAGAGATATTGTCTTGTTTTTTTGTTTTTTTGGAGATAGAGAACAGGAAGGGAGAAACACCGTGGGTAAAAACGTGCTACTGTTTCCTTTCTTTTATTTACACATTTTATATTTATTTACGTGAGTACGATAATGTCTGCGTTCTACTTGAGCTGTGCAGAGGAACGATGGACGAAGTATGGAGAAGGGAGAGAAGAACAGCAGCTAGAGTGACAGTTTTTATCTTTCTAAGTTTTCATTATTGTAGAAATTTTATACAACAACATTTTCAATGCTGCAGCTTAAATGAAAATTTCAAATTGAATGTAGTGAAAATTTTTATTATAATTAAGAAGATTACTTTGTTCTTATCAAAAGTAATCAAATTTCAACGTTTACGTTCCAGCATGTACCGGTGTGGGAGCCGTCATGCCTGGTTTTCATCAGCAGCTAACATAAAATGGGTGTAAAATAATATCCTATTTTAACTTGAAGTTGATACTAAGTATCTAAATTAGATACTTTCAACAAGATTCCAAAGGCAAAATGCAAAGAATAAATGAATTCCACGGCACGAATTGGTGCGGAATTTTATTTCGCTAAGACGATAATCACTTGTGATCAGTTACAAGAATCTGAGTGGGTTAATAATCCATTTTTAGTCCATTTGGGCCTAAGTATTTAGCTACTTCCGATTTCCACTTGTAACGAAAAAAAATTCACTCCTTTCTTTCTGAAATTCTGGAATTTTTCAATCCAAATGCAGAGTTGTTGACTTTTTCGCGTCATAAATAGCTTAAACAATCTTTACAATACGGATTTGGAAAGTTATCGGACAGATGAAGATAAATCGCTAATAATACCATATGTGGGAGAACCACGAAATCCCTAAACCCAAAATCTTCAACTTTAAGAAAAATACTTACTTTACTTTTACTTTTAATGGCACAACAGCCCATGGAGGGCCTAGGCCGAGCTTTTCTTACCCTAACTCATAATTCCACATCGAAAAATACCAAATCAAATTCCCTAAAATCCAAAAACAAAATCGCCAAAATCAAAATACTCAAAATCCAAATCCAAATTTAAAAATCTCCGAAATGAAAATACCCCAGCTCAAAATCACGGATTCAAGTTAAATAGCAATGCCTAAGCAATATTTTTTCGAAATATTCAAATAATTAATAAAAACCGTTTGGATACAAAGATCACTTGCGACCTATATCTTTCTATAACTTTCTAATTAAAATTGTGAAATATTGTGCGATGTTGATATATAAAGTAATTTTTCAATTTGTAAGAAATTTCTAATTTGATTTGCTTGCGGGTATTGGCTCAAAATTAGATCCTAGTTCTTTTACAATAACAACGTTAAGCCTGCGGTGCCCAGCCTCAATAGAGTGTTGACTGAGTGAAAGTTTATTATAATTAAAATCGCCGCGATTTTAAACATAATTTAAACGTATTTCACAGAAAAAATATGGAGTTTGGGTTTGGGGATTTGGGATTTTGGTTTGCGGTTTTTGGTTTGGGATTTTTTTTGGGGATTTTTTTTGGGGGGATTTCGTACCCAATCCCGATATCGTTAATAATATGTAACTTACTTTACTGTACTTTTAATGGCACAACAGCCCATGGAGGGCCTAGGCCGAGCTTTTCGCATCCACTCATGTTGTGCGTGTTATATTTGTACATGAATGGAAGGGACCTACAGTTTAATGCCGAATCTGAACGTCGAAGTGAAATTGCTTCTCATAGCAATTTTTACTCTTGTAGGTTTGCCATTGCCTGCCAAGAGGTGGTGCCGTTTGGAAAATTTATTTTTTCTACTTTTTAATTTTGCCTGTGCCGAGATTCGAACTCCGGACACTCTGCGTAGCAGTCCAGCGCACTACCACTATATCAACGTAAAATTTTCTATACATAAATAATTCCTTCAATAATTTCGATATCCTTACAACAATTGTTCTCTATTCATAGTATGCAAATATTGTGTTTTGTTTGCTCCGCTGTCTATGAATAATATAAAATGTTTACTAATCTCATGCATACAATCCATTAAAAATAATATTAAAAATTCTTTATTCTAAATATAAAAACAAATATGGAAATGTGAATTTTGTATTTTTAGTTTGGAAAAGAAGAAATGAGAAAATGTAAAGCAAAAATTGCCTAAGCTAACAAAAAAATATAATTGGGATGCTCATCTAAACTCGAAACTACCTCGAAAACCTCGAAAATTTATGCGCGCGTAGACTATCTGTCAAAATTTGCATGGGCAAGAGTTTACACAGTTTTCGAGCCCATTTTGTAGCGGAAAGCTAACTCGAAAATATACGCGTGAGTAAGGGTTGCCTTTGGCTCAAATCAGTACATACTCAAATACGTTGAAGTAGATTCAAATTTTATTTAGTTTTCTCTTTTTAATTAAAATTTTTAAGAAAATAATGCGTTTCAAATGAGAGGTGCTTTTATTTCTTTTGGACGCGTAAATTTTCCGTGCTTTTGTTAAAATTCTATTTTTTGAAGAATGAACTACAACAAAATAGCGGAAAAAGTATATTAAAGTTAATATAGCAATGCAACAACAATAAAAAAATATCAAGAAATATACCAAGAAAAAGTGTTAAGTTCCCGAAAAATCGCGTATAAGGTTCCAAAACTTATTACGTCCAAGGCTGGAAGAATGTTGACTAAGAACTAGTTTGATCTTGGAACGGAGTAATGTTGGAAAGGAGCTGCATAACGGAAGCCGGTCACAAAAATGAATATACACACAAAAGGTTACCATTACTTGTTCCAAATAATTTTAGCATTAGTACATTATTTACTGCTGTATCTTTGAGGTACTTTAACAATCTGGCATTTTCGATTTTCTTTAGTTTTGTGCTTGTTTTGAGTTAATTTGTTTAGTTTTCATTTGTTTACTTTTGACACTGCAAGGTTGTTAATATGTTAAACCTGACTGCAGAAGTCTGAAATTCCACCCTAACTGCGGCAGCTATTTTCTCGATATTTACGCTTTTTTCATTTTAGCGCTCATCTAAAGTTTACGCATTGCGTAAGTTTTCGAGTTTTCGAGTTTAGATGAGCACCCTTAATATTTCAATGTAGAAAAATTTGGGAATTACAAATAATAGAAATCTAAACTCTAAAAATAATAAAATGACACTACACAGCAAATTAAAATTTGTTAATTTTAGGGAGACTTTGGTATAAATTTTTCTAAAAGTGTTCATAAATGGCTTGGAATAATGACGTACAATATTACTTGCTTTCATAAAATTTTTCTTATATTAAAAGGAAGAAAGTGCCAAAATCAAAATATCCTTCTGACCCACTTATGTAAAACATAGTCGCCTCGAATAAGAGCTTTCTAAAGAGGGAATAGAGGGTTGCGTTGAGTTCCGTGGACACACTTGTGCCGGAACGGCTCATTGTGATATCACACGATGGTACCTATAGTTTAACGACTTTTCAGGAGTTCAGTTACTTATAATAAAAGTCCCCAAAGACTCTCTCATCACTCTATTGTGAACTTGCCTATAAACATTAAATGCAACCGTTCATTCGGAAAAGGTGGTGTTGTACTGTGTAATCAATTATATTTATGTTTATAAAAAGTATGAAAAGAAAAGTGTATTAAGCCGCCATAAAAGAGGGAGATATACCATATGTACCTGGACTCGTTACACATTAGTTAGGGAAAGAATGAATATATAGACTAATTCGCTGATATTAATTTGCGAAATCGCTTTTAAAGCTCTCTTATTCTTTTTTGGGGCTTTCGCTTTTGTTGTTGCTATTGAATAGTTAATTCAATGATGATTTCAAATACATTAAACTATTTATAAAGTAATTTATAGAGAGGTTTGAGTATAGTATTTAACTCCTACTACCTACTACCTACACCCTATTTTCTATTGAAAACTTTTCAGAAATTATACCATTGCTGACTTTTGACCCTATTAAACAATTTCTTTTTTACCAGTTCCAACAATAAAAAAAAGCATCAGGGAAGAAGACGTAGAAAAACGATATTGCACACTGAAATACTCACACTTTTGAAAAGATTTTTTTTAGTACTATGTTAAGAAGCCCCAATGCATGCTTGTTACTGTAACTGTAATAATATTACGTGTGAAAATGCCCGAAGCATCAGTGTAAATATGGTCTCTGCAGTATTTTAGGCTCTCTGCGTATTTTAGGTGTGAACAACATACGTATTTTAAAGTAGGCATGTGAAGCAGCTAAATTGTGTAGTATGGTTTGATTCATCGGTTCACGGTCTTTTCGAACCACTGGTTCGGTTCAAAAACCGGTTCTTTCGGACCTTCGAACCGCTGGTTCGATTAAAAAATGGTTTGGTTAAAAAACCAGGAAAATTATTATTTTTATGATATTTATAAGATTTTTTTCTGGGTAAACACTTTTTTCAAATCGACTTTTAATAAATTACAATAAAGCATGTCCATCTTCATCTCCAGCCGGAACTTGAGAGCCTTAGATCGAAAACTGTTGGTTATATTCACGATTTTATAAACACTTGTCCGTAATATCAATGCAGATAACAAGAAATGTTTGCTCTTACTAGAACATTTTAAAAATGTGTGTTAGATTAAAGAAAAAATCTGGTTAATTTATTGAAGCAAACCATTTTGTTTAATATAAATGATTTGGCTTTCGATTGGTGTAAAAAGAAAAATTTTTTATATAAAAACGGTTAGATTTAAGTAATTCAAACTGCGGATGGCCGGTTTGCATCCCTGTTTTACTCGTAAAGCATCTGGCGTATTTTTCAAAATTAAATAGTTATTTTTATTTTGTTTCCCTATTTCAAGAGTTTCCTTCTGCCGCTATTTGCTTAATCTTTTTGTTTTACTTGTTACTTCTTTCGATGTGTAGAAAATTTTGAATATGGTAAATGCCAAAAAATTGTACGAAAAAGGGAAAAGCTAAATGCTAAATAGGGCCAATTGTGATTACCTCAACCAAAGATTAGAAACTTCTTTTTGAAATTAAACAACAAAAAAGAAGGAATTTTCATGGAATTATGGGAACTAGTAGCCTGCCTAGTGGTCGCTGTGGCGTAGTGGTAGTGCGTTGGACTGCTACGCAGAGTGTCCGGGGTTCGAATCTCGGCACAGGCAAAATCAAAAAAAAAAAGTAGAAAAAATAATTTTTCTACACGGCACCACCTCTTGTCAGGCAATGGCAAACCTACAAGAGTAAAAATTGCTATGAAAAGCTTTTCCTTCGCCGTTCGGATTCGGCTTTAAACTGTAGGTCCCTTCCATTCATGTACAAATATAACACGCACAACATGAGTGGATGCGAAAAGCTCGGCCTAGGCCCTCCATGGGCTGTTGTGCCATCAAAAGTAAAGTAAAAGTAAGTAAGTAGCCTGCCTGGTTGTAGTATGACAAAAGGAAAAAGTTTTTGGATCCGGGTATCGTCGGAATAGACGATTTCTGTATGCATTACGTTGTAGCTAAATACTTAGAAATTTAATTTTTATAGATTTAACAAGGTTGTGAGGCCTTGCATACATTTATTCTGCTTTTCTTTGCACTTTATGTAGGTCTTGAAGACAACAAATTTTGCGGTTTATCCTCGATTTATCTTTACTAAAGTAAGAAATGTATTACAATTACAACTCACGACAAATATAAAGAGTTCGACTCAATATACTTAGTAAATATGAAGTAAAATGAAGTGAAGCCCAAGGTTTTAGTTTCAATTGAAGAACTTTCAAAGAACCTAATTATTTGCGTCAGATTTTGGAGAAAAGACAAGCTAAATATGAGAAAGCAATTTCGAAATGAAATTTGATTTGATATCAAAGAAAGCAACCTGAACTTGCACTCAGTAATGCGATAGCGAAAGTGATGCAATTCACTTTCAATAGATGATATACTTATAAATTATATTCGATTTTAATCCAATATAGTAAAGTATTGACATGAGTACTTTACTATTTTTACTCAAACACATTGACACATTTTTGAAAGGAAAACAAAAAAATCATATGCCCCATATTCTTTGATCGTACTGATTTTTATGAAACTCCTTGCATTATGCGTATGTGAAATGCGTAAACGCATTCCCTTTATCAATTGTGTTTCTGAGCTTTTACAGCGCACGGCGAAAACGTTTTCTTTAGTATGCAAAATATTTTGCGCTCAATCAAACTCTATTGAATGTAAAATATATGCAAAAAATTTACTACTTCAGCAAGAAAAAGAAAAACACTTTCAGAATTATTGTAGTGCAAAGTGAAAATTTTCTCTCACTCTCTCTCCCACTCTCTCTTTTTAGCTCTTTGTTTCTCTGTATTAGTAAACGTTGGTGCGTTTTTACGCAAAGAAATTAATTGGATCACAAATTGTAGGTTATATAGTCTACAGTACTCGGATATGCTCGCAAAGTGTGTAAAGTTGCTACAATATGTTACCCAGTAGAACCTAGGATCATCGCTGTAGTAATCATCGAACGCTGAATGCCTAGCAATGGATTACTCCCTATTGCACCAGAGCTCTTGCATGCGGTACTCCGTTTTAACATATCATGTTTTAGGGCATAGAGTAATCGTTTTGACCTCCAAATGGAGTACTAAAAGAGGACACACTCTTTTGCTTCTACGAGGGTTGATCAATAAGTACCCGTGATATGAATGAAGAGTCAAGTTTTTCAAATTTTTTTTTCTATTTTTCAACGTAATCCCTTTCTGCCATTTCTTTAACCCCTCCAAAAAATTCGATTTGTCAAACTCTTCAAAACACGCTTCTGTCTCGACGATAACCTCCTCGTTTGAGCTGAATTTTTTTGCCCCGCGCAACTTTTTCATGTTGGAGAACAGAAAGAAGTGGCAGGGAGCCAAGTCGGGCGAGTACGGTGGGTGCGGCAGCAATTCGTAGTTCAATTCATGCAATTTGGCCGCGACAATTCCGTATCCCCTTGTTGTCCACCGTAAGTAATCGTGGCACCCATCGGGACGACACCTTTCTCATGCTTGATGTACGACCACGTTTAAACTCGTTGAACTAATATATTACGGTTGTCATAGATGGTGAAGGGTCCTCATAGACAGCATTCAACTTCGCTTTTATTTCTTCGCATATTTTCCATCCAAAAAAAAAGCGAATGACGGATCGATATTGTTCTTTTTCCATTTTATCGCGAAACGCCAAACACGTGTGATACTAATGGCTGCCAAATAAAAACTAACCTATGAATCAGTTTGAAATTTAGTGTGGTGTCGTGTGACAGAGGTCAATACACGACGGTAATGCCAACTTCCCTCAGCAACGCCACCTGTCTTCACATACGGGTACTTATTGATCTACCCTCGTTGTACATTAATTATGTAAATACTTACGTAAGTATATACATTTTTATTTTATTTTTACTTATATTTAGGTATTTTTGAAATAATGCATTTACCACAAAGATCACTGATAAGATACCGTGGCTCTGGTTCCGAATCAGTCGTTTGATCTGCCTGTTCAACTTACTTTACTTTACTTTTGATGGCACAACAGCCCATGGAGGGCCTAGGCCGAGCTTTTCGCATCCACTCATGTTGTGCGTGTTATATTTGTACATGAATGGAAGGGACCTACAGTTTAAAGCCGAATCCGAACGGCGAAGGAAAAGCTTTTCATAGCAATTCAATGTTCAACGACCGTGGTTATTATTTGGCATCAATGTTCATTATAGTCAATCAATTTTAACAAATTTTTATTTTAATTATTTATGAAAAATAATCTATATAAACTATATTTTTGTATTGTTGTTATTGTTTTTTCTTTGATCTGACAATAAATCTCTTTTATTGCTCGCTTTAGATTACTTAAGAAGCAATCGCTTAGGTCATGGTTATGCTGGTGTTCGCTGTTCGCTGTTCGACGAACACAACACATTTTTCTCTCGTGCTCGGTCTAGTGGTTACATTCGAGTTCGTTACAAAGTTGATTTTGGTCAAAATTCAGGTTTTTTTTAAATACTATTTTGTTCGCAACGGCAACACTAAAGGGTATACCAAACAACTTTGAACGATTTTATCAATATGGAGTGTGAAATAAATAATATAATTGAAAAATTATGCAAATAATATAATTTTCCTGCAATAGTTTTATAAACGATATATTTCATATTCACTTTTTAGCAATAAAAACATTTGCAACTTTGCTTTTCTGCAAACGAAGATATGGTAATGGTGTACAGGTAGGCATGTTTTCCTTCTATTTTACATACATTTTTGTTCCTTTTTTGTAGAATAACTCATTGACACCCTAAACACCCGGCGTACTCGGTATACATTTCACCCATTATATCGCGTTCGTTGTGAGAGTGATTAAAATCTCTCTGGTTCATCGAGCAAAACCTGAACATAACCATGACCTAACGGAGCAATCTGAAATTGTGCAACTGGGTAGTCGCTGGTGTTGTGGAAGAAAGAATGCATTGATAAATCACTTGCCCCACATCTCTAATAGGCATGCTACAGAACGTGAAAGTCATCAAGCCACGTTTTGCGCGTGTAGCAGCGTTTACTTGTTGTGAAAATTACATATTTAGTTAATTTTAAATTCAAGAATCTAATCAAATAAGCGTAGCATGAATTTCTACTTCAAGACTAATCAATACATGAGAGTCGGTGCGGTGAGAGGTGAGAGAAAGTGCTGGACTGCTACACAGGGTACCCGATTTCACATATCGGCACAAGCAAAAATTTAAAAGTATAAATTTGGGCTGGGCGACATTGGTTGCAGGACTAGAAATTGATAATGAGAGGGCAGACGTCCTAGCTAGGTCGGGTTCAACCCTCGACATTGCTATATCGGAACTATAGCGGAAAGCCACTCCTGCTTCTCACTACCTCACTATAGCCGGACAGAAGTGGAAAGGACTGACTATTTGCGACACGGATGGATAAACGTGACCAGAATATAATGACCTCAGAACAAAACAACTGATAGAGTGTTCTCGCCCCAATATCTTATGTATTTCTGCTGTTCTCACTGGCCACTGGAAGGTGGGAGAACATACAGCAAGACCTAATCTTCCATTCTATACTTTCTGTCGCAAGTGTCAGGAAGAGGTGGAGATGGAAAGTCTCTTTCACTATTTATGTGCCTGCCCAGGTTTGGTAAGAGCAAGACTTTGCTTATTTGGCAAACCATTCCTCCAACACATGAATGCAATCTCAGAAATCGAGATAAAAAGCCTATTCCTTTAGTTGAACCTCACAAAGTTAGGTAATATATCTCTGGAGTTCAGATGCAGGGACTTACACTGTTAACAACTTCGCTTTTTACAAAAATTTTTTTATAAATACTAACCAATGAGGAATGTGGTGTTAAATCGATGCTTTGCACTAATTATGTTTTCATATGGAAAACAACCACTTACACAGAAATAACAACATGGATAAGATATCAACTTAAACCAGTTTCTGATTTTTAAATACAAATTTAAGAGATTTATGGAAGTTTTATTTTATTTATTATTTTTTTTTTGTAACAGAACGCTCACTTTAAAAAGCACCAAATCATACTATTGAATTTTTGTTGATGTTGTTGTTTTATCTCAAGATTATACTTGAATTCTTAAGAGGCGTTCCAAAAAATATATTTTCCTATACAAATGCAATGAAGTGCAACAATAACTTTGAGAATATATTCTCTAATTTGTTTGTTCTCGTAGTTGTTGCTTGTGTCAAGTTGACATTACATAATCAAGTTGTCTTCATGTTTGCTGTTGACAAAATATCGAGAGTCTATTAAAATATGACAGACTTCATATACAAATAAACAGACAAAGATTGTTGCAAGTTGCAGTCATCCCTCAGATCATCAGCTTCAATAGTTATTCTTTCACAATAACAAAGCAGCGAATGTCTAAAATTTATTCTACTTAATGTGCAACAGAGCAGAAGCTTATTAAAATATGTCCATAATATTTCGACCACAGATATTTTATAAGTATCTAGTATTCAAAGAAAGAAGAAAGAGAATATCTTATTAGTAACCATGAGCATTTAATTAAATTTTACTATTGACTCATATTTTTTATAATTTTATTTGGGAAAGTTTTAAGATTTTTTTAAATGGATGTAAGAAAATGTTTCTTAATAATCATTCGATCTCTTATTATAAACGGTGATTTTTTCAGAGCTTGGTTTTTTGAATTTTATTTGGATCGATAAATCAATTCCTGCCATTTACTTTTTAAAGATAATTTCACTTAACTATTGCCCGCGGGTACGCTTCGAGTGGTCCATTCTGATGGTCCAATTTTGGTATCTACACTTTCTCACACATTTCGGCCGGAATCTCACCAATGAGGCAATGGCGCGTCCAATGTTGGCTTCCAAAGCAGCAATAGTGTTTGGCTTTTTTCGTATAGACAAGAGACTTAACATAGCCCCACTAAAAATAGTATCAAATCACACGATCTTGGTTGCCAATTGACTGCACCAAAACGTGAGAATAACTGCTCACCAATTTCGCCTCTCAATTGAAGCATGGTTTCGCGTGCAGTGTGGCATGTGGCACCGTCCTGTTGAAGTCACATGTCGGCGGAGTCCAATTCTTGCATTTTCGGCAAAAAAAAGTCTATTATCATCGAACGGTACCGGTACCTTTCTCCATTGACCGTAACGTTAAGGCCTTCATCTTCTTTGAAGAAGTACGGCCTAATGATGCCGCTTGGCCTTAAACCGCTCCAAACAGCACATTTTTCGGAATGCATTGGTAGCTGCTGAATTGCATTTGGCTGGTCTTCACTCCAAATAGGGCAATTCTGCTTATTCACGTAACCATTGAGCCAAAAATGAGCCTAGTCGCTGAAGACAATTTTGCTTGCGAAACACGTTTTTCACAGAGTACGAATTTTGATAATAAATTTCAATAATTTGCAAAAGTTGTTCAGGCGTAAGTCTATTCATGATGAAATGGCATGATGAAACCCAAATTAGTATTTTTTACTTTGACACATGTCAAGAATCACGCGTGAACTGTCAGAAATATAAACATCATAAACCAAGTAGCAAAAAATTCACCTTTTACTAACTTTAAATAAGCTATTACTAAGTATTGGATTCTGAAAAGAATCGGCAGTATTCGATTTTACTTATTATCGATTTTAAGTATTTATTTAGTATCAGATCGAAAATTATATTCAATATTGAATCGATGAATGTACGCAATACTTCAAATCTAATCGATGGTTTTTTAAGTTGTTTGTAAGCCATTAAGTGAAAAAAATAGCTCGGCCTAGTCGCTCTATGGGCTGTTGTGCCATTAAAAGAAAAAAACAAGAAGCCATTAATAATCAGTTCTACGTTCTACGGTATTTTATTTTAACCTATGTAAAGTAACGTGACTACATTGAATCTAATTCAGTAAAATAAAATAATAATAATAATACTTCTTTTTCTTTTTCATCGTTTAGTGGCACAATAGCCCATGGAGGGCCTAGGTCAAGGTTTTCGCAACCACTCATGTTGTGCGTGTTATATTTGTACATGAATGGAAGGGGCTTGAAGTTTTATGCCGAATTCGAACGGTGAAATGAATAGTTTGTTTTTTTTTTGGTAATTTTTACTCTCGTCAAGAGATGGTTCCACGTAGAAACAATGTGTTTCTGTTTTTTGATTTAGCAGATGCCGAGAATTGAACCCCCGAGACTTGAACGTAACAGGCGAGCGCACTATGAACTACGCAACGGCAACCACAATGCGTAAATATATTTATTAGCTACATCTTTTATGAAGACAGTACTCGTAGTAAAAAATACGTGTTTTGTTTGAATGATTGTTGGGCTGAAGATACAGTTGCTTTAGGTTCGACGTCCACACATCGAACCTGAGACAACACATCGAACCTATACACGTGTTCTCATACTTACTTTGGTGGATTGTATATTATATACGAGTATGACTGAGGGTGATACCATAAGCACCGCTTTCGATATAATTTGACGTAACAAGATTTGGAACGCTTAGGTCAAGAATGGCATTCGACTTAAGTTAGTTTCAGTAATCAAAGAACAATATAAAGGGTTCAACATAAGGTGATTCTGATTACACATTAAAAGTTAGTCCACTTCTGAAACTATATCGACCAACTGAAGAATCTCGATTCCGTGCCGACGACATTAGATTCTTCTCCGTGAAACACTCAGATAAGCAGTTCAGACTCAACGAACAAAATGTGTTCACAAAGTCTATGAAAATACCATAAATGCCAACACTATTAGTATATTCTTTATAGGCACAGTCAAGGTGGAAGATTACATCACTTAAAGTACTTAGGAAGAATCATATCATACGAAGACAGCCCCAAGTACTTAGATTATCATGCTTTGTCAATTACATTCAACCTCTACCGGACATGATCAAGCTACGCAGATCTTTATCGAAGAAGAAGCTATGTTATAGACCATAGGGTAATTCAGAATATTCTAGAAACCCCTTACTGAAAGACATGTTTCAGTAAGGGGTTTCAGACTCAACTAGGTAACTAATATTTTTGGAAATTTATTTTTATGGTAAGAAAATAGTTTGGGATGTCGTTTGGGTTTGGGTTATAAACGAACAATTTTATAAAAATTCGAGTTACGTGGTTGAGTCAGTAACCGGTCGATAGGGCACACAGAAAAATGACGGATTGAGGTCGCTGTAGCGTAGCGTTAGTGCGTTGGTCTGTAAATAAAAAAAAAATAAAAATAAAAAAAATATAAATAGAAAGGAAAATGCAACAACAACAAAATTAATACACGGCACCACCTCTTGGCAGTCAATGGCAAACTTACAAGAGTTACAATTGCCTATGAAATGCTTTTCACGTCGTCGTTCGGATTCGGCATCATTAAACTGTAGGTCCCTTCCATTCATGTACAAATATAACACGCACAACATGAGTGGATGCGAAAAGCTCGGCCGTTGGCGCTACATGCGGTCATAGTCGACACTGATAAGCTGAAGTTCATTGTGGTAAAGGCATAACACTTGCCACAATGGCTGACTGTCTCTTTATCGGTGTCCTGTGTGATTGCATTCCCTCTCTCATTCTCTCTTCTTCTTCCTCCCACCTATCAACCTTCCTTCTATTCAACACAATGCTTTGCTTTCGTAGAGGTACACACTGTGTGTTAAATGCAACAATAAAAAAATTAAAAACGGTCTGTCTAGCAACCTTACCTATGGTCCACTAGGTATTAAATGAAATAGAAATTTTTTCAGGTTTCAGTTTTCGAACCATTGAAGCTATGAAGAAATTTTCGGTAATACACGTTATATTTTCTTTCATAATATATTTTAAAGATTTACTCTGTTCAAAAATAAATACATATTAAGATTGAAGCAACATGAAAAAAAATTGCAACAGAGAAAAAAAATAAAACGACGACGCACTTAATCGTTTCACATGTCAGCTTACAACAAACTCACAATGCTCCCAAGCATCTCCAACACGCTCTTCGGCTGGCATTGGCTGTTCAACTGCCAGTAACAACAAATGAATTACGGGGCGCAATTGTTGTAGTCGTGAAAAACCACACACAAAAATTAAATAAAAAATGAAAATATAAAAAAAATAAATTGCAATGCTGAAACGCCAATTGCATTGTCTCGCCTCAAATGTTTGTGAGCGTGTACGAGTATGTGATGTCTGGAAAATTACAAACTACGTATAACTGCAAATAGTCTGCAAATTCTCAAGATTACAAATAAAAAATAAAAAAATCGCTAATGCCGCACATTGTGGCGCGGGTGAAAGTGCCACTTAAATAAGAAATTATTTATGATAATAAAGCGAAAGTTGAAGATTTATGTAGGGTGCATATTAAGCTTCTGTTGTTATCATCAATTGAAATTACTTATTTACGAGTACTTGCACATACAAAATTTTGATTGCAGCTTATGTAAGGCCGCCTGATCACACCATTTTCAATACCTACCTACTTTAATTAGCAATATCAATCGATTTCATTTGTCGCATTAATTAAAAGATGAAAATGTTGTCATCAAATATTTATCAATACAATATAGAAGTTTTCCTCATAATTATCGTAATTAATTGTAAACATGTATGTACTGATAGTAACAAGCACACACGCATAAGCAATTATATCCTTTCTAGCTACCACACACACACACACACACACAGCGAGGCTCTATCATTTCACTAGAAGTAATAATTTCATGATAAAATGACTACTAAAGAGTATTTGGAAAATAGGAAAATATCAGCATTTTCATTAATCTTCTTTTCAATTGCTTATGTGTGAGTGTAAGCGTGTTTGTGTGCAACTGTAAATGTGTGTGTGTTTGTTTAGATAATAATATATCATTTCAAATGAATCCGTCTTACTATTGAACAACTACACACCAAAAACATATAGAAAGCAAGTACTACTTCCTTTCCCACACTCACACACACACACACACACACACAGATACATACACAAAAGTTAAATTCAAGTGTATGCACACACATCAATGGTTCAATGCCTTTCATATCGATTTATTTATGGTTGCCTTCATTATACATAATTCGAAAGCCAGAAGCTGAAGATGAAGAAAAAATTATTATTAGTCGTATATAAAATGTTATGCGAAAAAATCTTTCAATTTTTCTTCTTATTTGAAATCATATAGGTAATACAGTACACTCGCGGTAACGTGAACACCGTCTAACGTGAACACGCTTTTTTTACATTGACTACTCTGTAACGTGAACAAACTTAGAAAGCTCAGTAACGTGAACAAAATTTATGTTCACTACACTTTTTTATTAACATATGGACAACATATCTAATGTGAAATTTTATTCGCAATTTACAATGGGTATGTTCATACCCATGAATATTTTTTTTGATCTCGTTTTGTTTTTTTATGAATTTGAATTAAAAAATAAAATGATATCTTGCTAATGGCAATAATAAGATACTTTTACGTTTAAATGTTATTTTGCGTCTTCAAATTCGACAATCGCTAACGCGAACATTTTCACTAACGTGGACTCCCTTGATTTTAATTAGTTCACGTTACCGCGAGTGCACTGTACATATTTTTAACAAAATTTAGCTTTTATGTAAATTAACTTCAGCACAATTTCTATAATAAACACATACACTCACACCTCACACACACTCACATGTAGCAACAACAGTCAGTTACAAAGCAAAAAGGGAAAGCAATGTGTGCGGAATGTTTGAATGTAGTAGTAGTATTAGTAGCAGTAAATACATAGATTTAATTTAATTAAGTTTGTAGCAGTAAACACAAACATACATAGAAAATACCAGTCCATAAGACATTGATAAGGAGAAAAAAGAAACTTTCTTAGCTCACTGACCCGAAAAAATAGCACAAAATTTTCCATAAAATATTTTATAACTTTCGATAGTAATTTTCTTCTTATCGTTAAGGAAATATTGCAAGCAAGTATATAAGTATTTTTTATTATTCTTTATCAAATATTATGTATTAAAATATGAGAAATAGGTGGTGACTGACGACTTCTATGGAAAATTCATTGCATTGCATAAAAAATACTAAAATAAATTAAAAATATTTATGTACTTACATAAGTATATGCTGGAATGTCTAAGCCTTAAAACATGTTTTCTAAAAAAAAAAAAAAAATTTTACCAAAAACATATCAAGATGAAAAAACTAAACTAAGAAAAAGCAACATTGAGGTATAAAGTTTTGAAATTGCAATGTAGCAAGTAAATGCAATGAATGTTATAAAAATATTCCTCAAGGAAGTTGGAGCAAGGTACAATGATTTGATAAAGTAAGTATGATGGAAAATGTTTTAATATGCTTTAAAATAATATAGTTAAAGCATTTATCTTTATTAGTACGTATGGGTCATTCCATTATAATGAAAATATTCGAAAACTTCTTTCCTTTCAATTAGAAATTCAAGAAGAAAGACTCTGATACCATGTCAAAAGTAACAACCTTGAATAATGATGACGTTACAGTAGCGGATCAAAGCTAATAAACAGGAATAGATGTAAAATTAATAGCCTTCAGTGGCCGGCTTAAACCAATATGTAGTGATACAGCTTCTGCAGTGTACGGGGCAGCTTCTGGTATTCTGCATATATCAGTTCATATATGTTGTTCCGTTGTAATGTCTTCTGTCCAGATATGACTGCTTTTGTATTAAATGTTTCACTAAAAGGAGTCAAAGGAGTCAGAGGAGTCTAGATGTGATGATTTTCGGGCTGGATCCATCACTGGACATAAATGCATTTGAGTATATTCCAACACCATACTCCGAAACTAGTCTTGTTCTTTAATGGCACAACAGCCCATGGAGAGTTTTTGCCACATTCATTTATTTTGTGCTTGTGGTTTTTGTACACGAATGGAATCATTTTCCTGCCAAATCCGAACAGCGAAGTGAAAAGTGTTTGTTAGTTAGTTTTTACTCTTTACATATTTCGTGTAGGAAAACTATTATTTCTCCCTAGTCTGGCTAGTCTCCCATCCAGAAATATCATATGGTGCTTATTTTTGTTATATGCATATTCTGATTAGTGGCACAGATAGAATTTGGAAATGGAGTGGGGGATATATTTTTTGTTATTCCATACAATGACTTGTAAAAGTCAACCTCTTCGACATCGATCAATATGAAAGGAACGAAAGGGGAAGGATATATCGCTTGTACGTGGGGCGAAGGAGTGCGGGACTGACTTATAATAATAATTTATTTGCTACTCTTTTTTATTTTTTAATTTTATTGGGGAAGGGTGGGCACCGCAAATAGATTTTTGAACAACAGAATCGTACATACGAGTATTGTGATAGCATGGCCATGCATGCTATCATGCATAAAAACAAGCGCACATATTTATGTGTATTTGTAGTGTTCTGCAGTGGTATAAAAACATATGTACAGGTAGTTATTACACATCTAGCGACTTGGGAATGTATTAGAATAGAAGCTCCGAAAAAGCTTTCAGGTTCATGGCATGGCTTATGTTTGTGGCTATGTTAACTAATGACATAAAACATAGCATCATCTGGAAACTTCGAAGTGCTCAGTAATGCACATGGCGCCGATGAAATCTATACGACTTCAATAGCGGAATACGAGAAGTTACAGTACGACAGTCTTAGAGTATATAATATAATAGTGAAGTGTGTAATTTAATAAAGTTGCAATAATTTGATTTTACACACAATCCCAGTAATCGAACCTCTTTTATTTATTTGAGAATAAATAAACAGTAGAAACTAAATAATCGTAACAATATATATTACAGGTCGCTATGGCGTAGTGGTAGTGCGTTGGACTGCTACGCAGAATGTCCGGGGTTCGAATCTCGGCACAGGCAAAATAGATACTCTAAAAAGTAGAAAAAATAATTTTGCTACACGGCACCACCTCTTGGCAGGCAATGGCAAACCTACAAGAGTAAAAATTGCCTATGAAAAGCTTTTCACTTCGCCGTTCGGATTCGGCATTAAACTGTAGGTCCCTTCCATTCATGTACAAATATAACACAACAAGAGTAGATGCGAAAAGCTCGGACGAGGCCCCCCATGGGCTGTTGTGCCATTAAAAGTAAATAAGTACATATTACAGACAAGAATATTTCTTCAGTAGAGCAAAAGCTTGCGATAATTTCTTCATTATGACTCAATACTTTACTAAATTCATAAACAATCTGTTTTATGTAAATAGGACTAGAGAACAACAGAACTTCATTCTAGAGAACAGAACCTATTTCATTTATTATTGCTTCTTTTAATGGCACAACAGCTCTTGGAGGGCCTAGGTCGAGCTTTTCACACAGTTTTCCGCCGAGTCCTTACGGCGAAGTGAAAAGCTTGTCATAGGTAATTTTTACTCTTGTAGGTTTGCCATTGCCTGCCAAGAGGTGGTGCCGTGTAGAAAAAATGTTTATTTTACTTTTTGATTTTGCCTGTGCCGAAATTTGAACCCCTGATGAAATCTAGTAAATGGCAATTCTGTTTCTAGTTTCCGTATACCCGTAATGGTAAAACTGTTTTCACTTACAAAAATACACTTTCATACCTAAGTAAAATTGTGTGGGTACATATTGGATTGCCCGATTGGAAAAATGTGGTAAGATTCGGTATAGTTAGGCCATTGTTTTAGTTTTCTCAAACACTTCACCACCTCTTTAGCAGTTTCCTTTACACTATACAGTGTCGTTTCAGCTACAGTGGATAACTATTGTGGAATTTCCCTAGAGGAAAAGGCATAAGAACAGGAAATGAAAAACTGAAAGTAGAAAATAATTTGAAAGTACAAACTACGGCCACTGCAAAATATCAACAAAATATCTAACACATGTGCATGGCATGAATAAGGTGCAACAGAATTAATTAAAATTTTAGCATAGCTTGGTCTAATTTCCTTTGCTACTCTTTTTTATTTCGTTCTGTTTTTTTTTTCTTTTCAATTTTAAATATGGGTGACTGAATTTCTCATGGAAAATGGGTAAATAAAATGTAAGTCTGCTTCCGGTTTTCACAGATTTTGGCACAAATGCAATTAAAATGCGGCAGTTGCACGTACACTGACAAACACGCAACACACACAAGCCCTTACATACTCGTACATACAAAGTCAAAGTACTCGCACATACTAACTTACATAAGTACGTATAGTAAATAAAACATGAGTAAACTTGTTAACTGGGTTAACATGCTGCAAATTGTAATGTAAATTTATTATGACAAAAAAAAAAATGATTAAATAAAAAAAAATAAACAAAACATTATAATAAAAAAAAAAAAAAAAATAATATATTGTTTGAATGAAAGCAAAAGAGAAAAGAGAATACAACATAATAACCAGAGGCTTAAAAGTTTTCGTTGTGTTAAATTATAATAATGTGTGAGCGCTTTCATGTAATTTAATTATTATATGTAAAGAAAAGAAGTGCAAACATGAAAGTATCTACATATTTACAAACGAGTATGCATGTGTGTATGTATGTCTGAGTAAATATGACCATACCAACTACATATAACAATATAAAAAAAGTTCTTTTCATACTCTTATGTAAATCTCAATCTTTTGCCTTTTGCCTCAACCATGTACTTGCACATGCTCTGACAATTTAATCTTCATTCGAAAGCATAAATATTTAATTGCAATAATATTTACTTTGATTGAAACAAACAAAAGAATTATCTTCACAATCTCATTAAAATTAAAAAAAAAAAATTATATAAGTATATATAAATAAATGATTAAAATATGAGTAAATGAAAAAATATTGCGATATAACACAAATAAATAATGACAAATATCTTAAAGTTGAAAGAAAAATTTATAAAGAACTGCAAATGCAGTGGAAAAGTATGCATCGTTTAATGTATGAATGCATGAATTGAAATAATAAGGGTATTTATTAAGGGTATTCAATCAACTGCGTAAGTTTATTTTGTTTTTATTTTTTATAACGAATCCCAGCGGACCCTCCTGGGGTGCATCCGTATCACACGCGCATAGACTGATGACCGAAACAATCAAAGTTCAGACTGCGATGCTTTCCGCGAATCAGATGGGAATATCAATAGCAGCTGAAGATTTGGCTTATTAACATCTGCGTGGAACATTAGTTAGTATTAATTCAAATGAGACTTACTTTACTTTTAATGGCACAACAGCCCATGGAGGGCCTAGGCCGAGCTTTTCGCACCCACTCACGTTGTGCGTGTTATATTTGTACATGAATGGAAGGGACCTACAGTTTAATGCCGAATCTGAATCCGAACGGCGAAGTGAAAAGCTTTTCATAGCAATTTTTACTCTTGTAGGTTTGCCATTGCCTGCCAAGAGGTGGTGCCGTGTAGAAAAAATATTTTTTTTACTTTTTGATTTTGCCTGTGCCGAGGTTCGAACCCCGGACACTCTGCGCAGCAGTTCAACTCACTACCACTACGCCATAGCGACCACATTCAAATGACACAGCAAAGATTTTTCAAGGGTATCAACGGGGATGCAAAAATCCACCAGCACATAAAGATTATTGAAAACATTGCACATACAACGCACAGGGTCAAACAGGGCATTGATAGGTATGAGGTTTCTAGAAATGCAACTCGCATCATTCACCTAATAGATATGGAGAATCGGTGAATCCATTCGACAATTTGAACACAGAACATACATTCAACATAACTCTTCGGCTATCTCTGTCTATCTCTTTCTTTATCGGTGTCCTGTAATTGCATTCCCTCTCTCATTCGTCCTCCTTCTTCCTCCCACCTATCAATCTTCCTTCCAATCAACACAATAGGGCTACAACCTGTGTGTCGAATGTAACAAGAAAAAAAGAAGAAGCAAAATCAAATTAAGTAATTTTAAACGATCCTTACAAGGAAGAAGCTTCATCAAGGGCTTCCAGTTTAAATTTCGTAAAGCAAATAAAAGAAACTGTTTTTGAACAAACTCCACGTTATTGATGTAACAACTGTATTAAGGACACCAAACATTCGAAGCATACTATATTCCAAAATTGGTCGGACAAGTGAAATATACAACATTTTAGTGATAAAGGATTGTTAAAACCTAAGACGCCTTTGTCTTTCTTTAAATATGTGTTTATATTTATGTAAATTGAAGCGTAGTTTGGGGTCCATAGTCACCACCACAAGCTACATAGTCCTCAACACAATTGAGGACTCTAGCTAGGTGCTTAGTGCCAATATAATAATTTACCACCAATGGCACCGTCCGTGAAAAATCATAAATTCACATATATCAAGGTTAAAACTCATCAAATTTAAAGAACACCATTCAGAAAGTGAAGTTAAATCGCTCTGTAATAGATCTTGAGTGAATAATGTGGTACAAACAGCCTCAAACCTCATCAGCAAACATGGATGGAAAATCATTTGTAAAGAGCTACAAAAGAATTGGTCCAAAATGACTGCCTTGCGGGACCCCAGAGCTAACATCAATATTACGAGAACCCTTTGTTTCCGGTTACATAAATAAGATTTAATCCAGTCAATAAGCGCTTGAGGAAAGCCAATTTTGTCACTTTGTCAAAAGCTTTACTAAATTCAGTGTAAATTACGCCCGTTTGAAGCCCGTTAAAAAAACCCCTTTAAAATAGAACTCGAATTCTAGAATAGAATTCTAAGATGTTTGTTACAGTGGATCTCCCCTTGAAAAACCCATGCTGATTAAGGGAAATAGAAGATTTAACAGAAAAGGAGAGTTGATCGATGATGGCAGCTTCAAATAATTTAGGTATAGCACTTAATTTAGCTATGCCTCGTGTTGTGCCATTAAAAGAAGAAGAAGTAACTCAAATGCTTTATTGGACAATTTTTACCTGTATTGCCGAACTACTCATCTGAGATTTGGAAAGTATTGAAAAATTTATATAGTTGCATTTAAAGGAATTTTGTACTACATATACCATATCAATGGCAATGGTCGCGTTTCGCAGACGCAATTTGATTCGTCACAGCTACATTTTGTGTTCTTGAGCTGCCTTTGCGTTTGCGTAGTGGCTTGCTACATTTGAGAGGAAACATTTTTGACAACTGCGATTGTGAAAGTTAAAATCACTAAAAATCACAAAAGAAATCAGTATTAAATGTTATGAAAGAGTGGTAAACTTATTATTAGTTGTTTTTAGTTGTAATAAATTCAATTTCACATAATTTATTCCTTTTATCGGTCAGCTGTTGTGAACTGTTTCAAATCATTCTCAGCTAAAGTAGCAGAAAAATATATAAAAAAAATGGTGACCGCTAAAGCAAATTATTGTTGAGCACAAACTGAGCAAGTTGCTCTTCGGGGACACTCATGGAGCAGTGGTGTAGGCATAACGTGAGCACTTACGTCTGCGAAACGTGGCTAATAATTCTTTTATTTCATCGATTAATTATTATCTGGTATTTTATTTTGAATTTTTGTGACTGGTAGCGCGGTTTTGGCAACGGTTACAATAATGGTAATCAGAATGAATCAGCGACGAACCGACAACGATAACGGTAGAGGTAACGATTTCAATCACTGGTAAAAACTGTTCGGGTTAAATGCAGTTCGACACTTCGAATCACCTTACGAACTATTTGAACTAATTATAGAGCTGCATATTCTTGTATTGATTTCTCTTTTTCACAGTGGTTATTTCATCCGCATATATCCATATCCATATATTCGCAGACGTCTGCTTGTATGCAAATATTATATGTGCGTATAAATAATATAGTCGAAAAGGCAGACATTTTTATTGAGCACATTTAACGAAGTCACCTACTACTTCATTTGACGCATCGGCATTCACAAGTTAAGGATGTTCGTATGCGTTATCGCTGGCCAATGCCTCCTCCACGGTGAACTCTTACCACCACACATCATGATTCATGACTATAATTGCAGTTTATATTTGGTTGGCACAATTGCAATGTACAATGCAGATACTCAATTTCATAAATAAATATTACTTATGTACATAAGGCTGGCTACCTTTCTATGGACGACGGCATTTTTATTGATTTTAGCATTTTGGCCATTGCCATATTGCATGCCGACGTAGAGAGTATAGCGCAATGCAATTCCATTCAGGTTTTGTATATAAGAACCGAGCGGCAGAGAGGAAATGAAGTCGCCACCTATTTCACCAGTTTGAAGCTGAAATAAATATGTGAAACTTGAGGTTTAAGTTAAAGGTCTTTAGTTTTACCCATACTAAAAATAAGTATAATTTATTTTCTAAAGATTTAATACTTAGTTGATATGAAAAATTATTATTTGTAGTGCCTGCCTAATTTCCAAGTCCTTTCCACCAGGATTTTCGAGAGTAGGTCAAATGGATCAAAAACTGCCATACCAATTCCCAGCCTCATTGTTGGCGGACATGTGCCATCAAGAACATTTTGTGGTATGCTATAAAATTTATATTCAAATTTGAGAAAACCTCGTCGTCTTGTGTGCTCCAAAAATTGCGCAGCATCTTTTCTGTGGTTGCTTGTTTCTTCATCTTCACTCTTCTGACATCTGTAGCGTGTTTCACATTTAATTGTGCTTGTAAGTAGGTAAAATTCGATTGAAAATTTCTTAATTTTAAACATAAAAATAATTGTGCTAACGATTGCTAGCTCTGGCAGGTCCAAGCAGGTCATAACTTTTAAAAATGTTTCTGCAGTGAGGCTATTCATTCTATCCACCTGGTATACAATAAATGTGAAATTTCTGACCTTTTCGGGTGAGTTTGAGAATCCGTTTTAATCTGTTCTCAAGACTGAATGTCGGCATAATTTTTGGTCTGAATTAAATCAAACTAATTTATGATATGAAAAAGCACGGCCTAGGCCCTGGGGCTGTTGTTACATTAAAAGAAAGAAATAATTTATGCTAAGTTTTACTTGTATAGTTCGAAATATGCCAGCCTGAGTTTTGCTTTGATATTTGATTATGCTATGATTTTTGGTTTCAATTTGGGATAAATTTTGCTCGTTGGCTTTAAACTGAATACCTGTCCTACATTTGGTCTGAATTGTACTGGAAATATGAGTCACGATTTTACTTTGAATTTTCGTCTTGATTACACGGAGTCGCAGCAAAAATCAGTGTGGCTATTATTTAACATTTGTTCTAGAGCAGTGTCCGGTAATTTTCAGTTTCATATTCATATGTGAATGGGCACCCGCAATGCCGACGCAATGCTGTCACACGTACACCATAAACTTCTACGTGTAGTTTACGAACTCTTGACGAGCAATGGAATTCGAGAGAAGTTTGAGAGCAATTTTGTCAATAAAAATCATGTTAGTTGACATTCAGCATTCATGTAAGTAAGATTTCGCTACTTAATTTTTTAACACAAACACTGAAAAAAATGTTCAATGATAGATGGGAGTATGACTTCGTTTTCATAAACAAGCATTAAGTATTTGTCGTTCTGTTATGTTTTATTTGAAAAGCCACTACTCCGGATAAAAGTTAGTATTGACAAAGTGTAGTTTGCTATTTGTTATTGAAGTTTACGAAAAAAGGAACATTTCTAAACATCAAACGTGCGTGTTTTGTTTGCAATCTTTCTTTCTATTAATAGCACAACCACCCATGGAGGGCCTAGGCCGAGCTTTTCGCACCCACTCATCTTGTGCGTGTTACATTTGTACATGAATGGAAGGGACCTTCGGTTTTATGCCGAGTACGAACGGCGAAGTGAAGAGCTTTTCATAAGCAATTCTTTTACTCTTTTACTCTTGTAGGTTTGCCATTGCCTGCCAAGAGTTGGTGCCGTGTAGAAAAATTGTTTTTACCTACTTTTTTTGTTTGTTTCGATATTGGCCTGTGCCGAGATTCGAACCCCAGACACTCTGCGTAATAGTCCAATGCACTACCACTACGCCACAGCGACCACATGTATCGCTAATATATAAGCGTAAGAAAAAATATGGCTTTTATTTTACGTAATCAGAGGGTAAGAAATTTACTATTTATTACCTTTTCATTACAAAGTTTATGTCATCTACAGTGTAAATAACACAAGCAGCGCTGTCGCTCTATCAGATACACACACAAGCTTGCATGTTTCTATTGGTTTGCCCAACACTGATCTAGAGTAATTTGAAGTAGGTGAGCTTCCTCCATCGCGTAAATTTTTTCACTGACTGCACTAACACATCTTTTTGTTTGAATTTTATCGATTTTGGTGTCTGTAGGAAAGTGTACACAAAAATTCTCCACAAAATTCTCTAGAATACATGTTAAATTGCCAGTCCCATGCAAATAATTTGATTTTGTAGGACAGAGTTACAACCTGTTAGTTTTTTGTTTTGGGCTAGTCTGTTTTTTGAATCATCAGAAGAATATTTTATGTGTGCTGCTGTTTCCACTACATAATTATGTATATATTCCATAAAATATTGATTACTGCAGACGGAAGCATTTAACAGAAAAAAACCCATTTGAGATTCACTGTGAAAGAATATCAACTCAAAGGGTTATAATTATTATTCTTAAAAAAAATCAAAATTTACCTAAAAATAATACTTCTTTCTTTTAATGGCCTAGGCCGAGCTTTTCGAATCTTTTCATGTTGTGCATGATTTTGATGCCGAATCAGAACGGCGAAGTGAAGTGAAAAATCGTTTTCCTAATCAATTTTTACTCTTGTCGTTTTTGTAACCAATTTTTACTCTAGTAGGTTTGCCATTGCCTGCCAAGAGGTATTGGTTTATTTTGCCTGGGCCAAGATTCGAACCCCGGACACTCTGCGTAACAGTCGAACGCACTACACCTACGCCACTGCGACCACTTAAAATATTACTACAATTAATTGTTTTCCAAAAATTCGGAAAATAATTTTCCAAATAAAAGCCAACAAAAGAAGATTTAAAAGATAAATTACTACTACAATTTTCAATTCTCCCCCCTAATTTAGCCCTCAACCGCATACCTTAACCCTCTAGTATTCAAGCAGGCTTCTAGACAGCCGTTACCAAAACGGGTGTAATAACCATCAGAACGGTAGTAGTCAGGAGGTACACTTTATCATATCGTATAGTGAACTCACCAAACTTTCATAATAATGATTCGGCAAATGAGCTGCGATGTATATTATAGCCGCTGGAAGCAATCAAAGTCAAAAATGTTCCAAAATCTGAAAAATTCATTATTTAGATTGAGTTTTAGAATTCTGATTAAAAATAATAACAAATAAATGAAATACTTCCGGGAGATACTAATGCTATATAAAACAGTCTATGACTAGCTAAGAATATAAACATTTAATATAAAATGTTTATTTATTAAGAAGCTAACAGGCTTGCTCAAAGAAACTGAATTGCTTTGAGGGATCCCAACTTTCCGACTTCATACATCCACAACAATTATATTTTTTTAAGTTTAGCAGAACCGTTCTTTTTTCATATTTATTTATGATAATTTATTTACTTACTTTACTTTTAATGGCACAACAGCCCATGGAGGGCCTAGGCCGAGCTTTTCGCATCCACTCATGTTGTGCGTGTTATATTTGCAACATGAATGGAAGGGATCTACAGTTTAATGCCGAATCCGAACGGCGAAGTGAAAAGCTTTTCATAGCATTTTTTACTCTTGTAGGTTTGCCATTGCCTGCCAAGAGGTGGTGCCGTGTAGAAAAAATATTTTTTCTTTTTGATTTTGCCTGTGCCGAGATTCGAACCCCGGACACTCTGCGTAGCAGTCCAACGCACTACCACTACGCCACAGCGACCACAACTGAAACTGAATTGCTTTGAGGGATCCCAACTTTCCGACTTCATACATCCACAACAATTATATATTTTTAAGTTTAGCAGAACCGTTCTTTTTTCATATTTATTTATGATAATTTATTTACTTACTTTACTTTTAATGGCACAACAGCCCATGGAGGGCCTAGGCCGAGCTTTTCGCATCCACTCATGTTGTGCGTGTTATATTTGCAACATGAATGGAAGGGATCTACAGTTTAATGCCGAATCCGAAAGGCGAAGTGAAAAGCTTTTCATAGCATTTTTTACTCTTGTAGGTTTGCCATTGCCTGCCAAGAGGTGGTGCCGTGTAGAAGAATTATTTTTACTATTTTTTTTTTTTCGATTTTGCCTGTGCCGAGATGCGAACCCCGGACACTCTGCGTAGCAGTCCAACGCATAACCACTACGCCACAGCGACGACGATAATTTATTTAGGTCAATCAAAAATGTGGCAACTATAGGGTTAACTTAATAGCAGCGCTGGTAAGCCGGCATTCAACAATGATCCTCCAATCACAGCTTAACAACACGAACGGAAATCCTAAATAAGTGCTCGATAAACATTTCAATTCCGGTTCCAATCGTAAGCTAAACAATAAATTTCTGATTTCCTTGGAAAGAAATGAAAACAAAAAACAAAGAAAAAAAAAATAATAGAAAGATGCTACAATTCACGAAGTGTATGCGCATTCAAATCACACCCTAGGCCAATAGCAAAAACATAAAACGAACTCTACTATATTTTCAGAATAGAAAAATCATAAATATTAGAAACAACATAATAATGCCGAAAAGATTGTAATTGCAGCGCATAAAGTACGAGGCTTTAAATGCAACTGAACTGTAACCAAAGACAGGCAGAAGCAACGGCGATTCCAGCACAGATGAGTTGAAGCCTGAAGTTGAACCTATGCAGATGGCAGGCAGGCAGGCAGTCAGTAAGCAACAGGCGCTCATGCGAGAGGAGAGGCGCAAGTACGCGCGTGCTGCATGCTGCACTGTGTGGCGAATGTATGAAATATTTTTATTACTGAAATTTAGGTTAAATTAGCGTAGATAAATTTTAATAAACGTTTAAGCAAAAAAACCAAAAAAAAAAAAAAAAAGAAGAAATGAACGAGGAAGCAGAAGTTTGTGGAAGAAAGCTGCAGATAAGGTTGAGATGTACGAGATGCCAAAGGCCATCGTACTTTTTGCATGCAGCATGACCACAGCTGCACACGCGTGCAATTCACAAATGTTGCTGACTTCTTCTTCTTTCTCCATATTTTTTTTGACTTGTGATGATTCTATGCTTGCCTTGGCGCTGTGTACTTTTTACAGAGGAGGTTGTGTGTGTGTGTGTGTTACAGCATTAGTTGCAACTTGGCAGAGTAGAAAATTGCGCAATTTCAATGTCCAACAATGCACGCAAATTGTGATGATGATCACAATTTTAGATTTTATCGTTGTCGTTTTTTGTTTGGAGTTTGTGTAAAGGGCGCGTGCGCATGCGCATTCAGCATTGAGCATTTCGCATATTACAATCGACACATTAAATTTCTTGATGGGTTCCTGTGATTCTGGCTCTCTCTTGTAGTATTTCCTTATGGTTTTGTGTAATGTGGTGTGGTGTGGTGTGGTGTGGCATTTGTAATTGTAATTACTTGATTCTATCATGTAGTGAAGATTTCAAAGCTGTTGCTTGAAATCTTCTGTGATTTGTGGTCAATTATAAGAACGTTAGGGTTAGAGTATTTGATACTTTGGGTTTATCATCATACAACAACAGAGCATTAAATTGCTTATGTGTGAGTTTATCTCGTATAAGTGTCGGGAGGCGTTTTGTACTTAATGGTTTTTTTTTTTATTCAAGCAAATATTAGAAACGACTCAGTTAGTGATGAAACATTAAAGGTTCGTTGCCCGGAGTGTAATCGTTACTACTGACAATAAGAAAAGAACATAATGGAAGAGTAAAATTTAAGTGATTCTGTGTGTGTGTTTATGACGGAATCATCTCCGAAACTACCGCTTAAGCCCCACAATTTTGGTATATATGGCACCCGTAGCATTTTTGTTAACTTTTCATTTCTTCATCCCGAAGAGAATATTCTGCATAATGAAAAGTAGTGCTACATTTTTCAAACAGCACGACTCTTTTTCCCTTCTTTTGGATGTTACATAAACTGATTACCCTATTCATAAATTACATGGGTACATAAAATATTATCCATTTTCTTTAATCTACTTTGAACATCTCTGCGATTTTGCGTAGAACAACTTTAAATATTTGTCAAATATATTTATAAAATCTTCCCAAAAAGAAATAACTTTTTAATCTTTATGCATGTGCTAACTTTAAAACTGCATTTACATAATTTAGGCTATTATTAGGCCTTGCCTTACTAACAGCCTTGAAGTAGTTAGTGTTTGTTGTAATTCAAAAAAACTTCGAAATAAGTAATTCATCTAAATAACACAAAAAGCTTGCTGTTGGAAATATAACCCCACAGGGCCTCATACATTTTTTCAGAGGCCATAGCTGGATAAACTTTTGTAAACAAAACATTTAAAATTTTCAACACAAAATCAAATTTTTCACATTTATAATATCCTCAAATGCAATATCTTCAAAGTACTTATTTAGTTTCAGGGAACATTTAAAGCCCATAATATTGCACTTTGGTCTCTGTGGCGTAGTTGTGAATGCGTTGGCCTGCTATTCAGAGTGTCCGGAGTTCAAATCTCAGCACAGGCAAAATCAAAAAGTAGAAAAAATAATCTTTCAACGCGGCACCAACTCTTGGCAGGCAATGGCAAACCTGAAAGAGAAAAAATTGCCTAAGAAAACCTTTTCACTTTGCCGTTTAAATTCGGTGTAAAATTGTAAATACCTTCCATTCATATGAGTGAATGCAAAAGGCTCGGTCTAGGCCCTCAATGGGCTGTTGTGCCATTAAAAGAAGAAAGAAGAACAAATTGCTTATAAGTAGGGTAAGGAATTTAATGTAAAAAATCGAAAATATGCGCATATATGCACTTAAAACTTAAAAAAAAATATGGTACTGGAACTGGAACTGAAAAATATGGTCTAAAAACTTTTGAAATATGCAAATGTCATTTCAAAAAAAAAAAAATGCTGACTTGTTTTTTTTTTTTTTTGTGTAAAAAATGAGTGAGTATCAAAACATGACGTCGTCGGCCATTCTAAGGCCAAACATTAAGCTTAAGTGTCTCGACTCGTAAAAATTATCAAAATTATGATAAAGCAAAAACTTATGTACGCAAGCAATTTTCCAAAAATATAACCAAAAAACTTGCATTTTTTGTATAGTATGCAAAAAATGCTCAGTTTTCTGAAATTATGCCGAAACATGCAATAACTGTGAAGTATTCAAAAATATGCTTACTATACTTACTTTTAATGGCACAACAGCCCATGGAGGGCTAGGCCGAGCTTTTCGCATCCACTCATGTTCTCACTCATCTGCGTGTTATAGTTGTACATGAATGGAAGGGACCTACAGCTTAATGCCGAATCCGAACGGCGAAGTGAAAAGCTTTTCATAGCAATTTTTACTCTTGTAGGTTTGCAATTGCCTGCCAAAAGGTGGTGCCGTGTAGAAAAATTATTTTTTCTACATTTTTTGTTTGTTTGTTTTGATTTTGCCTGTGCCGAGATTCGAACCCCGGACACTCTGCGTAGCAGTCCACAGCCCATGGAGGGCTTAGGCCGAGCTTTTCGCATTGATAGATTGAATGCCATTATAAATTAGATTTCATAATTCGTAAAGAATAACTTAACCAACTAACTTTTGAGATGCCCAGTAAAAATATGCATTTAATATAATTCCTGACTCTATTTAATATATGAGTATTTAAGCTTTTCTGCACATTTTGGTCACCTCATTTCTTCGGGATTGGCCAAAAACTCGAAAATTCGCCACTTTCCTGGAAAGTGCATTGGACAATTTTCTTAATTGGGTTGTGGTGGTACCTTTTCAAAATTGTGTGCTCAGAAAGTAAAAGAATCCAATTGCTCTTAATACTAAGGCTAGATCTTTTTTTTATTGACAATTAACAGTTTGACTAGATTTAATTTGAAAATGTAGCAATGAGAGTAACAATTTCAGGTGTCTCACATATGCCCCATGCAGAGTTAACTTTTATTTTACACTCGAAATTAAATCATTTCATCAAATTTTAAATTTCAGCTAAATTCAAAATTTATGTCTCAACTTTTTTCACTTAACGAAAAAACTTTTCAAGTATTAATAAAATCTTCGAATAAAATTTTGTAATTAAAAAATAGCTCCCCTCATCAAAATCATGAGCACAAATGGCTACAGCATTCTTCATATTCACATGCTTGAATGAATTTGAATAGAGCGCGCCCGAAAATTTCAGCACAATTGCATTCACATATTTTTCACTTATGTCACTCAATATTTCACTATGACACTCAAGTGCAGCAGTAGCAGCAGCAGCAGCAACAGCAGTAAAACGAACGAGCAATTGGTAGCTAGTTGGCAAGTGAGCCTGCCACCATATCCAAAATACTTAATACTTACAAAAAGCACAAAAGAATGCTGTGGATAATGATGATGGTCAACTGCAGATGCAGATATCAGATAAATGTGCAACGAAATTGCACTTGGATTCCTATCGTATGCGAAAAAGTTCATCAAAGCCAAAGCGAATGAACTGAGTTGAGAGTTGAGAGCTGAGAGATGCGTGCATCGGATTTTTGCATATCAGCATGAATGAATCTCGGTTGTGTTGTTGTTATTGCTGTTGCTGGTTTTGGTGGGGCGCAATTGATATCGATGATGCACATCACATCAGGATACATAAAACCACAACGCATCAACGGTAGCAACAACAACAGCAAGAACAGAGCAGCAACCTCATACAGTTACCCTTAGGATAATATGTTTGCAATTCTGCTATTGTTGTTCTTGTTGTTGTTGTTGTTGTTGTTGTTTTTACGAATAAGAAGGCGTTACAGCGCATCACACACTCTTGAGACTCAACAATGCCCATGCATACTCGTACTTGCTTGCTTGCCCACAAACAAATGCCTTCCTTTTTTGAATGCTTTTCCATTTTCGGTTTTCAGCTTCAACAGAACATTTTCCGTATCCCGAGAGTTTTTCCCTTTTATCCTTGTCATTTTCGACAACCAAAACACACACACACACACACATTTAGCACACAAAAATATTTTACAATTATGCGCGGATTTCTACGCTATGAATGAATTTTTCATGAGATTTTGGTTTCTTCTTTGCTGATTGTATGTTGACTGAGTAACTGACTACTTGCTTGTACATGTAGATATATCCATCTATATATAGTACATACAAATATATAAACAAGAATGTTTGTCTGTCTGCCTGTTTGACAAAGAGGCGCGTTTTCAATGCTTGTTTCGCGACTACCGCTTGTTAACAGTAGTCAGTATCACATTGATATCACACACACAGCCAGTATCGCCTATCAGCATGGAATATCATACGCAAGCGATACTAGTTTGACATCAACATTGTCATCACTCGTTCTTACTTACCAATCGGAGTCGCAGTCGGAATCGTCATCGTTCAACGTTCTTGTCGCTCTGGTGTTGCTGCTACTGTTGCTTTTCGATGATGATGATGATGATGATGGTGGTGACTGTTGCTACTGCACGTTGTAGAATATTGCATATTTTATACCGTGCACCGCAACGCAATTCCAATTGCAGCACCACACAGCACAGCACAGTGTTGCAATATAATTGAATTGATTATTTTCGCTCCTTTGGTGTGATGATGCGAATACTTTGGAGCTATGCTCCTCCTTGACTTATTTTCTTGTTTGTTACTTTTTGTTCTCAAAAGCTTATGCTGATTCTCTAGGGTATTCAGTGGAGTGTTTCCTCTTCTTTTTTTATATGGACTTATTTTGATGCACTGTGGATAGTTACAATATGTACATTCACATGCACGAGTATGTTATATATAAAATTGTGTTAAGGGATATCGTTTTATGTATGTATACTTATAACGATTTAAATTTTTGAGGTACTAATTTAAAGTTTAAATTATTAAATGACGTAACCAGGCTTCCCAATTACAAATCTTTGGAATTTTCTTAAATTTAAATACATTTCCTTTTAAATTGTTATAGAAGGAAACCATTTTTAACTTTACACAAGTCCGTCAACTCTCTCTTTTCGAAAGAATTTGGTAATCTTTTTCATTTTTCTTTTAAAATTACTTATTATAGAGGGTAAATGACTTAAAATAATGGCATACTTCCTTTGGAAAGAATGTCCCTCATAATAACACTCCACATAAACTCACCTATCGAAAACCCTAAAAAAATATTTGGTATGTACAGTGTGCGTCAGGTATTTGACTTTAAAATCTTTTAGAAAACTTATTCTATTTTAATGATATTTTTACAGCTAACTGAGTGACACTTAAGCTATAAAATTATTCGATAAAATCGCCTCTAGCTGCAATATTAGATCCAATTCTCTGTCGGAAACGTCAAATGATCCTCATCCATATCTGTCATTACTCTGGTGCTAGCTGCTTTTAGGGATGTGGATGGTTACGGGTCTCGCATTCAACAACACGCCATACATGATAGCCCAAAGCATTAAGCTCTAGAGAGCTAGGTGACCAAATATTTGAGGTAATGTGATCATGCAGATTTTCGGACATCCAATCTTGCTTCGTCATGGCTTTGTGAGAAGGAGCAGAGTCCTGTTGGAATACGTATGACCTCCCACTACGCACGATATCTATCCAGGGTTTCACAACTGTCTACGAAACTGCAATGTAGGGAACAGCTTTCATCCGAAGCGCTTAAGGAAAGAAGCGGGTGGCATGGCGTGTCCTTCATTGCTCACCACTCCCAAAACCTTGACAGTTGCCGAAAACTTTGTGTGCATAACATGGGGAACATCTGAAGGATCCGAACATAGCCACCTATCATTTCGTCGGTTTATTTTTTGGTTCTGGTCCAATTTATTTTTGTCAAAATAAAACCTGAACATACCCGTTATTTCAGGATGTTGTGTCCGGATGAATCGCTGTTCTTGAATTTGTGTCGACATTAACTTTCCTCTGTGCATCACCTAAAATTTATACCGGATGTCTTCGTGAAGGTCTCTCGATATGACTCTTAAGACTTTGAAGGGTTTTCGTCAATAATGCTCTGGACTTGCTACACAAACTGTAATGTTCTACGACTGTCTGATGTTACTCATGGTTTTTGCGTTTGGAACCACTTTCCTCATTGCCATCAGATGCTTCCTACGCTCGACGAACTTTGTGAACACACGATCGGCCGACATACAAAACTTTGAAGATTCCGAGATCGCTGTGAATCGCTTTTATAGCGACGATAACAGCGTGTCTTTTTATTTCCTGTGTCAGCTTTTTGTCCTGCATTTATGATCTGAAAAGAAGAAAAGGTACAAACATGTCGCAGAGACCAGACACGATTTTTGTTTATTATGCGGGGCATTTGATGTCCCGCAGACGATTTCTACGCGGCATTCCGCCAAATCCGGTACAGTTGGCAATCCTTTATGGAACACATATTAGTTAGGCTTCAACTTCAATTGAAAATGATGATTGGTTGGCTGATTGCTTCATTGTAAGGGTTTTATAAAGAACGTAAATATTTTGATAGAAACACTGCTTATTTTACTAAGGATCATCATCATGAGGTCATGATCATGATCCACTAGTTTTGAATATTGAACCATTTTCCTTAAGTAACAAATGCCCAAATGACCGTAAAACTTCTTAGATCTTCCATTTGTAATCTTGTTCTGTCTAAATGACAGTGGTATAGATCGTATAATAAAATAACGGTTTTCGTTATCATTTGCATTATCAGATTTGTGATGAGCGGTCAAATATTACTCTCTTCTCTGATTGAATCCCCATCTGAATTTCTGTTGGACAGTGTAAAAATACAAATATTCTTTTAAATATATTGTAAGAGCTTGATCGACATTAATTTATAGTGACGTGCTGGTTTTTTTTATCTCATGAGTTTATGAAGTCATATTTCCTTATACGTATTTTCTAGAATCGTCTATCTGCAGAAAATGTTTTTAATTTTTTCTCCTTAAATAAACCTCTTTTATCGTTGAACATATGATCTAATATGATTATTAAAATTGCTGCAGATTAAAAAGACTCTTTGAAGGAACGACTATCCTCTGTATCCGTTAGAGATTAAGGCAATAAGGAATACCACGGCCTTTTTTAAGTTCTTAAACTTTTTAGACATAGAATACTCCAATTTTAATATATTGCGCTTTGACTCTTTATTAGTCGCCAATCAAATCCATAAATTTTGCCTAGTTTAAATAGTTGTGGCAGAAAAACATTGTTATGAAACATTTTGTTTGCACTTAATTTCATTAATCAATAATTTTCTTGAATGCTGCTAAGCATCGTAAACATATGTATAGATACATATGCATACGATTGGCAACAATGTAGCTAAAGTGGATCTAAGCATTGCGCTCTCATACGAGAACGGAAGAACACAACCGGCATTTTTATATTCCAGAAGAGTTGGAGCCAAGGAAATATTTACACGTTATTTGGAGCTTGTTTTGAATTTTATTATTTTAGAATTAACAAGCATCCGTCTTTTATTTTGCCAGTTGAATCTGTCGTTGATATTTAACAATTTGAAACAACGTGCAGCCAGAATTAATTATATTTGATACCAATTGATTTGCTAACATGAGATACAAAATAAATAAGGTTAAACTTTATTTACCTATAGATGGTCATTTTCATTAGATTTTTTGGGCTGTGAATGCGTGTCTTGATTCATTTTTCACTTTATTTATTTGAGATTTGTAATGTTAATAAGTAAATAATTAAATCTTTTGTTCATTTCTTAGTTTTTATTTCTTCTGTTGTTTTTGTTCAACATTTTGCAATTTCTCATACTTTTAACAATTAATAAACAGTATTGCCATTCGTTTTATCATCCACACTTATACACTCGAAAGTAGCAGCCACCAGCAGTCCCATCAAACTTAACACCATCCACACACAATTACTCGTAGAATACACAACTCCAAAGTAGCAGCACCAGCACCAGCGCCAACAAAAATAACCATACACTTCTTAGCTTTATACCGGCGTCATAGTTGCCTGGCTCCAAACATTTCAACAATAATACATTTCAGTTGCAGGTTGTATCTCGTGCGTGATGGTTCATTTGCGGGTTAATTTTGTACGATAGAACGCAAGCAAGAACATTTGTATATTCTCAGTAGTTAGTGAAGTGGAGTAGTGTCGTCACTAGTGTGTGCGGGCTACTAACGTGCATTTGCTGGTTTTTGTCGTTGGACGGACACTCTTGCCCCCAACCTACAACATACAGCAAGCATCTTTTAAATGGTAGCAGTAACAGCAGCAGCAGCCAACAGTTCGAAAGATTTCGTTTGCGTACAAGTGCGTATTTTTCTTAGTGATTGATTGACTACTGTCAGAAACAGTTGCAGTTGTCTCGTTTGAATCGCGTGTTTGTTGATAGGTTATTATATTATTATTTGTTTTTTTTTTATATTCATATTTACGACATTCATTTTGTGTTTTGGGTGATATTGAAAAAAAAAAACCGAAATCTTAACAATAACAAAAATGGAAATTTAAAAAAAAACAAACCGGCCTTAAAATTGTGTGTATTGTGCGTTGTTGCAGCAATCTGAGCGCTATTATGTTTATGTCTCTGGGTTTTAGTTTATGTGATATTTTTATTTCCATTGAGATTATTTGATTCTCACGCACATTTCTTTTTTGTGGTTTTTTTGTTAAAGTTTTATTTCTTAATTGGAGAGCATTACTAGCATTACTAGAAATTTTTTGAGGAGGAAATCAAATTGACATTAAAAAAAACTACATAATAAAAAAAAAAATATTTTTGAAAACTTAACTTTTACTTGATTTTATTGTTACTTGTTAATTTGGCTTGCATTGAAACTAAATATTTATTATGTGCTATTAAAAAGTTCAAATTTTTTGAGTGCTTTACCTTTGCATCAAGGTTGAATAGTTGCCTAAAGAAAAACTGAAATCACCAGAAATTAAATTTGAATATTTGTTATTGCTCAAAAATTATAAAAGCTTAACATTAATATTAAACAATTTAATTGTAAAAAAAAGAAATCCCCTGAAGTTTGAGATCTATAATTCAAAATATAATCTTTGAAATAGTAGTTCAATATAATACGGGTTCAGTATCAATACGGTGAACATTGAACATTGTTCATTAATTCATTAATCCTTGATTTATGGTACTGGTGCAGACTTTAAGCAGTATGGTGTTTGTTCTGCGTCAGTATTTTGAATTTATTAATTACACTATACAACAATTTGCATTTACATTACCTATTATTTTCAAGAGCACTGATGTTAATTATTCTTTTTCGGTTCAGGCAAGGCTTAGGACCTAGATGGATTTGAAAATTGAGTTTTTCATTTGGTATTTTTCTTTTCGTAAAACTTCTAAGATAAGGAGAAATTTTACAGATAGTATCTGAACATATGCAATTATGCTTCTTAATGGAACTTAAACTTAATTCTGCATTACCTAGATTCTTTCTGACAAGTGTCTTTTCAGATACCAACTGTAAAATTCTCCTTGTTTTAGAAGCTTTTTAATTTAAAAAAATATACCCATGAAAAACTCAATTTTCAAATGCATCTAGCTTCTAAACCTAACTTGTTTTTTTAAACGAAAATACAGATTCGTGATCAGCATAATGTAGCAGCCTAATGGAATTTTTGGCCTTTTTTTCAATGTTAAAAAAAATTATGGAATGCCTTCAAATCCTTTTTGTTATTTTATGCTACGGTTGATGAAGTCAAAAACGGCTTGTTTTCATCGAGTCAAAATGATCAAAATTTAGTGTGTATAGAAAATTCTAATGACTATTTCAGGAAATAAATTAACTTGTTAACGAATTTCTGTGTGTAGGAACTCACTTTTTTTTACAATTTAGGTAAACATTTTGACTTGGTGCAGTGAAATGTCAATTTATTATTCTTGGTACAACATGGATGGATGCTAATAGCTCTTAAATGAACTGTGGTGACTTTGAAGAAGATATCAGTAGCAATGCGACCTTTGAGGACTATTATTAGGTTACACATGTTAGTGAAACTTACATGATTTAATAATGAAATATCTTCGATCAGATAAATCGGGTTAAGGTCAGCACAAATTTTCGACCAGTTATAGCTTCATGTCATGCAATATATATTATAAGTCATATATTTAATGCTTGTTTACGCTACATGCTGCCGGTACTGCTAATAAGGTTTTTAACTTTGTTGTGCCGGTTTTCGAAAGATATAAATAAATAAATAAATAATGTTAGTTGTAGCCAGATCAGATTATTACTAAAGTTACAAATTTAAGTCCAACTATAATTTAAATCGGAACTGTTGCATGAAATGTATGGAAATGTTCTCTACCATTTGCTTCCATTCCGTCTTCCATCGTTCGAATCGTTTTATCAGTGAGTTTACTTATAATTTTGATTTGTTATTCCTCATTTGTTAATGTCAAATTTTTAGACTATTTCTAATAGAACTCAGCATAAGAGTTAATAACTCTTGTCAGAAAGACAAGATTGAGTTTAATTGTTTAATTGATTAACATTTTTTGTAATACATCTACTCTAGAGCTTGAAATGTGAATACAAACTTTTAAAACATTCAAATCTAATTTTGTACATTAAAAAAAAAAAAATATTCTATACTTCTATTTAAATGAAAAAAAAAAAATAATTGTGAAAGCAAAAAAACAAGTATATTGGATAACCGACAAGTGCAATCATCACAACACAAATATCAGCAGCATCAATAAAACCAACTGTTAAATAAAGATATCATTATATATAACAGCAGCAACAATATGCAACAAAGTTGCCAATAATAATATCAACATAACACAATAAACAACAGCAGCAACAACATACAATAAAGTATCAAAGTCTTTATTATTTACTATTAAACGCGCCAGTTTGTGTATGTGTGCAACAACAACAATAACAATAACAGTAACAACAGCAAATATATTGCTGACAAAGCATAAACGATGCACTCGATTGTCGCAACATAATTAAAGTAATTTTCAATTCTACCAACAACAGCAACAACAGCAACACGAACAACGTACTTCGGGCAAGTGATTTGATCAATGTATTGAGTGCTGAGTGGTGAACGTGTACATGTCACAGCGTACATCTCTGTGCGTTAGTGTGTGTGTGTGTGTGTGTGTGTGTGTGTGTATAGAGCATTTATGTACGTGCTATGCTATTAGTGCTTGTGTTGGTGTCTCTAACTGCAGTTAATGAATAAATAAATGCCACTAATAGTTTGTGCACATTTCCTGTTTCGGTGCATTGACGTCGTCGTCATCTCTGCAACAACAACACACAATTGCAGGCGCACGTCGAAGCAACTGTAACAACTGCAACTATTTTTTTTTTTTTAATTTTAATTTTTTTCCTTTCAACCATTAAGTGAATGAATGAAAATAACAGAAACCATTAAAAGCACAAGAAAATAATTTTGCAAAAGGAAACTGCAATAGCAAAAGAAAAAGAGTAAAAATTTGTGTAAAAATTAAATCATAACCATAGCAAAAGAACAACAACAACAACAACAACAACAACAGGCAACCAGACAGTCAAGCCGCAGCAGTTGAACGTATACCTGATGAGGCAGTGCTTGTTTTCGTTGTCAATGTCATCGTTGACGATGTCGATGTTCTCTGATGACGCTGTGCGACAAACGAAAGTTGCTCTTTATTTTTGTATGTAGAGTGTAAGAGTGTGTGCGTGGTGTAACATCATCATCAACATCAACATCAACATCATCACAACACAACATTGACAAACATTGTAGTAGTTCAACATCAAGTTGTTCTTGATGGTTGTTGCTCATGTTCATGTTGGCAACATTTAAATATTCATAAAAAACAACAACAACAATAATAACAACAACAACAACAACAACAACAACCAGCAGAGAAAGAAAAGCGCAACATCAAGTGTTTTGCCTTTTTGTTTCACTTGCATCCATTGGTCGTCAGGTCAGCACCAACGCAGTGCGGCAGCAACGTTAAATATTTTCATATCTCTTGGAATATTAAACAGCGTTTACTGTTTGCAGCTGTATTGCCGCAGTCGACATCACCATCTCAACCAGCATCAACATCATCACCATCATTCACATCATCCAGAATTGCCTGCTTGCCTCTACGAGTATTACCAGCATACCAACGTTGGCCGACATCATCCATCGTTGTTGTCGTTGCCATCATCGCCTACATTCACCACCAGCCAATCGTTGCTTGTGGTTTGTTTTAAGTTTTTTAGTGCTGCATTTTGCTGCAACGTAACACCCACACGAAATATTTATATTAAATTGGTAAGTTTTTTTTTCTTCCGCAGTTGTGTTGTCCATTACATTACATTTCATTTCAGTTCATTTATTTACTTTTTATTTTTTTATTTATTATGTCTTATTTTATTAGAATAAACATTTGCTTTTGAATGTATGTGGACAATTTTTAAATTATGCATACTTATTCATTTAATAATTTGCATTTTTGATTTCATTCTCTTGTAGCTGAAATCTAAGAATAATAAATATTTAAATGACAAATTTGTTAAAAGACAATTTAATTTAAGATAAGAATTTGCAATTTAATTAATACATTTTTATTAGGTATTAATTTCACTAGGTACATTAAGCAATAAATAGGTATTTAACTGCTACTGAAGTGTATTGGATTGATACTGGCATTTCGAATGCAGTGCTCTAATTTGGAGCAACGGTTTCTAATCAGTTTTCTGAGAAAAAGTATCTATAGGGGCGGTCGTATTTCTAAGAATTTCAAAATCAATAAATTAAGAGAAATTGGCTAATGAATTCTGAACGGTAACTTATGAGTTTTGAACAATTTAATCGTGAATAATCATGAGTATTGTAGGGCAAAATGTTTAGGTTTAACTAAGATAACCCTTCGGTTTTTCGTCTTTTCAAATTAATTGGGAATAGGGTGTCCTAATAACTTTGAAGAGCTTAAAATGTTGTAATTTCCTTCAAACTTCCACATTATTGTGATAAATTAAATAAATTTATTCCAAATACGCTCGGTACGACAGACAAAAGAACTTTCTCTGTAATGTGTAGTGCGGTTTAACACCGTGTCTACGTGGAATATTTGAGTTCCAATTGCTGTTCGTGTAGTTTTGGTGAACCACACCAGCAGAACATCTACTGTGAAAATATCGGTAAAACAGAGAAACGCAAGCCACGTTTCAACGGTGTTCCAAGGAGTCAATAGAGCTGGAAACTCTACTACTATTAGCTTTATCGCTCGATGTTGGATACGGTCCAGGAGCTCCAGTTGCGTTCGTGAAGCTCCAGCCCATAGAGGCGAATTACGTCCTCCAATTTAGGACGTATTTAGGTGGTGTAGATCATGTGGAGATCAGTCGGGGTGAAATATTTTTCACACCGCTTAAGAAAGCCGAGACTCTTGGCTTCTTCTTTCGACACGTCAAAAATGTGTTTATTCCAATGAATATCACATTGGATGGAAATGGTCAGAACATCAAGAGTCGATGTCCCGCAATAGCTACCCTGCCCATATCAAGGGGGTTAACGGGGGGTCAACAGGGGGTTGGGAATCTATTTTGTGAGATAACAGACAACATTGGGTCTTACGCTCATTGAACTCAACTCTATTCGTGAGACCCCACTCGTAGATTGCCTGAAGATCTTTATTGAGTGAGTCACTCATAACATGCCTTTTCCTCTGAATCTCCAAAGTGATAGGCTGCGTCTCTGCGCAATTTGGTGAACTACATTATTCGGTCAGAAAATCGGTATTTTTTCGAATAACGGCCTCTAGAATTGATCGTATCTTATGTGATCGAAGTTTAAAGAACCGCAAGTTTCGAGAGGTTTGGATATATTTTGTACACTCTTCTTACTTCACTTTCCTCCATTTTTATATTCTACACACACTGTGTGTAGAGTAACGGTTGTTTGTAATGCCCACAAAAGTGCGTCGGCGAGCATAGCCGATATATACACGTTAACTCGAGTAAAACTTAATCAATATCAACCAAACGACAAAGGAAGAGATTAAGTTCTGAAATGTGCAAATTCGCTTCAAGTGGTCAAGGTACCTCCCATACAAGTAAAAATATTCGTAGAATGATATTCAAGAAAATTCTGAAGCAAATTGAACATAATTCGATACACATCATTGAAGTAGTCTCTTGAACAATATTAGTGAAAATTGCCAACATTACGCAAAAGCCACACCTACTTGCCACACATGTGAAATATTCACAGAGCAATATCAAAGGATATAGTGAAGCCAATGGAACCAAAATCAATGTACACAGTTAAATAGCTTCAAAAATAACAGATGTTGTTTTTTTAACAGGAAAATTATCCTTATTAGGCAATAACCACGACTACCTCTCCCATACTCTAGTAAATTCTTCAAAGGACAATATAAAAAGAACTATTGGCACAAATACAACAAAATTTGGTATAATAAATTAGGCTGATAAAAATATATTTGATGTAAGAACCATAAAAATGTAACCCGCCGTTGATTGTAAAAAGCTGTGTTATTTCAGAGGGTCTGTAAGGTAAATAAAAAGCTCGTCCTCACTCGAACTTAGCTTTTTTAAATTTACTTCATCAGATTTTCTTACTCAAACAGCTTCTTTTTCCTTATTAAGGTTAAGTACCCAGATCTAAACTCCGTTCTGGAGCATACTTTTCGAAAACTGTTGATATGATTCCTAAGGTTAGAAGACCCAAATCATTAGATCCAAAGCTACTCTGTAAAAATATTCTAGAGCCAATTGACTGCTTCACATTTCGTAAACTTCCACTTGCGGTTCACGCTTCCTGTCATTCATCGCACAAACAACAAGCAAACATCTAGCTACTACATTTCAAAAATATTTTTCTTCTGATGTTTTTAATTGCTGGATAAAAAAAAAAATATAGATCAAATAGACATTTAGATGGCGACATCCTGTCTGTAGAAGCTTCTAAGTAAAACAACATTGACAACATTGAGAAATGCATGTAAATGTATTTGTACATCATTTTGAACTAACTAAACATTTTGACCGCATTCGACTGCATGCAGAGCAGAATGACGACACGACAAGCACTCACTCAACTTCAAACAGAGGGAGTAAGTAACTATGCACACTAAAAATATACAAACAGCAAAACCACAACCAAACACAATTATACTGCAGTAACTGCAGTTTAGTTTAGTGTACAGTTTAGTGAAAGGATGGCAAGTTGTGGTTGAAACCAACACAGCAGCAACAACAACAACAGCAACAACAACAGCAACAACAACAGCAACAACAACAGCAACAACAACAACAGCAGCAGCAGCAGCAACAACCGCAACAATTTTAATTAAGATTCGTAGTTGCTGCTATAGTTTTGGACCATTTGAAGAGTTTTTTGAGAGTATTTCGATATATGAGCAATATAGAAGATAAAATACCAGCAACAGCAGCAGAAGAACAGCAAATGCCAGCAGCATCATAGCGTGCTCTTCTTATGCCAGATTGTGTCGTGCCGACTCAGCAATGTTCTAGATGCTGTGCTGCAAAACCAGCCAGCGGTATCTTTCTGGCGTGCATCGTACGCGCAACTGTTGATTGCACTCGATGGATTTGTTGCGGCTGCTGTTTATTCGTTTGCCATGAATGTGCTGCAAACAATTGAAGAAGAATAGATCAAGAGTGAAAAAAACAACATGCATGGTGGCTTGTGGTATGTGTGTGCGTGTGTGCGTGTGTGTGCAGTGCACAATGTACCGATGTATATCGTGTGTTGAATCTGTGGCACTTTGCTACTTGCAACATGCTGCTGCTATTGCTCTCCAGTTCATCTCAATTGAAAAACTAGTACATATTTGCATATTTTTATTTATGTTGCATGAATAAAAAATGCATTGTGTTGCAGTTGGTGTCTATATTCGTTACCCTCGCAACTCCTCCTTTTGTTTTGTTTTGGATTTGTAGCATTTTTTGCTCTAGTTTTTCCTTGATGCTATTGCTGCTTTTATTTTTTGTTAACGGTATGTAGCGTGTTTTCTGTTGTTGTTGGCCAATTGAAGCTTTCTTTTTGTTTTTTTTTTTTTTATTTGTTTGCCACAAGTATTGTTTGTTACAGTTAAGTGCGTCTCAGACAGATGATTCATTTCATTGTTTATATTTGGAGCTGCTTGCTGCATTGGGTGTTGCTGCAGTGAGTTTAAAAGATTTTTCGTGGCTAATAATTCATATTGATTTACTTGCGTGTGCTCATTTGGTTATTTGCACTACTGTGAAAACTACACTGTGCCACAAATAATATTCACCAAGAGTTAACACTGAATTGTTTAGGCTTAGCATTTTAAAATCCGTCTCACAAACATTTCAAAAGTCAATTCCAGATAGGATGAACGCTGTACCAAGCAAATTTGCCATTGATCTAATCTCAAAAGGTCAAAGGCTCTTGTTCTGTTGAATAGGGTCTCTATTAGCAGAGCAATACCAGTGAATACTGGGCACAGACACTTTGACAGACACATGCACCAGATTATATCCGTCTAGTTCGAGTTTTGCCTACGATTTCTCTATAATTAATTAGCAATTGCCAGATGAAGACGAAGTCCAGCACTACTTCGAGCAATTAGCTGAGCTAAAGTCTACCAATATAAGCCCCATAGACAGGCTCAGAAAAGACACAAGTGTAGAGAATATTAGTGGTAATATTAGTGCATACATCCTGATAAAATTTTTCTTTTATGTGGCCTCAGGGTCTCGGAAATATTCAGGAAAATGTAATTTTAATATAGAGTAAGTATGAATTGATGGTAACTGTGGCGTAGTTGGTAGTGCGTTGGCCTGCTACGCAGACCGTCCGGTGTTCAAATCTTGGCACAGGCAAAATCAAAAAGTAGAAAAAAATATTGTTTCTACGCGGCACCACCTCTTGGCAGGCAATAGCAAACCTACAAGAGTAGAAATTGCTTATGAAAAGTTTTTCACTGTTGTGCCATTAAACGAAGAAAGAAACCGAAGTATGACTTGGAGATTTCACATATTACCTACAAAAAAGTTTCCACTCTACTTCTTGTCTAAAAGAACCTGAGTCAATCATAATAGTTCTACATATTTTCTTAGTGTTAAATATAAATTCAATTAAATGCAAGCAAGTAGCATGTAACTATTTGATGAAAAACTATTATAACATTTTTCAACATTTATCTCAACACTTATCAACTTCTCACTTCGACAAACATATACATTTATCTTACAAAATAATCACAACTTTCCAATTGGCAATAAAACATTCATCACCAATTGTAAAGCGTTTGAACTGACAAAAAAAAAAACTAATAGAAGAATGAGTTTACTTATTACACAATTCCAATTCCAAATGTAACCAATATTTCCATTCTACCGAGACATGCTACAATGAAATGGACCAAATTGGCCAAGATGTTACTAGCAGAGTGACTAGGATTGCTACTGTTACATACCAATTCCCCATAACACATACATAGATATACTTGTGTGCATGTGTTAGAGTGTGTGTTTGTGTTTGTATATTGCAATTTTGAAAGAGAAAGAGTAACGGTGGTTAAATTTAACGGTCAACCGTAAATCAAGATTGCTTTCTTTACACACGCACACACACACAACAAAATATGTGAATGTTGTTACCTAATAAACAACAAATGCAACAAGAGCAACAGTGAAATAACGACAACATTGATTCTATACAAACAACACAAATAACAGCAACATAACAGCACAACAACAGCATCCAAAATTTTTGTTGTATATAAATAAGAGAAAACACTTCAATAAACAACAAATGTCTACAGCAAACATTAAACGTAAACAGCATAAACTTAATCCAAACAAACAAAGAAGGAAAAAAAATGTGTTCAAGCGTAACAAAACTGTAGCATTCAAAAAGCAACAACAAAATCGCTTTAAACTAAAACATATAAGCTTAACAAAATAAAGAGAAGAAAAAAAAGTAGGAACAACATCAACCGCATCCCCATAAGAAAAAAAAATGTAAAGCGTTATTCTTCTGCTCATCTCATCTCATTGTGCAAAGATTTTCTTTAAAACAAAAAAAACTCAGTACGAAAAAAAAGTAGATTCACCCATTTCTTTTCTTCTTTCTTTCTATCTTCTATAAGTAAGTTTTTTAATTTTTTATTTTTGCGTATTTGTTTGTGTCTGTATCTGAACCTCATTGAACACAAGCCATTTCTTCTTTAGCTTTTGTAAATACTATAAAGTTTTGCTCGTAGTTTTTATTCTTGGTTTGGCATCACTAAACTCGTTTCTAGTGAGTAACAACAGCAGCAGTAGCAGCGGTGACTACATACATACATACTATACAAATGTATACATATAAATATCTATGCATTATTTTTGCTAAAGATAGCGTGCGTTTTGTGCTGCTGCTGTTGTTGTTCTTCTTCTTTTTCTTCTACTCCAACTTCCTCGTCATCGTCCACAACTTTTGATAGTATAAGTATGTTTTTCCAGCGTATTCTTAATAATTTACTTTTATTACTTATTTTGCTTGTAACTTTTTTCTTTAATTTTCTTTTTTTTTTATTGTTTACTTCCATTATTTTGTTTTTACTGTAGTATAAAGTCGGTTAATTTAAGTTCAACTGAAACAACACACACAAAAAAGAAAAGTGTGTTTTATAAGGAAATTGACTTAATTGATCATTAGTTGCGATCATCGCCCAAATGAACTCTTGCGGTAAACTTCCGTTCATGTGTTCAGCTACCTGAAAATTAAGATATAGTTTATTTTTATATATTTTTTTTTTGAAATTTTATTGTCTCAAACATGCTCCAAAACCTGCAATTATATCAACACAGCTACCTGGAAATTAATATATAGCTTATTTTTTTTTTTTTAATTTATATTTTTATATTTTATTGTCTCAAGGATGCTCCAAACAAAACCTTACCTTTTGTATTTTGTTTATAACCGACTAAATCGTTGATATTAACTTCTGGCCAAAAGGTGCAATTGTGAAAGAGTTTGTTTATAAACGTAGGCCAGACTCAGAGAGGGTAGCGCGCCTTCGTCGTGTGGATCCAGAAAACTAGCTGGGATTTTTTGAAAATAATATATCAAAATGTCGGAGGGTTAAATTCAAAGTTGAACAAACTATATCTTAAAAGTTTTACTTGTAATGCGCTGAAACTTGGCTTAAACCAAACATTTGGTATATTATTGATGCTGAAATTCTTTGTACTAATTTTAAAATTTTAAGAAAAGATCGCCTTCATAAACATGACGGCGGTACTCCAATTGCCGTTCAGTCTTTATATTCATCTGAGGTTTACCCATTAGATTATTCTGATGATATTGAATTTTTATCGTTGATATTAAGGATCGATGAGCAATATGTATTTATTACTTACTTACTTAGCTGGCACTACAACCGATGATCGGTCTTGGCCGCCTCCACAAAGCTTCGCCAGTCACTTCTGCTATGCGTGCGCTGGCGCCAGTTGATAAGGCCAAGTGCCGTCAGGTTGCCCTGCACTTGGTCTTTCCAACGGAGATTAGGACGTCCCCTTCTGCGTGTTCCTCCATCGTGGTTCGAATAAAACACCCTTCTAGCCGGAGCGCTTTCTTCCATTCGCTCCACATGACCCAGCCAGCGAAGCCGCTGGAGTTTTATACGTTTGACTATGACAGTGTCGGCGTACAGCTCATACAGCACATCGTTCCATCTTATTCGATACACGTCGTCCACGCATACTGGACCGTAGACCTTACGGAGTATCTTCCTCTCGAACGCTCCTAACAGCCAACAGCCTCTCATCATTGATGGTCGTTGTCCACGTCTCTGCGCCATACATTAGGACGTGAAGGATGAGGGACTTATAGAGCATTATTTTCGTTATTTTCGTCGGTCGAGAGAGGGCTCTACTTCTCAATTGCCTACTGAGCCCGTAGTAACACCTGTTGGCAAGAGTTAGTCTCCGCTTGATCTCAAGGCTGACATTATTGTTGGTGTTTACGCTGGATAATATGTATTTATTACATGTTCATATATCCCGCCTTATTCAACTGATGACATTTATCTTAAGCTGTGGTCGCTGTGGCGTAGTGGTGATACGTTGGACTGCTACGCAGAGTGTCCGGGGTTCGAATCTCGGCACAGGAAAAATCAAAAAAAAGGAGAAAAAATAATTTTTCTACACGGCACCACTTCTTTGCAGGCACTGGCAAACCTACAAGAGTAGAAATTGCTATGAAAAGCTTTTCACTTCGCCATTCATGTACAAATATAACACACACAATATGAGTGGATGCGAAAAGCTCGGCCTAAGCCCTCCATGGGCTGTTGTGCCATTAAAAGTAAAGTAAAGTAATTATTTTTTCTTGGCAACAATTTACTTTAAAATGAGAACAACTGATGTTTCTTCCTGATTTTACCATGCCATCTGTTACTTGGAACTTTTGTGAAGAAGTTATCTTTATCCTTGCACTGCTATAGAACACAATAATAACTTTTTGGATATACTTTCTGAATTAAGTTTGTATCAGATTAATAACATTATAAATAAGAATGAGAAATGTTTGGATAAAAAAAAATTTGTATTTATATTGGGTCATATAAAAAATATCGGCTGTTTTTGGTGTTGGTACCCACAAATCTGGCAACACTAGTTCGATCTGGTGGCTGTGGTGTAGTGGTAATGCGTTGGACTGTGCCACAGAGTGTCCACAGGCAAAATCAAAAAGTAGAATAAAAAATTTGTCTACACAGCACCACCTCTTGGCAGGCAATGGCAAACATACAAGAAAAATTGCCTATGAAAAGCTTCGCCCTACGGATTCGGCATAAAACTGAGTGAAATATCTGTAGAAATACGCTATGTGATGCTTTATTACTATAGAAAAGCTAAAACCGCTGCAAAAAAATGCTGAAAAATTTGCGGTTTCCGGTGAGGATGCTGTGAGTGAACATCGAACATGGGAGTGGTTTGCTCGATTTCGTTCCGATATCAAAGATGCACCTCGCTCTGTTTGGCCAGTCACTGAAAAACCCGATAAAATTTTGCAACTGGTGGAACAAGATCGACACGCAAGCTGCCAGGAGATAGCTTACTTTACTTTCAATGGCACAACAACCCATGGAGGGCCTAGGCCGAGCTTTTCGCATTCACTTATGTTGTGCGTGTTAAATTTGTACATGAATGGAAGGGACCTACAGTTTAATGCCGAATCCGAACGGCGAATTGAAGAGCTTTTCATAGCAATTTTTACTCTTGTAGGTTTGCCATTGCCTGCCAAGAGGTGGTGCCGTGTAGAAAAATTATTTTTTCTACTATTTTTGATTTTGCCTGTGCCGAGATTCGAACCCCGGACACTCTGCGTAGCAGTCCAACGCACTACCACTACACCACAGCGACCAGGAGATAGCAGAGGTACTAAATATCAACCACATAACAGATTTGTGGGTATCAACCGCGTATACCCAATATTTGAGTTATTAAATTTTCACAAATTTACTAGCTTATTTTTTCTAAGCTTCTGGAAGATGAGAGAGCTGGTAGAGTGAGATCTTCCTGTTGTAGGAATTTCTTATTACCAGATGATCCTTTTGATATCGCTCTATTTAGTTAACAATGGTGTGAGCCACCGGGTATCATATCGCTGACACTAATGTTGTAACATCTTTCTAAAGTGCTATCGATTATCAAATACGCTTAAAGTACAATGCATAAATTTCAGGGCCAATTAATAATTGAGCATGATAATTCATACTTTTGGTTTTTTAGTTTTGATAACAGTTTGGCCGAATTTTTGGTCTGAGTAAGATTTTGATATATGTGGTTCAGATTGTTAAAAAAAAAATAATTCAACATTATGTGTTTTCCCTATTGGTTTTTAGTTTAGAAATTTGTTTGCATCATTTTATTAACATAATTTGACTTAATATTCACTTCTCCTATGACTATATGTTGTGTTTAAAATTCGAGCATTACAATTTATTCTTCTTCTTTTATGTTATACTAAAATGATTCGAAAATTTATTTATTTATGTGTGCGAGAATATTTCACTCAACCTCATTCCCTCACTAACATTCAACTTAACCAGCAAACTCATCCACTTTTAATTAGTTGCAATTTGTAATGTCATCGTTATGTTGTTCGGTTGTTATTGCTAGTTTAGTTTGTTGCTGCTGCTGCTTTTCTGAACTTTCATTGATGCTGCCTGTCTGCCTGCAGCAGACGTTTCGCGCTTACTGTTGTTGTTGCATTATATTATATGTATGTGTGAGTGTTTAAGATTTATCAACAAATGTTGACAACAAATTCATTAACGTCATAATGACATTCCATCATAAAAAGGATGGAAGCAAGCAGCAATTTGCCAAGAGTAACTAATAAAAACGAAGAAGAAGTAAACAACTTAAACAATGAAGAGAGCATTCAATTTTCACTTTTACCGAAACATATTCCGCCTTTTCTTCTTCTTCTTCTTCTTCTTCTTGTGCTTAATTTTTAACACTACCTACAACAATGTAACAATGTGCATATTGTTTGCTTAAAGCATTTAACACTCATTTTAAGATTTATTACAAAGTATTTTAAAATTCATCAAGTCAAGCATCAGCAGTTGTCTGTTAGTCAGAGTGTTGTGCGTTTTTCTTTTAATGATTGACAAGTGTTGACAATATGTGTTGTTGCTGCTGTTGTTGTTTGTCCGCTAGTAAAGATGCGAAGCTGCTGGAAAAAAAATCTAGGTGCTGTAGTTGAATGAGAAAAAGGAAAAACAACATCCCTTAAGACTTCATCACATTATTTGATATTTACCAGACAAATCCCCAAAAATAGAACAAAATCTAATTTAAAATTTTAAACTGAAAGTATATACGAGTAAGTGAAAAAAATGCCTAGGGAATTTTTAAGATGAAGAGGTAAATATTTTTGAAATAATTAAATTTGAACTTCTGAAGGGTGCACTTAATATCAAAACCATGTCTAACTATTCACTGTGTGCTTTCTAAACATGTTGAAAAAAAACTATGAAGTACCTTCAAACTCGTAAGTTACGAGTATAGGTATGAGAAATTAAAAAACCGCCACTAAAATGTGCCTTCAAAATAAATGAAAGTGTGAAAATGGAAATCTTTTTTTTGATTTACTGTTTGTTTTTAATCAAGACAAATTTACTTTATCAGTATAAGATCATGATATTTAAGACTACCTATATATATATTGGCTTAAGTACAAGAGTTTCACAAGCGTGTAGTAAATAAATTTTGTTGCGGATTTTGGATAGATTAATTGCTTTGAAATTAGCAAGATCATGCTAGCATCTTTTATAAGAAATCGGTTTAACCGATTTTCCTTAATTGCTTTATTACTACTCTCCACTACTACTACTACTACAACTACTACTACTACTACTACTACTACTTCTACTACTACTACTACTACTACTACTACTACTACTACTACTACTACTACTACTACTACTACTAGTACTACTGCTACCACAACTACTACTACTAGTACTACTGCTACCACAACTACTACTACTATTACTACTACTACTTTTATAAGAAATCGGTTTAACCGATTTTCTCTAATTGCTTTATTACTACTCTCCACTACTACTACTACTACAACTACTACTACTACTACTACAACTACAACTACTACTACTACTACTACTACTACTACTACTACTACTACTACTACTACTACTACTACTACTACTACTACTACTACTACTGCTACTACTTCTACTATTACTACTACTACTACTACTACTACTACTACTAATACTACTACTACTACTACTACTACTACTACTACTACTACTACTTCTCGTACTACTACTCTCTACTACTACTGCTACTACTACTACTAATATTACTACCACTAATACTCTCTACCACTGCTACTATCACTGTTACTACTGCTAATACTCTCTACTACTACTACTACTACTGTCTACTATTAATATTATTACTACTTTTACTACTACTCCATAAAAGTTAGTAAATAGTATTAAAAAATATTTTCTATGATTTTATTTCAGATATGTTTTTTAAAAAACAACCCGAAAATTTAATTCTCATATATAATATTTGTTGTTTTTTAAAAGTGAGTTACGAGGGGCAACGTATAACCATCGATAAGTAATGCTTAATATTGCTTTCTTCTGAGTTTGTCTTTAAATCAAAAATCGATTGTGGGCTGACAGATAACACTAAAGAAATCTGGGGGTAATAAATCTGAGGGGCTCTTATCATGCATTTTTTCTTACAAAATTTAGTTTTATAAATATGATATATAGTTGACCGAAAATGTTATCCAGGTTCTTTTACCATGTTAATTGTATTTCTTTTACTTAACTAGTGCTATTTTCTATACCTAACCACAACACTTTCTCGACAATCGAACTAACCGATCATTACCAAAAACTAGCCTAAAGAAAGAAGCTAAAACTAAGAGAAGCAAAAATACAATTGTGGTCATAAGAATCACGTTTTTGTCTTACAGCTGAAACTGTCAAGAGATACGCTTGGATAAAAATAAAAATGTTTAACGATCTAACAAAAATTGCCGCCTACACAAAAAAGCAGCGAGCGTTGCGCATGATTTCGCAATACTAAAGCTCAAGTACCGCAATCCTAATGCTCCCGCCGCTGCTGCTGAGTCATGACAGAAATTAGCTTAAGTTTTTCAAAAGTAGAAACGACCAAAAGCAACAACAACAACAACAAAACAAGAACTAAAAAGAGATAAATATGTACGAGTGTTTTCAGCTAATGTCTTTGTGGCTTAGCCTTTTTTATTCATGCCTAGGAATGTAATGCCACTAAAAACCGTTGCCACAACTTACAAATGTCAAGGTTTAACAGTTTTTTGTTGTTTTTTTTTAAAGATATTCTTCGCTTTATAAATGTAGAGCTATTAAGTATTTTAGCAGACACTAAGAACGACAACAACCAGAAAATTAGGGTCAAAATAAAGAAAAACGACCGACAGGCCGGCCGGCTGACTTCTAAGATTCGCTGCCACAAACAATAGGCACGGGTACTTACTCACAAGTAACTACAGAAATAGTAGAAGAAAGAGAACAATACTGCTGAAAAGAAACTAAAAGAAAAAGATTATTTAACTTATTGTATGTTATTTAATTGTAAAGAAGTTTCAGAGATAATTCTTTTCTTGTTTTGTTTTTATAATTTTTTAAACTATAATTGATGATACTAGTTTATTTTCATTAATGTGGAATCACTTAAAAAACGATAAAATACTCAAATTTTTTCTCTTTATTGAAATTAAATTTCTTTGAATTTTAACTAATATTTTTTGTTTTATTTTGTTTTGTTTTTTGTGTGTTTTTTAAGCAGCAATCTTCAATCAGCATCTTTAATACAATAACATAAATATTTCTTTGTAACATTTTCTTAGAAACAAACAAACAAATTGCGCCAATATATAAGCAAAACGCTCTGCATTGCTTACGCCGCTGGTTCGTTCATATTCCATCTTTCTGCTACTATGGTACATAAATCTACTCCTATTTGTATCTGTATCTGGTAGTATTTGCATCTGTATGCAAAGACCTAACAAGAAGCAAAAACAAAAAACGAAACGATATTTTTAAGAAACAATAAAATTTTATGAAATCTGCATGAAAACACCGGCGTGCTATAAATAAATTGTGCAAAACGTGCTCTGAATTTTAATATTAACTCGACATCTTTAGTCTAACTTTAAAATGTGCCAGCAACAAAGCAGCGAAATGATATTGACCAAAATGTCACGCTTTAAATGTTGAAAATGCAAAAACGAAAAAGTGAAGGCGGCTCGGCATTCGAACTTATTCATTTCTTGTTTTTATTCTTTCAGTTTTGTATTTGGTCTATCGATTGCAATAGCGGCGCGTTAGGTTGTGTAATTGCCGGGGTACAGAGACTCTTCCTGGAAGGTGTCAAAATAAATCAAATCTTGTGCAGAGATAAGAAAAACTAAAATATATGAAGAAACAAGCGAGAAATGATACCATAGTAAGCATTTTATTCGAAATGCAAATATTATGTTATAGCAATGTAGAAATATTTATTTCTATTTAATGTATTGTATATATATCATATACAAGTACATAGTATGTATGTAAAGTAGATGAGAGTCATAAGTTGTGGGCCACATGACAATATTTATTTTAATTCAATTTAATTACATTACATTCGTGCATTCTGATACATTCAAAAAAGTACCGGGAATTGATCAATAAGACACAAAGTATTTATCATGCATTTAAATTTATTGTATCGCCTTCAAAGTAAGCCCCAACCGAAATAAGACAATTATGCCAACGAATCAAAACATTTTTCAAACGCATTTTCCGCAATTGACTTCAGTTCTCGCCGCTAATTCTCGTTTATGTCTTCTATAGACTGAAAACGGGTGGTGCCTCGAAGTGGTAATTTGAGTTGTAGAAAGAGAAAAAAAGTCAGCCGGGGCCTTATAAAGTGAATACGGTGTTTGCTCGATGATGTTTCTTGAGTTTTTGGCCAGAAATTCGTTAACAATGTTATCGTTGTGAGATGGTGCGTTGCCTTGGCCTTTTTCGATCAAAGCCTTATAACGGCTACATAATATTTTTTATTTACCGTCTGACTTTCTGGCAGGAAAGGAATTCTGTGTTCACTACATTGCAATAATCAAAGAAAACAGTGTTACCGACCAGAGCGTGGCAAATCTCCCACCACACCTCGACCGCTTTTCATTGCACTGTACCACTCATATCCAAGTGTTTTTTAATAAAGTCTATACACTGTAAGCCTTCTGCAACATTTCCAGTGTTTCGGCACACGAATTCCATTTGCGATAAAACATTTGCGACAAATTCTTTGATCGATATTTTTATTCATTGTAAAAATCACAAAACACACCTGAGATAGAGCACTGTAAACAAACTAAATGACAGATCGCGCTCCATCTTTTTAAATAATCATTTCCCGGTACTTTTTTTCTGACGAATGTATACATTTTAATCATAATTTCACTTGGCAATGGTAAATGAATTTACATAATGAGTGAGGTCGAAAAAATCGTATAACTTTGAAAGACCACTGCTTTGAAACTCTTCATCTGAATGAAAAAATTCAAACAGTAGGCTTTGCGTTGAAGAAACATGTTTTTGACTTGTGAACTTTCAGTTGAGTCATGGCATCGGAAGTGGAAAGACGCGATTTAGTTGTTGAATTATTTCAAGAAAATCCGCAGTGGAGCCAGAAAACCATTGCAAATAGGCGAAAGTTGCACAAAACACTGTCTCGATGATTCTTAAAAAAAATAATACAGACCTAACAATTGCTCGAAAATATGGTTCTAGAAGGAAATGCAGTTTCGGGTCTCCACAAAACGCGAAGAAAGTCGTTGCTCTCTTAGAGAAGAATCCAGCATTGTCTAATCGAAAATTGGCGGAAAAAGCGAGTTGCAGTGAGTTTTTAGTTCGTAAAATTAAAAAAGATGCGGGTTTTAAAACATACAAAGTGCAGTCAGTACCCGACAGGAACGCTACTAGGCAGTTGGTAGCCCAGAGCCGAGCTAAAAAGTTGAACACAGATTTTTTTTCCAAAAATTCGATTGCTGTGTTATGGACGATGAAACATACGTGTTGTCTAAATTTTCTCAATTGCCTGGTCAAGAGTTTAACACCGCAAAGGAACGAGGAGGATTAATTGAGGAAAGATTTAGGACAAAACAAAAGTCCAAGTTCCCGAAGAAGTTTCTGGTATGGCAAGCGATTTGTAGTTGTGGGCTAAGGAGTAAAAGTTTCGTAACAAGTGGCACTGTTAACGCCGAAATTTATGTGATGGAGTGCCTCCAGAAGAGATTGCTGCCCTTCATTAGAAAGCACAATGTATCTACTTTCTTTTGGCCTGATATAGCCTCCTGCCACTACAGTAAAGTAACCCTTAAATGGTTCGAAGACCATACCATCAAATAGGTACCAAAAATCGCCAACCCAACAAATTGCCCAGAACTTCGGCCTATCGAGAGATATTGGGCTCTAGTGAAAATAACATTAAAGGCAACAAACAAAGAAGCTAAATCCATGGAAGATTTTAGAAATAAGTGGAATGCTGCCACCAAGAGAGTCTCAGAAATTACAGTAAAGGCGCTAATGGCAGGCATACCGGAAAAGCTTTCCGAATTCTGTACAAAATAACAAACAAATTAGTTTTATTGATCATTTTATCAGAAATAAAATTTTCTTTTCAAAATTGTTTACATTTTTTTATTTGCATAAGGGATTTCAATGCTAGGACAATTTAAAGTTATCCGATTTTTTTCAATCTCACTCCTTAATACACAAGTCATTTGTATCAGGTTTCAAATGATTACAAAGAAGAGAGTTCTCAATTCGATAAACTCTTGTTATCTATGGTACATAGAAGACAACGCGCTTTTTTTTGTTTGTTTTATTTTTAATATTAATATTCTACTGTTCCCTAGCGTATCTAGAGGAGATTCAATTTGTTTGTCCCTTTTTTTGATGCATGATCGACTATTATGTAAAATGTATGTGATATCATCAGTTTTCTAGTTTTTCCTTTGATACTTACCATAAATGGTTTCTAAGTAGTAGACTTTAGTACGATCATTTCAAAATATTGTTCGCCATCAGCTCTAGGTTAAGAGTTATTGGTTAAAATGTAAAAAAAACTCTTCCTTTCGTAGTAATTCGAGTATAACTTCTATAATTATTATTAATATTTGATTATTTTCAAACAAAATATTTGGCAATGACAATATTTTTTCTATCTTTTTCAGTTTCTGAGAAATAAAAGCTCAAATGTAACAAACTGTGAAAATTTTAAAAGTGTGCAAAATCGTTCTACATTTACATATGAGATGTATTAATTTGGGATGGAAGAATTTTTTTTTTACTGTACTATATACTTGGGTCGATAGTTTTTCTACTGAAGCCTTCTACAACATTCTGGCGTTGGGAACAATCCACTATCATTAGATCTCTCTAAAACAGGACCACAGGATTTCTTTGTTCATAATCATGACTCCAGTACATTTTACGCTGGATAATTGCTTCCCGAATTCATTGCCATTTGCGCAATTTGATTTTAAAAGAATTCAGGTCAATTTCATTTTGATATATACAAGGGTATATATGTGTCTTGCGATTTTTAAGCGATAAGTGGAGTAGATATGAAAGGTCATTCGAGGTCATTATGGATATAAATATATCACTTTATAAATATATCACTAAGGATATGTAGGTGTAAGACAATTGGAAATTATATCAATTGAATTTAATTTATCAAGAGAATATATCAGACGGTATGAACACGTGCCATAATGTTCTTGAAAACATTGGTAATTGGGCAATAAAGAACAGCTTAAGCCTTAATCCAGCAAAGTCAAAATGCTTGATAATTGCGAAGAAAATCATTGACATTTCCACTGCCCCTAACCTTTCATTAAACGGAAGCAATATTGAATACGTAGACTCTGCAAAAAATCTAGGGGTAACCTTCAACAGAACTCTAACTTGGAATAACCACATAAGTAACACGGTTAGGGAAGTCTTAAGCATCCTTCGTGTTCTTTGGACGACGCAGTACTTTACTCCTCTTCATATACGAATGCTACTTGCTAAAGCATATCTCATACCAACAATGCTATATGGCTGCGAAATATTTACAAATTGTGATAGTCTAAGTAAAAATAAATTAAATATTCTTTTCAATAACATTGTTCGTTATGTGTTTGGACTAAAAAGAAGAGATCATGTTTCCCAGTATGCTAAAAGAATCCATGGCTTAACCTTTGATAACTTACTGAACTATAGAACGCTTTTATTGTTGCATAAAATTATATGTAATGCAGAACCCAGTTATTTGTTTACGAGATTAAACTTTTCTATATCCAATCGAACTAATATGATTAACTGTTTACGTGTTTCTTGTTTAACGTCTGAAAGGCAGTTTTTTGTACACTCTGTTCGTCTTTGGAATGCGCTTCCTAATAGTTTAAGATCTGGTAATAATTCTGTGCAATTCAAAAATAAACTAGCTTTATTCCTTTCTTCGCTGTAATAGGAAATAATGAAATATATCATGTTATTAAAATTTTTACACATAGATAAATAGATGTTTAATGTTTAATTTTAAAGTAAAGTTTAAATTTGTATGTCATGCAATATATATTGTAAGTCGTATTTAATTTTGTTTACGCTACATGCTGCCGGTACTGCTAATAAGGTCTTAAACTTTGTTGTGCCGGTTTTCGAAAAATAAATAAAAATAAATAAATAAAATAAATAAAATAAATAAAATAAATAAAATAAATAAAATAAATAAAATAAATAAAATAAATAAAATAAATAAAATAAATAAAATAAATAAAATAAATAAAATAAATAAAATAAATAAAATAAATAAAATAAATAAAATAAATAAAATAAATAAAATAAATAAAATAAATAAAATAAATAAAATAAATAAAATAAATAAAATAAATAAAATAAATAAAATAAATAAAATAAATAAAATAAATAAAATAAATAAAATAAATAAAATAAATAAAATAAATAAAATAAATAAAATAAATAAAATAAATAAAATAAATAAAATAAATAAAATAAATAAAATAAATAAAATAAATAAAATAAATAAAATAAATAAAATAAATAAAATAAATAAAATAAATAAAATAAATAAAATAAATAAAATAAATAAAATAAATAAAATAAATAAAATAAATAAAATAAATAAAATAAATAAAATAAATAAAATAAATAAAATAAATAAAATAAATAAAATAAATAAAATAAATAAAATAAATAAAATAAATAAAATAAATAAAATAAATAAAATAAATAAAATAAATAAAATAAATAAAATAAATAAAATAAATAAAATGAATAAAATAAATAAATAAGTATCTATTTAACAGCAGTGTCCCGAAAAAATTACTTCTTTTATTGTATTTTCTGGATAAAAAAGTTTCAGATATTTTCCTGAGAAAAATAAAATTCATTCCTCTTGTTCTTTTTTGTCAGTCTCTACAAACCCAAATTTCCTTTTAGACCGTTAAGAAATTTGTAGTTCATATTCTAACTTCTATCTAATTTATTTCATTAAAATTTTCACAGTTTTATCTAAATGAAAAGCTCACTTGAACAAATTATATTTTTATTTTCTGCTACTAGATATGTATTTTCAACAAGCACAACAGCAACAATCTCAAATACAACATCATTAATCAAGTTCCACTTATTTCACCTCTACTTCTTTTTACATAGCTTATCAAATATTTGCTGCTTTTGCCCAACTATTAAATTGCCTCCTCTTAAAGAGAACATTTGTTGGTATTACACAAAATTATTTTGATATATGTAGTTAATTCTTGTCTATAAACTGCTTCTTTCTTTTCTCTCTCCTGATTTTATCGAAAACAATTAAAAACATTAGTTTTTATATTTTTTAATGACGAGCGCACTCTCGTATCATCAGTAGCAGGATCATTATTAGCATGGTCATCATCATCATCATCTTAATCATCATCAAGTATCAAGCATCGACATCAAAACATTAAAGGAGAAAGTGGAAATTTTAATATAAAACTTTGTGAATATAGCTGATTTTTTATAACCTAAAGGTTACCCATTATTGAACTTAACCAAAACAATATGTGTACAGTATGTTTGTAGGTATACAAATGAGCATGATTTTCTTAATGATTGTTAAAGCAGCACATTTTATGGGTTAGTATGTTACCTCAAAAAAACTACAACCAAAGTAAAAATTGAAAAAAAAAAAAATTCCTTTGGTTGCCGCTTGAACGGAACGTTTAAAAAAGCAAGTGATGGTAGAAGGTAATCGGTTTGATTTGCTCTCTCTCTCTTTCTCTATATAGCTATATTTTATTGCTAGCTTGTATTCTTTGTAGATTACATAGTTGTAGAATTACGTACTTAATTAGGTAGATAGCTGATAGATATATGTCTGTATTAATTGACGAAGTTCTGAAAGTTCCCTTATATTGCCATTTGTTTTGTTATAATAGTAAATTTTATTTTAAACTTTATCTTTATTGTACATATATCAGCAAATAACATATTTTTTCTCAATCCCTTCGTATTTATTATTATTTTTCAATTAATTCCTTCCATTACCAACTGATTTACTTTCGACACATGCTCTGTAGAGTGTACTCGTAAATTGTTTACAGTTTTTCAGTTTAAAGATTTTTCCAATAAATTAGCTGCACTACATTTATTTTTGTTAACATAATTTCATACAATAATGTTCATCCATCGCTCATACCTTGACGCTTTCTACACGTAATGCATAACGTGAAGCAATAAAAATTTTTTTCTATTATGTTTACACTCAACTTGTGAACTTATTGCATGCAGCTCCGCCGCACAGTATGATGAAGTATCTAACTAAAGCAGAAAAGTAGATTTATAAGGAGAAAAGCATCGCAATAAATGCGTATTTTATTAGAGCGCGTTAAAAGACTCCTCTATGAACTGCATGCAGCATGCCTGCCGCATATGAATCATTTTACGCCACCGCAATTTACAAAGAACCTCAAAACAATTAGCAGCAACTGAAACTGACGATCTTCTTCATATTATGTGTACTGCAGCTATTTTTGTAAGTGCAACGCCCACAAATTCTAAATTTTTATATTGACTTAAAACAACTTACGAACTTATTGATTGATTTCTTGATTTCTTGATTGAAGAATTCAACAGATTTCCACTTTACTCAGTAAAATAACAAGAAGACGACTGAACTGAGTGGGACTGTTGCAGAGATGAGAAAAAAGAATTGATAAAACAATTTAACACTAATTTGGAAATCAGGCATGTACATATGTACTTCCCGAAGTTCAAAATGGTGCGCGAAGGCTTTGATGAAAGGACGCATATCACTGGTTATTTTTTTAGATTTATCGATGCTGAACATGAATCTGAAAAGAAAATGTCTGTATCACGAATAGTTTTCGAGAAATTTTAGCCGTTTCTAGGGAACTTTTAGGCATTTTTGTATAGCCAAAAAAAACCTTCCAACATCTCAATAAAACTTACAAATTATAGTTTACTTATATGCTCATAAACATTTGCATATTTTCCGTCAGGGTCACTGCGCATATATTCGCTTATTCATAACTTAGTGCAACATGAATCGTAAAGCAGAATTTATATATCATATAGGTTTAATATATAGTTTAAGAGAAATTTTGAAATATTTTTTCGGCTTTTCAATTTTCGACCTCAAAAATCTATAAGAATACGGTCTAAGAAATATTAATAAGGTTATTTTTTGTAGTGCAGTGTAGTTTGAGTGGATGGTGTATGAATTCAAATAAAACTGTTCGTAAAAATAATAAATACTTAGATACTTATGGTAAATCAAAACCTTATGCTGCAAGTAAGTGCTGCTTCTTTTAAAACCGGCAATCGTGATCGGGAGTTCAACTTTTCTTAATTGATTGTTAACAAAAATTGGCTTTAGCGGAAAAAGGAATTTGTTAGAATTATACTAAAGCATTTCAAGTGCTCCAGCCTGCAACGACGACACCAGCGACTACGGCGACGATCGATTGAAAGGCGGTCGGATGAATGGAGATCAACAGCAGCAATGACCATGGTCATCATCAACATCATCAAGACGATGATGCTGATAATGATGCGTTTCATGCTGTGAATCAAACAATTTGATGATGGAGAATTTTTTAATGACGCTCACTTCATGTGGCGCAGCCAAGCGGCAATGCGGCAGTGTTGCGCGGCGGCACTCTACATTAGAAAGAAAGTGCAGTTAAGATTTATGAAATTCTTAGCTCTTTTTGTATCGTTTTGTGCTTGTCCACTTCTCAGAAAAAATGTTTAAGTTTGATAAATTGTATATTGGAATTGGTAGAAAATTGATTTTAAATTGCTTGATAAATTGTTTGTTGATTAACGATTTAAAGTTAAATTATTTGAGCGGCAGTTGTTGGGGCAGCCCGCTTCTGATCGAGTAGTCGTCCAACTCTTCTAATATGCAATGAAATTTAGAATCTAAGTTGGTTTAAAGATAATTTATCTTCCTTCAATTACATTTAATTGCAGCGAGTATAAATTTCTGTTTGCATAAGCTGTTTTTTTTTTGTATTTATTGTAGATCAATGTAATTTTCTACAAGCAATTGCTGGAAAATGACCACGTAGGCACATTTTGTTTGGAATTTTCTCTACTATTTCCTGACAATTTTTCACTTTTTTCTTTTATATTTTTCTGCATTATGCAAAACAAATTTTAATGCATATTATTCAATATCCTCCTCACGCTGTTGTTTGCGTTTGCTATTGTGCGGCGTTGTGTTCTTGTTTCTGCTACTGTTCTGCGCTGCTGTCCATAACATTTTATTTCGTTTTCCCCATGCGCATTTTTTCTAACCTGCATTTGACTGATACTGGTCTCGATATCGTTTAAATATTTACTATTTGCACTTTGGTCACAGTTTTCCACATTTCTTTATATGTTTTACCTACTTATGTGTAAGAGTAGTTGTGAATTGAATGGCTATTTCATGGGAACTCTGTCATTTGTGAGTACACCCAGTGGGAAAGATTTTACCTGCTATGAAAAATATTCAATCTATTAAAATTTAGTTCAATGTACTAGTACAGCCGTGAAAGATGGTCGTGCTTTCAGAATACATTCATGTTGTGCGAGTTTGGTAAGAAGTAAAATACTTTACTTAGACTTTTTACTATTCGAAGATTGTCATTGCCTATTTTTTTTTTATCATGCCAAGTATTGAACCCGGACATTGTGTAGACAAGGCGATCACAATTAGCTTAATATAGTCAAATTCAATTATATTTTGATCTTCCTAAATTTAGTTCGTACTTTTCATATTTAACTTAATCTTCTCAAATTTAATTTGAAAATTCGCATCGATTTTTTCAAGTTTAGTTTTGTGCTTTTTGCACACTTCTCAAATATAGTTCGATCTTTTCAAATTTTGAAATTCTAGACAATCTAATACTTAAGCTTGAGAAGTGAGTGAGCGTGGTAAGTATCTTCATTTAAAAGCTCAAGGGCCAAATTTTTATATGATCTAAACTTTTTTTTAAATCGCTCTAATAAAGGGTGTTTTTTTAGAAATGTGGTTTTCAATCTGGCAATACTTTTTTCCGAGTTGGTCTTTTTGACAGCTGTCACTTGATTTATGCTCAGTTTGGTTTGCCATTTCATAATGAATAGACTTACTCCTGAACAACGTTGGCAAATCGTGCAAATTTATTACCAAAATAATGGCTCGGTTCGCTGCGTCCAATATTCGGTCACATAATCGCCCAGCAGAGTTGGTAATTCGACCAACCATGGATCGGTTTCGCACCACTTTTACTCTAGTGGATAATGCGCATCCTCAGAGATGTCGTACAGGCGTACCGAAGACACTATTGCTGTTGTGGAGCAGAGTATCGAAGAAGACCCGAATGAGTCCATCCGCTATCGCGCGGAACAATTCGAGCTGTGCCCATCCACTTTATGAAAGATTTTGCGGAGGGATCTTGGTTTGCGATCTTACAAAATCCAACTCGTGCCAGAATTGAAGCCGAACAACTATCAAGCGCGTCGCACGTTCGGTGAATGGGCCCAAAACGAGATAGAACGCGATCCCATCTCGCTCACTTTTGGTTGAATAAGGTACGTAAACAAAATTGTCGCATTTGGAGTGATCATAATCCACAAGCCATTGTTGAGACGCCGTTACATCCTCAAAAAGTCACTGTTTGGTGTGCTCTATGGGCAGAGGGAATCATTGGTCCATATTTCTTCAAAGATGAAGCCGGTCATAATGTTACAGTCAATGGGGAACGCTATAGAGCCATAACTAATGACTTTTTCGTGCCTGAATTGGGGAATGTTGATGTGGACGACCTTTGGTTCCAACAAGACGGCGCTACATGCCATACAGCCAACGAAATAATCAATTTATTGAAGGAAACTCGTGCGATTCAACACCGCTGGACTATTTTTTGTGGGGTTATGCGGAGTCGCTTGTCTACGCAGATAAGCCAGAGACGATTGACGCCTTGGAAGAGATTATTCGGGGCGTAAAATTGGGCCTCTCGGCTGGAATTTATTCGAACCTACCGCGGCGGCCACTTGCTCGAAATCGTTTTTAAACCTTATCTTTATAATAAAGCTAAATTCTTGGCCATAACATTAAACTATATGCGTTTTATTTCTTCTTGAAAACCGCACTTCTAAAAAAACCCTGTTTTTCAGTTTTTAAAAATTTCTTTAGAGAAAGGTTAGATTTTATTTATTTTGTTATTTTGTTTTGTTGTTATTTTGTTAGATTTTATTTATGCGGAATTCTTCAAGGGTTTCTTTAAATAATTTTGAATTTACATATGTAAACATATTTGTAGTTTACTTCTGAATATAATTTTTATGCATTTCGGGTGTGATGTTGTAAACGAATTGCAAGATTTCTTGAATGACTGGCTCTTTGCGTGTTGTAATGGCTCGATTCATATCATCCAGTTTCACACGAATGTCAGCGTCAATTCTAGCAGCAACACTTTCGCGGGAACCCATATGCTTAGCTTCAAATTCCTTAAACTGACGTTCCCTTTCCTGGCGATATTTCTCGATTTCCTCCGTAGCTTCATCCTTGGCTTGCATCAATCTCATCGCCTTACGTTTTCTTGCTTCTGCAACCTTCTCAGCAGCCTTTTTTTCAGCAGCGAGCAATTGTTGAATTCCCTGCGTTTGGCTCGTCATTCTTATTTTCTTTCAAATATCTATTAGATTTTTATTTTTTCAAAATTGGAAAATTGCAAATGCACTGTTCACAAGACGAGAAGAAAAATTAATTTTTTGTACATGTACTCAATGAAGTCACTTCAATATTTGAGCAATTTGCGCATGAGAGGTTGGCTTGGTCGCTAACCAATTGTAGAGGCCCATCATGGGCCCAAAAGAGATCTAAACTGATTCCGGTGAAACTAGTTTCAATATTCAAATCATGATTGCATTGAAAAATGAGGTGAACGTGCTTCTTCATCTGCTTTTCTAGCCACCGTCAATGAAGTTTAAACATTTAATGTGTTATTTTCCCCCTGGGACATACATATGTACGTACACAAGTGTTTATGGGCAACGGAGGCGGTCGATCAACTTTAGGTTTTCCTCTACACATATGCGAGTACATGTGTTCAATCTTAAATTGCTGGTAAAGTAATCAAAGTGTGGCCAATAAAAAAAATATATTTGCTCCACATATCACTAGCAAATACACACGAGTTGGATGAATAACGTTGAATGAACTTTCAGTTTAAGTTTGTGACATTAGTGTGGTGAATTAAATATTAATGACAAATATATCTGCAGGCACCATATATCAATGATTCCGATAGACACAACATTTTATATACGAGTACATACTCGTATGTAAGTAAATAAAAACTTCATAACAACTTTAAAGAGCCTATTAAATTTCAAACATGCACTAGACTTTTTGATATCGTTGAAAAACTTTTTCCTTTTACTGCATGAAAATGAAATCTAACGACAATCAGCAGCAACTTCTTTTAACAATTCGTCCAATTTGGAGAAACTAACAAACAAGCTCCTTCCGAGTGATAGCAATTTGTTAACGCTTCTTGGGTGTTCACTTGTCTGCTGTTCAAATTGTGCTTGTGCTTTTAAGTATTTCTATTGCTGGTTGCAGAAAAAATCTTGGTATTTGCAATCACATCGCAAACGCATCTGTGACTCAAGCTTCCAATTTAGTTTCTTGTTTGAGGAAAAAGTAAAAATCATCGGCACATATGAATCGAATGAATGAAGTATTGAAATTAGCACAAAGAATGCAAACGATGATTAAGCCATAAGGCGGGCAACAATTGCTGTTGCATAGTATGCATGGTAAGTATGTATTGCAGCATGTACAATGTAGGTGCCTCATATGTTTTTGATTTTCTGTTTTTAATATACACGTTTTTGTAACTCCTGCTTTATATTGGCAACTGTTGTTTTCTAGAGCTCATTGCATTTTTCTTATTAATTGTTTGCTTTCATCTACTATTTTTTTGTTTTTAATAATTATAAAATAAAAATGTAGTTTCTTCTTTCTTCTGCTAAACTATTACTCAGATGCAAGTTGTTTGCAATATTTCACACATCATAAATATCATTCATCTATCATCTTGTTGCCAGTTGTTGCTGTTTTGCAATAGCAACAACAGCGTCAACAGCGGCAGCATAACAAAACTAACGCCAACGACAGGTATTTTTATATTTCAAGCTGTGCATTTTCTTTTTTTTTCTTTAATCGAGTTGCAAATTTTCTTATAGCTAACAGTATTTGCTTTTGTTTGTCTTTAACTTGCAATTATCTATTTACAGTAGCGGGACAATAGGAAAGTACATTAATTTACCAGGGGTATATTTATTGTGATATCTACGAATAAAATATTCTGAAATAAAAAGTTTTAAGCTCGGCTTCCCGAAGGAAGGTAGGATTCTATTATAGTCAATAGGTTTGTGTAGAAAAAATATGGGTAAAATTGGAGAACTGGGCGTGGAACTTCAATACAAACCTAATCCTTTTTTGGGTACATCTTTAGAACTACTTACAGTAAAGTACTGAATTTTAATTCAAGGGCTTTAGTTTCCATGCTACAAAATAAATATAGATTGGTTTTAAAAAGGGGGTGTGGCAGATTACATACGTATACAGTGAAATTCCTTTAACCACTTGGGGTATGATATTAAGAATTGGTACGTATTGTGCATGGTTTTCTGTAAAAAAATTGGTAAGCTTGGAAAAGTGGGAATGTTACTTTTTACTTACTTACTTTTAATGGCACAACAGCCCATGGAGGGCCTAGGCCGAGCTTTTCGCATCAACTCATGTTGTGCGTGTTATATTTGTACATGAGTGGAATGCCTAATCCGAACGGCGAAGTGAAAAGCTTGTCATAGCAATTTTACTCTTGTAGGTTTTCCATTGCCTGCCAAGAGGTGATTCCGTGTAGAAAAGTTATTTTTTCTACTGTTTTTTGTTTTGTTTTGATTTTGCCTGTGTTGAGATTCGAATCCCGGACACTCTTCGTAGCAGTCCAACGCATTACCACTACGCCACAGCGACCACAGGGAATGTTACATACTTAAAATCCTAATGCTTTTTAGGGTATTTATATCTCCCGAACCGTTCACTTTACAGTGCCCGAGATTTGGTACTGTACTGGGTGTGGCACAAAATACTAATACAAAATACGGAATACTATTGGGGTAATCTTTTTGAAGTGAAACTTCTTTAGTGAAACTTCTTTATCGATTGTGGATTGTTTCGTGAATAACTGCACAGTGTTGAGGGTGGTTGATTTTATTGTAGTTGTCTCGCACAGAAGGCTAATTTACCATTCCATTACTACTATATTCTACTACATTTATACCACTATTTGCTGTTATTTGTTTTACTACTTTTTGTATTAATATTTTCTACTACTTAAGAATGGTTGATTTTGTTGTAGTTTTCAGGCAGCAGGAGGCGAATTTACCATTCAATTACTACTATGTTCTACTACCTTTCTGCTACTATATTATTTTTTTTTTTAATTAATATTTGCTACTACTTAAAAATGGTTGATTTTAATGTAGTTTTCTTGCAGCAGGAGGCGAACTCACTCCTACTACATACTATTTCTACTACTATGTTCTACTACCTTTCTGCTACTATATTACTAATTTTTGAATTAATATTTGCTGCAACTTAAAAATGGTTGATTTTGATTTAGTTTTCTTGCAGAAGGAGGCGAATTTACTATCGCATTACTACTATGTTCTATTATCTTTCTAATACTATTTTCTTTTACTTCTTTACTACTTTTTGTATTAACATTTTCTACTACTTAAGGTTGATTTTGATATAGTTTTCATGCAGCAGAATGCGAACTACTACTACTACATACTATTTCTACTACTGTTTTCTACTACTTTTCTGCTATTACTTTCTGCTACTTTTTTGCTAACTTTTCTACTACTATTTTCTACTACTTAAAAATGGTTGATTTTGATGTAGTTTTCTTGCAGCAGGAGGCGAATTTACTATTGCATTACTACTATGTTCTATTATCTTTCTAATACTATTTTCTGTTACTTCTTTACTACTTTTTGTATTAATATGCTCTACTACTTAAGGTTGATTTTGATATAGTTTTCATGCAGCAGAATGCGAACTAACTACTACTACATACTATTTGTACTACTGTTTTCTTTCTGCTATTACTTTCTGCTTTTTTTTTGCTACCTGTTCTACTACTTAAGAATGGTTGATTTTTTGGATATAGTTTTCGTAGGTGTGTATATACATCATACATAAATTTCTTTGTTTCCACCACTGTAGCATCCAGTATGTGCATGCAATTGTTGTCTTCACACGTCAAACATGTTTCTTTTTCCTACTCATTCTGTGCGATTGAATGATAGTGTTACATTTCATATGTCAATTAAAATAAAAATTGGTTTTCATTTTGAATATGAGCTAAAAGTTAAAATCGCGATATTTTTTACCTGATAAACATGCAAGGTTTACGAGTTATTTGCATATTAAGTTGAAATATTGAATGAAATGTCAATTTGATATAGGTTTTTAAGCGTTGCAAACCAAATTTTTCGTTCCTTAGTGAATTTGTGTTATTATTTTCATATAACTAACATAAACTCACAGCTGTGTATATTTCAACCATATTGAACAATAAAATCGATAAACAAGAATTCACACATAATGACTTTAACTGCAGACCGTACATCAAAAGGTAATTGTGTACAATGTAAAAACCTGTAAAAAATTTATCAGTTTTCCAGTTATTCTCTGCAATTTAAAATGTAAAATATTTATTACCAATTGGGTTAACATTGCGAAATGATCGTGTTTATGTGTCATTATGCTGGATAAGTGAGCAATTATGTTTGAATGAATATGGTGTGGTGTGGCGTAGCGTAGTGTAGGTACTTAAATTGTATCGTAATATGATTATGACTGTGAAAATTATGTAGTTGAATTAAAGTTATTAAGCTAATGCAACAGATTATATGAAAATTGCATTGAAAGGTTCGCTTTTTTTTAATATTATAAAATGTTTTTGATAGCTTGCAGGATAATATTTTTGAAATATTTGGCCATGATTTAAGTGAAAATAAAATAGATAAAATTGTGGATTCATTCAATGTATGTTTGCAATTGGTCAATAATAATAAATTTTTCCATCAATATCATGTCTTTCATTCATTACACTTCAAATCATTGGGTTGATGTTCACTTCCAACACGATTTCATTACAGATATTAATGAATTCATACATCAAATTGATCAACGTAAACAATATACTTATAGAAAATACTATAATTACAAAATTTAACAAAATATTCATGAAAGTAAGCAATTTATTTATTCCAGAAAGTAAACAATCGTAGTTTGATGGATGATATTTAGAAGATTGAAATTCTATATTAGTATTTTTTTGCAGAAAATACATATAGAAAAAAAAATTTCTTGCCTAAAATTGGAATTGGTCATTAAAACACAAAATATTAATTATTCATTAAAATTTATTGTATCGCTTTCAAAGTAGGACCCTTCCGAAATAATACACTCATGCCAACAAATAATTCAACTATCAAAACATTTTTCAAAGGCTTAATCCGTAATCGACTTCAGTTCTCACCGCGAACTCTCTTTTATGCCTTCGATCGACTGAAAACGGGTGGTGCCTCGAAGTGGTAATTTGAGTATTACTTTACTTTACTTTTAATGGCACAACCACCCATAGAGGGCCTAGGCCGAGCTTTTCGCATCCACTCATGTTGTGCGTGATATATTTGTACATGAATAGAAGGGACCTACAGTTTAATGCCTAATCCGAACGGCGAAGTGAAAAGCTCTTCATAGCAATTTTTACTCTTGTAGGTTTGCCATTGCCTTTTTTATCTTTTCTACTTTTTGATTTTGCCCGTGCCGAGATTCGAACCCCGGACACTCCGCGTAGCAGTCCAACGCACTACCACTACACCACAGCGACCACAATTTGAGTATTGGAAAGAGAAAAAAGTCAGCCCGGAACCATATCAGGTGAATACGGTGTTTTTTCGATGATGTTTGTTGAGTTTTTCGCCAGAAATTCGGTCACAATGTTAGCCTTGTGAGATGGTGTGTTGCAGTGGTGCAAAATCTATGAGTTTTCTTTCCACAAACTTGGCTTCTTCGACGAATTTGTTCTCACAAACGTAATGCGTAATGCCCATACAATATTCTTTACTTACCGTATGACCTTCTGATAGGAATTCTGTGTGCACTACATTGCAATAATCAAAGAAAACAGTAAGCATTACCGACCGGAGTGAGGCAAATCTTTCCCCACATCTCGACCGCTTTTGAATGCACTGTACAACTCATATTCACGTGTTTTTGATAAAAATTTATTCACTATAATATTTTCACCGATTCGGCATCCGGAATTCCATTTACGATACAAGATTTGAGAAAAACTCTTTCTTCGATATTTTAATTCATTGTAAAAATCGAAAAACACACACTTTACATGAACTGATAAAATCGAGCGCTGTTAATAAACTAAATGACAGATCACGCTCAACTAATATTTAATAGTAGGTAATAATTCAATAAGCCTTTTACTAAAATCTCAGATCTTCCTGCACCATAGTAGATTTGAATGGAAAATTTACCAAAAATGTCTAAAAGCAACTGCTGAGCCCATCTCAGTAGTTGACGTGATAATCAAGAAACAAATAAGTTGGAAAAATATTAAAAAAAAAACTTAATTGGATGCTTTAAATATAAATGCCAAAATCAGTAATAACTTTTAATAATTCGAACAAATTTGCGCAAAAATATAAATACTTGAGAGATAATCACCAGCCTCAACAAATACATCATTATTGAGCTCTAATCCAAAACACATAACAAATAAAAATGGCATTGTTTATGCTTTTATAGAAAACAAAAATTCTGATGTTTAATCCGGGCATGGTAATAATTTTGTTCATTTTGTTTTCTTTTTTTTTATTGTTTTTCATATCATGATTGTTAATAAAGCAATAAACCAACGAAATAAAGAAACGGAACAATAAACGTTAAGTAACGTAGCGTTTTTTTAATTCGTTCAATGAACAAAACAAATAACCAATGTACAAGTACGGATATATATCACAATCAATAATAATAATCATGCATAATAATAACAATAATACGAACTCATAGATATAAACATACATACTATATGTACAGACGGAGTAAAAACAACAACCATAAAAATCTGTGTATGAGCACTACATGATTGATCTCACCAGTTCAAGTCAATCATAAATTTGTAATATGAAAAATTCAACAACAGCAAAATAAATCAGTTTAGCAAAAATGCCCACATCAAAATGCTACAATAAATGAACGTACTCCGCTAGCTCGCCACGCCCTCCCTCGCCACGCCCTCCCTCGCCACTCCTCGCCCCTCCTCGCCCCTCCTCCATTGCCTCTCCTCCATTGCCTCTCCTCGCCCCGCCACACTTTAAGCAACGGTTCTGTTCGAGTATAATAGCACAATTTAAAATCCAAGCAGGAAAATTGATGCTTTTTGCATATTTTAAACATTAAATAACCAAACGAATGCGTTAGTGGGGCTTTGGCTCTGACTATGTGCATATCTCTGGCTTTCAGTCAGTCTGGCTTTCTAACGCAGTAAAAGGAGCAAAGCGTATCTAAACGTTGAAATTGTGTGACCGCTTGCTGTGTGGTTTGCTTTTACGTGTACTTATATCTTATAACTTAGTGTGTGTGTGTGTGTGTGTATGTGTGTGGTTTTGTGGTCAATACACTCACATAGATATTCATAATTTGGATTTGGATAATAATGACACGGGCTGTTATGATGGCGCACCATTTGCATTTCTGTAACTAATGACTTTGAAAGCCTGAAATCTTTTGTTAAGAGAGTCAAGCGTCATACAATTGAGTAGTTTATTTAGATGGAAGCTTTTAATTAACTATTAATTCATTCCTCCATGTTCATCAATATTAATGTGAGTGGACCTAAAGGATCTTTGGGTATTATTTATCAAACGTTACGTTTAATGTGAGCGATTAAGGATTAAACCCATTAAGCTCAATTTGAAAGTAGTTTTTATGAGTTGAAATTAAATCCAAGTTCAGTGTCATAAATTTAAACCAATCTAAAATAGTAATTTTAGATTCAGTTTGATCAAGTTAAAAGCTATTTTATTCCATTTAAATTAATTCTTGTTCAGTTTGACCATGTTTGAATATATTTAAATCAAATCTAAGCTCACTTTACTAGGTTTGATAGCAGTTTCAACCTATCAAAATCATTTTTATATTTAGATTTAGATCAATTTATATAAATAAATATTCATTTGAACAAGTTTCAAGCATTTTTATTAAATTTAAAACAACTCATTAAATTTAAAGCAATTTAAATAAATTTTAAGTACAGTTTGATGAACATTATTTAAGCACTTTTAAAATAATTTGAATCAATTTAAATCAATACCTATTTAGTGCGATTTGACCAGTTTTAAAATAATTTCAGCAAATCTAAATCTATAAATTAAATTTTAGTGATAATTTGATCAATTTGAAAATAATTTGATTAACCGCAAGTCCAGTTTGATCAAATTTGAACCAGTTTAAATGAATATTTAGTCTAATATGACAACTTTCAAAACAGATTTTCTCCAGATAAATCAAATATGGTCAATTTGAATCAATTAAAACTAATTCAAGTCTAGTTTGACTCGACATAAAATTATATCAATTCTAAATTATGTAAGTTAGATCAAACTAGGTCAAACTGGACTTGTTGGACCAGCTTAACACAATTTGAACCAGTTTAAATGAATATTTAGTACAGTTTGATAACATTCGATATGATAACTCTCTCAAGATAAATCAAAATTGCTCAATATGGAAAATTTAAATCAATTCAAGTTCAGTTTGATCAACATTATAATTGTTCTAAATAACTAATTTAATTAAGTTCTAAATCAGTTTTAACCAATATATAGCTCATCCGTGACGAAGCTTGCGCCGATTATAGAAGATTTAAGTATGTACTTAGTTAACTAAATCCGTTTACTAAGTTACATTACTGCTTCATTGACACAATTAGTCCTAAAATGGAAGTCCAGTCCACAGTAGGTCGAGAGAAAGTTTCCCGATGTCTCTTTTTGTTGAACTAACTATAAGTTCGTTTGATACTTGACCTTGCTACATACCTAGACTTGTAGATATTTAATGGTTCCACCTAGGCGAGATGCTCAAGGACAAAAGGTTACTACCTCATGCCATGACGTTGTCCCTATCCTCTGCTTCTGCTTCTGCTACATATTTCATATCTAAATCAACAAATAATGCACACTTCATCTATGAACATATGAGTACAATACAAAATCACTGAAATCATCTTAAAATACTTAGTTGTTAAATTTTTGTAAATTTTCAAATCCCTTCTTACGAAATATGTTCATATGATTTACACATATGTAAGTACCAGTGTGTACGTGACATACGCTTGTTTAAAGCAATTTATGTTAATATGATTAATTTTCATAAGCTTCAAATGCATATGCTCTCACTATTTGCTACGCTTGACTTGAGCGTTCGCTCTAAACAATTTGACGTTGACATAAATGCTACAATGCCATGAAGTATAGGCAATATGTAGAACTTGATCTTAATAGAAGCACATATCAAAGTCAATGCAATTATTGCTGCAATAATAACAGCAACATGTATAGCTATAAACAATATGTAATAACAGCAACTTGACATTGTCAATTTTGCATGCAAATGCATATTCGAAAAGCGTAGAATGTCTACAGTGAGTTGAGTAAGGATGCGTACAGCTTGAACTATGAAATTCATTTTAATCGATATTGACAATTCATATTCATGAAATGAAAAGCAGTGGGGGAAAAGAGCGATAAAAGACAAGCACACACAATTCACAGTAAGTACATAAAGCACTCCGAATACCTACTTTCAAGTGTAATCAATGAACACATAGTTATAAGTTGATTATTTATAAGTTTTTTTCATTTAAGATTTTTGAACTTTTAACAATTGACCTTGTTTTAAACTTCAAGCTTATTCATGTATTTTTTCTTTATTTGCAGATGCTTGAACTAACATAACAAAAAAAAAAACTACAAATGTTTATGTAAGTAAACTTTTAACTGAATAAATTGAACTATCCACTTACATACTTATTTATGCAAAGTCATTCACATTACGGGAAAATATAAGAAACCATTATAATTTTTTTGACTTCATCAAAAATACCAAAGACTGAAAAAACTTGGAAAAAATGAAATTATTACACCGCAGACCAACGTGATTTATAAAGAAGGTGGAATCTGAAATTACTCATTTGTAAGCAGCAAGTTATAAAAGAAGGGTGTTGAAATAAATTATACGCACACTGGCACATAAATACTTTCTTGTACATACATATAAAAATACACTTACTATTCCTATGAAGTAAAATACGCATTTTGTATATATGTATTAGTACCTCCTTGTGTGTGTTCGTGTTACTACATTAAACGCAAAACTTAGGTGTATCACGATATCACAATAATTAAGAAGATACACTTGCCGCACACAATGACGATTGTGGTTGCTGATGGTGAGTTGCTTTACTACTGCTATGGTACACTGTAAAAAACACATCAAATTAAAAGATGGGCTCATAGACCTCAATTCATCTTAATTCAATTCAAAATTCAATTCAAAATTAAATTCAAAATTAAATTCAAAATTCAATTCAGAATTCAATTCAAAATTCAATTCAAAATTCAATTCAAAATTCAATTCAAAATTCAATTTTATATTCAATTCAAAATTCAATTCAAAATTCAATTCAAAATTCAATTCAAAATTCAATTCAAATTCAATTCAAAATTCAATTCAAAGTTCAAATCAAAATTCAATTCAAAATTCAATTCAAAATTCAATTCAAAATTCAATTCAAAATTCAATTCAAAATTCAATTCAAAATTCAATTCAAAATTCAATTCAAAATTCAATTCAAAATTCAATTCAAAATTAAATTTAAAATTCAATTCAAAATTCAATTCAAATTCAATTCAAAATTCAATTGAAAATTCAATTCAAAATTCAATTCAAAATTCAATTCAAAATTCAATTCAAAATTCAATTCAAAATTCAATTCAAAATTCAATTCAAAATTCAATTCAAAATTCAATTCAAAATTCAATTCAAAATTCAATTCAAATTCAATTCAAAATTCAATTAAAAATTCAATTCAAAATTCAATTCAAAATTCAATTCAAAATTCAATTCAAAATTCAATTCAAAATTCAATTCAAAATTCAATTCAAAATTCAATTCAAAATTCAATTCAAAATTCAATTCAAATCAAATTCAAAGTTCAAATCAAAATTCAATTCAAAATTCAATTCAATTCAAAATTCAATTCAAAATTCAATTCAAAATTCAATTCAAAATTCAATTCAAAATTCAATTCAAAATTCAATTCAAAATTCAATTCAAAATTCAATTCAAATTCAATTCAAAATTCAATTCAAAGTTCAAATCAAAATTCAATTCAAAATTCAATTCAAAATTCAATTCAAAATTCAATTCAATTCAAAATTCAATTCAAAATTCAATTCAAATTTCAATTCAAAATTCAATTCAAAATTCAATTCAAATTCAATTCAAAATTCAATTCAAAATTCAATTCAAAATTCAATTCAAAGTTCAATTCAAAATTCAATTCAAAATTCATGACTTACCCAATAAGGAAAGCTTCCCAATTTATTACGCTTCGATAAATCATCGGCAGTCGTCTTCGCTATGCGTGCCCTAGCGCTATTTGGTAAGGCCAAGTGCAGTCAGGTCTCTCTGTATCTAGTCTTTCCAATGGAGAATAGGACGTCCTCTTCTTCGTGTTCATTCACCGTGGTTCGAAAAAACACCTTTTCTAGCCACAGCTAGAAATTCGCTCAACATGCACTTGACTATGCTAGTACCGGCGTACAGCTCATGGTTCCATCTTATTCGATACACGTCATCCACGCATATTGGACCATAGATCTTACGAACTATCTTCCTCTCGAACACTTCTAACAGCCTCTCCTCATTAGTGGTCAACGTCCACGTGTCAGCACCATTCATTAGGATGGGAAGGATGTGAGATTTACAGAGAGATATTTGCGTCGGTAGAGAGAGGGCTCTGTTTCTCAATTGCCTAGTGAGCCCGTATTTCTTGATAGTCAGAAAAACGGGTAAGTCCATGTTCGATCCTTGCGCTTCCACCTGGCGCCGCTGGATAGCGATCTGACACCCATCAGTGAGCTAACTAATGTGTGACGCAAGTTGTGGTTGCGCGTCGGGTTTCGAACTCACCACGTTAAAAGCAATACCAATGAACTATCAGAAAAAGAAGCCTCCGATATGGAATTTGAATAACAGAGAGGGTAAAAAATGTCATGCCCTTTCAATCGTTCAAACACAGTGGGAATTCATTATGCCAATTGCCAATTCCTCCTCTTTTCCTCTTGGCGATGCCAATAAATCTAAGAGAGGGAAGAAAATGTTAACCAGTTAAACTCAATATTTAAGTGGCTACTGTTGGGAGTGAAGAACAACTCGAACAACTAAATGCGATAAATGGAACAGCAGCAGCTCTGAAGTTAGTTTAGAAAACGTTAGTTTCAGAAAACTGACGTACCTATTTCACTAATATTTGCTTTAATGTAAATAGCAATTATTATTTTCAGTGTATATATGGTATGATGTGCGGCATGCAAACACACCTTTTCTTTCATGTTGGTTTTATTAAATTAATGTTATTAATGTTGCTGCTGAAATTTTATAAGCGGCAAAACAAATAGCAAAACCGACACGAAAATGTTAAGACTCGGGAGCTTGAGCAGCACAAGCTAAACTGAGAAGAAGCAGAAGAAATACAAACGCACGAACTCATATGGTGTTAAAGGAAGGAGGGGCAGAAGGCGAATACAGACGCTAAACTAAGTTACACAGTTTGAATTTGAACGTAGCGCAATAGTCAGAGGGTAATGTTGTTGTTTTTGTTGTTGTTGTTGGTTTTGTGTTGGTGACTAATCTACGCATGAATAAACAAATTGCAAAATGCGTAATAAAACGCACTCACTAAGATGCATACATAAATATGTATATATGTAGTACATAGGTATGTAGTTATAGTACATAAGTACTACCTACATATTTGCAAAAGGTAAAAGCGGTAAATAAAGGCTTAACGATAAGACTTAATGATAAGACTTAACGTTAATGCGTAAATCTGTACTATTTATATTTTTATATGAATTTGTGTTTTTTTTTTAAACCTTAGATACACATTAAAAAAAGTATTTACTTTTATTATATAAAAACATTAATTCTACTTTTTTACAACCAATATGAGTATAAAATAAAATTTTTTTAAATATCATAACAAATTAAAAAGAAGTACGTGATACTTCAAAAAAAAAAAGAAAAAGGCAGAAATTATCATAAAGCACGTGCTTAGCAATAATTACAAGAATTGAATTCTTCAACAAAGAAACACGACAGAACGAAAGAAAATCCTGATTAAACAATCGAAATGCGTAGGACATAAATACAGTTGCACAAACACACACACACACATACACACTCACACAATATGTGAATAACTTACAGGAATTTCATCAAAATTCATTGCGCTCTTTCGCTCCTCATGCACACATACAAAGTAGCAACATGAAAGTACTTTACAGTTCGTTCGTAAAGCGCAGTGCGTCTGCCAAAACATTCTTGGCGAGCTATTATCACAACCACATACAAGCACACACTCATACGCCTACAAAGCAGTAAATGGAACAGGAGCAGAAGAAGACTAGGCTGAAAAAGAGCCATAAGTCTTTTATTTATTTATATATTTTCTTTTTTTTTTTTTGTATTGACATCCAACTGGCTAAACGGTGTACAAAAAAAAAAAAAAAAAATTATATAAATTAATTTATTTTATTGTTATTGTTGAGAAATTCACGTCGCACCTGTGGACAACACCCAAATGTACAAGGCTGCAGTAGTGCTTTTCTTTTTTTTGTGGGGTAGCAATAAAAGTTTTATAGTTTTGCGAATTCGTCACAAGTGACCGCACAAATTGTAAAGTAGATATAAAAAATATGCGTGTATGCATAATACTTATTCCAAGAAAGTTAATATGTAGTTGAAGTAAATTGTGTGCCTTATTGAGCTGGTATACTGGTAATACTGGGAGTATGACCAAATGAACGCACTTTATTTCATGTACTAATAAATTCACGGGTAAGGAAAGAAGGGAACGGTTTTATTAATTCTACTCAATCATAATAAAATGCACCATGAAATAACTCTTAATTGAAAAAAATTAATTAGCGGGTTGTCATGAAAAAAATTCAGTCATACAAAAAATAGTTCCCCATTCGATAATGAATTAACTTATCATTTTTAGGGGTTATTTTTCAATGAGGAGTTACTATCAACGCCCTTGGCTTTTATAACCGTGAACTTATAAATGCCAAGGGGTTCGTTCACGTTTGCGATTGTTGAAAACAAAATCCGAAAATTTATGTAATTTAAGATATTACTTTACTTACTTTTAATGGCACAACTGCCCATGGAGGGCCTAGGCCGAGCTTTTCGCATCCACTCATGTTGTGTGTGTTATATTTGTACATGAATGGAAGGGACCTACAGTTTAATGCCGAATTCGAACGGCGAAGTGAAAAGCTTTTCATAGCAATTTTTACTCTTGTAGGTTTGCCATTGCCTGCCAAGAGGTAGTGCCGTGTAGAAAAATTATTTTTTTTACTTTTTGATTTTGCCTGTGCCGAGATTCGAACCTCGCACACTCTGCGTAGCAGTCCAACGCACTACCACTACGACACAGCGACCACAGATATTATATATTTACGATATTAAGTCATATAAAAAGTATCCGCGGTTGTGGTACCCACAAATCTGGCAACACTAGTCCAATTATGTCAAACGAACACATGTTTGAAAGGTGGCATTTCAGGTTACACTGTATGAAGTGCAGTTGTGTAATTCGTTGCTTCGTGTAAAAAGCTACATTGTTTTTTGAAAATGAGTGAAAAATCTGAAGAAATACGCCATGTGTGATGCTTTATTTCCATAAAAAAGGTAAAACCGCTGCGAAAAAATTGCCAAAAATTTGTGCAATTTACGATGATGATGCTGTGAGTGAATGCCGGACCAAGGAGTGGTTTGCACGATTCTGTTCCAGAAATTTCGATATCAAAGATGCACTTCTCTCTGGTCGGCCAGTCACTGAAAAAGCTGATAAATTTTACAACTGCTCGAGCAAGAACGACACGCAAGCTGTCAGGAGATAGCGGAGGCACTAAACATCAACCACATGACAGATTTCTGGGTCACAACCGCTGATACTTTTTATATGACCCAATATTAAGTATATGTAGAATATTGTAGTAAATATTTTTTTTTTCTTTCTTTTAATTTAGAACAGCCTATGGAAGGCCTGGGTCAAGCTTTTTTGTATCCACTCATGTTGTACGTGTCATATTTGTACATGAATGGAAACTGTAGGTCCCAGTTTTATGCCGAATACGAATGGTGCAGTGAAACGATTTTTCTTAGGCAATTTTTACTCTTGTAGGATGCCATGTAGATAATTTGGTTTTTCTACTTTTTTATTTTGCCTGTATCGAGCGGGATTTTTAATAATATTTACTATATCGTACTTATAATGAGATTTGATAAATAAATTTTCACGGTTTTTTTTCACGGTTTTTACGGCTTTCAGACTTGGTTCACGTTTTAGAATAAGTAGTCACTGGAAGAAAATATGTGTTTATATTAGTTGTTGTTATTGTAGGATGTTGGCTTAGTGGGTTTTCAAGTCATCAAGCGCTTGCTGTATTTCGTTTCATTATGAAATAAATCCTCTCCTAATACAAAAATGAAATAGCTCCTAATGAAATATGAAATGATATAACTAACTTCGCTACAGCATCTATGTACAATCTGTAGTTATTTACCCTCTTTTGATCACTTCCTCTTTATTGCGTTGCGTTAAAGGTTTGCCAGATTTGAACTCAAAGAACAACTCACATAGAAATCCCCTCCTTCTTCTCAATCATCTGTAACCTTGAAGACACGTTCAAAGATGTTAACTTCAAGCTATATTCAATCCATCTACTTTAAGTTAAAAAAAAAACACTTAAATAAATATAACTTTTTAAACTTATACATATTTATTTACTACACCAACTACTAAAAACAAGTAAATACATATCTAAAATTTGACCTTGTACTATCAACTACAAAATATTTTCTACATAAATTTTAAACTCAACATCTAAAAATCTTAATAAAGCCAAAAATGTATATAAAATAATACATAAATACAATATCGTTCGTAGCATAATCTTATAGCCACATACGAACAATTAATTGACCATAACCAAACCCATATTTCTATTCTAAGATACAGACAAACATACATAAATAAAGTTATACATAGATAATTCAACTAGTCAAATGAATGCGAAATTACATTCAAATCAATTCGATTCTACTTGAATACAAAATGAGCATAATTAATTTTGTGGTCGGGCATCAATTTTGATGTATTCCTTGAATTGTTGAGCAGTGCTGCTGTGGTTGGTTGGTGCTGCTTGCTGCTGTTGCGACGACACACTTCAACGTGCCTCAACACACATACATAAGTACATACACATATAGAAGTCTCACTAATATGAACGCAGCTCTTATCCGCCTGTCAATGTCCCCCATCGAATTGGTTCTTTTAGTTTCCGTCCCCGTCTCTGTCTCCTCCTCAGTCGCAGTCACAGTCACAGTTGTGGTCTAAGCAATCTATCTATCCATCTGTCACAGTCAATCATAACTACTACATATAACCCGTTCCCCGATACAACAAGTTCAAATAGATTTCGCAATCGGTTACAAAAATCAAAAGCAGGAGCAACATCAAAAGTGGCAGCAGCAGCAGCAACAGCAACAGCAACAGCAAATGTTACGAAATCGTTTGCTGAAAAAAAACACATGAAAGTAAGCGTACCAATAAAAAAGTAAGTAGCAATTCTTTTGTGGAACGTGCTTTTGCTATAAACCAAAACAAAAAAAGTGGTTGCTGTTGTCCATTTGACCATTTTGACAGCTTGTCAATTACTTACTTGCATATACCATACATGAAATGTTTGGACGTTTGTTTTTTATGTTTTTTTCCCCCGCTCTCTAATAGTATTTTAATTGCAGAAAAAAAAGTGTCATTTGCTTTTGAACTTTTATTACGGTAATGAAAATGTTGTCGTCATTATGGAAGTAATTTTTACCATGCGCATACCAAAGAAAACTCATCGAATGATTAAATATCTTAAATAAATGGATTACTTATGAATGTATACAACTTCTTGATCAATTCAATCGGAGAGTGCAATTAAATTTGTTGTTATATCTGCTGCCATTTGACATTGCCAAAAGAGACTCTCTCTCAGAGATTAAATTTCGGGCAAAATCTCATAATAGTTTTTCCAATTAGAGCAAATTCAAAACAAAATCAAGTCCTTTAAAGAAAAAAATAATGTGGTGGATCTAAAATGGATAGGAATCGGTATAAGTTTCTCAACTAAAGGGTGTTTTTCTTTAGAAGTGTGGTTTCAATCTGGCAATACTTTTTTCGGAGTTGGTTTTTTGACAGCTGTCACTTGATTTATGCTCAGTTTGGTTTGCCATTTCATAATGAATAGACTTACTCCTGAACAACGTTGGCAAATCGTGCAAATTTATTACCAAAATAATGGCTCGGTTCGCTGCGTCCAATATTCGGTCACATAATCGCCCAGCAGAGTTGGTAATTCGACCAACCATGGATCGGTTTCGCACCACTTTTACTCTAGTGGATAATGCGCATCCTCAGAGATGTCGTATAGGCGTACCGAAGACACTATTGCTGCTGTGGAGCAGAGTATCGAAGAAGACCCGAATGAGTCCATCCGCTATCGCGCGGAACAATTCGAGCTGTGCCCATCCACTTTATGAAAGATTTTGCGGAGGGATCTTGGTTTGCGATCTTACAAAATCCAACTCGTGCCAGAATTGAAGCCGAACAACTATCAAGCGCGTCGCACGTTCGGTGAATGGGCCCAAAACGAGATAGAAAGCGATCCCATCTCGCTCACTTTTGGTTGAATAAGGTACGTTAATAAACAAAATTGTCGCATTTGGAGTGATCATAATCCACAAGCCATTGTTGAGACGCCGTTACATCCTCAAAAAGTCACTGTTTGGTGTGCTCTATGGGCAGAGGGAATAATGGGTCCATATTTCTTCAAAGATGAAGCCGATCATAATGTTACATTCAATGGGGAACGCTATAGAGCCATGACTAATGAATTTTTCGTGCCTAAATTTTGAATTGGAGGATGTTGATGTGGACGACCTTTGGATCCAACAAGACGGCGCTACATGCCTTACAGCCATATAGCCAACGAAATAATCAATTTATTGAAGGAAACTTTTGGTGAGCGCATTATCTAGCGTCGTGGGCCTGTGACGTGGCTTCCAAGATCGTGCGATTTAATACCGCTGGACTATTTTTTGTGGGGTTATGTGAAGTCGCTTTTCTACGCAGATAAGCCCGAGACGATTGACGCCTTGGAAGAGAATATTCGGCGCGTCATTACTGACAAACGGCCCCAATTGCTCACAAAAAATGGTCGAAAATTGGGCCTGGCCTCTCGACTGGAATTTATTCGAACCAGCCGCGGAGGCCACTTGCCCGAAATCGTTTTTAAAACATAATGGCAAATCCTTATCTTTATAATAAAGCTAAATTCTTGGCCATAACATTAAATTATATGTGTTTTATTTCTTCTTGAAAACCACACTTCTAACAAAAAACACCCTGTATATAAATATCTATAACTTTAAACCTATTTATTTTTGCCAGCATATACTCGTATAATACTTATATCAAGCGGAATTTTTTACGAAAAGCGAAGCTTGTGGAATAACCGGCAATCCTATATAAAGTAGAGTAACGATTGAGATAATGAAACTGCTTCAAGTTCCTAGATTCATTGACAGATATTTATCTTTCAACATGGACCATTGATACATTTGAATGGTAACGAAAACCAGAATCGGACCTAGAAACCCTCTCCCAGGCACAATAAGTTCCGAAATTGATCAAAACATAACCTTATCAGGTTATCACACTCTTCCCGGTTCCGAATCGTAGATACATTGATAGGTATCGAAAAATCGAATCGCGGCTAGACAAAACCTGCTTTAAGGATTATATTTAAGGAGTCATTAAATCGAAAATAATGTCAGCTTTTACAAACAGAATTCCCATTAATAAAAACTACAATAAAATCTAACTTAATAAATAGAAATAGACATTATGAGGGTGTGTTATAGTTCCTTAGAGCTAATTATTGATTAACAATATTACTTTCCTGGCACTTCTTACATGCGAATCTATTTCTCGAAGCCGGTTTCTCAGTGTGCGGCTGGTAGTTGAAGACTTAAGGACCTTCTTCTTTCTAAGTATAGTGACTACATGTATATATTTGTAGAATAAACCCTCAAGGGTTGGCCTTGAATTTTTTGTTGTGGAATTTGAAGTATTTATTCACGATTGTTGGGTCGCCACTCATAGCCGCTATCTCAGTTTGAAGTGTGTAGTCACCTAATGGTTTCACGGTTATCAATGCTGACGCAGGGAGGCCATGTGAGGGTTAGTACGAGTTATTATGGGTGCAAGTACTCAGTGATGGGCCGGTTCTGATTGGGAATCAGTTTAAATTAATCCTACAGCACCAACTAAATGATGTCGGACCCAAAACGTATTTTGTGGGCAGGGTTTTAATGGAACGAAGACAGTGGTGACCTTAAACTGGAGCCTTTCACATAACGTTTCAACCCGTTGGGGAAATCCGTGGACGAAAAGGGGTCGTGCCGTTTTGGTACCAATAGTGTTGTTTTAGATAGTGAAAGATCTTATTACTTATCAGCAGATATGCTTAATTGGCTTGATACAAAATTACAAAGTTATGATTTTGTATGGCGAGTTTTATTTTAATCACAACTCCAACGTGAGTACATTAAAATTTATGTACACCTCAATACTTTTGGATTTTTCATCTTCTTAACTTTGAATATTATTATTTGAATACATTTATGTTAAAAATCTCACGTTTCTTTCTAGTACGTTTTCACTTGTTTATAAATATATTTATACAACATGTTCATATGTACTCGTAGTTCCAAATACATTCAGCCACTGGAGCATTATGAATTTGTTTGCTTAAAGACAAGTAAGCTCATTGTTTTCCATGCAGCAAAAAACAGCGAAATTTTAAAGTCAATTTTGTTTTTACTTTAATTGTATCCACCCTAATCTAGTTCTTTTAAATCCACATGCCACTGCATTTGAAGTAAATCTTAAGAAGCATTTTTTTTCATAAATCTACAAAAGATTTTTATCTACCACAAATTACATGTAGCGTCTTTACAATATCTGGGGGCATAAATGCCACACGTGCAACAGAAGGTTGCTGGTGCTGGTGCTGTTGCTGGTGCTGTTGCCGGCTGCCTGCATTTAACAATAAAGCGTGCTGCTGTCAACATGTCTTATGGGAAATAGCTTCCGCTAAATTATGTGCATGTGCACATGTGCACTAAAAATAAATTTTTGAAAAAAAAGTACTACTTTAAAAGAAGAATCTAGTGCATACGTCCACAAGAAGCTTTCTCCTACTCATGAGTGTACGGGTATGTGTGTGTGTGTGTGTGTATATCTTCACCACGTTCTACGTTTTCATGTTGGCCGCTCTGACTTATTTTTTTATATATCTTTTTTTTTTTTTGCTATCTTCTTGTTTTCAGCTCTTAACTTTTTGGGCACATATAAAAGAAGAATCTTAAGGTCTCATTTTGAGTTCGTGTGTGTGTGTTTGTGTATGTGCGGTTGGTTTTATGCACTAAAATTCATGTATTTTGAATGAAGACAAGCAGCACATAAGTGCACATAGTACATGCACATAGCTTTTACAGTCAACTAAAAAAGGTGGAGCTAGTGAATGTAAATTAAGATTTATGATTGCTTTGAAATTTGTACAATGTGTTGAAAAGTGTAATTACAAAAATATTTAGCACAAAAATAAAGAGCTATCTCAAGGTGTTGTTTTGTATTTTGTGGCTCTTTCACAAAAACAAATGTAAAAAACTGCAACATGTTTGCTGAAAATATATTTATTCCCAGTCGGGCATCCACTTTTTTATTTATATTTTTTTTTTAATGCTACTGCTTATTGGAATCCTTTTTTTTCAGCTTAATTCATGGTTTTCGTAGGTTTGATTCTCAGACACTTGCTAATTATGGAAAATCTATTATTTCTGTTGTCTATATGTTGGGTTTCGCTTCGGATGACGGAAACGGATACAGAAGTATTGTAATTAAAACTGTTTTCCCATTAAAATACAATATAGCAAAAGTATGGTAATTTTTCTGCTTGCTTCTTCAATCTTGCATTAATCTACGTAATCGAGAGTTCATCTGATTCAATTTTTGTGTGGTCTAGATTTCATTTAGTTATTTATTTTACAAGCAAGCTAGGAAAACGCATTTGCGAGACTGCACAGCATATCTTGTTCGTTAGTTTCTCGTGCAGTTAAATGGTTTAAGGAGATGGGTCATGAAGGTGATCTTCCAGAAAGAAGCAGAAAACTCTTAGTCAATACTCCCAAAATCGTTCAAAATCGGGTGCAGCGTAATTCAACGGTTTCCATAAGAAAAGTTGCTCAGGAAAGTAGCGCCTCAATTGTGAGTCAGTTCGACTCATAGCAAAAAAAAAAAACGAACTAGCACTCTATACTTACAAGCTCCAGTGCTTACAAGCTCCAGTTACTAACGGATGAAAGCAAGCGCATATGACTCCGAAGATATCGCTTACTTCAATGTCGGGCCGCAGGAATTGGTTGGGGGACAAACGTCTTCACAGATGAAAAGCTGTTTACTGTTGAACAAGCGCATAACCGTCAAAATGACAGAAGCTGTTCAACAGAGACTCCTGGACCATCATTCGTCATTCAACATCGCTGAAATACGCAAGCCATCATGGTATGGGGTGGGATTTGCCCAAATGGCAAGACACCCTTGATTTTTGTGGAACAAGGCGTCAAAATCAACCAAGAAGTTTACCGCCGTGATATAATTTTGGAGGCTATGGTACTCCCTTGGGCCCGACAATTTTGCGATAATGATTGGACGTTCCAAGAAGAGTTTGCTCCAGCTCACAGAGCCAAAACAACACAAGAATGGTGCAGGCCTAAATTTTCCTGATTTTGTTACATCTCAAGAATGGCCACCATATTCGCCGCATCATCTCAATCCGATAGATTATAGCATATTGTCCATTTTAGGTCTGTGTTTAGCACACGTCATAAAAATTTGCAATACCTGAAACAGTCGTTACGTTGTTTTTGGGACCGAATAACGGCTTAAAACTTCAGGTCACTTTCATTCATGTACAAATATAACACGTACAACATGGGTGGATGCAAAACGCTCGACCTAGGCCCTCCATGGGCTGTTGTGTTATTAAAAGAAAAGAAGAGCTTTCTAAATTAAAGTAACGACATGTATGTTTTATTTCTACACTTATAACGTGTCAAGCAAAGAAAGAACATAACTGACGCATTTTCATCAGTTTTTTTTAAAAAGCTCTTCATTTACACTTTTTTGGATTGAAACAAAAGATTTTTTTGTACAAAATCGGTTTGGCTTTGGTTTGGTTCTAGTGAAAAAATAAAACAACAAAAACAATTTGGTTCATGGTTCAATTCAAGTTACTCAAAATGCGGATGGTTCGGTTGAAAAATGGTTTGGAACAAAACCGGTTTGTATCCTTGGTTTAAACCCCACCATTCTTCCTCCATTCCATGTTTATTAAAATACAAAGCAAATCTCTTTATAAAAGTAGAAAAGCAATGCTAGTGCTAATTAATGCTAATTCTAATTGGGCTAAAACGAAAATCTCTCTGACCATCTAATCATCTAAACAGATACTGGGTTATCTATGACACCAAGTTCTTCCAATCAAATAAGATTTAGCTTAATAAATGTTCGATAACCTGACCTATCATCGACAGTTTGTTTAAGTTTATTGAAGCTTGAAGCAGAGAAGCAGGTAGACGACGCCGTATCCAGACTATCTTATGATGACGTCATCTGATTACCTACCTGCTCCTACTTTAAGCAATAAAGTTGATAAAATTATTAATTGTAAATAAATTGAGTCAATTTTTGAAATAAAGTTATTATTTATTAAGGAAAGAATAATAGAAAATAATAAGATAGCTGAAGCTAGAGCTTGGGTTAAGAAATATTTCAAGGAAGCTTCAGTAGATATTAAATTATTATTATCTCTTATTAGGGGGATAAAAGATAATAAATTTATTTCTAATCCTATTCAAGCTCCTAACCATGAGTTAGAAGATACTGTAATTGAAGTTCCTATAGTTAAAATTATAAAAAATATAATTTTTGATGAATTATTAAAAATTAAAAAGAAAAGGATTGTAACCTTTATAAATGGAGTATGACTCCAATAGCTTTATTAGCTTATCTTTTTATATTTTAGTGTATGATGCACAAAAGGTTTTGATACTTTTAGAAATAGTTTGATTCTATTAAATATAATGAATGTAAATAATTTACATAATTTACCCTATCAAGGTAACCCTTGATAGGGTACTTTTCCATACTTTTGCTCCATTAAATCCATGCAATTGTTTTTCATCTGAAATGAAAAACTAGTCCTAAAGTACATAGACTGGGACTCTATCCAAATCCCTGCTTAACTATTCTCAAACTGTTCTCAATCATCTTCGTAATTTCTCCATAAGATAATCTACTAGGTACTAGTTTTCGGGCCAATTATTTCTTGGGTTTTATTAAATAAATTTAAAAAATTTTAATTTTCCTAAGCTTAGGGATTGAATAACAAATTTCAAAACTTTGATATTTCCATGTCTATATCCTTTAAAAAATGCTCTAAATTCAGTTCTGAGCTTAAAAAAATGTGGATGCTCTTCTGTTCGGTTAGTTTAGGTTCAGTGATTGTCGGGTAGGGCAAATATGGCCCGTTGTGATACCACGTGAGTTTCTCCTCCCCCCCTTTCTTATAACAGAATATATTTTGCTCTGTCTGTCTGGTTAGCTTTGACACAGATGTTCAAAATAGCCTGTAGTGGTTGCCTGGTAAATGTGTTAGTTCGCAATAGGTTCGGGAATTTAAAAATGCCTCCAAATGTTTGTTCTACATGCTTACTTGAAAGTTTCATTTATTTTTGTATACAATTTGAAAACAATATTTGTAATAATCTGATAGTAAAATTAATAATAAATTCCTACTGTAAGATAATTGATTGCTAATTTAAAATTTTTCAATATTTAATATATACGAAAAGTGTCTTGTAATACCTTAACCTTTGTTCTTTCAATGCAACGACCTTCTAGTTAAACAGTTAAAAAAAAAAATATTACTATTTCCATATATACTTATATACGGAAAAAATCAAGGTTTAATGTTAATTATACTTCACTAACTTTAAATAATTTCCTTTACTTTATCTTGGGCTTAAACTTAACGTATACCGTGTAAGCTTTCAATATACTCATAAAACGCACACATACAAGCATTCACATTAGAACAGCCTATTTAACTGCCTGTGAAAACCGCTTACTCTCACTACATACACACACATATATAGAAGCCCACTAATACTCACATTCTTAGGTAAGTATTTATTATAAACTTTCTTGGAACTCATCAACATCTTCTTTAGAGTTTATGGTGTATTTTGTTTTAATAAGTTACGCCGCGCCACGCCGCCACCACCACCACCACCACCACCGCCACCGCCAGCAGCAACATCAACCAAATGTAGCTGTGCATACACCATTCATTACGACTGGCTGCCAGCAGCAAAATATACGCTACAACAGCAGATGAACAATACTAGCTGAGTAGCAGCAACAGCAGCAGAACAGCAATAGTCTATGTAGCTTCTGCTGCTACAGCTTCAGCTTAAGCGAGAGAATGATAAACTATTCGAAGCCTTTTAAGCAGCCTCATTAATCTTATTCACTGGTTGTTGCTGCTACTGCTGCTGCTGATGCTGCAGCTGCCATCACAACTATAGTACATAATAAAGGAAAGATGTTGATGATTTTGCTCTGGCTGGTGCCAGTTGCTGTTACTACCCATGCAATGGCTGCTGCTGGAGCTATGTCTATTATTGCCATTGTATTTGTGTCTTCCTCATGTCATTTTGCTATTTTATGACCTGATATTGCTGCTGGCTGCCACACCTTTTTGTTAGCTCTAAAATAGTGACACAGGTAGAGCGAAAGAAACGGAAAGCAGGTGGGCGAGGAAGAGGGGAGAAGGGAGAGGTTATCCATTTGTTTTGCAGCAGTATGCTGTAAATTATGTCGCTTGTGATTTTTTTTTTCTTTTTGTTTTACTGCTTGTGGCTTTGTTGATTGTTAATAAAAGACTCGCTCTCACTAAAAAATCGCAATTTTCTTCTTTCTGCTGTCTCATTCATTCTCTTTCTATCTTCATTTTGTCGCAATTGAATTTCCTTCACATGTTAATATAACCCAGTTTCATTTTACATACTTCATATATACTTATATATGTATATGTAAAAGAAAACCAGGGGAAAAGAGATTTTCACTTATTTTAGATTCAATTGAATTCAATCTGTTTGCCCTTTTGTCTGTCTGTCTGTCAGTCAGTCAGTCAGTCTGTCTCTCTACTTCTTGGCAAGGACATTGTTTTTTAACTGTGTCTTTGTGTGTTTTTGTGTGTGTGTATAAGTGTATGGCAATCTTTCATGTCAATGTGTCAGTCAGTCTTGAGCTAAATACTTGCATTTAAAGTGTTTCCATTACTGTCAATTTTCTGCTTGAATATGTTATGTTGGCAATTAAAATGTTTCTTTCCCTTTTATTTCCCTCTGCAACATTCCAAGAAAGGTTCGTTTCTTTCCTAATTGCCTGTACATTTTATATTGTAATTATTTTGCTGTAAGATAATAAATTATTATTACAATTCTTAGTCCGGCACACTGTCCATGCTTCGTCCCTCTTTCCACCTCGCTCCACCAGGCCTTTGTCAGCCTGCGAGCATTTATTTCCCATCATTGCTTTCAATCATCTGCATGCAATGACAGCAGTTGCGGCAGGAATTCTTTTACTGTGGTTACCTGCATTACCTGAATCTAGGTACTACTCAATTGCATCCCCTTCTCCCATCCCGCTTTCCTATTCCTTCTTCTATTATCTGAATAAAAATTCCCTTCTTTTTTTTGTTTTGTTTTGTTTCTCTGGCGCTTTTTCCTTGCACAAATGACAAATTGCAGTTTGATTTATTTCTGCTTAGTATCTCTCTCTGAAAGATTCTTCCTTTATACTTTTCTGCGTACGTATTGCTTGCAGCATATGTTGCTGTTGTTTGCTATTGCTGCTGCTACCATCGTTGTTGTTGTTGCTGTTGTTCTTGCTGTTGCTGTTGCTGTTGCTGTTACTGTTGCTGATAATGATGATGAATGTGACGCTGTATTTATTTGAATTTGTTGTTGTGCGTTTGTTTGTGTCTGTTGCTTCAACTGTTTTATTGCATTTTGTTAGTGAAATGCAACGAATGCTCTGCTGCACTTGACTTTTTGCATATGAAGTGGAAATGTTATATGTCTGTCTGAGTGCATATATGTGCGTGTGTGTGTGTGTGTACATTGTACATACATGCATACGTATGTGTGCATTGTAATGCACTTGTTTATACAGTTTTCAAGTTATAATGACTTGCAGCGTTTTTATTCTGTTTTTGTGTTTACACTTTTCTATTTATCATTTCAACTTTCATGGCAAGCAGGAAAATGAAAAATAAAAATAAAAGTACGACCAATCTCACTCACCTCACATTTGTAAAGTGTTGACATTTAGTGAACAAAAAATGGTTTTACTTTTTATCTACCATATTTTCCAGGGTAAATGCCCTTTTAGCAAAGTCTTTACGCTCGTTCAGATTTTAATGTCATTAACTTGTTAAAAGAAAAATTAATAAACATAAATGCTTTAACACTATTTTTGTTTTGTATATGAATTTTATAACACCGGTTCCTAATTTCGTTCGTCTACTTGGACTTTTCTCCGGGAATAACTTCTATCTCGGAATTGCAGTAGTTAAGGAGAAATAATAATATAAAAAAAAAATACAAAATAAGAAAACAGGCAGGCGTTTCATCTCAATATAGTGGTAGTGCGTTGGACTGCTACGCAGAGTGTCCGGGGTTCGAATCTCGACACAGGCAAAATCAAAAAGAAAAGAAAAAATAATTTTTCTACACGGCACCACCTCTTGGCAGGCAATGGCAAACCTACAAGAGTAAAAATTGCTATGAAATGCATTTCACTTCGCCGTTCGGATTCAGATTCGGCATTAAACTGTAGGTCCCTTCCATTCATGTACAAATATAACACACACAACATGAGTGTATGCGAAAAGCTCGGCCTAGGCCCTCCATGTGCTGTTGTGCCATTAAAAGTAAGTAAGTCAGTAATACAAGAGATATTTAGGGGCAATGAGAGGCAGTCAATGAAAACTGGAGATTGCGTAAGGCTGTTGGGACTGTTCGCGTTAAACAAACGTAGGCTAATTGCTCCATTGTGATACCCTCTTGATTCTAGATTAATAGTTGATGCAATAATTTTGATGTGATAATTTTGATGTGATAATTTTGATGTGATAATCTTGATGTGATAATTTTGGTGTGATAATTTTGATGTGATAATTTTGGTGTGATAATTTTGGTGTGATAATTTTGGTGTGATAATCACAATATCGCATGAAGTTTTAGACTCTGTAAAGGGTAATCTTTAGTTCATCTCCCTCCTATTCGTTTTCTTCGCGAATAACTTCCATGTCGGAATTGCAGTAGTTAAGGAGAAATTACTTCCCTAAAAAATACAAAATGAGAAAACAGGCAGGCGTCTCATCTCAATATAAGACAATCGTATACAAGAGAGATAATTAGAGGCAATGAGATGCAGTCAATGAAAACGACAATTAAGAGAGGTTGTTGGGACTGTTCGCAGTGGGCACACGTAGACCAATTGCTCCATTGTGATATCCTATGGGCCGAGTTGTTCACCCTTGATTCCATCCTAATTACAATTATTTGCGCTTTCGAGAAAGTGTAGTATGTCTCTGATATCAGACGAAGTCAGTTCTGTGAGTCTCTGAAAGAAAGGTGCGCCCAGAGTTTTGTGTCGACATGCTGCTGGAGCAACGTAATTGCTGAGAAGATGAAATATTGTTACTTCCTTCTCTTTATTTTTACAGTTTCTGCAGAAATCATTGTAGGGGAGGCCTAGTCTCCGAGAGTGACTGCCAATGCCACAGTGCCCAGTGATAATAGAAACTACCTTACTAATGTGGACATGGCCCAGATTTATAAGGGCTTAAGTGCGTTTTTGGGTTAGGCATAGGCCATTCATTCCACTCTTCATCTATTATCTTTAATATGGGAATGATGATTCTTATGATGATTATGAGGTTACAAGTGGCACAATTACAATGGTCGCCACATTGCCAGTAATGAGTGAATTGCTGAGAGTCGTTCCAAGTCCAGCGAATTCATCGGCCTTACCTTTTCCTTCTTTACTTACTTTTAATGGCACAACAGCCCATGGAGAGCCTAGGCCGAGCTTTTCGCATCCACTCATGTTGTGCGTGTTATATTTGTACATGAATGGAAGGGACGTACAGTTTAATGCCGAATCTGAATCCGAACGGCGAAGTGAAAAGCTTTTCATAGCAATTTTTACTCTTGTAGGTTTGCCATTGCCTGCCAAGAGGTGGTTGCCATGTAGAAAAATTATTTTTTCTACTTTTTGATTTTGCCTGTGCCGAGATTCGAACCCCGGACACTCTGTGTAGCTGTCCAACGCACTACCACTATGCAACAGCGACCACTTTTTCCTTCAATGTCGCTATACCCAGGCACCCATATAAAGTGTAGATTATATGCCTTGGTTATTTCGTTGAGAGACGATCTGCATTTAAGAGCAACTTTACAGTATTTAGCAGGACAATATAGGAATTTTATTGCCGAATGAAAACTAAAGGTGAGCAGAGGCAGTCAGTCAGCATAAAAGTTAGAGGCAGTTAAATACAGCCAAAGTCAATCAGACGTGAGCGATCCGATGCAGTCTGAAGTACCTAAAAACTGCCAACGGAAATCACAGGTAACCAGAGACAGTCCAGTGAAGTTCGTAGAATTAAAGCAATTAGAAGCACGCACAGGCTATGAGATGAGGTTAGAAGTAGTCAAACGATGTCAAAGGCTATCAAAAGAAGGTAGTCATTTCCAGATAGTTAATGCCATTTAAACACAGTCAGAGCCATTTTGCCGACATAGCCACTCAGACGCATTAAAAGTCAGACAATTGTCGTAAAAGACAGTCAAATGTAGTCAGTGACAAACGAATACAGTCAGAGTCCAAAAAAAAGACAGCCAGATTTAATAAAAGCCAAATGAATACCAGTCACAGCCAGTCACATGAAGTCAATACAAATAGATGAAGTCAGAGCCAGCCAGATGTAATCAGAGCCAGATAAATACATTCTGATCCAGTCACCACTTGAATACATTGGCGAACGGGAGGGCTGAGAGGTTAGGAAATTTATTCCGCTGATTGGATACGTTGAAAAAAATATTCTGTAATTCTGCCTTAAAAAAATATATACGTAATCAGATGAAAAAGTCACAAAATAAAAGTACATATGGTAAATTTTCAAAGAGTAAAAGTGTCTAGCGCATATAACTAATGCAAATGCAAAAAAAATGGTCAATTTATGATAGACTATGACTGTGAAACTAGAGATTATAAAGCAACAAATACTAAAAGCTGGCTGAGAAAATATTTATTTCAGCTTAATTTGTTACAGATTTTTCTATACAGAGCGGTGGCTATGTGAGTGTGTGTGTGTGTGTCTGAGTGTGTGTGTAAGTGTGTGTGTAAATGTGAAATATGAACAAAATGCAATGAATGTGGGCTGATTGAACATGAATGTAACTAATGCACACAAAAATTGAAAGAAAGACTGAAATGCATGAAATCAAATGCAAAAGAAAAGTTTCAACATAAAGAAAATAAGTTTAATGCATACTGGGAAAATGAATGAATGAAGAAATGAATAAATAAATAAATAAGCGCAAATTTATGAGTACACAAAATATAAAGAAAATAAAAAAAAACATAAAGAAATTAGGTAAGCTTACAATTAGTACATATCTACATAAAATATGCAAGATTCAGTGCCTCGGCATGGGTTCAGTGACTTGAGCTGAATGGATGTGCGCATATTTTAGAAATAAATTATAATTTAAATACACTAAAATATAATAAAAAGAAAAATAAATTAAATTAATTATAAATATACTACATAGTTTTAAATAGAGTTCCCATCATTTTCTATCAATGGTGAAGCTTTTGTTCATCTCACAATCTCATAAATATGCAAATTAAATTAATAATGTTGGAATTTAGCTTGAGCTGATTGGTAGTAATTATAGAAATCTGAAATTTCCTTAAATTAAAATTGATTGATTCTGTTGTTTTTCTTCTGAATCTCTCTTCATAATCAGTTGCAAAGTTATCAGACCCGAAATTAAGTATTTTCACCAGAGAATTTCTCATAAAAGCTTCCGACGCGCACAGTAGGACAATATTTGATATTAAAAAATTCCTACATAAATGGGCAAAAAATATGGGCAGATACAAAACCAGCAACATATCCGAAAACTCACAGCTCATTTGCCTATTTAAAATTTTTTTTTTTTTTTTTTTTTGTGTTGGTTTACTGAATCTAAAAACATTTCATCTATGCTACATGCATACATTTGAGAAGATACAAAAGCATAAAGAATAATAGCCCAAGCTAAGTATAGCATTAATATGAACAAATGAAAAGAAATGAAAATGCGGCGGCGCTTATCACATCATAATGAGACAGGGACACCACAATAGCCCAGGCAACAACATCGAGGGGATAAACATAATCAACATCAACACCGTAGTCGCCAACACTACCAGCTACAACAAGCTTTAAAAATGCCTAGCATAAAGCGAAATAAAAAATCACATTAATTTTGATTGTTATGTCCAACGAACCAACCAACCAACCAACCAACCAACCAACCAACCAACCAACCAACACTAGCAACCACAAAGTGTCTATGTTGGGGAAATAGTGACATACTTAGTACCCAGATATCTGCGAGTATATAGTACATATGGTAGAAAGAATAAGAAACTCCATATATGTATAATGTTGCTATTTCTTCTTCCTTTTCGTATACAAAGTCACTAATAAATGATAAAAATGCAAATTATCATAAATTTATGTAAATGTCACACTGAACGATAATAACTGTTATAATAAACTACATAAAAGTATGGTAAACAAAAAATAGCAACACTTGCAACAGCAACAGCAACAGCAGTAGCATGTAAACGCAACAACAACAAAAAGAACACTGCCAGTTGAAGTTAACCAAAAACTATAAACTATACGTGAAACATGATACTACATATACGATATATATATTTATAACGACCACTGTGCACGTGTGTGTGTGTTAGCGTGTTACTTAAACTGTAAATGATTTTAACATATTCGAAGCATATGTCCCAAACAAATTCAGATTCGAAGCACAGTAACTCCCAGTTAATTGGCCCGTGCTTATGCTCATGTTTTCTCAATTTGTGTCAATTTAAATTTTTCCCGCTTAATTGATATTCACTTAATTAAACTCCCCGCTTAATTGAATTCTCCGCTTACTTACTTTACTTTTAATGGCACAACATTCCATGGAGAGCCTAGGCCGAGCTTTTTTTAATTCTCCACTTAATTTCTTCAAAAACCTCACCCTGTCCGACCCTGGGCAACTTTTGATAATACGAAAATTGCAGGAAATATTCATGGGAATGTGGCAACCTCTGATCTATTTGCATTCGTATTGTTTGCATGGGAAGTGCTACTACCACATATCCAATAATGACCACATTCTTGTCATTTAATATTATAGGTACAAACTTTCCATCATAAAACATTTCCTTGCTATAAAACCATCATCCGTTTCACACCACCAGCCAGTTCCCGGCCTGATAAAGTTTGAACAACATTAAAACCGTTACAACAATCCACAAAAATCATTGAAGGTTCCACGCCCAATCAACCAATAACGCTTGCAATGCTATTAAAGTAAACGACCATAAATCCGCAGATTTTAGCTTGGTTAATCTTAATAATAATAAAAATTAAAAAATAAATTGAAACTAAATTTAAGAGTATTCCTTCCTTTAATCAAAGCTAAAGGCGTAAATATTATTAAAATTTCTATTGTAGTTAACTTCTTTAGAATCGTTTTTTATATTTACACCGGGGGTAAAAGATGATCGTCGCAGCGAAAATTGCCACGGAATTGATGACCAGCGCTCTCTATCAAATACGGAGCGTATGAAGAATTATGTGTATACTCAATTGATAGAGGTCGCCCATCAGTTTCTGGTCAAATTTGACATTTCAAACAAAAACCGCTAGAAATTTAAACGCAAACGGTCTGAAGAAGTAAATTTCGGTAGGGCGACCAACTGACGCACACTATTTATTTTTTTGGCCCTTATGCACAATAGGGCATATGTAGCATAACTACATATATGAAATGTGCTATCTAAATAATTTCAAATTTCTAGATCCAGTGAATTTAGCTGACCGTTGACATGTTAGTCAGGATACTTATGTATGTACATTTATTCATTATTCACATATGCACGAGTATGTGGTGGCAGAAGAGATTTGGTAGAAGGCGATTTACGGATTTGTTAATCAAATAAAAACTTAATTTATTTGTTTAATTTTATTTATTATTATCTATGTACATATTATTTTAATTGTTCACATTTCCATTACCTATTCACATAAGCAGTTAATTTTTATAGCCAACGCTTAAAAGCACACAAGAAATTTAGATAAATGTCATTTAAATTAGGCAGCAATTTGGTTTCTGTGGTTTGTCTGTGTGCCGAGTGATATCAACTTAATTCCAGAGCATGCTTTTAGGCGTATTTAATTGCCATTTTATAAAGTCAAATGAAGGCAAATGAAAGCAAATGAAATAACAACAAACAGACAGTAAAAAAAAAGTTATCTACTTATGAATAAATTTATTTCTATCTCTCTGACTCACTCCATCCATCATTTAGCCTCCTGTTTGTTTGCCTGTCTCCTGGCTGCGACATTGTTGTCAACATGAAAAGTTCTTTGTTAGCCCCCAAAAAAAATCGTAAAAATGCGCCGGAGAATATTCATAAAATGCAACGTAAGTCGTAAAACTTTTTTACGATAGTTTCTATCGCTTTTACTCGTTTCAGTTTATTCCTTTTCTCAAGTAAGATATTTTTCGTTTCCTTCCCTGCTTCCCTGCTTCCCTGCTTCCCTGCTTTTTCTTTTCTTTCGAGCGAGGTGAAGCGAATGGAAAGTCATCGCATATAAAAGTTGTAACACGTGTGCGCGTTGTTGTTGCTGCTGCTGCTGATGTTGTTGTTGTGGCTGTTGTTGTTGCTGTTGTTGTTGTTGGTGCTGTGTGTGTACGTGTTGTTGTTGTTGGAAGCTAACAATTTATGGTTTCACTACTTCTGGCAATCAGGATATTGTGGCAGTAACGACAGCAGCAAAAGTCTACTGAGAATTATATTTTCAGGAAAAGGAAGTTTCTTTTTTCCCTTCACTCTTTACTTTTTCTCACTGATTTTTTCTGCTGGCGGAAATTTAGCTTAGCTACATTCCTTGTTTGCGTCTGTGTTTAGGGTGCGCGTTAAGAATGATGAATGTGAAATGGTGAAATGCGAGATCCTTAAAGTAAATTGCGTAAAGAACGAGCGTCTCGAAAATATTGAATGTCGATATGTTGATATTGAAACTTTTTCGACAGAAAACAAACAAACACTAACAAAAAAAAAAAAGTAATAAAAACAAATACACAAAGTAAATTTTGCAATATCAACTTGATGAAGGGGTAAATAATTTTATTTTTATTTTCGAAGAATATTACTGCACTGTTAAAATTTGAGTTAAAAGTTGATTATGATGCTTTAAAATTTATACCCACACGCTTAAGTTGAAAGTTATATGCGGTTTTTACATGGTACTTGATAGCAGACTTACTCACCACCAAAGAAGTCATAAAAGCTCTGCCCAAATGTAACTAGCAGAATTTCAAATTGCAAAAGAAAAGTATAAAATAAACAATCAAAAATGAAAAAACCTCACGGTGCCTCTTCATATTAGGTACTAATCTCCGGTTATATCCCAGTTGTAATTATGTATGGGTTCGAATGATGACAGCTGTCGCAGAATGCCCTTTTAAAGGAACCTTGTCTAGTGCGTCACATTTCTGAGTTAACAGTGATGTCAACTCGAATTTTAATGAAAGTTATAAAATCTGGAGCTGGAGGTCTTATCCCGAAATCAATACACTTAACATATTTTTTTGACATTGTCGACAGCGTTAAAAGCTTCCTTTCCGAAGCTTGATGGAACAAAAATAAGCAAAAGCTAAAAGTTTTCGGAAAATCGGACTATGGAACCATGATGGTATTACTGAAATACTTTTTGATGTGATACCATCTTTACTGGGGTATATTTTTATAAATTTACAGATTCTAAAGCCTTTCTACAGCTATCTCTACCATTATTTGGTACTATTTTTCAACTAATATTTTTTAATACTTTTTCAAAATTTTCTAATACTGATTTCTACTGGTCGCTGTGGCGTAGTGATAGTGCGTTGGACTGCTACGCAGAGTGTCAGGGGTTCGAATCTCGGCACAGGCAAAATCAAAAAGAAGAAAAATTTATTTTTCTACACGTCACCACCTCGTGGCAATGGGAAACCTACAAGAGTAAAACTTGCTATGAAAAGCTTTTCACTTCGCCGTTTGGATTCGGCATTAAACTGTGGGTCCCTTGCATTCAGTGGATGCGAAAAGCTTGGCCTGGGCCCTCCATGGGATGTTGTGCCATTAAAAGTAAAAGTAAAGATTTCTACTACTTCTTTTACTAATTTTTCCAAGTCTTTTTTCTACTACTTCGTTACTATATTTTTATAAAAGAAATAATGGAAAAAATATCTTTTTTTTCATATGCATATCCAAAATGTATGAGCTTATTACAGGACCTTAGACTATTTATCGTCGCAGCGTCAATCTCAGTTCTTGGAAGTAAAACGAAAAACACAAAAAGATTTGTCGGTTAATAGATGTTGCCGATTAATGGAATTTCGAATAATCTAAGTTGAACTGTATCTCTGATATCTTTACCCTTTTGCTGAATAATTATGTAATAAAATGACCATAATCGCTGCTACGCTTATTTACTACTCTTTATATATTCTTAAAGAGGTTGTTCGAACACTGGATTGTGCATGACAAATTATTGCAATGCACTTAACAAACTACTTAAAAATTACTTCACAATTTTATTACACGCTCTGTGTTTGAACTAAGACTGTTAAACTGTGACTTTCCGCATTCCGCTGCTGCAGTTCTATATATATCATAGATTTCCAGATGATTCTATGTTTTATATCATTAGTTACCATAGCCACAAACATTAGCCTGGCCACAAACCTCGAAGTATCTGTGTATACCACTGCATATCACTACACATACATACATATAAGTAAAGGTGATATGTTTGCTACTTGGTGATAGCTACTTGAATTTTCGGTAAATGGGCCTTAGAAAAGCTGGAAGAGGATCCGTTTTTTTTATCGCAAAATTGTCTTCAGTGCGAAAAATGCACTGTTTGTGTGCGGTTTATGGGCAGGCGGCGTCTTCTTCAAGAGGATGGAGGCCGCAACGTTACGGTCAATGGGGAAAGGTACCGTTCGATGATAACAGATTTTTTTTGCCGAAAATACAAGAATTGGACTCGGTCGGCATGTGGTTACAACAGGACGGTACCACATGCCAAATGCTACACTGCACGCGAAACCATGAATCAATTGAGAGGCGAATTTGGTGCGCAGTTAATCTTACGTTTTGGTGCATTCCTGCGATTTGACCCTGTTAAACTATTTTTTTGTGTGGCTATGTTAAGTCTCTTGTCTATATGGATAAGCCAAACATGATTGCTGCTTTGGAAGCCAACATTGAACGCGTCATTGCGTCATTGGTGAGATTCCGTCCGAAATTTGTGAAAAACTGTGCCAAAATTGGACTTTCAGAATGTACCACTTGAAGCGTAGCCGCGGGCAACATTTAAGTGAAATTATATTTAAAAAGTAAATAGCAGGAATTGATTTATCGATCCAATTACCAAGACCCTTTACAAAGACATGTGCTTCTAAAAACATCGTCACAGTATGTACCGGGGTACAAGTATGAAATCTCTGTGTAATGAATCTCTGTCGCGCTAGGTAAAACTATACGCTCTGTCAAACCAAATCATTGGCGCTATTTCTTCGCATTTACTTCTGTCAAGTAAAACAATAAAGTTTCATACAACAACATATTTTTTTTCGCTCGTAAAAATGTCGAATTTTGTGCCTACAAACTACGATATGCGGACATCATTGATTTTCTGTTTCCAATTGAAGAAAGCTGCTTTGGAATCTCATCGAATGCCTGTGGAAGCCTACGGCCAGCGCGCTCTAGGCAAAACACACTGCAACGAGGGGTTCAATAAGTTTAAAAGTGGCGATTTTGATGTCAGAAACGAAGAACGTGGAAGACCACCGAAAAAGTTTGAAGTTGCAAGCTTTACTCAATGAGGATAATGGCCACATGCAAGAGCAACTTGCAGAACAATTATGGTAAATGTGACCCAACAATGCATTTCTCAATGTTTAAAAGCCATGGGATTGATTTTGAAGGTGGGAAGGTGGGAAGATGGGTGCGGCATGAATTGACTGAAAGACTGAAAGAAAATCGAAAAACCACCTGTGAAATTTAGCTCGCCAGGTACAAAAGAAAGTCATATCTTAATAGAATTGTTACTGGCGATGAAAAATGGATCTATTTCGAGAATCCCAAACGTCAACGATCATATGTTAAGCGCGGTATACTGGCTAAATCGACAGCAAAGCCAAATCGCTTCGGAAGGAAGACAATGCTCTGAGTTTTCTGGGATCAGCGAGATGTTATCTGGTTTGACCTTCTGAAACCAGGTGAAACAGTTACTGGTCAACGCTACTAACAACAATTGGCCGATTTGAACCGTGCTTGTGCTTTGCGCCAAAATCGTTCAGAATATCAAGCTAGGCAACAGAAAGTGATTTTTCTTGATGACAATGCACCATCACATCGAACAAGAACCAAACAGACTCGGGAATTGGTAGATTCGTACAGCTGGGAAGCCCTCCCCCATACGGCTTATTCACCAGATTTGGCCCCATTTGACTAACACTTATTTTCGGCAATGGGCCAAGCGGGCACGCACTTGCTGAGCAGCACTTCGATTGGTACGAAAATGTGAAAAAATGGCTCGATGACTGGTTTGGCTCAAAAAACGAACAGTTTTTTTTTGTCGAGGCATTCACAAACTGCCAGAGAGATGGGAAAAATGTGTAGCTAGCAATGGTCATTACTTTAAAGATTGAATGTATAACCATTTTTACCGGTTTCATACCTGTACACCGGGGCATAATTCGCAATCAATTGATATGCAATTTAAATGCCTCAATGTTTTTTCAATTGCCATAGTTTCACAGAAATTATTAAATAAAGCATGTTAATATAGAAACCGCATAATAGCCTCAAAGTAAATACTATATACAAATTTACTTAAATTCATGTTTGGTGGCGGCAACACATTGCCGTTGTTGCTGTTACTGCTGCATTGCATTTCATTGGATTTCCTTTAAAATTGCTGACGACACTATCAAATTAGATTTAAACACTTAAATTACCAGCATTTCATTTGCATATACTATACTACTGTGGGCAAAAAGTAGTAAGACTTTGTTCATAATTTCAAATTTTTTTATTCCAAATCTATGTCGTCCCCTTCAAAGTAATCCCCCCGGCCCCAATTCACTTGTGCCAACGTTTTTTCCAATTCTCGAAACAGTGGTTAAAGTCAATTTCCGGAATAGCCTTCAATGCGCTTAGCGATTCATGTTTAATGTCTTCAATTGACTCAAAACGGTAACGGTGTCCACGAAGCGGTTTTTTGAGTTTAGAAAATAGCCAAAAGTCACACGGTGCCTGACACAAGTCAGGCGAATAGGGTGGTTGCGGAACGATATCAGTCGAATTGTTATTTTGGCAAAATGGTCTCGTAAAACCAATGCAGTGATTTTGGAACCAATCGTGCATTCACTCTTCTTAGGCCCAAATGATGTTTTAAAATGGTTTTCACTGATCCTTCCGATATTCCAACGATGCCAGTAAGGTCTCTGACTGTTAATCGTCGATTCTCGAGCACCAATTCCTTGATTTTATTGACGTGTTGATCATCAGTTGATGTTGATGGCCGTCCTGGACGTGGTTCGTCGTCAACGCGTTGTCGACCATCTTTGAACAATTTGTACCAATCAAAAACACTTGCTCGCGACATACAATTATCACCGAAGGCCTTTTGCAACATTCTGAACGTTTCGGCACCAGAAATTTGATTCCGCACACAAAATTTAATGGAACTTCTTTGTTGAATAATTTCACTCATTGTGAAAATCGCCGAATGCACTTTTTGTACTTCAGAAAGACAAGCGTATACTAAACACTAATGATTATTTTGATGTGACATTTGGCACAGATGTCACCGACAGTCATACCAACCTTAAAAAAAATAATATTTTGGGTTTCCGCGCGAAATTTAAATTAAAAAGTTGTACTACTTTTTGCCCACAGTAGTATGCTCGTATTTATGTTAATGGTTAAACAAAAACAAAAAAAGGTTTATAATTTCAATTTAGTAAACAACAAAAACCGCCGCAGCGCAAATACAACAACAACAACAACGTAATAACAGTAGATTTAAATTTGCAGCTCATTATCAATGACCAAAGCTAAATATTTGCACAACGGACCAAAACAAAACCTAAAAAAAACAGAAAACAATGCAAAATTAAACAACAGCAACCACCACAACAAAAACAAAGCACAAACAAACAAACAAACAAAATGCAGTTAAATAAATTTTGTGTGTCCGTTGACCACGATTCCGATTCCGCTGAACTTACACATCATTTTGGCTTTGACTGCGACTACATTTTAATACATAAACTACGATATCGAAACGATAGCAGCAACAACAGCAAAGGAGTGCTCCCTTCTTAACTCTAGTGAGAATTTTTTATGGGCTTCTTTGTACATATTTTGAACTTAATTGTTGCATTTTCACAATTTTCAATTCAGTTTTCTACTTTTCTGCTTGATTTTTTCCCCCTTTGGATTTTTCAGTTTTCTGTGTTTCTGTGTGTGGCAATGATGTAATTTGATTTGGCATAACGTGAAAAAGAATCGGTAACTGCCGCCGCTGCCGCTGCCGCTGCTGTTTGTAATAGGAAGTTGTTGTCGACTTCATTGCTCATTATTACTCCTGTTTGCAAGTAAATAGTTGTTGTTAGCTGCAACGTTGCATTGCTGCCAAGAAGAAGAAGAAGAAGAAGAAGAAGAAGAAGAAGAAGAAGAAGAAGAAGAAGAAGAAGAAGAAGAAGAAGAAGAAGAAGTTAAATTAATTCAATGTGAATTCGTGGCAAAAATTAAACTAAGATTGTTGTTTAGCTGATTGGCTGGCTGACCTAAATTCCCACAGACCCGATTAAATTTCGCTGAATTACATTCGGTTTTGTATGATAATTTCTTGTGGTTTCCTTGTAAATGCCTATACTTGTAGAGGTTAGCAGTATGTAGCATGGTAATTGCGCAATAGCAGTGCGATATGTTTAGAGTCAAAAAACATTTAAGAGAGAAGCTTTAGAGTTTTCGGCACTTTAATTTCCTAAATGATAATAATTAATTTTTAATATATTTGGATCAAACTTTTACCAAACAAAAAACGACCGGCCAATGAGAGACATACCCCTCCCCCCCCCCCCCACAGAACCCCTGCATACCCCATGATAAATCACTCACTCATTAGTTTTGAGCAAAAACCTGCACAACGACAGTGCACATCTTGAAAGCTGCCTAGTTGTCGAAAAATGTGATGCACCATTCCCATTTTTGTAAAGCTTCTTATCTTTGACTCACGTAATCAACACAATCTCAAGAAATAGCTTATGAGAAGGAAGAAAAGCAGCCGATCATATTTTGTTTCAGTGTGAAGATTCTTTGAAGATTCGGCTTAGCTACTCAGGGAATATTTGCTTCAGGATAGGTTTAGCTCTCCTGAAATGATAGTGGAGATCCAAAAAAAAAAAAATTATCCTACAGAGGAGCTATAAACGCATGAAGTCTCCATTTTTTTTTTTTAAATACCATCAACAGGGTTTACACTTATAAATGCAGAGCATTGTGTTGATTGGAACGAAGATTGATAGGTGGGAGGAAGAAGGAGGGAGAAGTAGTATTGAGCGTCTGCTTTCAATTTGCAAGGGTCATAATAATCGGGGAAAATATTTTATAAATATGAGACATCACAATAAGCCAAAGCTAGCCACATGGAAAATGACCCATCTTACTTACTTTACTTTTAATGGCACAACAGCCCATGGAGGGCCTAGGCCGAGCTTTTTCGCATCCACTCATGTTGTGCGTGTTATATTTGTACATGAATGGAAGGGACGTACAGTTTAATGCCGAATCTGAATCCGAACGGCGAAGTGAAAAGCTTTTTATAGCAATTTTTACTCTTGGAGGTTTGCAATTGCCTGCCGAAGAGGTGGTGCCGAGTAGAAAAATTATTTTGTCTACTTTTTTTATTTTTTGATTTTGCCTGTGCCGAGATTCGAACCCCAGACACTCTGCGTAGCAGTCCAACGCACTACCACTACGCCACAGCGACCAACATCTTCTATAATAATTTATTCTCAAGTAATATGCGTGAATTTATTCAGATTTTAAAAAGAAGAAAGAAATTTTTTACAGAACTAAAGAATTTTGTTTAAAATTAACGACTAACTAACCTTTAACTTTTTTTTCATTTATTTTGCCTTTCATATTTCGCAAAAATCTGTAATCTTAATGGGATAACAAATATTATCGTCTGGGCTCAAACTCCTAAAGTCCACAGCCACAAAAATGTATGGCTTAAATTTAATGAAAACAAACTTGGAATATGTAATTGCCGATTTCCCTCCCCTAAGCTTTAAAAGTCACAACTACCAATTGAGTGGAGAGTTTAACCGAAAAGAAACAGCTCTAGGTATGAGAATGCATTTCCCTCCTCCCCCGGATTTGGTGTTGCAAGCTAAACAAATGAAACTATTGCAGCCTCCCATGAGCAAAATATTGCAGCCTCCCATGAGCAACAATTTCAGTTGTTATATATTACAACAACTGAAATTGTTCCAAGTATGAGTATAATGGCTGGCGCGACAGTTAAAGCCTGTTAATGGTCCTGTTTATTTCTAAGTTAATAGAAATTGTATGCACACTTGAAAAAGAAAAGGAAAAATTATAAATACAAAAAAATTATAATAGCAGCATCCTAAAAAAAGATGGATGGCTAGATACTTTACCTGCATACACTTAAATGCAACACTGCAATTATACCTACATTTAAATAGAGTCAATGACATTCGTTTATTTTTATATTTAACTACATAAAAATGTAACATGTAACATGTAGCAGCAAAAATAAAATAAAAAACATACTGCACACATTTCCATTTGCTACGCTTAAGTGCATCTCGCATACGTAAGGAAAAACGTGTGCACTACGCGCGTGTATAATAGCAGAAATGCATATGGTGCCAAATTGAATTGAAGGAATGTAGCAGCCGAAGCAGCAGCATCATCAGCGTAGCATAATTCGCATTTCAAATTCACAAAACGCGAGAAAAGCTCACAGCAACTAAAACAGAAAACTTGAAAATTTTTCACGCATGCAGCTTTAAAATGTATTTACAACAAATGTTGGTATCTACAACAAATAAAAAAAAAAATACTTATAACCAGCATACAGCATTAGCAGCATGACGTGTAACAATTTTAACTTACCTTCGGCTCAACCTTTGGTACAAGTAGTGGCAACACTGACTCTTGCAGCAACAGTGCACTGGCCTCTTGACGATCACTCACGTTTCGTTTATTGTTGCTGGTATTGGTATTGGTGCTTCTGCTGCTGCTATTGCCTGTTATTTTTTAACAAGTTCCCAAGCATTGCATATAAATGACCGAGAGACAAACGCAATAGTAAAAAGAAAAGAAAAACAAAACACAACAAGTGACTGTCAGTACGGCAATGTTGGCGCTTAAATTCTTTATTAATCGGCTGTGCTGCTGTGGCATACTTGAAAATGTTTTCAACTTAACGTGTTCAAAAATTTTGAGCCAACGAATATGCGCGAACGAAAGCTGCATAGCTGCAAGTGGCTCATAATCATTGCGGGCTTCTTCTGCATCTTCTTCTTCACCTTCACCTTCACCACATCAGTATGTGTATGTGTTACCACTATAAATCATTGAAGTGTGTGTGTGTATGCTAACACCATCACTAAATGAAACATAATTAACTAAATACATTACATGCAACAATAAATGACCAGCACAGCCAATGAACTTGAAGTGACTTGACAATGTACACGGGCATTACTAAAAAAAAAAAACGCCTGCAGCACTTGCGGCATGTACGTAATTTTTTTGCTGTTGTGGCTTTTAATAAGCAAAACATGTGTCCATATTTATGTGTTGTGCGTGAGTGTTTGTGTTTGCCTAGTCTATTGCCGTTAGCTTCGGTTTCTGCGCCATAAAATGGTGAAACAAAAGGCTTCTGCTTTGCCGCTGCAAACTGTTGCCTCTTTTTTGCCTTGAATAAATTTTTAATTTATATTTGGTATGCGTGAAATGATGATTGTCTTCACTGTGAAGTTATTCAATTCTGGCAAAATGTTGTTGGTTTTTGGGTGGAGTTGCATTGATATGTTAATTATAAGGTGCGCTACTCTGATATATGAGATTGGTGTGCTGCACGCCAGGAAATGATTGGCAAACTACTGAACTTTGGAGTTTTTGTGCTAGTTATGTTGATTTTTGTTTTACTTATGTACTTTGTGTGTACATTTCAGAGTTTTATTTTGTATTAATTTCCATTTTCCATAACCAAGTTGTGTGTGTTTTATTTGTACAAGAATGGAAGGGACCTTCGGTTTTCTGTCGAATCCGAACGGCGCAGTTAAAAGCTTTTCTTAGAAAATTTTTACTCTTGTGGGTTTGCTATTGCCTGCCAAGAGGTGGGCCGTGGTGTAGAAAATTGTTTTTTCTACTTTTTCCGATTGCCTGTTAGTGTGCTGAGATTTGAACCTAGCCACTCTGCGTAGCAGTCCAGCGCACTACCAACAGCACCACGGCGACCATATATATTTAAAAAATTTTTTTTTTTTTTATTCTTCATGCTGGCTTAATACTTAAACATTTTTTACATATTATAAATGTTAGTAGCGCGGGAAAATGAGATATTTTTTTTTGCTGAAAAAACTTAAATATACTAAACGCTCCGATTATCATGAGTGAGCCAACGTGATCTTGAACTAGATCAACTAAATCAATTAGTATGTAGAATGTCTTTATGTGCCTTCGAGGAAATTTATCAATTTTTGACCATATTTTTTAATACAAATTTTAATTTTACAGTTAAAAATACGTAGGATGAAAATTTGTTTTCAATTCATGAAAGATGGCGCTGTAACCTTTCATCCGTCAGTTTATAGTTTTCGTTCAATCCGCTCAAGATATACCAGGTGCCATCAGCTACTGTTTTTTGGTTAATTCTACCAATTCACATGTTCGACTATCGCAACTTATGAGCCTGATACATTATTAGCTTTCCCTACCTTTTTAATGCGAATTCCTTCCTTTATAATGCGAATTCATAAACCTAGATAAGATTACTTAGAAACTAATCTGTGTCAGATAAAGATAAGTAGTTAATACCATATAATGGCCGTACTTTTCTGTTATTCACTGACCTAGACTAGGGTGTCCTGTTCGACTTTTCAAGCTTATTTACTAGATGTAGGTGCTCCCAATTGCAGTGTATAACTTAAAAGAGTTCCATTCTCTGATAATGTCTTTTCTGTCTCAGTATACAGGGTTGGTCTTTTAATTTTGTGCAAGCACCTTTTCTTTCCTATTCATTTTCTCTATCCCTGTTTTCTTTTCGTTCTATTTCTTTTCTTGCTATTGTTTTCTGTTAGTTCTTCTCTAGAACACTTCCACACCGGTCAGTTGGGTTCTTCAATATATTTATTGCCTTGATGTTAGACCGCATTTTTTTTTGTCACAGCGTATGCATACACACAAAAAATAATTTCTTCTCTACCTTAGGTTTGATTTTCCTATACCCTATATCGCAGTACCTTAGGTTTATTCCACATTTTATCTTCGTCTATAAAATGACACATAAACCAATGCTGAGTATTTTCAGCATTGGTTTATGGGTCAAAATTGTAAAGATTTCAATGTAAAGACAATTTCCCTTGCTACTAACTATTTGCTTTTCCAATATCAGGAATCTTGCGAGCAACTCATTATCCATCAGGAAAATGTCATGCGAGAACAAATGCAATATTAGCTTTTTCATCAATCTCAACCTACTTTGCAGTGGTGAACGTTTAATATTGACTTCATTGAAAGTAAATGTATTTTATTTGTTTTTGCTCCTCTTTTCTTCTGTGTGCCAGTACCTTTGATGACACTGTACTTTATTAGCAGTAATTTACTTTATTGATGCACTTGAGACTTTCAAATTCCACCACATCAAACACACTTTTCGAGACATTTCGCAAAACCTGTGCAAAGTGAAAGGAGATAAAGAACACGGTTTATAAATTGATAAGCTTAAATATACACGCGAGAAACATTAAGTATATGAGTTTTTGCATGCTGTCATCAGGTTTAAATGTCATTAAAGTCAATGGCGCAGGCAGACAGACAGACAGACAGACAGACAGACAGAAAGACACACACGCAATATTGCACCAAGAGATCTGTGTTTGAAATGATGGCATCCTTGTTGCTGTTGGTGGTGCTGATGTTGCTGTTGGTGGTGCTGATGTTGCTGTGGTTGCTATTGCTACATATACATACATACAAAATGTTGTCGCCTTTAACTGTTGTCATTTGTTACAAGTCTCTCATTTTCGTTATTCTCGCACACATTTATTATTTCTCAAATTCATACTCGTACTAAGTAAGAAGAATTTTTCGCAAAAGCACAAAAAACATACATATAGTACATACATACATACAAACATACGTACATGTATGCAAATGTGCTCGTATATGTGAAAAAGTTTGTTGACACATCAGAGTTTTCAGTACGCTTGGGTATACTTTTTAATCTTTTCACCATAAAATAATTTCGTCTCTGTGCTGCTTATCCTCTTCAATTCTTTTTTTTTTTTTTATACATATATACATACTATATGTATAATTATTTCGTTAGTTGTTCATATGTGTGTGTGAGTGTGTGTTTGAATTACTCAGTCATCTGTTAAATATATGTACACATAGAAACACAAATATGCAGTTACTTTTTACGCAGCTGGGCAACACCTACATAGAGATTTTTTCAACTCTCTCTCTCTGTCACACACACACACACTCCCAAAGACTCTCCCAAACACACTTACTCGACATAGGCACTTGTGCCTCAAGTTGTCTGTGTTGTTGGTTGAATGTGTTGGTTTGGTGTTTCCTTATCCGCCTTGCTTTTATCTCAAGTACCTTTTGATGTGTGTTTGTGTATGTGTGGGCAAGTGTTTGTTCTTCTGATTTTCATGGCTTTCTCATGATTCTAGTGCTGCCACTTCTAAATGCTGCTATTCTGCATATGACAGTGGCAATGTTTTTATGCGGTAGACCCACTTTGTTTATGAACGTGTGTAAGTGAAATTTATATTGCAACACTTTATTTGAATTTACCGTGTTACTTAGGAAATTCATTCACTTACACACACATACGTACATACTCGTATATGCATACGCATACATACATACTATATGTGCATTGTGTTTCTACAAATTTTCAATTTTATATTCGCAAACCAATTATGACTTTGTAGAAAATATTCATACATTGCCTCACCCCGCATAGCACAATATAGATTATACTTACTTATGTGCAAGACTTAAGTCTGAGTTTGAAACGTAAACACGAAAGTTAATAAACTTATGCATTTTAATGTTTGTGGATACATATTTACACTTTATTAACCAGATGAGCATTGTTTTTTTGTGGTAGGTAAGGAGGATGGAGGTTTTAAGGAATCACTAACAAAACTTCAGTTGATACGAATATACTTAATATAGAGATAATAAAGAACTTTGTATATGTGTGTATGTGTTTTCCATATGTATGCATACATGTATCTGTATACTTGTATTAGTTAATTTTTTATCAAACCAAGTGAATTGTAAACTGCTTCGGATGATCTTGAACAACTTCACGCTTAGTATTCGTCATAAAACTGTATGTTCCTTCCATTCACATAAAAATATTATATGTACTATATATCCCGCAGAACATGAGTGGATGGGAAAAACTCGGCCTAGTCCCTCCATGGGCTATTGCGCCATTAAAAGAGAGAAGAAGAAGAGCACATATTAAAACTGAGTTAACATTTTATTTGCCTCCAAATAACTTTAAGTGAACCAAGTGACTTCAAGTGATCCAATTGATATCAAGTGACTTTGATTAACTTCAAATCCCAATTAACTCCAAGTGACTCTAAGTTACTCCAATTGATTTCAAAATCCCAATTGACTCAAAATTACTTGAGGTAACTCCAATTGACTTCCAATACCTAATTAAGTCAAAGTGACTGCATGTGAATTGAACCGTCTACAAGTGTATTTAAGTAACTCCAAGTGATAGCATGTGATTCCAAGAGAATTCAAGTGACTTTAAAACAGTCATGATTTTGCATTTAAGTCATAAGATTTGCATTTAAGTATCAGTACATATGACTTCAAAAAACGATTGCATTCCCTTCCCTGACTCAAAAAGAAACTTTTCTGAATGAAAATGACTGTTAACTCAATTTTTTATTCTGAAGTCAAACCTACAATAACTGCAATCATGTGCCTTCAGTGGTCGCTATGGCGCAGTTGGTAGTATGCTACGCAGAGTGTCCGGGGTTCAAATCTTGCCAACATGTAAAAACCATTAAGTAGAAAAGCCAAACATGAATGGATACGACAAGATTAGTCTAAGCCCTCCATGGACTGTTGTGATATTGAAACAAAGAACTGCGACTTCGAGGCAATTAAATTGAATGCATTCCTTTACAGTTCTCTAAATCAGGAATGATCAGTATATGGACTTATAATCTATAAACACTCACATGCGTATTTATGTACAAACATGTACTGAAGCTTCTGCACAAGCACAAGGACGATTGCGTACCAAAAACATGAGAAATGCATGAAAATGATGTGTTTGAACATTCCGGTTTGCTCCTTTTTATTTTCTACGAGACAATTTGTTAATTCACAAAGCCTGCAACTCCTCAAAGCCCCAACAAATGAAATATATTGATTAAAAATATGTGTATATGTGTATAGAGACAAACTGACAACGCCATTTAAATCAGCTGCTTATATTACTTACATATATTTTCATACAATTTCATTCCGGAGGGTTAAAAAAATATGAATCCATGTCCCAATCACACATTCTCAGTATTTAGTTCATATTTATAAGCCTACAAGCCTACATAAAATACTTGAGGACAAAAATATACCTCCCGAGATAATCACATGTCTTCGAAGGATCTTATGTCCTTGGAAAAATGTGCTACCAGATTTAATTTTTTTTAAATTTTCTTTCTGAAGAAAGATTTACCTCTCCCACGACGTATTACCTTTCCAAAGAGCTACATATTGTGAAATTAAATTAGGTTCAACGGGAGTTCTGGGTTCTTGAAAATGACTTTTTGGCGCTTGCTAGTTAACACTGGTTCGTGTATAACCCTGAGAGACAAAAAAAAATACATTTTTTTTGTTAATTCAAAAATGTTCTTAGTCAATATGTACAGAATCTTAGAAATTGAAGATGTGCCTACTTAGACTAAGTTTAGTCGAAGCTCGTTGAAATTAACCTATTACCCCTATGAATGCAAAGCATTGTGTTGATTGGAAAGATGTAGGAAGAATGAGAGAGGGAATGAAATCACAGGACACCGATAAAGAGATTGGTAACCATTTTGGCAAGTGCCTTTATGCCTTTACCACAATGAACTTCAGTTTTATCAATGTCGACTATGACTGTTTGTAGCGCCAACGAAAGGGATAGAGAGTATAAGGAAAATGCGACGATGCCTGCCATGAGGTGGTGTTGTCTAGAAATTTATTTATTTTTTCTACTTTTTGGTTTTGCTTGTGCCGAGATTCGAACCCCGGACACTCTGCGTAGCAGGCCAACGCATTACCACTACGCCACAGTGACATTAAATTGTTCCATAATTGACGACGTTTGAGTGATCTCAAATGAAAGCTTTGATTAAAATTTCCATTGAGAATAACTGGATCAGCGGTGACTCATGACAATTCAGGTGCATAGGAGCAAAAAAAAAAAAAAAAAATGTTTTTATGGAAAGTTCTATAAGAAACGGCGGGAAAGTACGAATCTCGAGACGAGTTTGCGCTAATTTCTCTAGTCTCTAGTGAAGAGTTAACAGATTACCATAACTTGCTTCTGGTTGTACTTTTAGCAGAGTACAAACCCGAATGCGAGTACACCGATCGAAGTAAATCGTCCAGAATTTTAAATATCGAATGAACCACTTTTAGAGGATAATTTGCTGATTGCATAATCTGCATGATCTTCAGAGAGCCGAACAACTTTTCACTTGGGTCTTCAGAGAATACTTATTAGTTTCTGATATAATTTCGAGTATCATATGAAATCATACTCAAATATATTTATATAATTTTTATTCATTTTCATTCTTTTACGGAACGTTGTCTTAAACTTAAAAATTACAATTAAAAAATTAAACAACCAAATAAAATTTAACACATTTTTGAGAACAATAAAATGATAAAAAAAAAGTAAAAATTAAGAAGTGAATAAATGTCATCTCGTCTCTTACATCAATTCTTTATAAATACTCATATACATACTTACATACATACTCGTATATGAACAACGCTCCACTTCAGAAATTTTTATACATATGGTACTTTGTTTGGTGTTGTTTGCTACTTGCAACAGCAGCAATCATAAATACGTAGACTGGAAGAAACAAAGAAAAAACAAATAAAAGAACGCTTAAAACGCGCATGTTCAAGCTTTCAAAAGATGCAATTTTTCAGCTGATGTCTGTTATTTTTACCCTCAAACGATAACAACAACATCAGGAGTAACAACGAGAACAAGAACACAAACATTTAATCATCATTAAATTTGATGTGTGTGTGTGTGTGTGAGCGTGAGCGTTGTCTTTCTTTTCCTTACTGCTAAGTACAACATGCTTACTCCTTTTAGAGTTCTTTTTCGCATCATCAACATTACAATGATCACTAGCATCAACATTACAACAACTTGTGTGTTTGTGTGTGTGTGTGTGTGTGAGTGTGTGTAAGCGCACACGTCTTTAGTTTACTTTTAATGGCACAACAGCCCATGGAGGACCTAGGCCGAGCTTTTCGCATCCACTCATGTTGTGCGTGTTATATTTGTACATGAATAGAATGGAAGGGACCTACAGTTTAATACCGAATCCGAACGGCGAAGTGAAAAGCTTTTCATAGGCAATTTTTACTCTTGTAGGTTTGCCATTGCCTGCCAAGAGGTGGTGCCATGTAGAAAAATTATTTTTCTCCTTTTTTTTGATTTTGCCTGTGCCGAGATTCGAACCCCGGACACTCGGCGTAGCAGTCCAACGCACTACCACTACGCCACAGCGACCACAGCGCACACATCTGTCTGTCATTAAACCCTGAGGTATATTCTGTGAAACATCAAACTCGTCTATGCGATAATCAACAGAGGCGGCAGCAAATAATATCACGTTACTTAGCAGAAAGTAGCAGCAAGCCCCAACACCAACACCAACACATTTACAAAACAGCTTTTTGTTCCAACATTCGACGTATATCCTTAAGCTTTCCTTGCATACGTACGATGGCATGAATGTTCGACGCAATTTTGTGCATTTTCTTTTGCCATAAATAAGCAGAAAGTTCATATGTGTTGGTGTGTGTATGTAATGCTCTAACATGACAAAGCATTGTTCGAATGAAGTAACAAAACAACAACAAAAATGTTGCTAAATATACTATACATATGTATATGTACATATGTATGTATTTATAGGCTCAAATGCCTTCAAACGTAACAACAACATTCAACTTAAGCTCATGCCTCTGTAAGTATGTGTTTGTGTATCTGTGTGCATGTATTTTCTTCATATTTGTGATATATCATACTTTATTTATTTCACATTTTTTCTTACTGTACTTTTACAATTTTTTTATATTTTACTTTGTTGCCACATCAGCATCTTTTTCTTTCCCTTATTACAATTTATGAATGATTTCAGTCTGTTGTTTTCAAAATTTTTTTCTCACTTTCTGCCGTCAATTTTCGCAAAATAAAGTAACATTGAAAAAATTTAACACAAATCATTGTAATATTTTTCATCATGCCCTGCCCCCTTATTGGAAAATATTAGTAAATTGCTGTTTGAAAAATGTTTTCATAATGTTTTCATGGTAGGGGAGAAATATAAAGAATGTGCTTAGTTTTGCCAGCAGCTTAACTTGATGATAATAAACAAGTTGTATTTATTTGCGTTTCCTCTCCGCAAATCCATCACTGTCATTTTCATCATTATTTTTTGAGTTATTTGTATAAACACGACGCGTCTGTTTGGTAGCGTCATTGTCGGTAGGTATGTAGTTAGGAAAGAAGGTATTTAGCTATGTAGGCTGGATTATGTCCGCTTGTCATGATTTCGATAAGAAATTAAGTTATTCTATCAAATGCAGACACAATCATTCGCCCTGGAAACTTAAAGAACTTATTTGCTATTCTTACTTAAACTTTAATGGAGAGAGAAAAGTACCGACTCTTTAGTATATTTAAAAAATTAGCATTTGAAAACTGTTTTCGGTCGATGCGATTTATTTCGTTTGAATGTAAGGATCAGTGTTGCCAAAGCGTAGTTTTCAGTATCGAACGCGTGCTTTTCAATGGTAAGTCGAAACATTGGCGTACCTCGTAATATGGCGTTCCTTTTGGTGTCAGTCCAGAATTCATGAATTAGAGCAAGGGAAATGGCTCATAGACTTGGTAAGAATTTCCGAGGCAGTCCTGATGCAATCAAGGTTTACTTCTGAATTTGTATGTGATATATTATGTATATACTTAGAATGTTTTGTTGAGGTAGTTTTTAAAATCACCGTCCGATGTTGTAGTGATCTATAAAAGACTATTACAAGTTGCGTATTAATGACCTGAAGTAGTAATCGATCTAGTATTGACCGCGGAGTTATTGTCTGGATAAAGTTGGTTTTGTTTGTTACATAAGTAACAAAATTTTCACAATTTTTTAATCCCACTTCATATATTTCATACTTTTTTGATTAATTTCGTATAATTTAAGTAACAGAGACCAACTAAAGTGCAAATCGCCAATGGCAACACTGATTAGAACATAATTGAAAATATTCCATTAATGAACAAGAGACAAATTTTTTCTATTCTTTTTCAGTTAGATGACTTTACAATAATGATTGCTTTTAATAATTTGCATGTAGGTAACCACAACTTACTTACTTATTTGAGCAAAACATTTCAAGGCAACATCTCTAATGTGTCTTTTAGAGCACAGAGTCGAATTAAGTGTTAATTTTTGTATTGTTCTTTGAGTTGGATCAAATTTTGCTGTATCCAAATCTCAGCCGCGGTATCTATCTACACGCAAAAAAGAAAATACTGAAAATCAGTATACGATTTTTGGAAATTTTCATTTTAATTTAAGAACTTTAAATAAGTTGTTCAGCCCCAAAAGTCCCGAAATCATTTGTGCGCATGACAATTTACGATTTTTTGCGCAAGGAATATTCGATTGTCAATACTCGATACTTTCGATACTCGGTACCTGTCTATCGTTACTTTTGAAAATACTTAGATGCGTTCTCCTTCAAGTGGAAGCTTTGTGGCCCTTCTAATAGCATCACTAAACTTGCGGACCAGGGTTTCCTATTGTTATGCAAATATTGCAGGGTAAACCTTCTGTTTTTTTCTTACTCTTAATGGCACAGTAGCTAATGAAAGGCCCTGGTTGACCTTTTCGCATCCATTCACGTTGTGCGAATTTTTGAAGTTTACGTCTTTAGAATCGTTTTTACATTTAAGTACTTCGGGAGTATAAGATGATTGCTGACAGTATAAGAAAGAGTAGGCATGAGTTGATTAAGGAGTGAGATTGAAAAAATCTTAACACACGTTTTACCTAATAATTTTGTTTGGGTGTAAAATTTCAAAATTTCTTTGATCTAGTTATCTTTGAAAAATATGTCAGTTATTATTTTTAATGACAAACATGTTGATTTATTGTGAGTTTGATCAAAATTAATGAAGAAAAACAAGTACATCTTAAAATTATTAAAAATTTTCAAAAAAATCCAAATTGGTCCTACAAAAAAATTAGCCAAAGAATTGAAGATCTGCCGTCAAACTGTTTCCAATGTTATTAAACAGTTTCAGGAGAATTTGACCATAGATAGGAAACCTGGTTCGGGAAGAAAACAAGGACCACATGATATTGGGAAAGCCAAGAAAATAGAATGCATATTGAAAAGATCTCCAAACACATCTGCTAGAAAAGCTGCCCGGTTAGCGCCGGTGCGAAAAATTAAAGCCAATGTAGGTTTGAAAACATACAAAGTCCAAAAAGTTCCAGACAAGAACGCTGCAAAAAATTTAGACGCCAAAAGTAGGGCTCGGAAATTAAGTAGTATTGTGGTATTCGTACCATTGAACTTTTAGACGTATGAGAAATGACAGGGCTGCACAGGTAGATAAGATTGAAAGCAGCTGAAATATAGGAATATTGAGGTTATGTTCAAGTTGAATTCGTTTGTTTTGAAGTTCTTTCACATTGCGTCTCGACTAGCCACAATGCATGGATATATGCATGTTCATGTCATAATACTGTTGCTACCATTGATAGAGGGCGCTGCCCGTAAGTTACTCGTCAAATTTTTTCATACTCACAGGGTACTACTGCCAATCAGTTTCTCGTCAAATGTAAAACAAAAATTTGATATTCCAATCAAAAACATTTAGAAATTTCTAGAGCTCAAAGAATTAGCGAGTATAGACAGAAAGAAAAAAACGCAAGGCACAAACAAATGGCCATTGTGTTATGATGTCACTCACCCATTGTAACAGTACTTGATAACAACGTTATTATTCCAGAAATTAATAGAGAAAATGATTCTTTGATAAGCGAATAAAAATATTGGGTCATATAAATAGTATCCAATATCAAATATTTTCTAACTTTATTTATACTAAACCTAACCTAAAATCCCAAAACGAAACGTTCTGAAGAAGTAAAATTCTGTAGGTCGTCCTACTGATGCACACAATTTTTTTGTAGGTACAGGAATGGAAAGCACTTACAGTTGTATGCCGAATTCGTGGAGGTGGATTTTTTTTACGGTATTAAGTCTCGAACCTGGGCACAAAAAATAGCAGTCCAGTACACTACACTACACTAGTGCAGCAATTTCTCCCTTCAAATGCTACTCAGAGGCATAAAGACTAAGTGCATGAGTAGATGATATGCTTTACTGGGCAGTGAGTACTTTTTTGGTTGAGAAGTGTTAGCCTTCCGTGTCCAACCACCTGGAAATTTATATCTTATTGTTTCAATTCAACTACAACATTTCGTGAAAGTGTTTTCTTTCCAGTCTACTGCCGATTAAAATTGTATGTGAAAATATTACTTAAGAAAATGTTTAAAAATGTAAATCTCATACGAGATAATACAACTTTTTTTAGCTTGCATGCATGAAAATCAGATAATAACTAGAAAAAATATAAAAAATGCAACTCATAAATAAACACAGAAATGATTTCTCATTAGGCGTAGGTACTAAAATATAAAAGTCATAAAATTAAATTAAAAACCGATAAGATTTTCTTATTACGAGCACAACAAAACATAAAATATTTTTATACCTACCTACTCGCGCATATTATTGTCATGTTTAGACATACCAAACATACACCCCTGCTCAAAATAATAGGCACACTTAGCACACTTTCAACTTTAACATAACAAATAATGGTTTTAACCAATATTTTAATAAAAAAAAATGCACATTAATTCAGTGGATACAAATAAAAAAATTAAAATAAACTTCATTACTAGATAAAGTATAACAAAGAATCTGAGATCAATAAACTTAATTTACTTTTAATGGCACAACAACTTATGGAGGGCCTAGGCCTAGCTTTTCGCATGGAAGGGACCTACAGTTTAATGCCGAATCCGAACGGCGAAATGAAAAGCTTTTCATAGCAATTTTTACTCTTGTAGGTTTTGCCATTGCCTGTCAAGAGGTGGTGCCGGGTAGAAAAATTATCTTTTCTACTTTTTGATTTTGCATGTGCCGAGATTCGAACTCCGGACACTCTGCGTAGCAGTCCAACGCACTACCACTACACCACAGCGACCACGAGATCAATAAACAATAAACGACTGCTCAAAAAAAAAGTTACACTTGTAGTATTAAACAAAAAAAAAAAAAAAAAGAATAATTAAAAGTGTTAATAAAAAATTATTGGATATTTTAACAAATATCCTGTGTATCCACCACCATTTTGAATTACCTTCGCTACTCTCCTCGGCATACTATCAATCAAATCCCGACAGTTGTCTATGGGTGTCTCATACCATATTTTCTGAACACAATTGTTCTTTATTAGAGTAAACTTCTTTCGCCAACTTCTTTTTTAAGTTTCCCCACAGGTTTTCTATTGGACTTAGATCCGGGGATTGACTTGGCCACTCTAAAACATTGGCATTATGGACTTCAAAGCAGTTTTTTTTAACAACTTAGCGGTATGCTTTGGGTCGTTATCTTGCTGATAGACCCAACGTAAAGGTATGTTTTCCTCCGCATAGGAAGGATAGCATTGTATTTTCCAACAATGTCCTTGTATTCGGCTGCTGTAAAGACTAAGTGCATTAGTAGATGATATGCTTTACTGGGCAGTGAGTACTTTTTTGGTTGAGAAGTGCTAGCCTTCCGTGTCCAACCACTTGGAAATTTATATCTTATTGTTTCAATTCAACTACTTACAACATTTCGTGAAAGTGTTTTCTTTCCAGTCTACTGCCAATTCGGCTGCTGTCATATGGTTAGTAGTTTGGTGGTATAGGACCGACTCCTTACCAAGAAAATATTTCTACCTCGTGAAACGAACGTGAAATTGGCGTACATTCCCTTCTGAATCGTTTGCGAACAGATTAATATTCGCTTCATCGCTCCATAAAATATTTCTCCACTTTTTCTCACCGTCCGATCCCACCAAGATTTTGTGTTTCCTTGCAAAATTTAACCTCATGCTCAAATTGTTTTTTTTTCGCATCAAAGGAACTTTTTTGGCTATTCGTCCTGGTAGGTTAACTCACCACGTTTGTGGTAATCACATTTCCAATTTTGGCTGCTATTACCTTTGAAGACTTAAATAGGTCCTTTTTACACCCTCCGACCCCACCAAAATTTTGTGTTTCCTTGCAAAATTTAACCTCAAGCTCAAATTGTTTTTTTTTTCGCATCAAACGAACTTTTTTGGCTATTCGTCCTGGTAGGTTAACTCACCACGTTTGTGGTAATCACTTTTCCAATTTCGGCTGCAATTACCTTCGAAGACTTAAATAGGTCCTTTTTCTCATCCTCCGACCCCACCAAAATGCTGTGTTTCCTTGCAAAATTTAACCTCAAGCTCAAATTGTTTTTTTTTTCGCATCAAACGAACTTTTTTGGCTATTCGTCCTGGTAGGTTAACTCACCACGTTTGTGGTAATCACATTTCCAATTTTGGCTGCTATTACCTTTGAAGACTTAAATAGGTCCTTTTTACACCCTCCGACCCCACCAAGATTTTGTGTTTCCTTGATAAATTTAACCTCTTGCTCAAATTGCTTTTTTCCCCATCAAAGGAACTGTTTTGGTTATTCGTCCTGGTATGTTAACTCTCCACGTTTTTGGTAATCACGTTTCCAATTTTGGCTGCTATTACCTTTGAAGACTTAAATGGGTCCTTTTTACAGATAGTCACAATGTGACCTTCCTCGAGACTCGTTTTGGGGTTTTCGCTTTAAGGCATTTCTAACAAAATTATGGGTTCTCCCCATCAATCGGACAATGTCACGAAGTGATTTTCCTTCTTTTCTTAGGTTCGAAACTACCCGGGCTTATTCATCAGTGCAGTGTGATTTGCGACCCATCTAAATTATTAATTATTTAATCACATTTTACTATTTTTAAGTTAATTAAAGCAAAATTTACCGCTGCTAAATTAAGAACTGTAAGAACTCAAAAATAAACCTTTGTTAAAACAAAAACTTTAGCGAACTTGTAGGTGTAACTATTATATTGCAAAGCAACAATTCACAATAATTGGGGAAATCACACGTTTCACTTTGTCAGCAATATCATTGCCATATTGCGTTAATTTAAAAAACACTTTATTTTACCTTTAATTGCGCGATAATGGTTGCAAAAACCAATTCGAACAAAAAGTCTTTCAGTGTAACTATTAATTTGAGCAGGGGTGTACATACATAATCTCATTTCTGTATTTACGTATCCAAATAACATTTATTTTGCTGACTCTTGAACTCGGGTGGTAGGCAAAAATACAAAAAAAAAATAAAACGAATAACATAAAAAGCAAAAAGCGTGTTTATTTGACCAAACCCATGAGAAAATTCGAAAAAACAAAAAACAAAATTAACATTAAGAATGAAAATGAACATAAAAATTTTAAATACAAATGCATAAAAATTGGCATAAATAGAATTTTCCCACCCCACCTTAGGCGCGGACGGACAGACAAGCAAACAGCCAGACACCAATGAATAATAAATAAATGCTTGTCATTTCAGCCACGAGAATTCAACAGAAAAAATTAACAATTTACTTAGCCACGAATTCTTCGAATGTATAAAGTTAAGTGAAGTAAAAGAAAAGTGTAAACTTTTTTCGACGTACATTTATTTTTGTTAGAGCTCGTGAGAAAAAAATAAGCAAACAAAATAAAACAAAAAACAATCATATTTAGCAAACATTTTTTGAGGCATACAACATTTTTTTTTTGAATTCATTTAGCTTGAATTTTTGTGAGTTCTTCTGATTCTTGACATCAAGTTGAGGATTCGCATACTTTGCAAGTCTGGCAACTCTCTAATTAACCACTTATGATAATTTCAGCGCAAATTCGCTGTTGAGAAATGATTATGTAACGAACTTTTAAGCTAATTTTTATGTCAAGTATTAAAAGTCTTCGCCGAGTATTCAACACCACTTGTTGTATATTTTTATTAGTGGCTATAAGTTGAACGACCTAGATTCACACGTACATACATGTGAAATGCACTTGCACACACAAAAGCGCGCGCGCACACACACACACACACACACACACACACACATTAAAATACGAACGTATGAACAATTGTGGACTTATTTGCATTTTACCTATTAATAATTCATAAATTTAATTGCATTTGATAAAAGTTCGAGCGTTAGCTGCTTGTGTGCCAGTAAGGCTAACTTTCTTCTCTTTCTATATTCCATACACATGGGATAATTATTTTGCCAATGCAATTTTCCAACTCGAGCTTATGTAGGATTCTGGGTAAATACAAAACAAAAAGCAAAAAATAATGAGCATAGGAAATGTGTAAATGTAAACTTTCAATTAAAAAACACTGCAGTTGCTAACTTTTTCCCTATACACGCATACAAACAAAGCTCTAAATGTGTGTGTGTGTGTGTGTGTGTGTGTGTGTGTGTATTTTTGAAATTCAAAGCGCCTTAATTAAAGCCAAAACAAATATATATGCTTCATTATGCTGCCTGCTTCATTTTTAATTTATTTTTTTCTTATTTTGGATTTTCTAATGTTGACAACTTGCCCTAATGAGAAAACTCTTTTCTATATACATACATACTTAGTCTATAGATTCAACTTGCTTGCCACTGTATAGAAAACTTGTGTTGGGGAAATGCAACAACAGAGAGCAGAGATTTCTGCAAACGAACTTAATAACAGAAAAAGATCATACATAGTTTTACTTGTTCACTTCATCACTGAAAGAAGAAAAAAAAACAATATTATCAACACGGCATATCTTCTTTCTGTTTTTCTGTTTTCTGTCTGTATGTCTCTTTGTCTATCTATCTGCTATATACATACATACATAAATATGTACATATGAACATAGTTAATGTGTTGTGAGTATGTTTGAACTTTGTAATTGTAGCTATGTCTCCACATGCACCTATACCGGCATATTTGTCTATAAACCGAAAAGGTGTGCCTAAGTTCCCGGCCCCCCTCCCCCCCCTTACTAAGTTTTTCATGCAGCTGAATGCATTATTCTATTCTATTCTATTCATTGAAATGTTTCTTTAGACTGCTGCAGACTCTTTCTCTTGTGTCACACTATCACACCTTTCTTTTATTTGTTTGGAAAATGTAAAACTTAAAGTATTAATTTCGAAAGGCTAAAGTGGAAGATTATTGCATATTCATGATGGAAGAATTTTTCCTAATAATTTGAAAATCTTAATTAATTTTAAAGTGTTGCAATTTGAGGAATGTAAACGGTTCATGTTGAATTAAAAAAAAAAATATTTGCTGGATAGTTAAGATTTATTAGTATTGAGAAATGGAAATAATTCTGTGACATATGAGGATGTTTCAAAATAGATTATTTCGTGTCATCAACAAAGTGTTGCATACTTTAAGGCCTATAATTAATTCAAAGGTAGGAGTAGGTTATACTTACTAGCACTTAATATTGAACTTATTAGCGCGAAGAGAGACAGAGCTACTTACTCCATACAAAAATTGTTACGCTGTTAACAGTGAAGTGGTTAAAGCAATTTGGCATAGTGCGCCTTGGGAGAAAGGATTGGTCTCAACAGGAGCCAGATCGAGTAATACTTATATGAGAGCGGCAGCAACGTATGAGTTTTCTGATTTTTACAGTTTATCTGTAGTAGGTGTTGTTGTCTGAAGCTCAGTATTGAAGTATTAAAAAGATTAAGTGATAAGTTATCGTCTGATAAGCAAGTACACATTGGGTGGATAAGTTGATAATGTGGAATTTTTTTTATAAAAATATAGCTTTATTTCTATAACTAATCGAATGAAGACATTATTGAAAGTAGTTCCATCTTTCAGACAATTTATGGATTCCTTGTCCTAAAAAAAAATCCATACGAATGAACGAATCAATTCAATTTTTTATACAGTATTTTCAACTGAAGTAAAGCGTATTCCAGTAAGCGCATTCTGCATCGATCTAAATAAGTGATAGTCTGACGGAGCAAGGTCTGGTGAATACGGCGGATGAGCCAAAACCTCCCATCCACTATTTTGCAAATAATTTTTAACCGGTCTAGCAATTTGAAGCTTGAATTACGGTTTTGTGCCAGGTCGATTTTCTGACATTGCACTCTTCAAACGAATCAGTTGTTTTCGATACAGCTCTCCCGTAATAGTTTCACCAGATTTTAGCAGCTCATAATAAATGACAATTTTCTCATCCCACCAATTACAGAGAATTAACTTGGCGCCATGAATATTCTGCTTCGGCCTTTATGTTCTTGGTTGGCCGAGCTTCACATATGACTTCTTGCGCTTCGGGTTGTCGTAATATTTAATCGCCAGTAATAATTCGATGTACAAAACGACTTATCTTTATAGAGCTGAAGCAGCCTTTCAGAAGACATGCAAAATCGCTTTTCGACATATCTCGACTTCAAGTCGTATGGCACTCAATTTCCTTCCTTTTGAAGGGACCTTAATCATTTTAGGTGCTTGCTACTTGAGTAACTCCCTATATTATCTCTTGTCGTCATCGTGCCTTTCCTACGAGTTTTCGTCGAGTAACATCTCCAATTATTCAAACTTTTTTTTTTAACTTTTTCACTTGGCCAGGGCCAGGTCCAAGCCAAGGCCTTACCTTCCGTGTCAAAAACTCAATTTTTAAAGCGTCGAAATAAGAATTCGCATTTTTTTTTAAATTTAAAAATTTACCTTCAACTAACACTGAATCATTAGTAACAAAAAATACTAACAGTAGTTGAATGTGTTCCACCAGCTATGAAAAAGCTGAAAGTAATTCCACCAAAAAAAAAAACATAAATGTTTTTATCTCTCGATTTTCTAATCAATCGATGACATAAAATTCCTTATTTAAACATCAAACATTATTAAACCTTGACTAACTTCTTATATAATTACAGAATAGCCAAGGAATTCGTCTAATGAAACATCTGCAATCAAACAATGATCTTACCAATCACCTATTATTATTATTATTAAGTTTTATACATAAAATTAAACTGGCGTTACGAGTACATACTTGGATCTTATAAATTGCACTGCTCATTGGAGTGCTTAAACATTTATTTTCACAAGTTTTCGTATGAGACAAAAATCTTGTGGTAGGTGTAAATTTAAATTTTCATCTCGATAAAAAAGTTGCAATCACGAAACTAACATGAACAACCCAACAAACAAAACAATTCTCAACTTATTTAAGGCTGATTTAGAGATATTTCTTAACAATTAAAATTAAAAAAAAAAATGGGAAAAGGTTGCAGAATGCAAAATGACTGGTATTAAAAGCAAAATGTTCAAAATGTTGCTAAGCGTAATTATGATCTAAAAAACATTAATAGTAGAAGTAAAAACTGAGACATTAATGATCTAAAAGATAACTTTATTATGTACAAATAATAATAATAAATAATGTATAGAATTTTATACGAATGCAATTCAAAGTAAAGTTTTGTGTGTTAATTGTGGCTTTTGTTAAGTTTTCTGTGCAGTTAATTAGAAATTATCAACGATTCTTTGTTTGTTCTTTTAAACTGAAAGCGAAATTATTTAAAATTGGAAAAAAATGTTAAAACAATAAATATTCCTAACTTTTATACCAAGCATAAGCTCTCTGAAGTCGGTATCATTTCAATTAATACAATAAATATTTAAATGCAACTAATAACTTTTAATTTTTGTCCATTTATTTTCAGCTTACAGATGAAACAACAATGCCGCAGTAATTAAACACAATTCAAACAAAGTAAAAATATTAAAATGAAGATTAAAATTGACTATTTATTTTTGTCATTATGCATTAATAATGGACAAATTTATAAATGTCATCTTTAATTGCAAAAATATTAATAACAAAAAAATAAAAATAAATAAATAAAATAGCAGCAGCAAAAAAGTGTGAAAAATATTTGTGAATATACGAACAAAAATCTATAATATTTGATAAATTAAAATAAAAATTCCATACGAATTGGTTGGTAGTTTTTGGTTTTTTGTTTTTTTGTCATTTGCTAATTCGTTTGTGTGATATATCACAACTACAGAAATATTAAACAGAAAAATATTTATGTGTGTGTAAATTGAAATTGAATTTGGGTTTTTGTCGAAGTTTCACTTGTTGTGTTTATATGAATTAAGTGTATTAAATAATATTAATAAAAAATAAAAAAATAAATCCAATTTTTTGTTTGTCGTCGCGAATGAAAAATGGATTGTCTGTGCCGGCCATCACGGATTATGTCCGTACGGATTAATTTATTGGATGAAACGGATTTTATACATGAAATAAGGGTGAGTTGAAGTTTTGAATAAACATTTAAATTTCCTACTACATATACATATTTGGTACTCAGATCTTTATTATAACATAAAAGTTAAATTTCACAAGATACTCGTATCTTGTAAATATTAGCATCGATTATCACTGATTGGATAAAGGATTTGATGGCAATATTCATCATTATTGTCACCATCAAAATCATTTCAATATCGCTAGAACTTCCATGAACAATATCATTTTTATATAAATATATTTAAATAACTATTTTCATCTCATACAGCAAAGATTGCTGCTATTGCAAACTTATCACTTGTCTCCCTACTTTTCCTTCCTCCGCGTATGCTCTTTTACTATAAACTACTTTTAGGTATAACGAAATGTCAGCGTGTTCATACTGCGTTTGGTGTCATCATCATTCACACGTTGTCACATGTGGTGGCATTTTTGTGGCCCATAAAATTTTTCATTACGCTTTTGACATCACTTTAAATTTTGCAAACGTTTGCTAAAAACATAAATGCCACATAGAGAGATTCAGTAGATTCAGAGAGAGAGAGAGAGTACTACTTTGTTGTTGTTGCTAACAACTATCACATCAGCATAAGTAGCAGCTGTTGCTGTTTCAACATTTAGACACACATCAAATTATTTATACCCAGTGGAAAATTGTGATTGTGAAATGAAACTAATTCTACGAATTGATCTTCGCCAGTTTAGAATTGAGAAATCAGCGAGAAATTGCTTTAGTTTTATGGCAGTGGCAGATTAACTTCAGTGATTCTCATGTCATGCATTAGCATTACCCAAATGCAATGCCATATCAAATTTGTCCATTGACTATGTAATCAATGAATTTAGAAGGGAAATGCAAGTAAACGAAATAATTTTACACCTCATTGCACATCCGAAAATGAATTGCCAAACTAATTTTCTAAACAGTTCTTTCAATTTTTTTTTCCTTAGCATGAATTCCCAAATTTGTATTGTTCCAAGAATAAGCTACATGCTCTTTGCTGCTGAGCTCATACATTTACACATTTATGTACACACCTGGACAAAATTATAGGTATGAACATATTTTTTTTCAAAAAAGCTTGGCTTTCATGTAATTATTATTATCCTTCAAAAAATAAATTAGTTTTCAACATAATTATAAATATTCAGCATCATAAAACAACATAAATGGTTTTAAAAACTCTAAAAAATAACTTAAATTCTGGTTAATTCATAAAATACACAGATTTTCGATTGGACAGAATAATAGGTGTGCACAAAAAACTTAGGAATAAATATAGAAATTTTGCTAGTTATGGTCCCGTATTTTACTGAATTAGTAAGAACGCATTAATACCCAGAATATCCACCATTATTCTTGATGGCTTTTTCGATTCTTCTGGGCATTGTCGATATCAACTTCCTACAAGTTTCTACATGAATGTTGTACCAAATTTTTTGAATATTTTCCCATAACTGCGTTCTGTTTTGGCGTCTAACGCAGAGGTTCTCAATAGGATTTAGATCTGGGGATTGACTTGGCCACTCAAAGACGTCTACGATATGCTCTTGGAACCATGCTTTGAATGCGTAAGATCATTGTCCTGCTAAAATTTCCACAAAAGCGGCATATTATCCTCGGCATATGGTAACATTACCGTTTCCAACAAATCCTTATACACGAATCTATCCATAACACCATTAATTTGATGTATCGGACCAATACCTTGCCAAGAAAAACAGCCCCATACCATTAAGCTGCCACGTCTGTGCTTCACTGTTTTCTTTGTGAACCGGTTGTCGAATTCTTTGCCTTTCGGGCGACCAACTTTTCTTTCCGCATCGTTACCAAACAAATTTATTTTTGTTTCATCGCTCCAGAGAATATTGCGCCTTTTTTTCTCCCTTTTATGTTTATGTTTTATGAACTAATGCAAAATTTTTCTTCTTCCTCAAATTTGCAGTTCTTTGCAAAGGAACTTTGCGAGCAAACCTACCGGGTAGATGCGCTTACTAATCGTCTTGCAGCTCGGCCTAGGCCCTCCATGGGCTGTTGTGCCATTAAAAGTAAGTAAAGTAAGTAATCGTCTTGGAACGGTTCCTGATGATACAACACTCCCAATTTCGCTTGCAATTGTTCTGGGCAACTTGAACGGGTCGCGTTTCGCTAATGTAACGATACGATTGTTGGTCACTAATGTAGTGTTTTTAGGTGCTCCACGCGTTTCAATAGCTTTTTCTAGCTTGAGAGCATTTGTAACGAAATTCTTAGACCGTTCCATCTATCTGGCAATGATCGAAGGTTTTTCCTTTGTCTTGGAGCTGATGAACAAGTCTTCTCTCCTCTGTACTGCAATGAGCTCCACGACCCATCTAATATTATTAAAAATTATAATTACTTATACCTTTATTTAGTTCACTTTCATCGAAATCTTACGTTCTGGAACTAAATAACGCTTTAAATTTATTCACTTTTAATTTAAACCAAAACACACCTACTATATTTTAATGTCCAGATCAATTTGAAGGTTGAACAAGTAAACAAGCCGCAATATTTATCGAGAAGAACTTTTGTTGCGGGGATTTCCCCATTTCATTGCTAAACAGTGCCACCAAACTTTCAAATTTGGTGTTTGATTGTAGACCATGCCAATTACTTTTTTTCGTTCATTTTAAAAATTTTTGAGTTCACACCTATTCTTTTGTCCAGATGTGTATGTGTAAAAGTTTGTGTTTATGTATTGAAATATCACTCGTGTGCCCATTGCTACTATTTCCCATAATATTTAACCGTCATATTCTTTACGTATTTGCATGAATATGCCTTGCTAAATTATGAAGTTTCAATGTTGATTATGAAATTTCTATGCGATTTTAGTTTTGCTGTTGATATTGGCTTTTCCTTTCCTTTCATTTCGTTTCGTTTCGTTTTTTTTTTTTTTGCAAGATTTGCAAAAAGAATAACTATGCTGCATATTTTATATTAATTTGGAGATGATTGAAATTTTATTTCGCTGGATGAGAACCACCACTGTGATAATTGAGAGTTGTTAATAGTTTGGGTTTTCTTACAATTTTAGAATTCAAAGCTCAGTGCACTCCTCGAAATACTCATTTTCTGGCGCAAAACCTAGAAATATAAGTTAAACTTTTCACTAAGCAAAAGGGTGTGAAATGTGATAAAGTAAAAGGGTGTGAAAAAGGAATCCTTTAAGAAGGCACTTACCTATTTTGTTATATCTTTCTGCTTAAAATGTTTTGAAACTGAGATAGTTTGTTGACACAATGTTAATGCACAATTTACTGGTGGTAAATTAACATATTTTCCATTACAGGGTGACAACTAATCAGTGTATACAACTTTCTTCGCGCCATAGAAAAAGCATTGTAATTTTTCTGCAATTTTCTTCATTCTTGTACGATATTATTCTACGTAATCGAGGGTATATCTGATTTAATTTTTGTGTAGTCTTGATTTTATTTGGTTATTTGTATTAAGTACAATGACAAATAATCGGTCACCAGCTAGGCAAATGCAATTGTGATTTTGCGCGGCACTCGTTCGTTACTTTCGCCTGCTGTGTTAGTCCAGTAAGAGGCAAAAAACCCACCGTCATTACTCCCAGGAATCGCAAAAGCGTTCAAAAGTGCGTGCAACGTAATTCAAGGGTTTTGATAAGAAAAGTTGCTCATGAAACTGGCATAAATTGTGAATCAGTTCGCCTCATAGCGAAAAACGAACTAGGACTCAATGCTTACAAGCGCCAGTTACTAACGTATGAAAATAAGTGCGTATGATCACAAAGATGTCGCTTCGGCTTTACAGATGAAAAGCTGTTTACTGTTGAACAAGCGCATAAACGTCAAAATGACAGGTCAACAATGCAAGTCAACAACAATGCTTGTCAACAAAAGCTTCCTGGACCATCATTCGTCATTCAATATCGCCAAATGGCAAGACATCCTTGATTTTTGTGGAACAGGGAGTCAAAATCAGTCAATATCAAGAAGTGTACTGCCGTGAAATAATTTTGGATAATGTGGTACTCCCTTGGGCCCGACTTGGGCACTTTGCTCATAGAGTCAAAACGACACTAGAATGGTGCAGGACTCATTACTTTCCTGATTTAATCACATCTCAAGAATGGCCACCATATTCGCCGGATCATCTCAATCCGATAGATTACAGCATATGGTCTATTTTAGAGGCCAGTTTATGTGATAAACGTCATAAAAATGTGCAGTCCCTGAAACAGTCGTTACGTCGTAAATTGGACCGAATAACGGTGGATGAGCGGCGGGCCATAGCTAAAAATTGTTCCAAGCATTTTAAATTGTGTATTCGTGCCAATGGCGGCCACTTCGAAATCGGCTGAATATATTCTATCACTTTCTTCACTTACACTTATTAAGTAATTGTCACCCACCAAATCTGATTGTACACCCACCCATTTATTGTTGCAATTGTCCATCAAACTCTTTGCTTTTAAGGTCAACAACTTTCTTGGGCGTGTAACTCTGTGACTATCAATGGAAGTTAATTAAGAATAAGGAGATACTACTGTGGGCAAAAGTTAGTGGGACTTTGTTCATAATTTCAAGTTTAGAAAATAGCCAAAAGTCACACGGCGCTAAGTCAGGCGAATAGGGTGGTAGGGTGGTTGCGGAACGATATCAGTCGAATTTTTGGCAAAATGGTCTCGTAAAACCAATGCAGTGATTTTGGAACCAATCGTGCATTCACTCTTCTTAGGCCCAAATGATGTTTTAAAATGGTTTTCACTGATCCTTCCGATATTCCAACGATGCCAGTAAGGTCTCTGACTGTTAATCGTCGATTCTCGAGCACCAATTCCTTGATTTTATTGACGTGTTGATCATCAGTTGATGTTGATGTTGATGGCCGTCCTGGACGTGGTTCGTCGTCGTCGTCAACACGTTCTCGACCATCTTTGAACAATTTGTACCAATCAAAAACACTTGCTCGCGACATACAATTATCACCGAAGGGCTTTTGCAATATTCTGAACGTTTCGGCACCAGAAATTTGATTCCGCACACAAAATTTAATGGAACTTCTTTGTTGAATAATTTCACTCATTGTAAAAATCGCCGAATGCACTTTTTGTACTTCAGAAAGACAAGCGTATACTAAACACTAATGATTATTTTGATGTGACATTTGGCACAGATGTCACCGACAGTCATACCAACCTTAAAGAAATAATATTTTGATGAATGGGTTTCCGCGCGAAATTTAAATTAGAAAGTCTTACTAACTTTTGCCCACAGTAGTACATAATTTTATTATACCAACATATTTTCAATTAAAACTTTCTGCATTGTACTAAAACTGAACCAATAATTAAATATTATATTTCTGCGTACAGTTGGCAAACAAACAAACAAGAACATGTAATTAAAAAGTTTAAAACAAAATTGTAAATGAATCCGCAAAAATTTTGGAATTTCTTTCTTCTTTTTTTTGGAGTACCAGCACAAATTGATATTTCCAAATCAAATTGCGGCTGGTTGCTGGGGCAGCAAATATTATTGTTATTAAATTCCAATTTGTTGAAGCCCTGCATGACGTCCAAATAACGAACCAAAAAATAATAATCTTTGAATTATGACCACAAAATATGATTATGTGTGTGCGTGAGAGTGTGTGTGCGCGAGTGTTGGAGTTCTGGTGTTTGTGGCTGCGTGCTTATGCGAAATCAAAATAATATTTGATTTTTTATTACATTTACATATAAAGGGTGATTTTTATAAAGGGTTTAGTTCTTGAATGAAATTTTTATTTGGATTATCGATCAATTACTGCCATTTTCTTTTTAAAGATAATTTCACTTAAAAATGTTGCCCGCGGCTACGCTTCAAGTGGTCCATTCTGAAGGTCCAAGTTTGGCATAGTTTTCACACGCGTTCAATGTTGGCTTCCAAAGCAGTAATCGTGTTTGGCTGGTCCCTATAGACAAGAGACTTAACATAGCTCCACCAAAAATAGTCTAACGGGGTTAAATCACACGATTTTGGTGGCAAATTGACTACACCAAAACGTGAGATTAACTGCTCACCAAATTCGCCTCTCAATTGATGCATGGTTTCGCGTGCAGTGTGGCATGTGACATGTGGTATCGTCCTGTTAGAACCACATGTCGGCCGAGTTCAATTCTTACATTTTCGGCAAAAAAAAAGTCTGTTTTCATCGAACGGTGTCGGTACCTTTCTCCATTGACCATAACGTTGCGGCCGTCATCGTCTTTGAAGAAGTACGGCCCAATGATGTCGCCTGCCCATAAACCGCACCAAAAAGTGCTTTGCATTTTTCGGGATACATTGGTAGCTGCTGAATTGCCTCTGGCTGGTCTTCACTCCAAATACGGCAATTCTGCTTATTCACGTATCCATTGAGCCAAAAATGAGCCTCGTCGCTAAATGGACGTAGCTTGCGAAACACTTTTTTCACAGCGCATGAATTTTGACAATAAATTTCAATAATTTACAAACATTGTTCAGGCGTAAGTGTATTCATGATGAAATGGCAAACCAAACTGAGCATAAATCAAGTGACAGCTGTCAAAAAGACCAACTCCGAAAAAAGTATTGCCAGATTGAAAACCACACTTCTAGAAAAAACACCCTTTAGTAGTATCAAAATACTATTTTGATTATATGAATTTGTACTACAAGCATACAATGAAATCCCGAAACATAAAGTTATACGTCCGGAGACTTATTTCATTCCATTCTATTCCATTCCATTCCTAATTCCGAGTAATAATAAAATTGGCAAAATTTCGTGCAATTTCGAGAAAGAAGGAATGAAAAGATATTAGCAACGTACAGTGAGACATACATATGTATGTATCTACATATATACATATGTATAGTAGATATGTTTGTGTATATGTTTTTCGAAGTAATAAATTTGTAAATCAAATATTTCATTTTGATAATTCAATTGCATTTGACATTGACTGCTGGTGCGGACTGCTGTGCTATGTTGCTATAAATAGTATTTTTGTACTAGATTACACTGTAGAGCAGAACTGTAGTAGAATTATTTGAGTTTAAAGAAGTCAATGAACACATTGGAGAATATGTCTAGACCGAAGTTAGAACAGAAATATTTGGAAGTCATGAAAGCGATATCGAGACTAATCTAAATAGAAGGCATTGCATTTCATATGTATTTATTAACCATCAAAATTTCTATATATGATAGGAGAGGGTTGAACACCTGAATATCAAGGAACACGTTAATTGAAGTAGAAATTATATACACTAATCGGGAACAAAAGAATTATATTAATTTTTACGGTATCGCAAGACCCCATTTTTCTTGAAATCTCTTAATAAAACTCTGCGGCATTGTACTCTAAATGTGACCAAGAACATCGAAAAAAAATGTCTCCTTCAATTGTGGAAAATACATACTTAGCTCATCAGATCTACGAGGGTACATCAATAAGTACCCGTGATAGGAATGAAGAGGTAAGTTTTTCACAAATTTTTTTTCCATTTTTCAACGTAATCTGCTTTTAGTACAATACACTTTTCACAACGTTGCTGCCATTTCTTTAACCCCTCCAAAAAATACGATTTGTCAAACTGTTCAAACTACGCTTCTGTTTCGACGATAACCTCCTTGTTTGAGCTGAATTTTTTCCTCCCGAGCCACATTTTCATGTTGGGGAACAGAGAGAAGTCGCATTGAGCCAAGACGGGCGAGTACGGCGACAATTCCGTATCCGCCTGTTATCCACCGTAAGCAATCACGGCCCCCATCGGGCCGACAACTTTCTCATGATTAACCTATCATGTAAAATATTAATTACCGTTCCGTACGACACTCCTACGGCCTCTTCTACTTCGCGCACTTTCGTTCGGCGATCAGCGAGAATCATGTCGTGAAACTTTTCAACGATTTCCTCGGTAACCACGTCTGCCGGGCGGCCTGGGCGTTCCTCATCAAAAACAGATGTACGACCGCGTTTAAATTCGTTGAACCAATATCTTACGGTTGTCATAGATGATGAAGGGGCCCCATAGACAGTATCCAACTTCCATTTTATTTCGGGCCATGTTTTTCCATCCAAAAACAAAAAGCGAATTACGGATTGATATTGTTCGTTTTCCATTTTATCGCGAAACACCAAACACGTGAGATACTAATGGCCGCTAAATAAAAACTATCCTATGAATCAGTTTGATCAGTTTTGTGTGGTGTTGTGTGACAGATGGCAGTACACGACGGTAACACCAACTTCCCTCTGCAACGCCACCAATCTTCACATACGGGTACTTATTGATCTACCCTCGTATATTCATTGGATGAAAGTACACTTTCAGGCAATGAATGAATACGAAATTGTAAGTACTTTTATCAATATAACGAACACATCCACTCAACAAATTAAAGAAAATTTAATTCAATCCAATGAATCCTGGTGTTCTTAACGATATTTATCATATACCAGATATACAAGTATGAAACTTATAAGTATAATAACATCTCTGTGTCGCTAGGTAAAACTATACGCTCTGTCAAACCAAATCATTGACGCCATTTCTTCGCATTTACTTCTGTCAACGATATTCAGTTTATAAACAATCAAGTTTCATACAACAACATTTTTTTTTTCGCCCGTAAAAATGTCGAATTTTGTGCCTAAAAACTACGATATGCGGACATTATTGATTTTCTGTTTCCAATTGAAGAAATCTCATCGAATGCTTGTGAAAGCTTACGGCTAGCACGCTCTAGGCAAAAAACACAGGGCAACGAGTGGCTCAATAAGTTTAAAAGTGGCGATTTTGATGTGAGAAACGAAGAACTTGGAAGACCACTGAAAAAGTTTGAACATGCCGAATTGCAAGCTTTACTCGATCAGGAAGATGGTCAAATGTAAGAACAACTTGAAGAACAATTAAATGTAACCCAACAATGCATTTGCATTTCTAAACGTTTAAAGCGATGGGATTGAAGGTGGGAATATGGGAAGATGGGGGCCGCATGAATTGACTGAAAGCAAGACTGACAGCAGGAAAATCGAAAAACCACCGGTGAAATGTTGCTCGCCAGGTATAAAAGAAAGTCATATATCTTCATTGAATTGTTATTGGCGATGAAAAATGGATCTATTTCGAAAATCCCAAACGTAAACGATCATATGTTAAGCCCGGTACACCGGCCAAATCGACGGCAAAGCCAAATCGCTTCGGAAAGAAAACAATTGCTGGTAGTTGAAAAATCCGAAAAAATTATTGTATGGTTAAACCTCTATTACAATTTTTCTCTTCATTGCATTGACAACTATCGTCAGTTGAAAATTTTCCTGAGCAAACAAAAAAAAAGAAATAAACTAAAACCAAAAAATTATGATCAACATTTTTTGGAACAAATAACCTACATAAATGTTCAATAAAGCATGTATGTAAGATGTTTTGTTTGTTGCTGTTACAATTGTTGTTTGTTGCTGTTATAAGGGTATAACAAACAGCTGGCAATTTAAAGCTTGCCAAACTCGAACTAAGCAAACAGCAAACTAAACTACATCAAAGCAACTAAACACTTTACAAATTGTCATTGCAAATGTGTTTGCCTTTTCTGGATTTAACTGATTTAACGCATTTTTATACGTACTGATTTTAGTTTTCTCAATTTGCTGCTCATTTAAGTCAACAGCAGCGGCAACAGCAACAGTAACAGCAACAATTGCATAAAATAAATTACTATGAAAATAGGAAAAATTTAATTTTCAATTTGCTTTCATGTTTACCATGTAACATGCATACTCTTACATACTTACATGTTGTCCTTATTCATACTGCAACAACGATAACAACTTGCAACATTGTTTCTTGTCTGCTGCTACCAACATAAATAAATCTTTTTGTTAAACTCATTGAATGACTTTTCGGTTTTCTTCTTGCTGGAACGAACGTGCGAATTGTGTTGTTGGCGTATGATAAATTGTTGCAGTCTTAGTTTGTTTGGCATTACGGATAATGATTGCAAAATTTTGGTTGGCTATGTATGAAAAATTTTCACTGTCGTACTTTATTTGTGCTCGTGCATAAGTTAAGCATCTTGAGATGACGAATTTCGTTACATTTTCTTCAAAATCTAAAGTGGTTTTTTTTTTTACTTGTAAGTATGAGCCATGGTAAAGACTCTACTGAAATCTGATAAAATTGTAATATTCATGGGCGAGGAGGCTTCTAAAAAATCGGCTGGAGAAAGTGAATTGTCAGGGGGAAGTTTGACTTTATGGCAGAAGAGTTATCTAACTCGCTATCCCCGGCTTTTTAGCAGAGAATTTTTTAGGATAAAAGTCCGTTACAATAATTTTCTTGTTGAAAAACCTTCATGAGAGTCCAGGCGTTGAAGTCAACGACAACTGCCGTTACCAGAGTTGTTTCCGAAAGTGCTAAGCTTAAAACTACATAAGCACATACAACAATATGCACAAGAAAATTGTTTTCGCTCTTTCTCTCACTCTCTTTCAATTCAAACTAACTGCTATGCTCTTAGTTTCTATACAATTGTTGTTGAACTAAAAACGGAACTAAGAGAGGCAGAAAAAAGTGAAAGACTGCAGTATGTGCTAAAATTACAACAACAATAAGAGTATGCTAAAAAGAGAAGCATCTAAATATCAAGTTAACCCTCACATTTGTTTATAATGTTGTACTTTGGAAAATGTAAAAAAATACGTCACTTTGAATCTTTCTTTCTTTAAACTTCACAGACTTCATCGCTTTAGAATGAAATTTTTGGAAATAAAAACTCGACTTTCTTACGATACCTTAAAAATGTCATACTTACAAAGAATATTCAATGGTTATTAGCAAGAACTACATGACATCGTGCATTGACATAAAACTTTTCAATAGCAAATTGTACTTGAAAATTACACCCCAAGCTCAACTTTATGATAATTGAACATGGAGCTTAAGCCCACATTTATGGCTATGTGAGTTCCAGAAGCATCAAGCGCTCATTAAAAATTATAATCATGATTTCGACAATAACATATTCATGCCACCTGAGGAGAGAAGTGGTTCGTTTACCTATGTATGTATATCTAATGATGCGCTTGCAAGCGCTAAAGCACAGTAAAAACAAAAACACAAAAAATCGCTTAATTTTCATTTTGCAACTTAATCCGCTTTAGCACCACAAAATTGACAGTTTAAAAACAAATTAAAGCAATGACAGCACTGATGTGATGATGATGATGATGATGGCGACAACATCAAATGCACGCTTGCAATTTTAGATTCTAATAAAAACTCAGCAGGGAAGTGTCAGACAGTCAGTCAGTCAGTGCAGTGAGGTAGGCAAGGTGAGCTGGGTAAGCAAACAAGCAAATATTTAACACTGACGTAGACTTGCAAAATGACAGACATGCGCTAATCTCCGGTAATACCCTATTTAAATGTTCAGGTATAATTGTTGGTTGGCATTACGCGGTATTAAGTATGTATTAAGCGAGCAAGTAGCAGCAGCTTCATTTTTGCAGCATGCAATACCAAAATCAAATTCAAAGGTGAAGTTAAAGTTTTAAACCTTATGGCTTTGCTTTCGAAATGAGTTAAATGATGCGCAAAATGCTGTGCATGCATGCAACGGCAATAGCAACAGCCGCCTTCCAAAACGTTTGATGATGATGATTATGACTTTATGATTTGATATTTTTTGTACTGCTCATATGAGCTTGTATGCTTTTATGTTCCAGCGACGTGCGCTTGCTGATGTTATTACATCTTATTATTGTTATTATTGTTTTTATTGTTGAACGTGATCTTTGATATTGTGCGAGGTGTGCGCAGAAGCAGAAGTAGAAGGGACCTAACGAGAGGTGAACTTGTGGAGTAGTGTTAATGCATAACTGATGCTTCAAAGCATATTCAAGCACATCCACCAACCATCCACCAACCATCCACCAACCATCCACCACCTACTTAACAAGCTCAAATATCGTTCGCTTTAGCTCTTCAAACAACAACTTTTGAATTTGTTATTTACCTTTTTGTTATAGTTCTTGTTGTTGTGTTTTCTACATACCACAATATTGTTTAATTATATTTTAATATGAAAAGCACTTATCACGCACTTTATGCTGCTATTGCTCTTGTTATATGTGGTACGTCTAACTTTGACTCTTTAGTAGTGAAATATTGTCCAAAAATGCCACTTATGTAATTAAGAATTATGTGAATGTGTATGTGTATATGAAGTTATGGTGCTATTTGCTTATGGCTAGGTTTCGATTGACGTAGCAAAGGGTATGTTTAATTTCGGCATTCTAGCGAGAAGACCTATGGAACATGATTGTATATGTAGTTGATGGAATACATGGTGCTGCGAAAGGTGCTAAAGAACTTTGCACACTCATATGCTTTTTACCAAAGATTGCGGAACTTAACGTAAGCTTTATACAATTTTTTGAGTAACTAATGTTGTTCATTATAGATTTATCAAATTTAATTTATACAAAACTGAAATAAAAAAATACACATTTCTTATAAAACTTGAAATAAACATATCAGGTAATTGAAGTTTAAATTCTTCTGTGACAAAGATTGAGGCACTTGCTTTCTGAATCAAGAGCTTATTATTTATTAATAGAGAGAGAGTATGGGAGTAATTTTTCTACACGGCACCACCTCTTGGCAGGCAATGGCAAACCTACAAGAGTTAAAATTGCCTATGAAAAGCTTTTCACTTCGCCGTTCTGATTCGGCATTAAACTGTAGGTCCCTTCCATTCATGTACAAATACAACATGCACAACATGAGTGGATGCGAAAAGCTAAAAGCTCGGCCTAGGCCCTCCATGGGCTGTTGTGCCATTAAAAGTAAGTAAGTAAGAGTATGGGACATGAACGAAGCCTTGTCATCCGACTCCTTGCACTGAATTTACATATTTTCTTTCATGAATATCTGTATGATTCTAGATTTATTTCCAGATTGCGTTTCAAACTTAAATTTGGTTTACCTTTTTTTTTACTGCACAAGGACTCGCCTGCAAGGTTCGCTGTTCGGGTTTCGAACTTTGTGGCAGTTTATTATTAAACAGCGATAAATTGCTATAGGTGAGCAGAATAAACTTAGAAAATTAGAAGACATGGGAAAACAATTGCTGTTTCCTTATAGGGAGATAATATTGGAATATGATATAATCTAGTAAAAGATTTTATACATTGTTCAACAAGGATCTAACTGCTCATGTCAAAGAGCCTGAGATTTCAATAACATACCCTATTTTTATTTGAAGAACTTATTCATATGCTTGTGAAAAGTTTTTAAGCCAACCAAAAACTATCATGTAAGCTAAATGTTTCACTTCTCCAATTGTTTCTTCCGAAAAGCACAGCAAAACCCAGCGATAATTTTCAACTAAAATTACCGGATTTGGAGGTAAATGCGGCAAACAAATGTATATGAACTTGAAAATACAAACACAAGTATGTAAGTAGGTACTTCAAATATATACAAAAATACAGTAAGCTCTGTTAAAGCAGAGAATTTGAGGAGAAAATTTAAGTGCAGTTCAAGGGGAAACAGAATAAAATTAAAAGAATTATATATAGTATGGTATGTTAATATAAAAACAATTAGAATTAGCTATATTTGTTGGTTAGATCATGAAGCCGTGGCTAATTAATCGACATCTACTGTAACTATGTATATAAGTACTTATCAGCGAAACAAACTGGAAACAACTAAATAACCACACATTTTGTAAATGTGCACCAACACACCAAAATGCGTGAGGATTACTTGTTTTAAACCTCATGAATATTATTAGTGAAATACTTTTGAAGAGTAACAGGCAAACCAACACAACAATAAAACCAACAGAAACCACAAATTTATGCGTAAACGCAAACCAACAGCAAGCAAGCAACGAACAAAACAAAAAACCTTGAATGAGCTGCTGTCATGTTAGGAAGCTTTACTTGGTAATAATGGCGTGGGCGCCAGTTACCAGAAACCACAAGTTAATAATAAAAACCGTTTATGTACGCAACTTAACAAATACGAGTGCATGAGAAAATATTAAAACCGCCCAAAACAAATGACTGCTTAAAAAAAACTCGAAGTCTATTTCAAGGTAATACTTTTATTACCCCACAGCACATAGTAAAAAAAAGCCATGAATATTACAAAAAGTTGGAAAAATATGTAAATAAGACTCCTTTGACGTGCACTTACAACACCCTAAAAATTTGTAGGCACAGAAAGCAGAAATTAAGTACATTATTTATCTTTTTGTTTGTTTTGCTTATACTTACATATGCTTACTACTAAGTATATCTTGGGGCACATAAAAAGTATCCGCGGTTTTTGCTGTTGTTTGTACCCACAAATCAAATCAAAATTATCACATCAAAATTATCACATCACAATGATCACATCAAAATTATTGCATCAAAATTCTTGCATCAAATTTATTACATCAAAATACTCACATCAAATTTATCACATTAAAATTATCACATGAAATTTACACATCAAATTTAAAACAAAAAAATTATCACATCAAAATTATCACATCTAAATTGTCCATCCAAATTATCACATCAAAACCATTACATCAAAATTTTTAAATCAAAATTATCACATAAAAATGAACACATCAATATTAACATATCAAAATTATCACATAAAAATTATCACATCACAATGATCATATCAAAATTATTGCATCAAAATTCTTGAATCAAATTTATCACACCAAAATACTCACATCAAATCTATCACATTAAAATTATCACATAAAAATTACACATAAAAATTACACATAAAATTTAAAACAAAAAAATTTTCACATCAAAATTATCATATCTAAATTGTCCATCCAAATTATCACATCAAAACAATTACATCAAAATTTTTAAATCAAAATTATCACATCAAAATGATCACATCATAATTAACATATCAAAATTATCACATCAAAATGGTCACATCAAAATGATAACATAAAAATTATCACATCAAAATATTGCATCAAAGTTATCACACCAAAATAGTCACATTTAATTTATCACATCAAAATTATCACATCAAAATTACACATCAAATTTAAAACAAAAAAATTATTACATCAAAATTATCCATCCAAATTATCACATTAAAATTATGACATCAAAATTATCACATCAAAATTATCACATAAAAATGATCACATCAAAATGCTAACATAAAAATTATCACATCAAAATTATTGCATCAAATTTATCACACCAAAATAGTCACATTAAATTTATCACATCAAAATTATCACATAAAAATTACACATCAAATTTAAAACAAAAAAAATTATCACATCAAAATTATCGCATCCAAATTATCACATTAAAATTATGACATCAAAACTATCACATCAAAATTATCACACAAAAATTATCACATCAAAATTAAAAGATCAGAACTAACACTTCAAAATCAACATATCGAAATAATCACATCAAATTTATCACATCAAAAATATCACATTAAAATTACCATAACAAAATTATCATATTAACATTATCACAAAAAAAATTAATTAAATTGAAATTACACAGCCAAAAATTATCACATCAAAATTATCATATCAATGGTAAAACCGCTGCAAAACAAACCGAAAAATTTGTGCGATTCACGGTGAGGATGCTGCGAGTGAACGTCGGACCCAGGATTGGTTTGCTCGATTCCGTTCCGGAAATTTCAATATCAAAGATGCACTGAAAGTCACTGAAAAAGCCGATGCAATTTGACAACGGGCGGAGTAAGATCGGCACGCAAAGCGGTCAGGAGATAACGGAGGCACTAAACATCAACCACATGACAGATTTGAGGGGTACCAACTGCGGATACTTTTTATATGACCTAATATAACAAAAAAAATAAATGTTTATGTGTATGAGTGAGTGTATGTGTGATTTTTTATGTGCGACATAATGACGCTGAAAGGTTTTTCATTACTTTACGTTCAAATTGAAAAAGTACTAAGTCATCGTCCTACGGTGTTTTGTGGCAATTTGAGTAATTAACATCTTTGAAGCTTGAAGTTGGAGAGCTGAAGTTAAATTAAATTTAGTTGTACGTACATGCCACCATTACCCGCCATCGAGCGACCGGCCGCCAGCCAGCGCGGAAATGAAAGTCTATTAAAATGTTTTTAATTGTTTTTGTTTTACTTTCTTTGATTGTGCGGCAGCACATAAAAAAAAAATAGTAAGAAAGTTATTTGGTTGGCATTATTTACATTATTTGCAACATTAATTCTGGGAAGGTTTATGAGATTTTCTTTTGAAACATTTACATGCATATGAATGTGGCATGTTTTTGAAGTCTATTTTTAGGGTGGCTGTCAGGGTATTCTAATCACACACCCTTTCAAATAACTGATTTACTTTGGTTGACAAGTAGAATGTTGGGGAAGTTTTACATTCCAGTTTAAGGCTTGAAGAATTGTTTACAGAGTCATACAATATTTTTTTTTTTATATATTTATTTATTATTTTTTTTATTTAAGCCAAGTGATACAAAGTTCTACAGGCCAGATTTAAAATAGTATTAACTACAAACTAAATATAATAAGATTAGAATTATAAGTAAACATTATTAATTATACTTTTAAACATCTCCTTAGGCATACAAAAATCTAATTCAATTTCCGATGCTAATACATAAAATTCATTAAGAGATCTTATGATTGGTTGATTTAAAGCATAGTTAGTTCTACTTATGATATTTTATGCAGAAAAACTTGTTTTGGCGAGCAGTTCTGATTGGGACAAAACAATGTATATTACTTAACAATCAAGAGCAATCAATGTTGCCACAAACGGTGTCATAAATGAACATTAAGGAATTTAACATTCGTCTGCTTTCTGGAGACTTCAAGTCAATTAACAAACAGCGAGATTTATGTGAAGGAATAGGTTCTTCAAAATGCAATGAAAAAAGAGCAAATTTTAAAAAGTTCTTTTGGACCCTTTCGAGACAATCGCCATGAATAGCGTAATATGGATTCCAAATAATAGCAGCATATTCCAACCTGGATCTTACAAAAGCTGTATGTAAAAGCTTGTAAGTGTAGGGGTCATTAAATTCGGAGCTATTGCGCCGCACAAAGGCCAACATAGCATACGCTTTCGGTATAATGTAATTTATACGATTCTTTACTTTTACTTACTTTTAATGGCACAACAGCCCATGGAGGGCCTAGGCCGAGCTTTTCGCATCCACTCATGTTGTGCGTGTTATGTTTGTACATGAATGGAATGTACAATGAATGGAAACGATTCACGAATGTTAATTTGGGGTCAAGGAAGACACCTAAGTCCAACATTTCAGCGACGTATTTTAAACGGGTATTTGTAATAGAAAACTCATGCAGGAGATTTATACTTAATTTAGCGAACGTAATATGAAAACATTTTTTAATATTCAAAGCTAGACGATTTTCCAGACACCAGTTACTTAACAAAGTAATCTATAAAGATACTTTGGTCAATTTTATGTATATACCATAATATTTCATCTACATAAGCACATATGTACTATTTCAGTATATGTATGTATATATATGTTATTGGTATGTATAGTATATGTTATTGGCTTATGAGCCTTTAGCAAAAATTATTACACCACGTAATAAGTAAGTAGTTACTAATACCATAACTAAAACCGCAAAAAGTAAATAACTGGACCGTAGATCGTACGGAGTATCTTCCTCTCGAACGCTGCTAACAGCCTCTCATCATTGATGGTCAATGTCCATAAATTTTCTAATAAAATTCTTAAATATGGTGTAGTTGTTATACGAGTACATACTCGTAAGTAACATCAGTCCCTATTCAATGGTAAATTTTTTAAGTTAATTCTAAATGGGCATTAGAGTATCGTTCTTTTTAATGAAGAATACCGTGGCAAGGTCCTTTGACGACTTTAAAAGCTGGTATTTTTCTTTTCTTATTAAAAATCAAATTCTATCACAGTAATGCCGAATGTGGCCGCTGTGGTGTAGTGGTAGTGCGTTGGACTGCTACGCAGAGTGTCCGGGGTTCGAATCTCGGCACAGGCAAAATCAAAAAAAGGAGAAAAATAATTTTTCTACATGGCACCACTTCTTGGCAGGCAATGGCAAACCTACAGGAGTAGAAATTGCTATGAAAAGCATGAACCTGCCTCGTTTATAAAAAGAAGGAAAATGAGGGGCCCAAGGATGCTGCCTTGTGGAACACCCGACGTGGGGACAAATTATTTAGATTTTATGCCATCGATAACAACATAGCAAAGTCTATCGCATAGATAGGACTTTATCCATTTCAAAAAGGTGGAACTAAAGTCCAATTTTTCTAGCTTTATCGGTAGAATATGATGTGAAGCTTTGGCGAAGCCAGTATAGACGGCGCCCACTTGACATTTATCTTCAAAACTGTCTCACAAGGCCTTCAGAAATCAAGAAATTTGGACCACAGAACTTGCTTCTACAGGTTCTCGTTGCAGATTTTAATTTTTAAGATTTTTATCTCTTTTGGGCTTCCGTTTGTATTGCTTTGGAGCAATAAAGCGATTGCAGTTAAAAGCTATAATTTCTAGTAATTTAATAAAATAATTTAATTTAAAATATGGTAATAGACTTCTACAAAGTTTTCCATTGGCTTCACCAGCCAAAGCAATTATATTCAGATATGGTATATGCACACATCTTTCGGTGTGCATATCTGTCTATGTGTGCGTAAACTAAATTGCCCACACACACACACTCATAATCACAAATTGCCTTCCACTTCATTTGCCAAAGTACTTATGTACATATATACTAGTAATAAAGTTCTGATTCAATTAAAAATATTTACAACAACATGGTACATATTTAATTTTGTCAAACTAATTAAATGCAGCTTATAATTATGTAATTTTTGCGTCTCCTCCTTGTTGGGTTCTTGTTGTTGCTTTAACCACATCAAAATAATAATGAGCAGCAGAAAGAACGAGCAGAGTGAATGGCGAAAAACTATTTTCGTTTCTTTTGCTTGCTTCTAATTAATAAACGTTTTCTTTGGTCGAAAACTAACATAAATTGTATAGTATACTTCATAAAGCAAACGAAAAACCGAAACTGAGAAAAAATTCTTTGATGTTGTCAAAGGAAAAAATTCAGAAAAGGAGAAAAATATAATAAAAAAATATTAGAACTTGATTTTTGTTGCAAAGCAATAAGAAAATGAGCTGTGCTTAACCCATTCCTATACCACTGGCCAATTTGAGTACTGACTGTAGTTTAGGAATTTATGCGACTTGAGGCTATAGTGAAATTGTGCACCTTTTATACTCGAAAAATATAGGGTAATTTTTGAAGAGCTTGGTTTTATATAATTTTAAAACACACAGAAATTTTACAAGAGTGCATGAAATTTTTATTTGAATCGATAAATCAATAATCCTGCCATTTACTTTTAAAAGATAATTTCATTTAAAGTTGTTTGCGGCTACGCTTCAATTGGTCCATCTCCTTGAATCTCCTAAATTCTCCTTGAAATGTCGAAAACTTAAAACCTTACCTAAACACACTATAAGGTGCTGGGCTGCCAAGCAGGGTGTCCGGTTTCAAATCTTGGCAAAGACAAAAATCAAAAAAGTAGGAAAAAATTCCACAAGCTTTTCTTGTTCATAAACTGTAGAAAAAGACTGTGGATGACTTTCATTCCTGTATAAATATTAAACGCGCAACATGAACTGAACTTCCGATGTTAAGTTCAGCTGTAACCACTTTGGATTTTACGTTACAATGCCAGCCAAAAGCCTACAGGAAGACAGAAATTTTGTAAATTCCATAGCAGGGTTCCATAGCAGGCTGTTATTCTTGCGGAAATTTGTGTTCTTCAAATCCAACGACTGAGTTTAAGCCATTGAAAACTCTAACTAAAAAAAATTTTATGCATCAGTGGGAGACCCTACGTTTGCGTTTTGTGTTTTCAGTTTAGGTTAAGTAATCGTGTAAAAATCAGAGTCTATCGCAGACATTACAGGCGTGGCCGAAGGTATTTTTAACGATGTGCTGGTTTATGCAAACGATAGTTCAGTTTGATGATTCTGTGATCCCAGATGTGTGTGCTACATCTGGATTGACTTCATTTTGATCGTTTGCATTTCCAATGCATGCAATGCCCATCTCCATCAAAATGTTCATACTCAAAGAAGGCGAATTTATTTGCTACATCAGTATAATTACCATATAGTCTTAACATCATCATCATTATAATATTCATCATCATCATCAGCATCATCAAAATATTCATGTTGTAGGATCTTAACAGGTGGAAAATGTGCCACTTACCGGTCTGAGAACTCGCGAATGTTATGAGGTTGACTAGAAACTTGAGTAAATCTCGTCTATGTTTTGTGCTGCTGATGCGAGTTGTTTTCTTTCCACGGAGAAAAGATTTCCAGGCAAATTTTCAAGTAAATCTTCTGCCCTTCTCTTTCGTTGAGAAGCTTGGAATTCGATCACCTCAATAACTGCCTGGTGCTGTATAATCTGAGGACGTTCGTCGGGACTTAATGAGATAAGTGTCGATGCAGCTCCTGGACCGTATTCAATTTGATGAAGATGATGATTTTGCAGCGGGCAAAATGAAGTTAATCCAGACGAAGCACACCTGGAATCGGAGAATCATCAGACTGAACTATACAAGGCTTATCGTTTGCATAAATCAGCGGATAAACAATTTCAAAACATGTTCGTTAAAAATTCCTTCGGTCACTCGTTTAATGTCTGCGATAGACTCTGATTTTTACAAGATTAACAAACCTAATCTGAAAACCCAAAACGCAAACGTTCTGAAGAAGTAAACTTCTGTAGGGCAGCACACTGGGGCATACAATTTGTTTTACTCTTCTAAAAGACTAATTTCCCGTCTCGTTTGTCTGGGATTTCAATGAGCCTTTAGAATTTATTTAAATTAAATACATATAAATATTTATTTTAAGATAAAGTGGCAAAGAACGATCAATCTGATTTTGCATTGTTCATTTTATTTCACATTGTCATTAATTGTTTTTCGGTTATAATTAAAGCAAAATGCTGATGAATATGTTATAATTTTATACGCACGATAATTGAACATCAGAAATAAAAAAAAAAAAGTGAAAATTTCTTTGAAATGTACTCGTAATTAATAAAAGTTTATTCCCACTTTTTGTTCCACATAGTAAGTATCAATAAAATGAAACAAAGGACATAGGAAAAAACAATCGCACAGATAAGTAAATAAATTGTTTTAATAATTGAACCAACCGCAATTTATTCCGTCAATAAAGAATGCATCAATTAAATGAATTGGTTTTAAAGTTTTGTATGCAATATGGTGATGTCATTCGTTGAAGTACTTAACAATCACTGCAAAATACTTAAAGGCAAAAATGTATGTAAATTTTGGTCCTTCATATATCGGTTAAAATGTTTAAGTTAATTCAAATCTGATCTGATCTGATTCATACACATATTTCTCAATAAGGTAAGATAAATAATGTACTCGTTTAGATTTTGAATTTTCGTTCTACGTATCAGTGATAGAAATACTGGATTGATGAGAATGAAAGTTCCATGGCGATCTTCAAAAACAAATTTAAAAACTTTGAGAGTAATTAACTTAGATTTCATTCAATAACACACTCAGAATAAAATCTGCTTTCAAATTTGGTATCAATAATAAAATGATAACTCTTATTCAAATCTCAATCACTGCAGTAGTCAATTGCTTTTAGTATTTCAACTAAAAATAAAAAACACAATCACTGCAAGTCCTCAGCATGAATTAAAATAACACACGTGATATACTTGCATGGGTGTATTCGTTTCTGTACTACTTAGGTACCTTGCGACCTCAACTCATATGCACGCGCATGCACTTAATAAAATATCGCTTACGGCACCTTGGGAATACGCATCACAAAGGGCAGCACAGGGTGAGCGATGTGGATGATGATGTTGTAGTCAGTCAGTCAGTCAGTCAGTCAGTCAGTCATCGTCATCATCAATATCAAATGCAGCTTTACATACATTACTTTGATATGTACTACATTCCAGATTTTATGTTTGTGTGTGTGCATATGAGTCCTTTACTCATTGACAGGAGCAGACAGTGTGTAAATGCGTTTGTAATTCCCTGAAGTTATATTAAATTTGCGCAGTTAACGCTTGATTAAATAAATACATAAAAATATATACGTTTGAGTTAATATGTCTACCTATGTACATTAAAGTGGGTGGGGAAAAAAGTTTATATTTATGCCACAGCGACTGATACACTGGGTCATTGGGAGTCTAGAGCCATAAATCATTTTTCGATTGCAAACACTTCTTTCGTGAGCTGGATGGTGTTAAAAAACTTTACTTTCCAAAAAGAGGACAATTTCGCGAGGTAAACTGTTTTGTTGTTGGTTTTACCCTATTGCAATTTGATTGCAAATAAAAGATCATCAAAAATATACCAGGAACTACATTATTCGATTTTCAAAATCAGAGCCGTAAAACAATCGATGTTAGCATTCCCTAGTATCGTTCGTGTATAAGTTATTTTTTCATTTGATCCAACATGCCCTTATGGAAAGGTCTCAGGGAGATATATTCGGAAAATTAAGCCTTGCATTGTCTCTGAAATAAAAAAGTACAATTTTTCAAAACCTTCAGCTGACGAAGAGTGTTGGTAAACCAAAACCAGATTTTTCGTACTAGATTTCCAATGACCGAAAAAGATATTGCGGTTGCAATATCTTTTTCGCCCATACATATCTGCCCACCTTAATGTACATACGTATGAGGTGTGATAAAAAAATAACCGTTATTTTAAAATTTCGTGAGTTATGTATGTTCGATTTTCGCATTTTGTTGTTTTTGTTGTACATATGTCTGTTATATATGTTAGCAATACCAACCATTTTGGATTGTCAGTTTGTTTTTGACAGATAAAAAGATTAGTCGTGTTTTGGTGTGCTCTTCGATTTTTTACTATTCGAAAAAATGGATCAAAGAAACTGTATTCAGTTTTGTGTAAAAAATGAAATTAAATGCGCAAGGACATTTGAAATGTTGACTGTGGCGAGTTGACCTTTGGCGAGTCTACTATGAGTAGAACACAAGTTCAATTGTGGTATAACCGGTTTAAGGAAGGCCGAGAAGATGTCAATGGCGATGCTCGTCGTGGTCGCACGTCAAAAACCGATGAAAACATTGACGCAGTGAAGAAAATGATTTTGGATAATCGTCGAATCACTATCAGAGAGGTTGCTGATGATGTTCGCATATCGTTCGGCTCATGCCAAGCAATTTTTACGGATGTTTTAGGCATGAAACGTGCTAAATTTTGAGCAAAAACAACGTCGCTTGTGCGTAAGTTTTTGGCCAAAACCAAAACCGTTATCATGCCTCAACCACCGTATTCACCGGACTTGGCCCCCGCTGACTTTTTCCTCTACCCAAAACTGAAGACACCGATGAAAGGAAAGCGTTTTGCTATTGAGGAGATAAAAGAAAAATCGAAACAGGAGCTGTTGGCGATACCAAAAAGTGCGTTTCAGAAGTGTTTCGAGGATTGAAAAAAACGCTGGCATAAGTGTATTATATCTGAGGGGGATTACTTTGAAGGGGACAAGATAGTTGTTGATGAATAAATAAATACTTTTTGAAAAAATATAACGGTTATTTTTTGATCATACCTCGTATATACACACTTATCCATATATGTTTGTATTCTGGTCGCTGTGACGTAGTGGTCGTGCATTGGACTGCTACGCAGACTGTCCGGGGTTCGAATCTCGGCACAGGCAAAATCAAAAAATAGAAAAAGTTATTTTTCTACACGGCACCACCTCTTGGCAGGCAATGGCAAACCTACAAGAGTAAAAATTGCTTATGAAAAGCTTTTCACTTCGCCTTTCGGATTCGGCATTAAACTGTAGGTTCCTTCCATTCATGTACAAATATAACACACACTACATGAGTGGATGCGAAAAGCTCGGCCTAGGCCCTCCATGGGCTGTTGTGCCATTAAAAGTAAGTAAGTAAGTAAATATAAGCATTTACATCGATGCTATACATGTGTTTGTGTGTGTGTGTGTGTGTTGTTCAACTACAACTCAAGTTAAACTTTGAAAAATTCATTTAATTTTTTATAATACTTACTTACTTTTAGTGGCACAACAGCCCATGGAGGGCCTAGGCCGAGCTTTTTCCCATCCACTCATGTTGTGCGTTTTAAATTTGTACATGAATGGAAGGGACCTACAGTTTAATGCCGAATCCGAACGGCGAAGTGAAAAGCTTTACATGGCAATTTTTACTCTTGTAGGTTTGCCATTGCCTGCCAAGAGGTGGTGCTGTGTAGAAAAATTATTTTTTTCTACTTTTTGATTTTGCCTGTGCCGAGATTCGAACCCCGGACATTCTGCGTAGCAGCCCAACACACTACCACTACGCCACAGCGACCACAATTTTTTATAATAACATAATTGAAATTTTTGCATTTTATTTCATTTGTGTGGCATGGGCTTCCTTTACCCTTCCCCTTTTAATGTCTATAACCACTCGGAGCTTCTGTTGAAGAAACTCCACTTATTCATCATCAGATCTACTTACACATATGAGATCTATTTAAAGAGAGTATAGGTAGATTGAAATAAAACCTACCAAGGAATACAGGACGGCATATGTTGTTTTCTCTTTCGTAACTAGGTATGTTCTGAACCTGACTTCAGTTACCCTAACTCAGTCCATACAGTTAATTCCAATAAGGTCATTATTAAACAAATATATGCCCAAAGATCAAGATTCTTTTAATGGCACAACAACAAGCCCATGAAAGACTTAGGCCATGGCGAAGTGGAGTGGTATCAAGAGTGGTATAGTCTATAGAGTCAGATAAGTTAAAAAAATATAAACGCGAAGATTACCCGCTGGTTCCTATAGATCTACATACAGTGACTCAACAATCAAATGGGAGGACATTTTTGGGGCATGATAAACGATCATGAATTTTGACAAATCGTAAAATAACAGCTCTAATTTCTACTCACTCCAATGAATTCAAGTGGAAACAACATTTTTAAATGACATTTACAAGTACCCGAGTAGCAAAATTTAAACCATAAAAATTAATTTTTTTTTAAACTTCAGTTAAAAAAAATTTACGGAAAGTATAAATTTTTTTCTAATATTTTGAATCTTCTGCTCTCTTTCGGCACCAGTAAACATTATTCGAATTAAATTTCTCCCCCCTATTATGTTAGTATTTGCACTGGGCAATATAATAGACTCAAGCATTAAAAAAACTATTGGGTGAAAAATTAACATTCGAGACCACCTGTGGACCTGAAAATATCACATACTTAGTTTCAAAAAGTTATACCTAATTAATTGGAGTAAGTAGAATCTTTTCTGCGCTGTTCTTTTTTTACGATTTGACAAAATCCTTGGCTATTTATCAAGACCCAAAAATGTCCTTTCACTTGATTAATTTGTCGAGTCACTGTATGTAATACAAAATTTTCCGCTCCACATTTTTCATGTTATCGATTCAACATTTAGGCGTTGACGTTTTGAATTCTCTATATCTGAAATTAGTGGCATTCCTCAGAAGAGAGAAGACTAAGTTATCGGGACTGCGAAGGTATTAATGAGCAAATCTATCATAAAAAACATAAAAACAAAATATGTTGGACAACTTTCAGAAAGCATTTTCAACTCGAATTGTTTAAGCCCTTACTCCTTAAAAGTATACAGTGTTTTAGTTCCACAGGTTTGATTCCTTGCCCTGGTCTGCACAATGCCTAATCACTTCGTCTTCTTTTAAAGGCACAACAGCCCATGGATGGCTTAGGCTGAGTTTTACGCATCCACTCATGTTAAGCGTGATATATTTGTGTACATGAATGGAAGGAACTTGCAGTTTTATGCCGAAAAGCTTTTTTTTTACTATTGTATGTTTGCCTTTTCCTGCCAGGGTGTGCTGCCTTGTAGAAAAGTTGCTTTCATTACTTTTAGATTTTGTCTGTGTCGAAATTTGAACTCCGAATACTACGCCACTGCGTCCACTTAGTTGACAAAAATGACGATGGTAAAAATTATCATAAATACGAGCGTCAAGCGTAGGCAGGCGACAAAAAATTTAAGGATCACTTCTATGAGTAAGCATAACATCACACATTTTGATTCAAAAAAACTAGGCCTAAGCTCTTCAAAGGCTAACTATTACGCGAGGGTTGAACACAATTTCAGAGTTCTACCCATTCGATTTGGGTACGGTTTGCCCAATTTGCATACAGTAAATGCCTGTACGAATTATACAAACTAATCGATATTTTACACGTAATAAATAACATTATTATGTACAATATTTAGTTGAAAGTACACTTCCCAACGGCAAATTCAACTAAACAAGGAAAACAATTTCAAAAGCAAACCATTTTTAAAGCGGCAAATCAGCACAAAACAAAACACAGACATGCACACACATGCTTACAACAAACACAGCAAACAGCAAAGTAGGAAGAAAATTTCCAACAGTAAAATTAGCATATTGGAAAAGTTATTTCAATTGATACCCTACGGTCATCAAATAAATTCTGCAATTATTACTTCAAGCACATTTCCAATCAACTGCTAATTATGTATTATTAAAAGTAAGTATGAAAAAATGTTGCATAAACAAATTTCCAGCTATGTTGTAGCTATCGGCAGCAACAAGCTTCAAACAAGCTTATAAGAAAAACATACATGTGCGATCAAATTAATAGCAACAAGAAAATAATCAACAACAGCAACGACAGGCGACGCATTACTGCAAGTATGTAAAATACTCGCTGCTTCTGCACTACACTAACTGAACAACAACAAAATAACTAGCAGAGAGCAGGGAGAGAGAGAGCGAGAGAGAGAGCAGGATAATGTGGACAGGCACATGCGGAGCAGCAGCAGCGCAAAAATGGAAATAAAAAACGAACACAACAACAACAACAACAACTACAATCAGTGCATGCGGTTTAAACTCATTAATAATGACCCCAGGGGGTTAATGTCAAAAACGTTAAGCGGTAGTTAAGACAAGCATGTAAGAGTTGCAACGAACGACGAGCTCAAATGATGTTGAGTTGAATGAATGAATAAATGAATGACTGTAATATGCAGTCAGCACACACACATACTCACACACTTATATTTATACACTGACATTTATACATGGCTTAGTTTAAAGCGTTTATATCTTCAATATTCTATGTACATATGCATGTGCTCTCTTATGCATGCTACTGTAGCTTTTGTCGTTGTTGCTGTTAATGCTGCTGATGCTGTTTTTATTGGATGTCAAGTTGCTCGTTGCCTTTTACTTATCAAGTGGCGTCAGTCACTATCATTCTAAGTATTCCAATGATGGTGATCATCTGTGTTGAGGTACCCAAGTTTGTATCTTAAGTAGAAAATTTTTAAGTGACTTTGAGTTAAATTGTAATAAACTGCCAATTTACGTTAAAATGTTGTTGCGCTGATGCTGTGCAAAATACACCAACAAAATTACCAACAACAATAACAGCAGAAAAAAAATATTTTGCACGTCAAAAATGTGATGATTGTATAATGAGTTTACATATATATAAAGAAGAAGCGCCCCTTTACCAAATAGAGCTCAAGTGGAAATTCGTTTACGTAGTTCAATGATACCAACATATGGAAATAGTTGATGAGGAAGTGGGTATGGCAGAAGTGTCTTCAACTTGAAATCTAACAAAAATTTTAGAGTTTACGAACTTAAACTTATCACGACCAACTTGCTTTCCTTCTACCATTAATCTATACATTAATCTATTTTTATGTTTTCTATGTTTCCCCACGTCCTCTTATTTCGAGGTTCTTTCTATTTCACTTGATGCTATGCATAAATGTAAGTAGAACTTTTTGGCAAAATTATCTCAAAAGAAAAATAGTAATAATTTCAACGCAGATTTCGCATAGGAAATTCCTTTCGTTCCTTTTAAATGTGAGAGAGAGAGAGTACTAAGGATTGAGATCGAAAAAATCGGATAACTTTGAAAGAGCACTGCTTTGAAACTCTTCATCTGAATGAAAAAATTCAAACAGTAGGCTTTGCGTTAGAGCAATTCTGATCACATGTTTTTTGACTTGTGAACTTTCAGTTGAGTAATGGCATCGGAAGTGGAATGACGCGATTTAGTTGTTGAATTATTTCGAGAAAATATGCAGTGGAGCCAGAAAACCATTGCAAATAAGGCGAAAGTTGCACAAAACACTGTCTCGATGATTCTTAAAAAAATGAATACAGAGTTAACAGTTGCTAGAAAATATGGTTCTGGAAGGAAATGCGGTTTCGTGGCTCCACAAAAGGCGAAGATAGTAATTGCTCTCTTAGAGAAGAATCCAGCGTTGTCTAAACGAAAATTGGCGGAAAAAGCGAGTTGCAGTGAGTTTTTAGTTCGTAAAATTAAAAAAGACGCGGGCTTTAAAACATACAAAGTGCAGTTAGTACCTGACAGGAACGCTACTAAGAACTTGGTAGCCCAGAGCCGAGCTAAAAAGTTGAACACAGATTTTTTCCAAAAATTTGATTGCTGTGTTATGGACGATGAAACATATGGGTTGTCTAAATTTTCTAAATTGCCTGGTCAAGAGTTTTACACCGCAAAGGAACGAGGAGGAGTTGAGGAAAGATTTAGGACAAAACAAAAGTCCAAGTTCCCGAAGAAGTTTCTGGGCTAAGGAGTAAAAGTTTCGTAACAAGTTAACGCCGAAATTTATGTGAAGGAGTGCCTCCAGAAGATATTGCTGCCCTTCATTAGAAAGCACAATGTATCTACTTTCTTTTGGCCTGATCTAGCCTCCTGCCACTACAGTAAAGTAACCCTTAAATGGTTCGAAGACCATGAAATAGGTACCAAAAATCGCCATCCCACCAAATAACCTATCGAGAGATATTTGGCTCTAGTGAAAAGAACATTAAAGGCAACAAACAAAGAAGCTAAATCCATGGAAGATTGTAGAAATAAGTGGAATTCTGCCGCCAAGAGAGTCTCAGATATGACAGTAAAGGCGCTAATGGCAGGCATATGGGCTGAATTGCTGTCCGAATTCTGTAAAAAATAACAAACAAATTAGTTTTATTGATAATTTTATCGAAAATAAAATTTTCTTTTCAAAACTGTTTACATTTTTTTTATTTGCATAAGGGATTTCAATGCTAGGACAAAGTTAAAGTTATCCGATTTTTTTCGATCTCACTCCTTATAGAGTACATGGGCAGTGAGAGCTGGTACTGTGATCGGGCTGTTTATACCAAGTATGCACTTATATGGTATAAAATGTTATGTATAGTGATCGGGCCCATGCCGTACAAGCAGAGACGTCGGATCTATCAATGTCATCTAATGTGTACATATACACGTACACGCGGTCGACTGCGCACAATCGAGTAATTTTCATATTAGCGAGTCATTGCCTTCAGAGGAATTTACTGTTATTGTTAGTCGTGACTTCAGAGGAATTTACTGTTATTTTCAGTCGTGTTGTTTTTTCGAGAAATTGGAAGTGGATTTTGTTTACTTTTTTGCTTGCGCAGTTTCACTCCTCACCACTCAATGTGTTAAACTGTAACATATCGATTTTATTCCTCAATAAAGAGGGTGAAAGAAATGAGTTTGTTGTAAAAACAAATTGAAATAATTCGTTACAAAAAAAGGTTGCCGATCCAGATTTCAATAATAAGTTTCACTTCAAAAATTGTATTTAAATATGTTGCTTAATTATTGAAATACAGAAATCCTCGGTTAATTGACCTCCGCTCAATTGTGGTTGCTCCCTGTTCGCTGTTTGGCCATAATTTAAATGTTCGGCAAAAATATTCACATCATTCCCCAGTTAATTGATTCACCGTTCAATTGTGTTCCTCGATGTTCCTCGATTAATTGTGAAAGTTTTTATATTATATTTATTATTTTAAATATTATTCGAAAAAATTTCCCTTCTACATATACGTAAAAAACATTTAAAACTTTAGTTTTGGCAAGAGAGTTCCTGCATTCCATAGTCATGTCGTCCACTGACCTTTACCATAGCAAGTCAAAATAAAGGCAGCAGAAATTTCACGAGTATGCAATAAGTATGTGTCTATAACTAATGATTTCATGCAAGAGAAAAAGTTATGCAACCGCTACCTCTACAAAATTCTATGTGTAAATTCTACAATTTGCAAAGGTAGTGGCAGTGGCAGTGGCAGTGGGCAAGTAAAAATACAACAAAAATATAAACATAAGAGCACATAAACAAATACAGCAGCAATAATAATAACAAACAACAACAACAACAACAAATTGTAAGCATACCGAAACAAATTTCAACATTTTTCATTCTTCTTTTCGCATGCATCCACTGCTGCTGCTGTTGCTGCCGCTGTTTATCCAACGAAAAGCTTTTGAATAATTATGACATTTCTTTCTTTATTTCTTTTTTTTTGTTCTTTTGCTTTCTTTCTGCAATGTACGAGTATTTGCTCAAATTTCAAGTCACTGGCACATGGCAATTGCAACATGACCTGTAGACTAACAGCAGCAAGCAACTCGCTGCCACTGGTGTTGGTGTTGGTGTTGGTGTTGGTGATATTGCTGATGCTGGAGTTGAGGAACAAGTGCCTGCCTTAATGACATTTAATGGTATTTGGCTTTCCTATTTCTTTATTTTTGCTTGCATTTTTTTTGTATGACATCTCTTCTTCAACCATCTCTAGATACTGCTGGCGTGGTGTGGCAAACAGCGTTGCCAGCTATTCTTATTTACTAATTTTTTTCTTGTTTTTTGTTTTTACATGCATATATTTGTATTTCAGTTAAGTGCTTCTTTTGTTTTTGGCTGTTTGTATGAAGCGCTCACTTGTAGGACACAATTATGTGTGTACTTATGTATTTGCTGCATGTGTATGTATTGTATCTACATGAAATGAAGGAATCTACATATCTATGTACATGAGGAAGAAAATTGTTAAAAATTTGCCTCGTGTTGTAAAATGTTCTCACTAAAATTAATTAACTTATTTCCCATTAACTGTTAAGCTAAAACTCAAGAAAAAGAAACGAATTTTATAGATACTTTTCAAAGAATGCAGTCACTATCGTTTTAAACAAAATATTTATTTATTAATGACTAAGTCGAATTGAAAATTGCAATGTTCAATTTCACTGGCATTACAAATTTGAATGCTAATGTTCGTGTAATTTTATGAATTAAGTATATCTGCTGCTCAGCGTCAAGTGATTTCATGCTGCCTTCTATACTGGACATACTCAGTCTATCTACAAGTAGCTTCCGTCTTCTTAATAGTTCCTATCGTTCGAATGAGAGTTCAAATAAGAGAGACTTAGGATGTGGTCGCAGTGACGTAGTGGTAGTGCGTTGGACTGCTACGCAGAGTGTCCGGGATTCGAGTCTCGGCACAGGCAAAATCAAAAAAGAAAATAAGTAGAAAAAATAATTTTTCTACACGGCACCCACCTCTTGGCAGGCAATGGCAAACCTACAAGAGTAAAAATTGCTATGAAATGCATAAATATGTTTCATTTTCATAAAATGGTTCTGGCCTAACGCTGCAATCGCGATCGTCTTCAACCTTTCAAATGCCAAACCCAACCATATGCCATCGAATATAAATCCATCAAATTCAAACAAATACACAAGAAAAGCTAAAAAAAAAATAAATTTAACTTAAGGTTAGCAAACAATTTGCAACAATTCAATCAAAACTTTGAATACATTAAAATGTTGTCTGATGTCAGATAATTCACTCACCTGGTGGGCAAGGCAATTCAAACAGATATACTTAAAGAGACATACATACATACAGAGACGGACAGACGGACAGAGAAAAGTATATTTCGAAAATAATACAATAGAATAGAATAGAAGACGTAGACTTTGTTTGCGGGTAGATACTCGTAGTAAAGGGTGATTTTTATAAGAGTTTAGTTTTTGAAAATGAAAAAAAAACAGTAATTTTGCAAAAGTGAATGAAAATTTTATTTGGATCGATAAATTAATTCCTGCCATTTATTTTTTAAATATAATTTCACTTAAATGTTGCGCGCGGCTACGCTTCTAGTGGTCCATTCTGAAGGTCTAATTTTGGCACATTTTTCACACATTTCGGCCGGAATCTCGGAATCTCACCAATGAGACAATGACGCGTTCAATGTTGGCTTCCAAAGCAGCAATCGTGGTTGGCTGGTCCCCATAGGCAAGAGACTTAACATAGCTCCACAAAAAATAGTCTAACGGGGTCAAATTACGCGATCTTGGAAGCCAATTGACTACACCAAAACGTGAGATTAACTGCTCACCAAATTCGCCTCTCAATTGATGCATGGTTTCGCGTGCAGTGTGGCATGAGGCATCGTCCTATTGGAACCACATGTCGGCCGGGTCCAATTTTTGCATTTTCGGCAAAAAAAAATTCTGTTTTCATCGAACGGTACCGGTACCTTTCTCCATTGACCGTAACGTTAAGGCCTTCATCTTCTTTGAAGAAGTACGGCCCAATGATGCCGCTTGCCCATAAACCGCACCCAACAGTGCATTTTTCGGGATGCATTGGTAGCTGCTGAATTGCATTTGGCTGATCTTCACTCAAAATACGGCAATTCTACTTATTCACGTATCCATTGAGCCAAAAATGAGCCTCGTCGTTGAATGGACGTAGCTTGCGAAACACTTTTTTCACAGCGCATCAATTTTGATAATAAATTTCAATAATTTGCAAACATTGTTCAGGCGTAAGTCCATTAATGATAAAATGGCAATTCAAACAGAGCATAAATCAAGTGACAGCTGTCAAAAAGACCAACTCCGAAAAAATAGTATTGCCAGATTGAAAACCACACTTCTAGAAAAAACACCCTTTACATACCATAGATAGATGCTTTAAATATTTGAAGTTAAAACGCAGAAATGCAATAAGTTCAACTAATATTGTAGGGATATAATAAAATCTTGTAGCAATCTTCTCTATTCTTTCTTACTTTACACACAGGATGACATGCTTTAAGACATTTTCTAGCAGAGCACGTCTTTTTATTTCATTTGTTGTTGTGGTTGCTCACAGTTTATGCTCTGCTCTGCTCTGCTTTGATTTGCTTTACTCTGCTATGCTGCCAAATGGTAAGCATTCAAATTCAAGGTGAGCTCTTTATTTATGTTGCAGGATAAAGCGTAGAAAATATTTGCAGCTGCACATGATGGCAATGGCAATGACGATGATGACGATGATGATGCTGATGATGATGATGATGATGAAAACAATGGTTTGTAGCTTACTTGCTTGATGGCTGGCATGGCCTGGCCTGGCCTGGTCTGGCCCATTCCTCTTCAATCACTATGATATTCATAGTTGTGTGACTTTGAAAATGCAAGTGAGATGGACAGACAGACAGGCAGGCGCACACACACACACACAGACAAACAAACTGACAAGGCTGGGTGGAAGATAGACAATCAGACAGACAGACAATCAGACAGTCAAACAGTCAAACAGAAAGTCAACAGATAACATCTAATGTTGTCTAACGCCATTCAACACGCTTCAAATAATTTGGCATGTCGTGAGTGCGCGCACACCGACAGTTTTTTATTCATACTAACATTCAAACCAACCACCAATTCCAACATTGTACATTGTACTAGATACTTACTATGTCCGTGTATGAGTATGAGTACGAGCACTGGCATTTTCCACCAGCTGTAGGACGATGCGGCGCATAACATTTTCAATCTTGCTATGTCAATATTAAAAGAAAGAACAGGAAAACCACCAGGCAAAATACACAAAACAATTGCAGAGATGAATTTTAGATAGGGACGAAAGTAAAGCTTGCATTCTTCGATTGGAAGCTGGGAAAGTACATACATTTTGCAGCTATGATATTATTAGTGGGTATATGGTAGATGTGAAAACATTTGCCTCATTCGAGAAAGAGCAGAGAGAGATTGGTGCAGCGTTTTCGATATGCTTTGCAAAATGCATTGAAAATATTTCCCTTTTTATCGCATTTAAAGTTCAATTTCATGGCTATTGTCAGAATATCATGAATTTCATTGTGATGCCATGGAAAGGCGGACATAATGTTTTTATTTTCCTTGTTTCGGTAGGTTGTGGCAACAAAGATTAACTATCCAAAAAATTGTATATAAGTAATGAGATATTACTTACTTACTTACTTGGCTGGCACTGCAAACGATGATGATGATTGGCCACCTCGATAAAGCTTCGCCAGTCGCCTGTGCTATGCGCGCACTGGCGCCAGTTGATAAGGCCAAGTGCAGTCAGGTTGCCCTGTACCTGGTTGAAACGGAGATTAGGACGCCGTCTTCTGCGTGTCACGAATAAAACACCTTCTAGCACTATCTTCCATTCGCTCAACATGACCCAGCCAGCGAAGCTGCTGTATTTTTATACGCTTGACAATGTCAGTGTCGGTGTATAGCTTATATAGCTAGCTCATCGTTTCATCTTATTCGATACTCGTCGTCCACGCATATTGGACCGTAAATGTTACGGAGTATCTTCCTCTACAACGCTCCTAACAGCCTCTCATCATTAATGGTCCGCGTCTCTGCGCCATACATTAGGACGGGAAGGATGAGGGACTTATAGAGCGTTATTTTCGTCGGTCGAGAGGGGCTCTACTTTTCAATCGTCTACTGAGCCCGTAGTAACACCTGTTGGCAAGAGTTAATCTCCGCTTGATTTCAAATCATTTGGCGAATATTTTAACGTGCTGGGTTCCAAGCCCTACGCACAACCATTCATTCGAGGCCATGGAGGAGCCTGCCGCACACATTAGTAAGCTCACTGATGGCGGGTGTCAGATCGCTATCCAGGGGACGCCACGACGAGATTATGTGTCGACTTGAAACATAGAAGCGCATGGACATGGACGCACCTACTACTGTCACGAACTTTGCCTTGTGCTCTACGCCCCAGGCCCCCCAGTGTGCCAACAACCTAAGTGCTGTGAACGGCAGGATACGGGTTCTTACCTGCTTACATTTTTATGGGCTTTATTTTTCTGAACCCTTCATACTGTATGATCATGGCTAAAATATGCATCAAAATTAGGGGAACCATAGAGGTTATTATTACGAGTACAATTTATTAGTTTCACTTAAGACTCCTTATGTACTTACGCCCAAAACAAAACAGAAACAGATAACCTTTAAGTAATACAAAAGATACAAAAGATTATGTCCGAACCAATTCCCGCCTGCCCATGCCACTCCCTCCTTCTCCACTCAACCCTTTTCACTTTTAATCAAGCCAAACTGTTTCTAATCCTATTAACAAAACAGCAAACTTCAGCAACAGATAAAATCATTATCCTGATTCATCTTCAGCAGCTAAAGAAAAGACAAACAAAACAAAGAAGATACAAAATAAAATTTTTGCACATACAGCTAAAAAAAAAAAAACAGAAGGAAAGCTGGAAAATAAGGGAAAAAGAGCAGTAGCTAGAAAACTTTTCAATTAATCTATCCCTATGATGTTTCTATGTACTTCTCTTCGCCTTTCCCAGCTTCATCTACTTCATCGTCAAGCTGTTGACTTTGGTAATAATTGAATGTAGTTGAAGATGCGTCATTTTCTTTTTCTTTTTTCTTTTTTTAATATCGCTGAATCGCTGAACTTTACTTTCAAGAACATCGCTACGCATCGAACAAATGAAAACCCAAACCTTTTCAACTTTTAAACATCTCATTTCAAGAGTTGCTTTTCGCACAATTTCTGTCTTTTTCTTTTTTTTTCTTTATATTATCAAACATTATTTTTTTTTTTTTTGGTTTTTTCTGATATCAGCTGAGGAACAGAAAGATATTGATTAAAATCCTTGGGGAATATTCATTTGATTTTTTTCTGCTGGTATTTTCTTTTCTATCTTTAAATGAACTTAAATAGAATATAAATGTCGTTAAACAGAAAGATAATAATAGGGATGGGCCGAAACCTCAAAGCATCCATATGAAGTATTGAGTGCTGAGTATCGGTATCCATTCGAAAACTGGCATTGAAACTAGACAGAAAAAACTGGCATCGCTGGACAGAAAGATAGTAATAGGGATGTGCCGAAAGCTCAAAGCATCTATATGAAGAATTGAGTACTGGATATCGGTATCCATTCGAAAACTGGCATCGCTAGACAGAAATATAGTAATAGGGATGTGCCGAAAGCTCAAAGCATCTATATGAAGGATTGAGTACTGAGTATCGGTGTCCATTCGAAAACTGGCATTGAATAAATGTCGCTAGACAGAAAGATAGTAATAGGGATGTGCCGAAACCTCAAAGCATCCGTATGAAGTATTGAGTGCTGAGTATCGGTATCTATTCGAAAACTGGCATCGCTAGACAGAAATATAGTAATAGGGATGTGCCGAAAGCTCAAAGCATCCATATGAAGTATTGAGCGCTGAGTATCGGTATCCATTCGAAAACTGGCATTGAAACAAGACAGAAAAAACTGGCATCGCTAGACAGAAAGATAGTAATAGGGATGTGCCGAAACCTCAAAGCATCCATATGAAGTATTGAGCGCTGAGTATCGGTATCCATTCGAAAACTGGCATTGAAACTAGACAGAAAAAACTGGCACCGCTAGACAGAAAGATAGTAATAGGGATGTGCCGAAAGCTCAAAGCATCCATATGAAGTATTGAGCGCTGAGTATCGGTATCCATTCGAAAACTGGCATTAAAACTAGACAGAAAAAACTGGCATAGCTAGACAGAAAGATAGTAATAGGGATGTGCCGAAAGCTCAAAGCATCCATATGAAGTATTGAGCGCTGAGTATCGGTATCCATTCGAAAACTGGCATTGAAACTAGACAGAAAAAACTGGCATCGCTAGACAGAAAGATAGTAATAGGGTTGTGCCGAAACCTCAAAGCATCCATATGAAGTATTGAGTGCTGAGTATCGGTATCCATTCGAAAACTGGCATTGAAACTAGACAGAAAAAACTGGCATCGCTAGACAGAAAGATAGTAATAGGGATGTGCCGAAACCTCAAAGCATCCATATGAAGTATTGAGCGCTGAGTATCGGTATCCATTCGAAAACTGGCATTGAAACTAGACAGAAAAAACTGGCATCGCTAGACAGAAAGATAGTAATAGGGATGTGCCGAAACCTCAAAGCATCCATATGAAGTATTGAGCGGTGAGTATCGGTATCCATTCGAAAACTGGCATTGAAACTAGACAGAAAAAACTGGCACCGCTAGACAGAAAGATAGTAATAGGGATGTGCCGAAAGCTCAAAGCATCTATATGAAGGATTGAGTACTGAGTATCGGTATCCATTCGAAAACTGGCATTGAATAAATGTCGCTAGACAGAAAGATAGTAATAGGGATGTGCCGAAAGCTCAAAGCATCTATATGAAGTACTTATGCTTAGTGCTGAGTATCGATATCGTTTGGAAAACTGGCATTGAATGAAGCAATTATTGACATTTTTATATTTTTTTTAAATATTTGCATATTCACTAGGGTTGGGGGGAAGGGGAGGGTGGGGGGAAGGGGAGGGTGGGCGTTAGGGTTAGGGGTCTGCTTATTCCAATAAGTGACACTTTTCATAGTATAATCCCTTAAAATATGGGAATGGAGTGTAAATTGGAAATGATAAGAAACAGCAAGCAAAACGATTAAATTTAGAAAAACTGATTGAGCCTGGAAATACTAACTCTCATTAACCCTGCAAATAATTTCTACAAACTCTGCATTCTGTGATCTTTTCCAAAATACCTAAATAACAAAATAACATAAAAGTTCTCAAAGTCATTTTACTAGATGCAAATATTAATTATACAAATATGTAAAATTAATAAAAAATATAGAATTTCTTTGCTTAGAATTGTCATCCGTAGAATGTAACACTGATTTATAAAATTTCAAAACTGAAAATATAGCATAAACCAAAGTACGTTTTCTAAACTGCTTCCAGGTAGATGAACACGAAAATCACATTAATACTTTTTTTTTTTCTATAGGTAAGTTCTTGAGATAAGGTACAATTACGATCCTTTCGGGTTACAGTTTTACTTTGAGGCTAATATCTTGTTAACTATAGTTTTGAAAGAGTCGAGCTGTTTATTATTATTACTTACTTTACTTTTAATGGCACAACAACCCATGGAGGGCCTGGAGCTTTTCGCATTCACTCATGTTCTGCGTGTTATATTTGTACATAAATGGAAGGGACCTACAGTTTCACCTCGCCGTTCGGATTCGGCAAAGTGAAAAGCTTTTCATAGCAATTTTTACTCTTGTAGGTTTGCCATTGCCTGCCAAGATCTGGTGCCGTGTAGAAAAATCCAACCGCGGCGGCCACTTGCTCTTTATAATAAAGCTAAATTCTTATTTCTTCTTGAAAACCACACTTTAAAAACAAAAACACCCTGTACTTGGTGAAATGAGGAAAAGTATCTTTACGTTACTTGACTTGCATCGGAACATCCCTAGATACAGATTGAATTGTGCGGTTGATTTTGTAAGACATTGTTGATTTTCTTTTTTTTTTGTTTTAGTTTTCGTTATTGTACAACTTTTCTTTAGAATGTAAGATAAATTGTCTTTGGCATTTAAATGTAGTTCTTATGGCAGAGTAATAAGAAACTAAGATAAAATAAAAGACAGTATTCTGATAAAAAAAAAGTACCGTGAAATGATGATTTCCTCTAATAATGTCCTGTATCCTGACGTGCAGTTCACGCGCGATCTGTCACATATGTACATAATTTGTTTACAGTGCTCGATTTTGTCAGTTCATCTCAAGTGTGTTTTGCAATTTTTACAATCAATAAAAATATCGAACAAAGAATTTGTTTCAAATTTTGTATTGTAAATGGCATTTCGTGTGCCAAAACGCCGAAAAAGGTCAAGTTTGTGGAAAGAAAACTCATCGATTTTGGACAACGATAACGCACCATCTCACAAGGCTGTCATTGGAACGAATTTCTGGTCAAAAATTCAACAAATATCATTTAACAACCGCCGTATTCACATTTTTTCTCTTTCCATAACTCAAATTACCACTTCGAGGCACCACCCGTTTACAGTCGATAGACCACAGAAAAGAGAATTTGCGACGAGAACTTAAGTCGATTCGGGAGAATGCGGGGTATTGACCAATTCCCGATAATATTTTTTTTGACCAAATTGTATAATAAGAGTAAGAGCAGAAATCCACCCATCTCTCCGGTTCACCTCTACGACATTGTCTAACTGATTTAATATCAATTTGTTTTGTACATTTTATTTTCTAATATTTTGATAGTCATTGTATACAATTTTTAAGTCCAATATTTTCGTTCTCATTTCGGCGAAATTTGAAGCTTGACACCGTTTTTGAAGGTGTCTGCATTTACTCTGATTTTGATATGAATAATGATTTGGTCTTTTTGGTCTGGGTTTTCGTCTGTAATTTGGGCTGATTTGTTATCTGTGTTTCAGACCGATTTCTGAGTCTGAGTTTGGATTTTCTTTCAATGTAATTTTTGGTCTTAAATTCAGATTTTTAATCACAGGTACAATTTGAATTTTGGTTTAAGTTCTTGTCTAAATTTTTGTTTAAGTTTGATTTGATATTGGTCTATAAGGCAGTCTAAATTTTAGTTAAAGATTTGGTTTAAATTTTGCACTGATATTTGGCCGAAATATTGGCTAAATTATTGGCTGGCTTTTTTTTTAATATTATTTTTTTTTGTATTTTTTATTTATTTGAAAACATCATGTTTCCCTAATTCAGCAACTAGTCAATCTGACCAACGAGCGTTTTACAGTGGTTATAATTATTTATGTATATAACAATAACTTCAAAGGAATATTATTGTGTTCCAGCTACCAGTTCAAAAGGTTTTACGCGTTGAAGTCGTCTTCTTAGATCACTTATGTTAAGCAGTCGGGAGGTTTCCTCATTTACACGTTGAAGTTAGTCTAGCTTGGTGTGATTCTGCCAGTTTAGAGATTTCCACGTTTACAGTTGGTACATTCAAAAAACGATGAAGATCGCTATTTCGGATATACCACGGAGCATTTACAATGTTTCGCAGCACCTTATTCTGAAAGCGCTTAATAACTGCTACATTTGATTTCTTGGTGCATCCCCAGAGCTGTGCACCATATGACCATACAGGTGTAAGAACTTGATTATACAAGATGAGCTTGCAGTTAGTAGAAAGGAACGAGTTCCGCCCAATAAGCCAATAAAGATTTCGATATTTAATGTCGAGTTCATCTCTTTTCATTTTATCATGTTCACTCCATTTGAGCTTGGCATCTAACGTCATACCTAAGTATTTAGCTGTATTAGAGTACGGTATCTGATTCCCAAGAATTGGAATCGGAATATACGATATCTTTCTATTTATAAAGTTGATATGTAAAGAGTTTGTAGTGTTCAAAGCTATTTCCCATTTTGTTGTTCGCAACCCGATTTCATTTACAGCATTTTGCAGACGCTGTGACGATTCCACCTCAGAATCAGCAACGGTGAGAATCGCTGTATCTTCGGCAAAAGTAGCTACAACGCAATTTTAGGAGTTGGGATATCACAGGTGTAGAGTACATATAAGGTGGGTCTCAATATACTACCTTGTGGTAGTCCTGCACTAATAAGCTGGAGGTTCGAATAGCTATTTTCTTGTTTGACACGGAAGTAGCGCTCAGTCAGGTACAACTCTAGAATGTCATAGACGTTCGGTGGTAAACTGCATCTTAGCTTTCTGATGATATCTGCATGCCAAACCTTGTCAAAAGCTTGGGCAACATCAAGGAACATAGCGGAGCAACCTTTTTTATCTTCGAGCCACTTTTCTACTACTTATATCGGTGATTCGGTGGACTTGATCTATAGTTGAATGTTTTTCACGGAAGCCAAATTGATGAGTTGGTATCAGATTCAATCTTTCCATAATTGGGTTTAGACGATGCAGCAAAAGTCTTTCAAAAACTTTAGATACGTATTATCTTATAGTAGTGATATTGGTCTATAAGATGTAGTTTCGTGTTGAGGCTTTGGTATCATAACAACTTCTGCAACTTTCCAACAGGTTGGCACATATCTGAGCTCAAAAGCAGCGTTAATTAAGCATGTTAGTCTTTCAATGGCCCGAGAAGATAACTTTTTCAATACTTCTCCTGTGATAAGGTGAAAATCAGGTGCTTTTTTGTCTTTTAGACGAGAATTGATAATATCGTTTACTTCAGTAGATGCAACTGGAGTCAGGCTTTCCTTTTCAATTACTAGTGGATTAGTAACTGTAATCGTATCAGTACTCGAAATCATGTCGTTTTGAGTAAATGTTTTCTTAAGTACGTCAGCAAAAACCATAGCCTTTTCCTGCGCATTCCTTGCCCATTCACCATTTTCTTTCTTAATCGGCTTTTGAAACAGGATTTGTTCATATTAAGTTTCCAATGTTTTTCCAATGCTTAATTATTCCCATAAATTAGGATACTTTAACAGACATTGACAAATGGCAAAACAGTTATCTAAAAACTTATTTTTTAAATTTTCTACATTTCAAATATTTTATTACCTTTGAACTTTGAAATTTTATTGGAACTTATCTCCTTCAACAGTGGTCTGCTGTGGAGTGTGTTCAGCTTCCCAAAAATACTTCATTTGTATCATACATACATATGTACTCGCACGTCAAACACAAATCCTTTTAGAGAATAATAAGAGATTCATTTATTCGCATTTATGGCATGTGGGGCCATCAGCACGAGATGAGCCTAAACCGCACTCATGGGAGCAATTCATTTGGAAACATTTGAGCTCTTGCAAATCACACAGCACCACCACCATCATTTACTTAATACTAAAAACGCAATGGAAACAAATTAAAATAAAAAACATAAATTGTTAAAGTAAGTAAGTAAACCACAAAATGAAGCTTAGCAATTTTTCTAATGGAGCGACTACCGGCATTTGTGGTTTGACAAAAAACACCTACACCCCAAAAGGCCTCAATGCGTAAACCAAAAGTGCAGGGTGCTCCATCTTTTATGTCGGTATGCAAACATTGAATTATTTTATACTTTTATCAACCGATTGACTTCAGTAAACATGTTCTTGAAACGTCAATTCGAAACAACGCGCCGAAATGGTGACATTGAAAATAGTCGTTCAGTTGTGTTAACTCATCGTGCATATCGTCGAAAATATCGGGGCCAACAAGCACCGTCTGACCACCCTATTCGTCGTTTGGTGTCGCATTTAGTTGAGCACGGGACAGTGGGAGCTTGTCGACAAGCCGGTTATCAATGCCCATGACATTCCAATGAACTGGTTGAAGCGGTAACAGAGACTGTTGCCGAGAATCCACATGTGTCGTATCGTCACCGCGCTCAGCATTTTGGCGTCAGTAGAACCACCTTGCGTGGCATTTTGAAAGAGAATTTGCATTTGTTTCCGTATAAAAAGCAATTGCCTCAAAGAATATTGCCGACAGACCATCCCTGTCACTTGAAATACGGCCAAACAGTCTCTCCAATGGTTGACCGTGAACCTGATTTTTGGAAGGAAATTTTGATGACCGATGAGGCCAATTGTGACTCTCTGGCGCCGTTGACGAGCAAAATTTCCACATTTGGATAACGGAGGATCCATTAAACTTGGACTGGCATTTACGCCAAAGTCATCATTGGGCCACTTTTCTTTAGAGAAGGTGGTTGGCTCATTATGGCCGGTCAGGTTACTGGTTTCAAACTAGACGGTGCATCATACCTCACTGCTTAACAACCAATGCAGTTTCTGCAACGAAAATTCCCTGGACTTGTGGTGTTAAAAAATAGCGATATTGACTGGCCTCCCAGATCTCCAGATTTCACCGCTCCGGTCTTCTTTTTGTGGGGTTATTTGAAAAGCAAAGTGTACGCCTCAGACCATTGATGAGCTCAAGGCAAACATTCGTGACGAAATCATTGCCATACCGAACGTGATGCTCGATAAAGTGATGGAAAACGGAGCAAAAAGGGCACATTTTATTTTGGTCAATTTAACGGCGGCCAATCGATTGGTGTTGTATTCCAAAACTAGTCCAAATAAATTGTAAAGAACCAATTTAACTAAAAATAAGCAATTTTTTTTTATATAGAAATCAGTTGTTAGTTTTAAGATATTTAATATTTACACACTTTATCGGTGTCCTGTGTGATTGCATTCCCTCTCTGATTCTCCCTCCTTCTTTTTCCCTCCTTCTTTCTCCCACCTATCAATCTTCCTTCCATTCAACACAATGCTCTGCATTCATAGGGGCACACCCTGAGTGTTGAATGTATCACAAAAAAAAAAAAAAAAAAAAACATACCGATATAAAAGATGGCGCATCTTGTATAATTACTAGGCATTCTATAGAATTTTTGTTCGCTTTATTATTATTATTATTTTGTTTTTGAATTCAATGAAATTTATTTTAAACTTAACTAACTGTCAAATAAATTTGTGGTATGTAAAAGGAAGGAGATGGAAGTAAGAGCCTTTTACACAGTTGCATTGCCGACTGTACCGCTCCCTCCAGTTGATACTATCAGCACAAGCATGACTTACTAACAATTTCAATTTGTTATAGAAAAATACAAATACGAAAGTGAAGAAGTTATGGTTGTGACGAGCTGACATGTAAATGAAATATAAAACATTGTCTACATGGAAGAAGATGAAGAAGACTGCACCATTGTTGTGGCGTTTTTCATTGGGGCAGGGCAGGGTAAACTAGTATGCATGTCCATAGTATATCGAATCGCTTGCCATGACAATGAACCATAAAATGTCTCGAAATGAGCTGGCAATAAAGAAGCTATAAAATATTTATGTATGAAAGGCTTTAAAAGTGGTTACGTATGAAAAAGTGAAAACAAGGTTACACTACATCGTATACATTTTGTTTTTGTTAAATTCTTATTTACGACTTTAACTCATCAGAAGAAAGGCTTTTAAATTTTCTTACACAATCTTTTTCTGTTTTCTTCTACGAGTAATTCATAATCCATTTATTATCACTTTCTTTTTGTAATGCCTCTCATTAACATTGGCGCTACGGTCTACTTTCAAGTGCATGCCTCTTCATATGCCACTTCATGCACACACTCGTAGCTAGACTGACTTACTCGTATTACTTTTAATTCACTTAGTCTCCATCCGATAAATATAGGCAACTTTGTGGTTCATTTAACTGTTGAGTTCAATTGAGCTGAGTTCAGTTGAGCAGCGTGTAGAAAAACCAAAGTAGTAAATAAATACTTTACTCTTAATAGCAAATAATTAATCAATATTCTCTTTGAGTGGACTTGTGTGTTAACAAAAATAAATCAAGCAAACGTAATTTCTTGTAAAAGAAGTTAGTTAGTTGGAGAAATTTTATGGGAGGTCAAGCAGAAAAAGGGCTCGTCTATGTAAGTATTCGTTTGTAAGTGCGAAATAAACTCTCAACTTAATTCAACTAAATTAAGATAAGAAATTTCAATGATTTAGAAGCTGAGGAGATGTTGGCCAACTTTGTTGATTTTGGGATGATGGGTCGCCATCATTACTAAGCGAATTTTTCTAAAAATATCTTAATTCATAGTTGGAATATTTCATAACAAGTTTAATAGATTTATGGGAATTTTTTCAATTAGACGTATATAAGTATACATACATATAGGTACATAGTTGTACTTAAACGACTGATTATAACCTTTAGAGTTATAAAGGGTGGAATATTTATAATTTGGAATTTGATTTTGGTGGAAATAAGAAACGAATAATATTTTTCCAATGAGGTTTTTATTATTTGAAAGTACAATCCTTTCGGCAGGCCTTGCGGTAGACCATACGATCAATCCAATTTTTCAGTTCATTTTTGATTGTGAGGAGCTAACCAATGGCTGCACTAATTTGGTTCTTAAGAGCCTCAATCTTCAATCGTAACACATCACTAAAACTGCTGGCAATGCGATTTTCAAACTTCCCACGCAAAAGATCGATTGTGGCAGAGCTGTTGAACTTTGTACGGCTTTATACCGAGGTTTTTATGCAAAATTCGCCACATAGGTGTGCGTGAAATGTTCAATTCCTGAGAAAAATGGTGATTTGATGTAGTTGGTTCTTCTGCACATTCCTCAGCGCTTCTGTTCTTCCGAATTTTGAACGTAATTTTCTTACACTTTCGGCAGAATATTCACCATTTTGCAATTATATTTTTAATATTTCCCAACGTTCTTCAGGCGTAATTCGACCCATTTCGTTAACCGTAAATATAAACAAACTTCCCATTACAATAAGAATGACATTATTGTTGCCACACACAAAATAACCAGTAGTTCAAATTCCAAATGTTGAAATGGATGGACCACCCTTTATACTCTTAGACTATATTTCATATGAAATATCAGGTACTAAGTTTGTAGACATAAATATAGATTTTAAATATGTTTTTTATCATATTTTTGCACTTACCTTAGATCCAATTTTTGATCTGAATTTCGAACTGCTTCGGGTGTGATTTTTAGTACTAAATTTTAGTACCCAACAGCTCTGCCACAATCGATCTATCTGATTTTTTCACCAATTTTGAACTAAGTTTTAATATAGATATATGTAGCTCTTTTTATTATTTAATTCTATTTTTTTACGTTTTGGTCTGAATACTACAGTACATATTATAATCCGTAGGTTTTGACTACGCTTTCGAAAAATGGATTGAAAAAGATGATATTCTTGCCTCGGCGTTGCTGTAGGAGTAAATTTTTTCCCAGGCAACTCAATATGGTATTATATAGTTTTTGTATGATGGCCTGGTTTTCCGTACAAATAAATGAAAATATTCAGAAAAGTTATTTATTAATACTTGGGTACATTTTTATTGAAGATAGATTATTGAAAAAGTTTGAAAGTTGTGATAAAAAAAATGAAAGAGACTAACAAGTTGCGGGTGAAATGACCAACTTGTTTCACTTCTATATAGTACATCAATCTTTTTCTTACGTTTTCAATATTTCCCTACGTCCTCTTATTTCGATGTTCTTTCTATTTGACATTTGACTCGATTCAATGAACAAATTTAATAGCAACTTGTTGAACAAATCAACTTAAATGTAAAAAAAATAGTTATAATTTTAACGCAGAATTCTCATACGAAATCTATATAGTTCCTTTCAAATAAGAGAGAGAGAGAGAGAGAGTATCATAGATGAACAGAAAGTGAGAGCAGGCTCTCTCAATGTCATCTCATGTGGACATATACCCGTACACGCGGTCAAGTGTGAACAAACAAGAAATTTTGATACTAGCGAGTTATTGATTTCAGAGGGATTTACTGTTATTGCGAATAATTCCTTTAGTGAAAATACATAAATCAGAGAGAGAGATAGTGCTGTTCGTGTTGTTCTTGCAGGGGTTTATTTTGTTTACTCGCTCTTTTGTTTGCGTCGTATCACTCTCCATCACTCAATAAAGAGCGTGAGAGAAATGAGTTTGTTGTTATTGTTTGATGTGTGCATAGAATGCCAAACAAAATAATATAATTCGTCAGACAAAAGGTTGCTGATCCAGATTTCAGTCCCATAAGATGTATCACTTCATAAAGTGGAAAAATGGGTGTTTCGAAATTTAGGGAAAATGTGGGGTAAGGCTGCCATATGAGGCATCGGTCCGGTCACTTTACATGAAATATTTCCCATATTTTTCTGTACATTTCACCTTCGGACACTGAAAACGAAATCCGCCGTCTTGAGGCACAAATTTGCACTTATTTGTGTACGGCACAGTACAAAAACTAAGCCATAACACGAAAACTTTATAATATTGGGTTGCATTGGAAAAAAGTACACTCCCACAGAAACGCCAAGACACGTACTATATCATCTTTTTGAATATATTTCCCGAAACCGTTGTCAAAATCTAGGGATGTACAAATTTTTCTGATTTTGTTTCACAATGATTTCGGTTTGATTTTTGGTCGTTTCTTGTACTAACTTTACTTACTTTACTTTTAATGGCACAACAGCCCATGGAGGGCCTAGGCCGAGCTTTTTCGCTTTCTTGTACTAAATTATGATTTATTTTTTGACTCAATTTAGCGGAATATGATTTAGATTTCGATCCAAATATCCTTAGTCTGATTTTGTGACCAAATTTGATCTGAACTTTGGTTTTCTTTTGGCTAAAGTTTTGTTCTAAATTTCTGATTTATTGCAAAATTTTTTTTTTCCCACAATGCTAAATCCGGAAGCGAAGGGTGCCCGAAAAAGAATCACAGAAAAGAAAACACAAATCACAATTAAAAAATCGAATTGGTCTATGTGAGTTAGAAGAAAGAAAATAACTAGCAAAATAAACCTAATGTTTATCAACACATTGAAATCATTAAGCAGCAAACTCCAACCAAACCAACTTCCCCCCTGCCCCAAAAAGAAAAATATCCCAGCATTTTGCGCCATCTCTGCTGTTTGGTATTTCTTCAATGTACAAATGAACTACAAACCATAATAGAAAACCCATTCAACACAACACTCAGCAACTTGTGTCCCTGCGGTATTTTCGTATGTATGTATGTATTTATGCTGTGTGTAAGTCCAAAATTTGCTACCATTATTACTCATACCTTTTACACAGTGTTTTCATACCTTTTAAAAGTTCATTCAGTTTTGTTCTATTTTCATTTCTTGTGTGGAAATTTCGTTCCCAAATTTCTTATGATATCTGCCACTGAAGAGTTGAGTTGTTAAATTAACTGTTGCCTAGGGAGAATCAATGAACGATTTATTTGGGCAATGATTCTATTTTGGTAAAGATTGTGTTGATGCTTACCATGTTTCTATAGATAATAAGTAAAAGAAAGTTAAATGCTTGCAACAGGTTAATAAATCGTCAACCGACTAATATTTCATGCACGACATGATTGAAAGGACAACGAAGATAAAATATTTTAATAAAAGAATAAATATTGTAATTCACATAAATGTCACGAATGAACGGCATGGAACAACAGAAATATTATAGGAGAGCAATGAACGAAGAGAGAGGGAGAGAGAGTTAATTCACATTTACTTACTAACCGGAACGACTTTTCGCGTCATTTCGTTCATTGTCGTATCGTATTGAACGATGAGTCATTCTCACTCAGCATGCCTCTTCCATTGAAAACTCGTTCGTTTATGTATTATTCCCCTTTCGTTTCTCCAACAGTTAAAAATTTTACGAACAATTTTCCAATTGATTACATTTCCATTTCCCAATATTATACCAAATAGAAATGAAATAGAAAATTTAATTTCAAACATTTTTCTTATGTCTATTTTCAGGATGATTTACCGGGGCAAGCACTGCTCGATGTTGTTTTCGCAAGACTTAATTTAATCGAAACTTCATACTTTGGCATTCGTTATATCGATGAAGAGAATCAAACGGTAGGTATTGAATAATTTTGTTAAATTTTTTGGTAAAACCAACAAAGCGTTTAATCTATGGAATATGAGTACGGTGTTTCATAGTATGGTACAATGAATGCACAGTGTCTCAGAGTGCTCATATAACGCGATAGAATTTTAATTGTTTCTGGAGGAATTAAGCCACTAAAGTTGCTCACTTCTGAAGAATACAGAAGAGGTTTATCAGCTTTAACAATTTTTCTTCTTTTTCTTTCTTTCTTTCTTCTTTTGATGGCACTACAACCCATGGAGGGCCTATGCCAAACTTTTCGCATCCACTCATTTTGTGCGTGTTATATTTGTAAATGAATGGAAGGGCCCTACAGTTTAATGCCGAATCCGAACGGCGAAATGAAAAGCTTTTCATAGCAAATTTTTACTCTTGTATGTTTGCTATTGCCTGCCAAGAGGTGGTGCCGTGTAGAAAAATAATTTCTTCTACTTTTTGATTTTGCCTGTGCCGAGATTCGAACTCCGGACACTCTGCGTAGCAGTCCAACGCATTACCACTACGCCACAGCGACCACTAGCAATTTTTCACTGTTTTTAAATCGATACTGAAGCTGCTGGAAGCCCACTCCAACACCCAGTCACCGAGTGGCCTACTTCAAATATTTATTTTTGATTTTCGCTTTATGCGGTTATATTGGCTTATGAACTGTTGTTTAAATTTGAATGCTCATAACTTTTAGAGTTTTCAAGATTTGCATTTTACAACTCATTAAAGATAAGATTTTCAGAAATTCTTTCAAGATCTTTTAAGATCTCATACTCAAGCTTTCTAAGTATATGCCACATAAGTATACACACACACACACTTTCAAATATTACAGCATTTTGTCTATTCTGTTAAGTATTTCACAACACTGTGCAACATATTCTATACTTACTTAGGCAATGTGTATCAGGCAATAATTCATTTCAAATATTATTGATTTTCATTGAGTCGTAATGAAAACGAAGAGAAAACTAAATAAAAACAAATCTAAAACAAAAAACCAAACAAAGTGTAAAGGAAAACGAAAAAAAGCAACGACACAAATTGAAATAAGGCAGCAAGGCGGCAGCAGATTCTTGTAGTAAGAGAAATTATAGAACAGTTCTAACACATTTATTTATGTTTTATTTCTGCGAAGGAGTTCTGGTGAAATATCCCTTTCTTTTTCCTTTTCTTTAACACTTTTGCTAAGTGAAATAAGCGTCAAATGTGGGCTTCTACCCAACTTAACCCTAAATGCTCTACTAGGCTATAGACTTTAAGACGTCACGTTGTATTTGTGTGTCCTTGAAGGACTAAGAGAAGGCACATTTCGAATACATATTTATAGAAATACTTATATGTTTCGAATTCATACAGTTTTCCATTGCCAATTATTTAAATTGTTTCTTATATTTTTTACAGCATTGGTTGGATCCTGCTTCACGCATCTCTCGACAATTGAAACCAAAATCAGATGCTTATGATTTATATTTTGGTGTTAAATTTTATGCAGCAGATCCTTGCAAATTACTTGAGGAAATCACAAGGTAAGTTTATATATTAATAGTAATGACACTTTCAGGTCGATTTAGCCGACCGTGGTCGATTAAAAAGTCCTTGCAATTCGATAGTTCCCTTTTGTCTACATATTTATGTCAACTATAGAAATCAACTTTTTGAGTTTGTAGAGTAGAGATAGGAGAAAAGTATAGTAATCCCCACTCTTTCCTTGCCTCTCTCACTGTCCAGCAGACAAAAATTGCTTTCAAGAGTTGACAAATGTGTGCAAAACCAAACAAACAATTTTATTTCTAAATAATGCTTGGTAAACAAAATAAACGATTTATGTATGTAATAAAAACAAAAAAATTCTTTCTTATAAAATTAAACTTGTCAAAAATACCTCGTTCATTCATCCGGAGACTCGAAGAGCTTCCTATGACCGTGAGAACTTCTTTGAAACCACCCTGTTGGAGTTTCGTTACATTTGCCTTAAATTGTAAGCCGGATGAAAGTAATTTCGTTCTTTATCACCGAACAATTTTAATTTTCCTTCAATATAATTGCATATTATTATTTTAAGAATTACATAAATATTTATGAGCTGATACGCGATATTTGCCCCGCCGCATAAAAACATTATAATTCGTATTTCACTGAACACAGGAAGGATATAATTAAACCAACGCTGAATAAAACGATTAAAATATTTCTATTTAAATTAATTGGTATTTAATATTTAACATGACACACAAGTGAAATATGAACATCCGGGCGGCATGACTACAATTAAAACGCTCTCACTGTCAACATTTCTGTATATGGTACTCATGAATGAATTTGTATGTAATTAAATTTCAATACGTAATCAAAATAAAAGAAAAGGGGCAACCCAACAATATCAACAATGAAACGTATAAATTAGTACCGGAACACAGAAACGTACTATATTATGCAAGGATATCCTCCTTTCCGGCTTTAAAAATATGTGCATGCGCCTAAAACTATGTATACTAAAATGGAAAAAAATACCTTTTAAATATAATATTTTTGCTAAACGATAAGCCGCGGAAATGTTGAGTGCTACTGATACAGACAACGAGCAGACAGACAAACAGCACACGGACAGACGTCTCAAAATGAAAAACAACAGCAGCGGCAAATATTGTAAAATAAACGTACACTTACGTATGCTATTCTTCTTTTTTTTTTTGTGCTCGCGCCTCACCATATGCTAAAATAAAAGTGTATGTATGTACAGTGTCGGACAATAAATTAAGAACGCCTTGCACTATAAAACTTCCATTGATTTGTTTTGCCTATGAAAAGCTTTTCACTTCGCCGTTCGGATTCGGCATCAAACTGTAGGTCCTTTCCATTCATGTACAAATATAACACGCACAACATGAGTGGATGCGAAAAAGCTCGGCCTAGGCCCTCCATGCGCTGTTGTGCCATTAAAAGTAAAAAGCTTATAGCAAACAATTTTTATAGAGAAGAAAATGGTATGGTATACACTTTATAAATTTCTAAGTGGCAACACTACATTTAAATATTTTTTGGGGATTCCCAAACAAAAAAGTTGAAGCGAAGCATTCGATGGCAGACAATCAAAACAGCAGACGAAAAAATTTATATTTTAAAAAGAAAACTTAAATTTGTCTATAATTTGTACTGGTAAGCATTTAAATGGTAGCATTGAGGGTAATTCAACAAATTGAATGTAAACTGTTCCGTAATGTCACAGCAAAATGGGTAGAGCAAAGCACTGTAGCAACGAGGAGCGTGATTTGGTGAAAAAACTAAAAAATGAGGGACAAAGCATCCGCCAAATAGCTAAAACTATTAGCAGCAATCTTTATTACCTCAAAAATTTCATTGAGGTAGGCTCCGCAAAACTACAAGTGCAGATGGCAATCGCATACAAATTTTGGCGGCACGCGATCCATTTAAGGTAGCTGCCGCAATTAGAGAGGAGACAGGAGTTCAAATTTGTGCTCGATCAGTAAGGAGACGTTTGGTGGAAAAAAAATGTCTGAGAGAACAGCACGAAAAGTACCAATGTTGACACAAAGACATCGAAAGTGTCCCATAGAATTCACTGAAGCGCAGATTGAGTGGGATGTTTCAATTAATGCAAACAAATACCCTAACATATTATGGACAGACGAAAGTAAGGTGAAGTGATGAAGTGTTGGAAGTGATGACAAACGTTGGGTTGGACGCCCGAAAAATGCAAAATTGAGCCCAAAATATACTAGGAAGACGTTTAAGCACGGAGTTGGAAGCATCATGGTATGGGGATGCTTCTCTTGGTATGTTGTGAGCCCTCTGTATTGGATAAAAGAAACGATGGACAGATTTCTTTACGTAAACATCTTTCAGGAGGTGGTGCTCCCTTATGCTGAATGGGAAATGCCCCTGAAATGGCAAATGCAACAGGGTAACGACCCAAAGCACACCTCAATCCTTGCGCGAGATTGGTTTTCCCATAATGGAATTCCCGTTGTGACCTGGCCTGCACAATCTCCTGATCTTAATCCAATCGATAACTTGAGGAATATTTTGTGAAAGAGAATATTGGCAGTAGTACCAGAGCTAAAAACAAAGACGAATTGTGGCAAAGCATTCAAAGAGTGTGGTATTCCATACCCCAGGCTACTTGCGCGTCTCTGGGGGAATCAATGCCTAGAAGGTGTAAGGCGGTTTTAATTAACAAAGGCTATTCCAAAATATATTAGCTTTAGTGAACAATTTGAGTAAATATTTTATAAAATTTTTTATTTTAATTGAAGTGTTCTTATTTTGTTTGTCCTTTTGAGATGTGATTTTATGTATAACTTTTAAATTCCTTTTTTTTTACACTGAATTGATTTTGTTTTTGTTTTAAGAAAAAGTTTCACTTACGGAATAAATGAATAAAAGTAAATATAAAAATTTAAATTTATCATAAGCCTAGGGAAATATTTTTTTAATGTTTTTGGTTTCAGAACAAGGTGTTCGTTCTCATTTGATTGTCCGACACTGTACTTATATCAAAAAAATAATTGCAATTTAGAGCGCGGCGCGCAAAAACTCAAACACAAAAAGCGTCGAGTGCGATTTTATTAAGTTGTTGTATCAATATTTGTATTGCAACATATACATTCTCATTTCAACATTCATACATACATACATACATACATACATACATGCATACAAACACACATGTACTTAAACTTATATACGTGTATGGATGTATGTATGCACCGATGAGAGTGTAAATATTTATCGATGTGCATGAGGGACGCTTTTGATAGTCTGCCTAACAGTCTGTCAGCTTGTTTGCCTCGCTCTCTGTCTGTCTGCCTGTCTGCTTTTCTCCCTAACAGACGCTCTCCGTTCAAATTTGTTATTTTAGCTGTTCACAAAGCCTGTGCTCAATTGAAGTAGGGTTAAAATTGTTCAATTGGCAATTGACTATGTACGTGAATACAATGTGTGTGTTTGTTGTTGTTTTGAGCGCGGCTAAATTTCAATACTACAATTGCACACATGACCGACCATCATCGTGTTGACAAGTTTAAGCTTGTAAATATTTACAAGATAATACTTACATAAATACATAAATACAATATTATATAGTAAGTATTTGAAGTGAGTGAAAAACAATATACGAATATTGCAATTCACCAATTTATTTATTTTTTTTTTAAGTGTTTAAACTAACTACCTAGTCCTGCCATAAGTTCTGTTACAATTAGAATACTACTGTGGGCAAAAAGTAGTAAGACTTTTTAATTTAAATTTCGCGCGGAAACCCATTCATCAAAATATTATTTTTTTAAGGTTGGTATGACTGTCGGTGACATCTGTGCCAAATGTCACATCAAAATAATCATTAGTGTTTAGTATACGCTTGTCTTTCTGAAGTATAAAAAGAGCATTCGGCGATTTTCACAATGACTGAAATTATTCAACAAAGAAGTTCCATTAAATTTTGTGTGCGGAATCAAATTGTTCAAAGATGGTCGAGAATGCGTTGACGACGAACCACGTCCAGGAGGGCCATCAACATCAACTGGTGATCAACACGTCAATAAAATCAAGGAATTGGTGCTCGAGAATCGACGATTAACAGTCAGAGACCTTACTGGCATCGTTGGAATATCGGAAGGATCAGTGAAAACCATTTTAAAACATCATTTGGGCCTAAGAAGAGTGAATGCACGATTGGTTCCAAAATCACTGCATTGGTTTTACGAGACCATTTTGCCAAAATGACAATTCGACTGATATCGTTCCGCAATCTATCTATTCGCCTGACTTAGCACCGTGTGACTTTTGGCTATTCTCTAAACTCAAAAAACCGCTTCGTGGACACCGTTTTGAGTCAATTGAAGACATTAAACATGAATCGCTAAGCGCATTGAAGGCTATTCCGGAAATTGACTTTAACAACTGTTTCGAGAATTGGAAAAAACGTTGGCACAAGTGTATTGGGACCGGGGGGGATTACTTTGAAGGGGACGAAATAGATTTGGAAGAATGAATAAAAAAAATTTGAAATTACGAACAAAGTCTTACTACTTTTTGCCCACAGTAGTATAGTATACAGTAGTAAAAATTAAAGAAACGAGTATTTTTAATGTGTTGTAATTTTTATTTTGTTATTAAATTATAGTGTCTCTGAAAATCAACATCTAATTCAAAATGGTCGCCTCTCGCTTTAATGCACGCCTTTAGACGATCAGGCCATTGGGCTATAGTGGCTCGTATGGTTTCGATGGGTATTGATGATGCTGCTGAAATAAGAGCTTTCTTAAGACTCTCCAAATTTCGGTGGCGAACTTTGCAGGCCACACCCTCTAGGTCTGACCACAATTTGTAATCAAGGGGATTCAAATCTGGGCTTCCCGAGGGCCAATCTTCAGCATTAATAAAGGCTGGAATATTCTGACGTAGCCACTCTTGAGTTGTTTTGGCTTTGTGTGCCGGTGCAGAGTCTTGTTGAAAGACCCAGTGCTCTCTATTAAAGTGGGTTATTGTCAAGTCTTTCACCACGCCTTCCAAGACCAGTGTACCTTGCTGGTACACTTTTGCACCAGTTTTAACGCCCTTTTCGCAAAAATGCAAGGAACTGAGGCCTTTATGGGATACTCCCCACCAGACCATAACGGATGTTGGATGATGACCTCTCTGAACCTCTGGCACAATAAATTTAGCTTTTTCAGATGTTCTCGCATAGATTTTGTAGTTTTGCTTATTAAAAACTTCCTCCATCGTGAAAATTTGTTAATCCGTAAAAAGGATATTTTCATGACCGTTTCGTGCGTGCCACTGCAAAAGCTTCTTACATCTTTCCAATCGTATTTGTTTTAGCCGTGGAGTTAACAGATGGCCTGTGCTCCTGCGAAAGGCCTTCATGTGGAGGTCGTCACGGATTAGTCGTGACATGGATCTGGAAGACATATCCATTTCTCTAGCCATGGTATTTTTCTTTCCGCTCCCGCACAGCTTTTTTGGCTCCACTAGTACGAAGAACGCGAGGTCGACCACTTCTCAGCCTGTCTTCCACTTGAGACGTTTCCAAGAAACGATCGATGGTACGATAAACAAACATTTTCGATATTTCGATTTGTTTAGCAACGTGATTATTTGACTTGCGCTATTTCCGCATTTGTGCAATGCAATCACCGCGATGCGATTTTCGTTATTGCCCCACTCCATATTAATTGCGCAAAATTTGAAACCAATCTGATTTGAATTTGTTTTGCAATAGAACATTGTACCAAAAAATGCGATTAACGGAATCATACAATTTAAAATTTCAAAGCCTACTACTTGGAAAAGCTTGTAACAGAACTTATGGCAAGACTAGGTAGTATCTAATTAAGTAGATTTAAGTATTTTATGTAATTTTATAAAACTTAAAGAAAATGCTTTAAAAAAATATTTAAAAATTGTATATTTCCTAAAAGAAAAGTTGAATTCTTCTCGCCATTTATTTGCTTTCACAATATTTATCTTTGCATTATCATCAATGTCAACATTGCTGCCACCATCATCGCCCAGATACCAATTGTTTTTGCAAGTCAAACAGGATGTGCTGCAAGGAAGACTGCCGGTAGCCTTTGAACTGGCCGCTGAGCTGGGCGCTTTCGTTATACAGTGTAAGTAAATTCTGCTGGAATGTCACAAGTTACTACTCGTTTTTACAAATTGTTATTTCGCTGAAGTGCTTAAAATTGATAGAACATGCACACATGGCGTGTGTAAATGCAAAAGTAAATATTTATTTATTTGGTCTTTGAGTAGGAACTACAAAGGAACTGCTCTCAAGGTGCTGTGCTGTCATTATTTATTCTATTTATCATGTATCTGGGATCAAAGAGCTTCAGTTTATAAGACATTTCATACTGATTCACGTACTTCAACTTATGACTAGAGAACAGCAAAATGCGTGTGTAGCACCTGCCTATTAAACAAACTAGAATGATGCCCTACTTCACACGTGACATGACATCAATTTGGCAAATTCAATTTTTTTTCGTCCAAAATTTAGTTGCTTCTCCTTTCTTCGTTTAATGGCACAACAGGGCATGGAGGGCTTAGACCGATGCTTTTCGCATCTACTCATTTTGTGCTTGTTACATTTGTATATGAATGGAAGGATCCTACAGTTTAATGCCGAATCCGAATGGCTAAGTTAAAAGCTTTTCTTACGGAATTTTTACTCTAATAGGTTTGCCATTGCCTGCCAAGAGGTGGTGCCGTGTAGAAGAATTGGTTTTTCTACTTTTTCAAATTGCCTGTGCCGAGATTTAAACCCCGGACATTGAGTTTTCAGGTTAGGTTTAGTACTTAATCGTGTAAAAACCAGAGTCTATCGTAGACATTAGATGCGTGACCGAAGGAAATATCTTTTAAAATTGTTTATGTGCTGATTTATGCAAACCATAAGCCTTGTATAGTTCAGTTTGATGATTCTCTAATCCCAGGTGTGCTACATCCGGATTAACTTCATTTTTTATCATTTGCATTTCCCATGCATGCAACGCCCTCTGCAAAATCATCATCTCCATCAAAATATTCATACTCAAAGCATGTGAATTTATTTTGTGCCACATCATTATAATTATAATCTTCCCATCTTTACTTACTTTTAATGGCACAACAGCCCATGGAGGGCCTAGGCCGAGCTTTAAGCATCCACTAATGTTGTGCGTGTTATATTTGTACATGAATGGAAGGGACATACAATCTTCTCATCATCATCATTATTATCATCATTATAATAAACATCATCATCATCAAAATATTCAGGTTGCATGATCTCAACAGGTAGAAAATGTGCCACTTGCCGGTCTAAGAACTCGCGAATGTTATAAGGTTAACTAGAAACTTGGCAAATCTCGTCTATAGTTGGTTGTGCTGATCTGAATTATTTTCTTTCCACGGAGGAATGATTACCAGGCAAATTTTCAAGTAAATCTTCTACCCTTAGCTTTTTGAGAAGCTGGGAATTCGGGCACCTCAATAACTGCCTGGTGCTGTATAATCTGAGGACGTTCGTCGGTACTCAATGAGATGAGTGTTGATGCAGTTATTGGCTCTACTGAACTCATTTGCCATTCATGCTGTCTCTCCGCATTAGTTTTTGCGAGTTGTTTTCCAATGAAATTCGAATTCTGTTGTGCCTTAAGTTACGTGCGAAGTCTACACTCCTGCGATTTTTCGATGTTAGTTTTTGCGATTTTTTTTCACAATAGCAGAATCTGAATTTTGTTGGGCCAACAATTTTTGCAGAAGTCTACATTCTCGCTGTCTCTCAGCCGCACTTTCTGCTGGAGATTTTACCATAACACAATCGCTATTTGTTTGTGCCTCGCGCTTGTTTTTTTTTTTTTAGTCTATACTCGCTTATTCTTTCAGTTCTAATTCTAACGATTTTTGTATGAAACGTGAAATTTTACTAGAAACTGTTGGGCAGCGCCCTCTATCAATCGAGTATGAATCATACGCGAATCAGCGCCCGCTATCAAAGGATGATCTATCGATTGATAGAGGGCGCATTGCGGATGCATATGTGCTGAAATCAGTTATTTGTATAATAATATGCATCCTCATTTTTTTCATACTTGAAGGGCGCTGCCCTTCATTTCCGTGACAATTCCCGTTTCGCCACGATTTTACTTAACCCCCCTCGTTAATATGACAACTAGTAGAATCGTTGTAAGAAGTAAACTTCGAAGAACTATTGAATAGTATTAAAAAAATGCTAAATGTTTCAGATGATCGACAAAGAAAATTTTAGGAGCCAATGGCTAACAACATACAAAAATCATAGATAGTTAAATTGTATGTAAATATTTATGAATTGGCCATCACAAGCACATCAATTTTGCAAATGATTTTTAGAAGTTAAATATTCTTTTTTACAAAAGTTCGGAGTGATCGTAACTCTGGTTTAATGTATTATGCAGAATTTTACCCTTGCCTTAATTTTAACTTTCCCATTAGTTGGTCCCATATGAGGTATTAAGAGAGATGGGTCTTGAGTTTGGATACTGATTTATAAAGGGTAAAATTTTAATCAGGAATGTTACTATCAACCAGGGCCGATTAAGTTAAGTTTAAGGTAACAGATCTACAATAGCTTATCTTCAACTGAAAATAATATCAAGCTAACAGATCTAAAATACAATCTTCCACTGAAAATAATACTGTACTTATTTTTAATAAATTTTCTCCTCAAATCATCGACAAAGAGTCCAATGCATTTTTAGGTAGCTTATAATTAAGTCACAAGAAGAACAGGAAGGGAAGAAAAAAGTAAAATTATAATATTGGATAACGAAAAAATCAGGGAGGTCGAATATCCCATTTAAGAACTTCCCATTACGAACGGTTATGAACATTAGGAACATATTTTTAGAGTGGAATATAAAAAACCTGGAAAACTACAATTTTTTCGAATATTCAGTCTAACATTGAAACCTTAAACATTTACTTAAACTAAACAAGTCTGGGTACGTCTGATGAAATTCTATAGGTTAGGCAATAAAAATATGGTCACCCTTACTTGCATCCCTGAGAATGTTGGTCTTAAAAGAGGTAGCAAGTTTAGTGTTGTGATAACTAAAGTAAACACATTTTTCACTAGAGAATCACATATTCAACTGCTTTAACATATTACTTAGCATATGCTAGATGAAATGAAGCCCCAGGGCCTAGACAGCACTTAATGGCCGACATGGGGCAGACATTGAGGAGTTAAATTGAATTGTTTCTCAAAGCAAAAATGTTGCACCAGAAGGCAAACTATTATCTTCATGATTACACACAAAATTTTTGTATATTGATTTTATTACACGAGCTAGCAGATGTACACGTATGAAACCGATAATTTTTTTATGAAAATACACGATTATTTACGAAAAATGGTGATACATTCAATCTTCAAAGTAATGGCTACACATTTTTCCCATCTCTCTGGCATTTTGTGAATGCCTCGTAAAAAAAAAAAACTGTTCGTTTTTTGAGCCAAACCAGTCATCGAGCCATTTCTTCAAATTTTCGTACGAATCGAAGTGCTGCTCAGCAAGTGCGTGCCCGCGTGCCCCATTGATGAAAGTAAGTGGTAGTTAGATGAAAAAAAGTCTAGTTAAAAGACCTACCGCATGGGGAAGGGCTTCCTAGCTGTACGAATCTACCAATTCCCGAGTCTGTTTTGTTCGATTTGATGGTGACTTTTTTATCAAGAAAAATCACTTTGTGTTGCCTAGCTTGATATTCTGGACGTATTTGGCGCAAAGTACGATTCAAATTGGCCAATTTTTGTTGGTAGCGTTGCCCAGTAACTGTTTCACCTGGTTTCAGAAGGTCAAACCAGATAACACCTCGCTGATCCCAGAAAGCACAGAGCATCGTCTTCTTTCCGAATCGATTTGGCTTTGCTGTCGATTTGACCGGTGTACCGGGCTTAAAATATGATCGTTAACGTTTGGGTTTCTCGAAATTGATCAATTTTTCATCGCCATTAAGAATTCGATGAAGATATGACTTTCTTTTGTACCTGGCGAGCAACATTTCATAGGTGGTTTTTCGATTTTCTTGCTATCAGTCTTGCTTTCTGTCAATTTATGCGGCTTCAATCTTCCCTCTGTGGCACCTTCAAAATCAGTCCCATGGCTTTTAAACGTTGAGAAATGCAAATGCATTGTTGGTTCACATTTAATTGTTCTGCAAGTTGTTCTTGCGTTTAACCATTATACTCATCGAGTAAAGCTTGCAATTCGGCATGTTCAAACTTTTTCGGTGGTCTTCCACGTTCTTCGTTTCTCACATCATCGCCACATCACCACTTTTAAACTTATTGAACCACTCGTTGCACTGTGCTTTGCCTAGAGCATGATGGCCATAAGCTTCCACAAGCATTCAATGAGATTCCAAAGCAGATTTCTTCAATTGGAAACAGTAAATCAATGATGTCCGCATATCGTAATTTGTAGGCATCAAATTTGACATTTTTATGAGCGAAAAAGATATATTGTTGTATGACATTTGATTGTTTATGAACTGAATATTGTTGACAGAACTAAATGCGACGAAATGGTGCCAATAATTTGGTTTGACAGAGCGTATAGTTTTACCTAGCGACGCAGAGATGTTTCATACTTGTAAACCGGTACTTACTTTCCCGGCTCCTTGAAGTTCGCCTTAAGCGAAGTCTACTCTTTAGTCATATGCTTTTCATACATTTTTTTTTTTTACAAAATTTGACTTGCTACGAAATTTAAATATTTGAAATACTCCAGCTGCATTAGTTGTCCAATCAATTTTTGCATATCTAGTAAATACTCAGAACATAATTATGGAATAATAACAAATCTACTTAAATATTGTAGATACTAAAAGCTAAATCATTAATATTTATTTCATACATGCATTCACATGCTGCCGACAGTCTGAGAATATCAACAAATACACAAATTTATAAGTGCACAGATAATTTATAAAAGTATAAGCACATACTGTCCCTGTGCATAAGAACATGAGTGTGGAGATATTTCAAAATGAACGCAGCCCGTTCGCTTTTACCAATAAATTATTACAGATGAATTAAAATAATTTCAGACTTCATTAAGCGCATTATGTTTATGCCTTGCGCTTATGAGCGAGTTGAATGATTTTGACTATTTAAAGGGGTCCTTTGTGTAAGCAATCATAGCCAGCTACCTCGACGTACTTATGTGAATATTAATACGTAGCAATGGAAAGCTACTCGTCGGCATATTGTATATTTATATTTAATTTAATAATATTCCTTATTGTTTTATGTGTGTGCGTGTGTGTTTTCTAATTTTTTCCAGCTGAACTGGGAGATTATGACCAACGGCGCCACTCCAAGGGCTACGTGTCCGAGTTTCGTTTGCTGCCGAATCAGAGCAGTGAGCTGGAAACTCGTGTTGCCGAACTGCATCAGCAATTAAAAGGCATGTCACCGGCTACAGCGGAACTCAATTATTTAGATAAAGTTAAATGGCATGATATGTTTGGCGTCGATTTGCATCCAGTGTTGGTAAGTAGTAGCAAGCGTGCATAAATTATGGTATACTTTCAGGCGCGTTTCACAGAAAATATGTTACGAGTCATTTTTTACAATCAAGTATTCACAATTATCACTGTTTTTTCCTTCATTCATAAATATGTGCCTTATAAAATTGTGCTGCTTCTTCTGCTTCTTCTGTTTCTTCTTTTCACTGCTGCTAACGACTTTTGCCTTTGCAACGCAGACGACGCCTGCACATATCTCACAATGAAATCACAATAAAATCTCACCATACCCACAGTGATATATAGTACTTAGTAATTATTTTTCATTTGTCGCTCATTGTCAGACAAACTTCCATATTTTATTGCGGTCATGATTTTTCGTGGCCATTGCTGGATCTCCAAAGGCTTGCTGTTGCTGCTCCTTTTTACTTTTTGGTTTGTTTTAATACTGCCAGAATTTATTAAGTATATAAAATGTTACATGTTTGTATGTATGTACTACTGTGGGCAAATTTTAGTATGACTTTTTAATTTAAATTTCGCGCGGAAACCCATTCATCAAAATATTATTTTTTTAAGATTGGTATGACTGTCGTTGACATCTGTGCCAAATGTCACATCAAAATAATCATTAGTGTTTAGTATACGCTTGTCTTTCTGAAGTACAAAAAGTGCATTCGGCGATTTTCACAATGAGTGAAATTATTCAACAAAGAAGTTCTATTAAATTTTGTGTGCGGAATCAAATTTCTGATGCCGAAACGTTCAGAATGTTGCAAAAGGCCTTCGGTGATAATTGTCTGTCGCGAGCAAGTGTTTTTGATTGGTACAAATTGTTCAAAGATGGTCGAGAACGCGTTGACGACGAACCACGTCCAGGACGGCCATCAACATCAACTGATGATCAACACGTCAGTAAAATCAAGGAATTGGTGCTCGAGAATCGACGATTGACAGTCAGAGACCTTACTGGCATCGTTGGAATATCGGAAGGGTCAGTGAAAACCATTTTAAAACATCATTTGGGCCTAAGAAGAGTGAATTCACGATTGGTTCCAAAATCACTGCATTGGTTTTACGAAACCATTTTGCCAAAATGACAATTCGACTGATATCGTTCCGCAACCACCCTACCACCCTATTCGCCTGACTTAGCACCGTGTGACTTTTGGCTATTTTCTAAACTCAAAAAACCGCTTCGTGGACACCGTTTTGAGTCAATTGAAGACATTAAACATGAATCGCTAAGCGCATTGAAGGCTACTATTCCGGAAATTGACTTTAACAACTGTTTCGAGAATTGGAAAAAACGTTGGCACAAGTGTATTGGGGCCGGGGGGGATTACTTTGAAGGGGACGAAATAGATTTGGAAGAATGAATAAAAAAATTTGAAATTATGAACAAAGTCTTACTACTTTTTGCCCACAGTAGTATGTGCTTATTTTTGGCTACCCTAGTGTGCTAGTGTGTTTTCTCAAATATACATAACTTCAATACACCCTACAACCAATATCATTTTCTATACATACATACATACATATATATTATATATTTTTTTACTCTTTACTGCGTAAATTTTCGCTTCATTTACATTTTTTATGGCATTTTTGATATCATGCCCAAATAAATCACCTTCATCGGCAGCAGGGACGGCGGGTGCTCTGAGCTCTGTCTGCGTGCGTGTGAGTATGTGTGTGTGTGTGTGTGTGTGCTCTCGGTCGGACGCCATTGTCACACACACACACACACAACCACACGCACACATTCAAACACATAGTCACAAATGCATGTCAATGGTTATCATGGCGTCACCATCGACTTTTATTATTTTTAGTGTTTTATTAATAAATGAGTGAAATTAAATTTCTATGGTGACTGTAATCTTTTCACATTTTTTTCGTTTGCTTTTATTCCATTTTATTTCGAGGGAGTATTTTTGCATGAAACTAACATATTATGATTTCCATCCCAACATTTTGTACAAAAAGTAAAAAATTTTACCCAACCTGCTTACATAAATTATAAGATTTTTGTTTGGATGACAGAGGAAGCGTGTTGTTGGCCAATGTGAAGGCTTATTGAGGTGGAAGGAGATTTCTTAACTAAGTAGTATATGAAATTCAATTAATGATTCTTCTGCTTCGACATGAAAGGGGGATTTTTGCTTAATTTATTTGTATTTTTCAATCATTCCAGGAGAATGTTGGCATGCAGTTCAGTTTTCGTACAGGGAATTAAATAAATTTAACTTGAATTTGAATTTGAATTTAAGTGACTCCAGTCTAGTGCAGCGTAGATTATGAGTATATAAACTCTTTATTAACTCATAAGATTGGAAAACTTCAACAATTTATAAGACAGAAAAAAAAAATCAGTACTTTTGCCAACTCTACTTTGAAAAGAAAAGTGCAGCAATTAAATTTTCATTAAAAATTTCAAAGCACCACTTTCAAAAAAAAAAAAAGCGAAAAAAAACTACCCGCAACAAATGAAAGTGTTGTTAACTATCAAAACAAAATGAAAAGCAAAAGCAAAAGCGAAAGCAAAACCGTCAGCAGCAACAGTAGCAAAACTTTGCCACAGAAAAATCATTGTTTTTATGTGTAAGGAAATTAGCAAAAGACTAACGAGTCTAACGCCGCCTCACCTGGCTGCAACACACTTCCACATGCCCCCACTCACTCACTTGCCATCTTTTAAAAGCTGCAAGTGAGCAAAATTCACCTGCCCTTTCGCTCTTCCATTTACCGCCTGGCACAGTGAAGTGCTCAGCGCTCAGCGCTCAACGCCCAACGCTCAGCGCCATCATCTTCGCACCTGCAGGACAAACTTCTTTAATAACTTTATTGAATTTTAATAATATTTTCACAACTTAACAACAACTTGTTAAAAGTAAAATAAAAATAATAACTGAAAAAATTCCTTTCTGCATTTTTTTACACATTCATTTTACACATGTTCTCTTTTATTTTTCAACAGGGTGAAGACAGCGTTGAATATTTTCTTGGTCTAACACCGAGCGGCATTGTGGTGTTACGTAACAAAACTACCGTCGCTCATTACTATTGGCCGCGCATAGCCAAAGTTTACTATAAAGGACGCTATTTTATGCTCAGGATAAGCGATAAAAATGTAAATATGCAATTTTCTTTTCGCGCTTTTTCAGCTACACTTTATTTTTTTTGATCACTTTATCACTTATTTTTTACTTTACATTTTTCTATTTTCTCATCCATTTCGGTTTTCTGTTTTTTTTTTTAGAGGTTTGTTAAGTGTGGGTGAAGTACAGTGGATAGAAAATATAAATAATTAGAAGATCAACAATTTGTGAGAATAATACAGAAATTGGGTATTATCAGAGTTTGTAGAATTTTTTGTTTGTTCTTTGTTTCATACATTTAACACACAGGGTGTACCCCTATGAATGGAGAGCATTATGTAGAATGGAAGGAAGAGTGATAGGTGAGAAGAAGAAGGAGTGAGAATGAGAGAGTGAATGTGACCACACAGGCCACTTGCCATGGTGGCAAGTGTTATGCCTTTACCACAAATAACTTCAGTTTATCAATGTCGACTATGACCGCATGTAGCACCAAAGGCCGAGCTTTTCGCATCCACTCATGTTTTGCGTGTTATATATATGTACATGGTCGCTGTGGCGTAGTGGTAATGCGTTGGACTGCTACGCAGAGTGTCCGGGGTTCGAATCTCGGCACAGGCAAAATAAAAAAAATAAAAAATAAAAGTAGAAAAATTGCCTCATTGCCTCTTGGCAGGCAATGGCAAACCTGCAAGAGTAAAAATTGCTATGAAAAACTTTTCACTTCGCCGTTCGGATTCGGCATTAAACTGTAGGTCCCTTCCATTCATGTACAAATATAACACGCACAACATGAGTGAATGAGAAAAAGCTCGGCCTAGGCCCTCCATGGGCTGTTGTGCCATTAAGTTAAGTTGTTGTAAGTAAAAATATATGTACATGAATGCTTAAATCTAAATCTAGCGATTTCAATATCTCTTTTATGTGGAAGTCTCGCTGAAACGGTTAATTTCTGAACTATTTAATAGAGGATTCTTATCATTGGGAGAAATGCTTCAAGAAATTACCAGAGTTTCTCATTTAATAGTTAATAAAAGCTTATGAGTTTCTCCAAAACCAAAACATAGAAGTAGTTTCTTTCTTAACTGAGCATAACACAATTTTAACCTTTTCTTCTTTCTTTAAAATCGATCGGCTGCCATAAAAGGAAAATATGAAAATTTTCTGTAACTCAGTTTCTACATTGCAGATAGCAACAGTCTATTATACGCTTTTGTCTCCAGGGCATATTTAAGAAATGAGTACCGTATACGCGAAACATTTTGAAGCAGTCTTTCTTTGTTCCCATCCAAAAGGTCCCAAGATGTCCGTCCCACTTGAATGTTTCGAAGTACTTAAAAAAGTCGAAGGCGTTTGTCCAGCATTGGAACCAACACTTTTTGGTGCACAAAAATGTGGACGACTTGCCAAATCGCGGCATTTGCAGAGCTACCTCGAAACAGGAGGACTTGGTTATAAAGAGCATTTTCGAAGCTAATCCAGCCATATCCTTGAAAGCAGTTAAACAAAAATTGGCTCGAAAGGGCATAACTGTCTCTCTGAATACAATAAGAAACCGTTTGAGGGAGTTTCAAAACCAATTTCGAGCAACGACGGTAAAACCCTTACTAACTGCAAAGCAAATTAAAAAAAACGCCAAGAGTGGGCAACTGCACATGTGGATGACGTTTGGAGCCAAGTGGTGTTCACAGACGAATCCTCCTTTTGGATGACAAACACTATTAAGCGTGCTTGGTCCACTAAAGATGGTAAGATGCTCCAGTGATCAGTGAAACATCGAGGAAAGGTTCATGTTTGGGGATGCTTTACAAAACAAGGATTTGGCAAATTAATCATGTTCACGAGGAATTTGGATGCCAACTTCATGACCACGATATACCGTCGTGGACTTCTGCCATCAACGGATATGTGGTTTGGGGCAGGAAGCCGAGATTGGGTTCTTCAAGAGGACAACGACCCAAAACATCGCAGTCGCTTGTGTAGCAGTTGGAAAGAGGAAAACGGCATAACTTCTTTGGATTGGCCCTCACAGTCGCCAGATGCGAATCCGATCGAAAATGTTTGGGCTCTTATGAAGTTAAAAGAAGTGGGAAAAAGATAAGTTCAATAAATCATTTGAAATGGATTCTTAGGGTAATATGGGGAAGTTTAACACGGCCATATGCTGAAAAATTAGTCCATAGCATGCATTTCCGTTGTAATGAAATTACAAAGAATGGGGGCGACGGACGCCACATTAATATATTTGCGCAATGAATAATAAATCATTTCAAGATGCTGTGGGCTGTTTTTTAAGATACCTTAATTTGTTCAATGACTTAATTAAGCCAATTGCTTTCTTATTGAAACTACTGTACCTTAGACTCCCAGCAAACAATAGAGGATCTTTTCCACTTCATCGATTTACCGCTAAATGAAGCCAAACCTACTGAACGAGTGAAGTTGAAAAGTTGTCGGACATCAATCTGGTTTGATGACCAATTTTTACAAGAATGTGGAATATGGAATTGTTTCTAACTTCATCGATAGGTGCCAAAAAAAAAAACAGAAATGTGCTTTAAAAAGTGCACCTAAAATAGTCTACACAAGAAGTTAACATAAGTATTTATAATGGATCTATATTTGGACCCGGTGGGTACTCAGTTTTTCTGAGCTCTTCCCTCTAACCTATAGAACTAGGAATTATATTGGGGTTTATCCCAGAAATACCACACAGCTAAAGTTGTTTATTCATTAGTACTTTTAGTTCCTTTTTAGTGGTCGCTGTGGTGTAGTGGTAGTGCGTTGGACTGCTACGCTGAGTGTCCGGCGTTCGATTCTCGGCACAGCCAAAATCAAAAAAAGTAGAAACCACCACTAGAAGCACCACTTGTTGGCAGGCAATGGCAAACCTACAAGATAAAAAATTGCTATGAAAAGCTTTTCACTTCGCCGTTCGGATCCGGCATTAAACTATAGGTCCCTTCCATTCATGTACAAATATAACACGCACAACATGAGTGGATGCGAAAAGTTCGGCCTAGGCCCTCCATGGGCTGTTGTGCCATTAAAAGTAAAGTAAAAGTACTTTTAGTTCCAAATTATGGAATTGCCCTAAAGAAGGCTCTCAGATCAGAAAAAAAATATCGCAAAACTTAAGCAAAAACTCGATTTCTTTCAGTTTGCAGAAAGTTTTCTCACACATAAATGGGCTCCTTATCCACACCCGATTAATTATTTGTTGCCAACCTCATCAACTTCACCCACTCACAGAATCCGCTAATCTATCACCATTTTGTAATGTTCCTTAGCGATTTTCCATTGCTGTGGCCATTTTTTTTTAGTAAATATGGGCCATCATCACGATCAAAGTTTGCTACGTTTATAGAAATTATACTTTTGAGATCTATTGGATTCATTCTATTAGAAAATTCAGATAGCAGAGGAGACTATATTCAATAAAAAATTTTACTGAATTTACATTGGTTCTTACTTATGGTAGTTACTTACTTAGCTGGCATTACAACCGATGATCGGTCTTGGCCTCCTCGATAAAGCTTCGTCAGTCGCCTCTGCTATGCGCGCGCTGGCGCCTGTTGATGAGTGCCGTCAGGTTGCCCTGCACCTGGTCTTTCCAATGGAGATTAGGACGTCCACTACTGCGTGTTCCTTTCTTCCATTCGCATTGGTTCTTTGTAATAAAAAAAAATTAGGTCGATTTTAATTTTTGAGACATTTTAATATGAAAAAAATGTCAAGAAATCCATCATGAAATTTAGAATCGATTATATTTTCTTTACAATATTACTGAGGGCCATTGAATTTAAGAGTTACGATTACACATAATAAAACAATAATATAACACATTATACAACCACTTTATACATATTTGTATATATGTTCATACATATATACAAATGCATATACTTTAAAACAACCTAAAACAATTTATTTACAAAATTCTTAATAATTTAAGTTGCACACTTCACAGTTTAAAGCAACCCAAATATTTACAAAATTCCTAATAATTAAAATTGCACACTACACAGTTCAAAACAACCCAAATAATTTATTTACCAAATTCTTAATAATTAAAATTGCATACTACACAGTTTTGACAAAGTTCATTCAATTACTTAAATTTCTTCACATCGAACAACCGGAAAACAAAATTCCGACTAATTTTGTTTTCTTTATTCTTATTTTTTTTATACAATTAAACATTTTTAGTTCTAAGCAATTTTAAGTTATAAGTATAAGAATTTACATTATTAAAAGTTTAGTTTTAATTCACAACTCAATCAATTAATAAAGTTTTATAAAACCAAAAAATAACTTGTGTTTTTTTTTGGTTAAAAAGGAACCCAAAAACATTTCTGGCGACGAGGATGGGATAGGTATATTAATACCAATTCCTTTAAATCAGTGAAAAAAAAAATGGTCATATCCTTTGACCATCAGTGAAAAAAAAACTGTCATATCCTTTGACAATTAGTGAATAAAAGTAGTCATATCCTTTGACTAAGTGAAAGTGTAAAAGTTACCTTATTCGCGTAGAATCAAAACAATAAATTAATTTTGTCTTTGACTACGAACTTTAAAACAATAAATTACTTTTGTTTTAAAAGAAAAAAAAAGGATTGAAACAATAAATTAATTTTGTTTCATGTTGTGAATTAAAAAGCAATAAAATAATTTTGCTTAAATTAAAACAAAACAATAAATTAACTTTGTTTTGTGTTGTGACTTGTAAAACGAAAAATAATTTTGTTTAACTTACAACAAAACAATAAATTAACTTTGTTTTGTGTTGTGAAGTGGTCATATCCCTTGACCAAGTAAAAATAAAAAAAAAGGATTAACAAAAAAATATATACATAAAATAAAAGAAAAAGAACAGAAAATCAACTAATTTTATTTAACTTAAATCAAATAACTTCAACCCAAATAGCAAATCAATTTTGTGAACTAAAAAGAAAAAAAAACAACAAAAAAAAAATAAATAATTGTGTTGAATAAGAACAATAAATTAACTTTATCTTGGAACAAAATAACGCTATTTAAAGTAAACCTATTTTGAAGGAAGAACTAACATCGGAAGATTGACACCATAAAGCACAAGCAAATCAGCAACAACATCATTAATTTATTCTACATACATACAAACTCAACCCATTTTGTGAAAAGAAGTATCATCAACAATAGAAGACTTACAACAAATATTAAGCCAGATTAAATCATAATGAAATCTATACTAATACTACTATCAACTTCAATTTTGCATCTTCTGAACGCACAAAAATTATATATCCAAGACCTTACAAACAACAATGGATACATACCGATAAAAGAGGAAAATGATATAAGGACTATTGATCACTACCACAGGGTATTTCACTTCATCAACTTAACACAATACCACCACTCTATTGAAATAATAGAGAAGAATATAAAACTATTGGACGGGTCAATTTCAGATACAAAACCATTGCTGGATACAATAAAAAATGATTTTGTTTTACTTAAAGTCAAAATAAACAATTTATCTCCCCATTTTAGGAAAAAACGAGGTCTTATTAACGCACTTGGTAAAGGAATTAAATTTATAACTGGAAACTTAGACAGCGAAGACGAAAAAGAAATTAATAACGCTCTTGATTTCCTAGCAAAAGGCATGCAAAATAATTCAATAGAAATAAACTCATTTGTCCAAATAAGCGAAACTCTGTCCTCCCAAATAAAAAACACTACAATGCATGTTAACAAGCAACAAGCCATTGTTGCGAGATATATAAACAAATTTCGAAATGAAATTCAAAATAAAATATCAACACTAGAAGATGAAGTAACTTTTCTAAAACACATATATCAAATTGATAACGATATAACTCTTCTGAGGAATCACGTAGACGACATTGGTCAGGTGATATTCACCAGCAAATTAGGTATCATTCCAACGGACATTCTAGATCAACGAGAGTTGCAACTCATTGATGACTTTGAGTCTTACACTAATATCAAAATTAACGTGATATATCTTGAAGACACTATTTCAATCATGCTTTCTATACCAAAATATTCCTCCAATTCCCTTTCTAAAATTACCTTCGAACCAATTCCTAACATACAAAATAAATCACTATACCTTAAAGAAAACCAAATACTTCTTGATAAAAACCTTAATATTTTCCATATTGACATAATAAATAATTTAGCTAAAAACCTCAAAACATTTAGTGACCCTTGCATTGAAAATATTGTTCATAACAATGAAGCCAAATGTACATTAAGAAAATTTGATTTCTTAGAAATTAAAGAAATAAAACAAGGCTTTCTTTTATTTAAAAATTTTTTCGGTAACTTAACAGAAAATTGCATTCATGAGAACTATGGAAAATTTTCCGGGACATTTATCTTAAAATTCGAAAATTGTAATGTAACAATAGAAAATAAAACGTATTATAACGATAAATTAAATATCAAAGAAAATGTAATATTATCTCATTTAATCACCGACATTAAAGAAAACAAAACATTTATAGATTTAAAACTGGAAGATCTCTATATAAAACAATTAAGTTACGAAAACAATTTTAAAAATATAGATTTTAAACATAAAACTAACAAAATATTAAACATAACAAGTAACGGAATAAATGTAATTATTGTTATTATTATTATTATATTAACATTTTTTGTATACAAAAGAAAAATTAATGTTTACAATATTTCGTCGGAGCCTCATTCTAAGGATGGGGGAGTTACGATTACACATAATAAAACAATAATATAACACATTATACAACCACTTTATACATATTTGTATATATGTTCATACATATATACAAATGCATATACTTTAAAACAACCTAAAACAATTTATTTACAAAATTCTTAATAATTTAAGTTGCACACTTCACAGTTTAAAGCAACCCAAATATTTACAAAATTCCTAATAATTAAAATTGCACACTACACAGTTCAAAACAACCCAAATAATTTATTTACCAAATTCTTAATAATTAAAATTGCATACTACACAGTTTTGACAAAGTTCATTCAATTACTTAAATTTCTTCACATCGAACAACCGGAAAACAAAATTCCGACTAATTTTGTTTTCTTTATTCTTATTTTTTTTATACAATTAAACATTTTTAGTTCTAAGCAATTTTAAGTTATAAGTATAAGAATTTACATTATTAAAAGTTTAGTTTTAATTCACAACTCAATCAATTAATAAAGTTTTATAAAACCAAAAAATAACTTGTGTTTTTTTTTGGTTAAAAAGGAACCCAAAAACATTTCTTTTAAGCTCCATCTCCTAGTGAAATGTTTATAATTTTTAACACTAGTAAAGGGTGTTTTTTCTAGAAGTGTGGTTTTCCATCTGGCAATACTTTTTTCGGAGTTGGTCTTTGTGACAGCTGTCACTTGATTTATGCTCAGTCTGGTTTGCCATTTCATCATTAATGGACTTACGCCTGAACAATGTTTGCAAATTATGGAAATTAATTATCAAAATTCGTGCTCTGTGAAAAATGTGTGTTATCGCAAAATTGGCTTCAGCGACGATGTTCATTTGTGGCTCAATGGATTCGGCAATAAGTAAAATTGCCGTATTTGGAGTGAAGACCAGCCAGAGGCAATTCAGCAGCTATCAATGCATCCCGAAAAATGCACTGTTTGGTGCGGCGGCATGTTATGGGCAGGCGATATTATTGGGCCGGACTTCTTCAAAGACGATGAAGGCCGCAACGTTACGGTCAATGGAGAAAGGTACCGACACCGTTCGATGAAAACAGACTTTTTTTTTGCCGAAAATGCAAGAATTGGACTCGGCCGACATTTGGTTCGAACAGGACGATGCCACATGCCACATGCCACACTGCACGTGACTGCACCATGCATCAATTGAGAGGCGAATTTGGTGAGCAGTTAATCTCACGTTTTGGTGTAGTCAATTGGCCACCAAGATCGTGTGATTTGACCCTGTTAGACTATTTTTGGTAGAGCTATGTTAAGTCTCTTGTATATGGACCAGCCAAACACGATTGTTGCTTTGGAAGCCAACATTGAACGCGTCTTTTGTGAGATTCCGGCCGAAATGTGCCAAAATTGGACCCTCAGAATGGACCACTAGAAGCGTAGCCGCAGGCAACATTTAAGTGAAATTATATTTAAGAAGTAAATGGCAGGAATTGGTTTATCGAACCAAGTAAAATTTTCATTCACTTTTGTGTTTTCTGTGTTTTTTTTTATTTTCATTTTCAAAAACTAAACTCTTATAAAAATCACCCTTTACATGATAAATCTCAATGTTAAGTGAGGAAGTCAGTAGCTCTGGAAATGCTGGACGAATTGTTCAAATTTTATGGTAAAATATATTAAAAAATGTTGAGAACTCGATTTTATCCACACCATCTGCAATTTTAGCCACTGACGCCGAAATTTCTCGTGGACCAAAAGATTTTTTTTTTTTCTTTTTAAACACTGACATTTAATCACAGCAATAATGGCGTTTGCTCGAAATTTGTCACAGAAAAGTTGCTACTTTTTGTCGCGTTTTATTTTTTGTCACCACTTTGAGTATACAAAAGGATTCAAAGCCTTTGTGCGAGATAAAAGTGGAATGTAAAAAAGTTACACAAGCTCAAAACTTTTGTTTCCTTCTTCAATGTGAGAGTAATAAGTATATATGAATGTATATATGTATGTATGTATGTATGTATGTATGTATGTATGTATGTATGTATGTGTGTATGTGTGTATGTATGTACATATGTATGTATGTACTTATATATGATTATGTATCTACATCTGGGTACATGAGTATCTCGTTATGTTGCGCACGATTATTTTTTTTTATTACGCGTTAAATTTGATGCATTTTCTTCTTCGTCGGCGAAGCTGAAGAGAAGAAATCATCATCATCATATTTCCTTACAGTTTGTTAGTCAAAAAACAAGAAAAAAAAAGCGGGTACAGCAACAAAGTTTTATCCAAGCCTCACAAAGATATTGGTGTAAGTTTAGACATCGAGATGTCGCACACACTCAGCCTTTTTCCTTACGATTCCGCGTGAATTCTTCTTTTTTTCCTTTCATATATTTTTTCATTTTTTTTTGTTGATATATTTTTGATGTTTTTTTTTCTTTTCTTTTTTACTCTTGTTGAAGCTGTTAAAGTTTATCATATTTTAGCATTGCATATTTTTTAACCACTTTTTATGCGAGTACTTATGAATGTGTATTTTCTGTTTACTTGTCGTCAATTTTCGTTTCTCAGAATGAGCTGAGCACTTATGGTTTCGAGACGCCACGTAAATCTGCCTGCAAACATCTGTGGCGCTGTTGTGTGGAACATCATGCGTTCTTTCGCTTGGTGCGCGTTGCTCCATTGCCAAATTCACAGTCAAACAATTCGGATTTATTTCAACTCGGATCACGCTTGAGATACAGGTAAGTGTGTGTGCAGTGCACACAAAGTGCTCTAAAAGGCTAAAAGGTAAAGAAGCGGATTTAACAAAAGCAACTTCTTCTGGAAATGGTTAGCTTAAATTGCATGATTTGAAATGTTTCTTTTATATTCTTTTGTCGAAATAAACAAATATATACGAGTCCCCATAGCTCTCTAACCTTTTGGTCTTTCCAAATACTACTTACATACTAGAGTAATGAGCCCAAAAGAAACCTTAACTACCCGCACTACTTATAATTTGTGTATATACAAATGAAATTTAGTTTTTTGTAATTTCCAAGGCACTCACTCTCCCTCCACCCTCGACATTTTGTAGCTGTTTATATTAAATCCCAAATACTTAGCTTCCTTCATTAGGTACTTCTTTAAAACGCTTATGTAGTACACATGTATGTATGTATGTATGTATGTATGTGCCCTTGTCGATAGTTACATTCATACATGCATATATAAGTATGTTCTATAGCCAATCCTTAAATCCTCATTATAATTGCATATGCGTTTGAAATCTTTTCCTTTCAAATTAAACAACTTTTAGTGCATACTTCAACATTCATTCATTTGTTCATTTCGTTCGTTCGTTCGCAACGTGGTCATTAAAAAATCTCAACGCCAAAAGTCTCAGGCACTTTCATGTTGCTTTGGTTTTCGGTTTTGTGCTGCACTGCACTGTGCTATTTCTCAACTAATACATACATCAAGTTTTCACCCTCAAATTAATTGCAAGTCCAATAAAAATGTATACTCTTGAGACAGCGATGACGACGAACAGACTTTGGCCTATAAGAACCGGTATAGGAAATTTTGGAAACTCGACTCTTTCTGAAGAGAACAACGCTCTCTATTGACACTTCGATATTTCAAGTGCAACCATATTAATTTCAACGCCAAACTAAACTAAATAGTTTTGGGATGAACAGGGCATTTTCATCCGAGTGTACTAAGTTTATTAAGTCGATAGTATCGCATTCATTCTTCTTCTTCTGCTGCTGCTTCTTCGGAGTGTACTAAGTTTATTAAGTCGATAGTATCGCATTCATTCTTCTTCTTCTTCTGGTGCTTCTTCTTCATTCCACTTGTATAATATCTTTCACATGCAAGTATCGCAGAGAGTTAAAGCTTCAACAATTAATTTTTATCGGCTAAATGTGTGCATAGTTTCGCTTTATTAATCACTAATATTAGCCAAACTATCTATGCCGTTTCTTAAGCGAAACCAAGCAGCTTACTAAAACGGCCAAATTTACAGCGAGAGCCAGCAGAAGCATAAAATATTTTCATAGTAATGCGAATTTATACGATGACGACGATGACGATACGTAATGAATTTTTCAGCATTTGCTACACTTTATGATTTCATATGTGTGGCATGGAGTAAACAAGAAGACGAAGAAAATAGTAATAAAAACAAATCATAAAAAAGGGAATTCGTAGCTAAAGCTAATGACTTAAATATTCCTTTACATACACGTGCATACACGTGCACACACACACACACACACACACACCAACACAAACATCACAAAACCATAACTTGCCTGCTAGCAAGTTCATTTGCCAGTCAGAAATATGTACTCCAAAGTAAGCATGACGAATGGCCAAAGTTGCTTTAGCATAGAATAAGTTCCACGATCCCGCTCTCACTCTCTCTCTCTCTCTCCTTTATTCTCACACTCTCTGTAATTGGCATACCATCATAGCTCTAAGATACTAATTTATAAAAGCAACAAAACAAAAAAAAAAAGGAGAGAGAGACAAAAAAGGAGCCGAACATAAAGAAGAACACAGCATAAAGAGTCCCTAAAGCATAGTCATAGTTTACGACCCATCACCGGTTGCTTGGCGGCGGTGAGCTGATGACTGACGGCGTGATGAATTCCTTATGTCTTCTGTCTTTTGCTGATTTTATGCACACAGCTCAAGCGTATTGTTGAGTTCAACTAGCCTGGCTACACTTCGACACGACTCGTATGTTACATATTTTGACGTGTGGCGTATAATTTTTTTTTCGGTTTTGTTTTGTTTTTATGATGAACGCAAATCATTGTGGTTTTTATCTATTGCCCGCTAGCTACCACCACCGCTGCCGTCGCTGCCACAACGCAATATTCGAATATTCGTTTCAGGGCGCGACGTAGAATCACCATTTGTCGTCTCTTGTTTCTTGCCAGGATATAGACTACAATTATTTGCGATTTTTATATTTTTGTTATTTTTGCATTCTCATCTAATTTGATTTTTTTTTCTCTCTCTCTTTTTTTCATTTCCTTTTTTTTTGTATGTCATGTTCCTCCCCAACGTTTTTCTTTTTTAATTTCTAAATAAAACAAAACGATGTCACCTCCGCGCATCGTGAACCGCCCGCACCGCGCACTAACAGCGGCCGTTCGGAGAAGCACACAGCGAAGGATGGCCTCGCAATTGGACGCATTCCACCAGCATTTACGCGTGTTCCATCGAAACGACAGCCGAGGCGTGTGATTGATGACTTTTTGAACGGTGTCGGCGCTGGCTACAAGAACAAATGCCCAGACGGAGGTTATGGCGGTGGTGCTGCGACGCTTGTGAGAAATGGTGGTGGAGTGGTCGGCGCAGCCACCGCCAGCGTTGCCGCCGCCACCGTCTCCACGCTACAGTCGGGCAACGTCATGTCAACGTAAGTACGATTCCTAATTTTTCCATTTTGTTTTTACTGTGCAAGCATTTGTTTTCATTTGAAAGGAAAAGTTTTTCTTTTTCAACTTTTATTCGCACTGTGTTTTTCTCGTTGTTCCTGTTGGGGTTACGTCGCCATCCACCGGAAATGCTTTGGAGCGCAGCCTTTTTCTCTTGCTGCTGCTGAAGCATTTTGCTTTCGGTGGTTTCCTGTTGAAATGATGCACGCTTTTGGTTCGTTTTTAATTTCAAGTGATATTGGTGTGGTTTTTTATTTCAATTTTATATCGAATATAAAAGAAAAGAATGAAAAACAAGAATACCTTTTTTTTTTTTTTGTAGCACATTTATAAATTTTACTTATGCGCGCTGCTGCTGTTGTTGCATGTTGACTTTTTAGTATTGCTGTACGTCATTCTTTTTTGCCAAGGGACTCTTTAGTTTTTTAGTATGTGTATATATTTTGTATTTATGTATATGTATGTATATGTGTTTTGTTGTTGGGAGGTAAAAGTTTCTAGTTGTTGCCAAAAAAAAAAAAAGTACAGGTTACATGTTTTCAAAAGGGTTTTCCTTTTATGTCCTGTAAGTGCATGCCGAGAACACATAATCTTGTTGATGGCTTTGGCAACGAATGCATTTAGTTCCAATTAGAGACAATTGATTTGTCTAGACAACAGGGGGATGAATGTATTGGCATTTCGAAACTTGCAGCTAGTATTTTTGAAGCAATTTCGAAGACATTAAAGATTAGAAGCGGGCGTCACCTTGTAGCAGTGACAGCCAAAAGTCAACTTTGGTTTAATGTCTTCAATACAAGGTAGCGCAAAAGTAATTACTTAATTTCCTAGGACAATTTATCCATTTTTTACACCTGTTCTGTTTGCTAATAATATGTATTACTTATTATTGTGAATAAACATTATTCGTCAATAGCTTTAGAAAATCGGGTGATTACTTTTACGCCACCTTGTACGTTTAGGATTGATACTTTGATACTATGCTGGTAAAAAGCTGCTTAGTATCGCCGCCGCTTTTCCGCATATATTCGTACATCAGTGTTTTACAATTTTCCGAAGTTCAGAAAGGGATGTTGGGATGTGGTTGGCCACGATATTTTGTCTCTAAGGTTTCATTGTAAGCAGAATATATTAAGAGGAAGGCAGGGATTTTGACAGAATATTTGGGGAAAATGAGGAAAAAGTATAGATCATAAAATCCAAGTTTTCTTTCAAGCTCAACTTATAAAGGGTGTTTTTTCTTAGAAGTGTGGTTTTCAATCTGGCAATACTTTTTTCGCAGTTGGTCTGTTTGACAGCTGTCACTTGATTTATGCTCAGTTTGGTTTGCCATTTCATAATGAATAGACTTACTCCTGAACAACGTTGGCAAATCGTGCAAATTTATTACCAAAATAATGATTCGGTTCGCGCGATGCATCGCGCGCCGCGTCCAATATTCGGTCGACATAATCGCCCAGCAGACTTGGTAATTCGAGCAACCATGGATCGGTTTCGCACCACGTTTACTCTAGTGGATAATGCGCATCCTCAGTGATGCCGTACAGTGCGCACCGAAGACGCTATTGCTGCTGTGGAGCAGAGTATCGAAGAAGACCCGAATGAGTCCATCCGCCACTGCGCGAGTAACGCCAGAGACTCTAGCTTGCGAATCTCAATTAAAAGACCTGATTGCAAAATACCAAAAGCAAGTAAATATTTCCAATTTGTAAACGATTGAGAAATATTGATTTGCTTGGTCAATAAATACGGAAATGCAAAGCAATGCTAAAGTGCCGGTTACCCGATATTTAGGTCACACTAAATGCCGAGTCATCAGTATTGATTGAGCAATTCATTGCTATGCATTTTCGATAGGTTAAGCATTTTTTGTAATTCTTTTTATTAATTAAAAATAATTGTGTAATAATTGTTAATAATTAGTCTGAAGACCATATTCAACCAGTTCGGTCATAATAAATAACCTATTACACTTTGAAGTTCAATTTTCTTTTAACATACAAAAGAAATAACTCGCGCAACAATTGTAGCTGTGCTCATCCACTTTATGGAAGATTTTGCGGAAGGATGTTGGTTTGCGATCTTACGAAATCCAACTCGTGCAAGAATTGAAGCCGAACGATCATCAAGCGCATCGCACGTTCGGTGAATGGGCCCAAAACGAGATGACCACCGATCCCGATTGTCACGTGCAAATTTTGCCCACTTTTGGTTGAATGGGTATGTTAATAAGCAACATTGTCGCATTTGGAGTGATCATAATCCACAAGCCATTGTTGAGACGCCGTTACATCCTCAAAAAAATCACTGTTTGGTGTGCTCTATGGGCAGAGGGAATCATTGGTCCATATTTCTTCCAGATGAAGCCGGTCATAATGTTACAGTCAATGGGGAACACTATAGAGACATGATTAATGACTTTTTCTTGCCTGAATTGGAGAATGTTGATGTGGACGCATTATCTCGCATCGTGGGCCTGTGGCGTGGCCTCCAAGATCGTGCGATTTAACACCGCTGGACTAAATGTTGTGGGGTTATGTGAAGTCGCTTGTCTACGCAGATAAGCGCGAGACGATTGACGCCTTGGAAGAGAATATTCGGCGCGTCATTACTGACATACGGCCCCAATTGCTGCAAAAAGTGGTCGAAAATTGGGCGTGGCCTCTCGGCTGGAATTTATTCGAACCAGCCGCGGCGGCCATTATTATGTTTTTTAAAACATAATAATGGCAAATCCTTATCTGTATAATAAATCTAAATTCTTGGCCATAAAATTAATTTATATGCGTTTTATTTCTTCTTGAAAACCACACTTCTAAAAAAAACACCCTGTACATTACGACCGCTGTAAACTTGGATGCTGGATACAATTGGTTGATTTTAGCAGTCAGTCTTGGTCTGATGCTGAAACGAAACCGAGAATTGATCAAGAAATTATTAGTTATTAGGAACCTATAACATAAACTAATATTTCATAAAAGTTTAAAGGATTTTATAACTTTGAAGTAAAATTGTTTAAAATTGTAGAAATTTTCTTCATCCTTCATTCTTCCTTACACTTGTAAAGACCTTTTTCTTTCATTTCTCATGTAACTCACATAAAAGTATATAGTCTCATATCTACGAGTAAGCCTAGCTGTGAAACTAAGCGAGCAGATGTTGATCTTATCAATCATCATTAAATTCCACCCAACATTATGACCGCTGCAATTACTCAATTTGTCTGCGATCAACGCACAGCAACAAAAAATTGCCCAGCTAGAGAATTGCAAAGCAGTCATTTGAGTATGCAGCGCAGTGTGTACTCGTACACACACACACACACTCACACGCACACACATTTATAAATCGTTCATGCATATGTATGTATGTATGTATGTATGTACTTGTACGTGTGTATGTTTAAGTATCATTTAAATTTTACACTATACTTCTTTTTCTCTCCTTTGCTTGTCATCATTTGCAGCAGCTATGAGAGTCCGTATCGGTCCACATACAGCATACCAACCAGTCTCGGAGTACGTCCATACAATCAGCAGTCGCACAATGGTGGAAGCAGTGGTGCCAATAGCAATTTACAAACACCTGATTCACCGCGAAGCACACGTAGCGCCCCATGGCCGAGGTCACAGCAGCGATCGCTTTTTGGCAATAATCCATCGAGCCCGCGTTCAGTACGTTCGGCGAGCACAACAGGTGGTGGCATACATCATCACCACCATCACCATCAGCATCAACAGCAACAGCAACAGCAAAAGCAACAACAATCGCATCGGCAGCAATCGAATTCAAGAGAATATGCGTCGTCTTCAACGCAACGTGATCACGTTTCTGGGCATCAGCAACAGAATCATCAACAGAATCAGCAGCAGCAGCAACAGCAGCAGCAGCAACGTTATCGATCGAGTTCGGTCGAGAGCCATTCATCAAATGATTCGCGTTCAACACGAAGGTAAGTGAATTAGTTGGGTCCTCCAACTGCGTCCGCCTCATTGTTTTGTCCGTCCTCCGTCGTCGTTGTGGAGATTTGCTAAGACGATAAATGTATATTAAGACTTAAGTATGATGTAGGAAGGAACTCGTTTGTTTTACGTACGCACCCAGATGAAAGGTATACCTGTTATGCGCACTAACCCGCGGTGATTTACAAGCGGCATTCTCACAATTATCATATCACTGTGAAGCACGCATTTTGCAACCAATAATTTACAATAATATTTACTTAACATTTGAGGCAGAGGCGATCGCAAAAGTACTGACCCCTGATTTATGAGTGCACCTTGCATTGCAGGCACAAGCATCGCCATCGACGCACCTCCGATAATGAGAGTGAATTATCGCGTGGATCTGGACGATCGGGTCGTTCACATCATCGCAAACATCGCCGCTCAAGACATCGACGTGATTCAGCTGGCTCCGATCGTGATAGTACACGTGCACGTAGTTATTCTGGTCATCGGACATCGTCGGCACGCAGCGGTTCGGCAGAGCTGATCGACTCGACCTCACAGTGGCGCGAGGTGCAGCGACGTCAGGCAGAAGCTAGTCTAGGTCAAAGTTCCGTACAGCAGGCATCGGTGTCGAAGAGCAGCATGGTGGCGCGTAGCTTGCACAGTAATGACAGCCATTCGGATACGCATTCGCATCATAAGTCGCGGCGTCATCGAAAGAATAAGTGAGTATAGGGGGGCGATAATAAGAGGATTGCATGGCAATGATTTTGAGCTTACCCTATTCTACGCAGATCGCCTTCCGATTCACGCAGCCGCATATGGTCAAGTGAGCTGGCAAAACATTTACAATTCGATCTGGTCGATACCGCTGGCATGACCGAAGATCAATTGCGTGAGATTCCATACACCGTGGTCGAAACGAACTCGAAACGTTCCACTTCGAATCTGAAGATACACAAGAGCAGCAGTAAGGGCAGCGTGGGCGGCAAGAGTACCGGCTCGGGGAATACGCTTACCAATGGCAGCGGCTCGGCCAGCGGACAGGGAAAAAATCGAGTGGATCGCATTCGTGGGTAAGTTTCAATTGCTTGGGACACTTGGGTAGAGTTCATTTTATTGCAAGATGTTCTTGTCTGAACGCTTTTGATTCTGTGCAGTTTATACTTTCAAAATTCCAATCCAAATGACAGTGCGAGCGGTAGAAATGGTTCAATACGCTCGGCGAGCACAATTTCTTCAAGAGAATGCGAACGTAACAACGGATTGGTGAGGTGAGTTGGCGAGACCACTGCCGAAATTAGCCGCAAATTTTATGTGATTTGCTTGATTTTAATTTCGTTTCCTTTTATTAAGAATGATGTCTAGCATGAGTATGGGTGACTTTATTTCACCTACCGGTTCGAATCTGAGCCCGCTGGAGAATTCTGCTCTGCGAGTCTCACATGAGCACACCGATTCCGGGCTGGGTGCTGATCAGGATTATGCATACTCTTCGGAAAGGTAAGAGAAACTGTAGCCTTACTCGCAACATTCCATCCTTTTCAACATTTAGCTCATGCCATGTAAACCCTTTCCCTCCACCTTTCTCTCTCTCTCTCTCTCTCTCTCACACACACTTGTAGATCCAGCGATAGCACACGTTACGGAACTAACAAATCCTCTGGCGCCTCTAGCGGTAGTCATCGCAAGTCAGCCGGCATAGGTGGTAGTTCCGCTTATAACAGCTTAATGCAGCAAACTGTGAGTAATCAACAACAGCAGCAACAGCTGCAACAACAGCAACAACTACAGCAATCGCAACGCCAAAATTCATTCTGTGCACCAACACCACAACGCCAAAATTCCCAAAAGCAAACTTACAAATCGCAAACTACTAACCAAAATCAATCCAATTCACTGGTGCCGATACACAATTCCACTATTACTACTACAACCCACTCCCTATCTTCTTCATCTGCTTCTAACGCTAACACCAGCAACACTTCCACCAGCAACAACAACCACTCATTTAACAACAGTAGTGAAAAGCTACAGCAATGCAGTGGCGGCGGTGGTGGTGTTGCTGCTGCTACCAAGGCGGCGGCGGCGGCGGCGGCAGTAGCGAACAATAATCGCTTACTGAACTACACAACTTTCGAGAACAATCAATATAAGTTCAGCTTGAATAACGTTTTTGGTAAAAGTCCTTCTTCCAATGCAAACAATGCTGGTAGTAGTGGTAACTTTCATAGTAGTACTGGTGGTGGTTTAAATACTAATACTAACAGACACACGCAAATGGACAGTTTCGTCGAATGGCCGCACACGCCCGCAGCGCCCTACTACTACAACGGACCGCCCACTGCGAGTGTGCACGTTAAGAAACGTGATGCCAAATCGGATATTGGAGTACCGACGCGTCGTCTCTCCGGACAACAGCAGGCAGTGACTAAAACTCAACTCCTGAGCGGCGGCGGTGGAGGCGGAGGCGGCAGCAGCAGCAGTCAATTAACAAATGCAAGTTGCTATCCAATGCCTTCGATGACCGCATACTCGTCGAGCAACGCTCCTTTCGATTCACGTTTACAGCCAGCCAAATCTGATCTTTTTCTTTCGTATATTCACTCGTCGTCTGCGGCGAGCGAATATGAGCGTCCTTATATTTACAACTATAAAATGCCACAAATGCCAGACTTTTTGCGATCCGCTTCAACATCACAACAACAGATACAACAGCAGCAACATCAACGTGAACAACAGCATCATCATCAGCAGCAGACACAGCAACAGCAACAGCAGCAACAACAACAACAGAAAGTGTCAGCTTATCACATTTCGGGTGCACAAACCGCTGATCCACCACCACTGTACAAACCCTCAAGCACAAGTGGGGGCATTGGTGGCAGCATCGACAGTGGTGGCACGTTATACGGTGGCGCTACACCCGCCACCGATGTCTTATACTATCAATTTGACAATGGCAAGCCGCCAATCGTTCAACAACCGAAATTGTCCTTGCTTAACATGGCCACAACAAGCGATTTGTCCGCCTCCTCCGCGCCGTCATCGCAAATGGTTGTCGGTCCATTAGTGTACTTGCAGCATCATGGTCCGAATGTCGCGCTGCCTGCACCACCTCCACCGCCACTATCATCCTCGAATGCCACATCAACGCACCAAACTGTGAGTAAGATTTACGTACATTTACTCGTAGAAGCTCGTATTTTTCGCATGCCAAGCCAAGCCAAGTCAAACCGTGCAGCATGTTGCGAAAAAGAAAACCGAACAAATATGTGGCATGTCATTGTTTTGTTGTATTTCGTTCGTTTCACTTTTCTGTTTTCCATTATTTTTTTTTTTTTTTGCAACATTTTGTTTAATTTTTTTGTGTTTATGTTTTAAAAATGTTTGTGTGTATGTTGCATGCCATTGATTAAGTTGTGTGAGTCACATTCTACCGAGAACTTTAATAGTTACTGCATACATACATTTTTGTGTTAATTTATTGGTTAGACTTTAAGTTGTAGTTGCACGTTAAAACTTGAAGTTAAAAGCTAGAAATTTGTATACACCGAATAAACTCTTAAATTTTTAACATTTCAATTCTACGTGGAAGCAGTCTCTAATTGACGGTTCATTTTATGTGAGGAAAAAAGATAAGTCAAGTCTAGAGTATGTTAATAAATAGTCACTAAAGTAATTGGCAAGTTAATATTTTTTGAAGTGAAACTTTATATGAAAGCGTACTGAGATCTAGATCGGCTCTCTATACACACAACATAAAATTACAACAAACTCATTTCTCTCTCTTAATTGGGGAATAAAATCGAATATTACGCTTTAACACATATAGTGATAGGGAGTGAAACGGCGCCAACAAAATAGCGAGTAAACAAAATCCACTCTTTCGAGAAAAACACGATTATCAGTCTCTCTCTCTCTCTCTCTCTCTATCTATCTCTTACATATTTACATATTTGTACTAACGGAACTTCTCGCAAAAACAATACGACTAACAATAACATTAAATTCCTCTGAAGTCAATCACTCGCTAATATGCAAATTACTCGAATGTTCGCAGTTGACCGCGAGTACGTGTATATTAGAGACCTGCACGAGTACGTAAAAATGTAATTAATTAATAATCGCCGAGTATGATGCGCAATGATGCGAATACGTAACTGTAAATTCGGCATCGTTGAATTGTCATAATCGCATCGCAATACGAATTAGTAGTTATCGTTCATACTTTCTCTTCTTTGCAAATTAAATTTTGCAATCATTTGATTGGGTGCTCTGTATTTCGTAAAATAGTAATTCTCGTTTAAAATGAACATTTTTGGAAAAAAAAACAAGTTAGCATCAATAAAATTTATTTTTTCTTCAATTAATTTAATTTTACAAATTAAATAACGTCTAAATACTTCCATATAAAAAATTCTATTAATTTTCTTCAGTCAAGTATTTGTAAGGAATCTACTTGAACCTAAAGAAACTACTATTCAGCTAATTACTTTCAATTCAAAATTCAAAAAAAATAAATTTGTATCAAGACGATGCCGATTAATAATCAAACGATGCTACGATGCTACAATGCTGATTACTACTCGTACGTGAGTAGACGATTATGCGAGTACACAAACACATCGTTGTATTCGTCCAATGCGTATTTATGCCTGTACTCGTACGATGCCGTACTTACTCGTGCAGCTCTCTAGTCTATATTATATATACATATGAGATGACATTGAGAGAGACGACGGCTTAGGATGTGGTTATATTCAAATCTTACTCGGCGTACACCATGCAATTGTTGTTACCCGAACACGAAAAAAGGTTTTTACTCACTCTCCCACCGAATACGAAATGCTGGGTGAAATGTACACCGAGCACGCCGAGTATTCAGGGTGTCAATTAGTTACTCTACAAAAAAAGAACAAAAATGTATATAAAATTTAAGGAAAACATGCAAACCTATATATCACTATTTTCATATGCAGAAAAGCGAAGTTGCGAATGTTTTTAGTTTTTAAAAGTGTATATTAAATATATTATTTATAAAGACTATTAAAGAAAAATCATATTATTTTCATAATTTGTCAATCATATTAATAATTTCACGCTCCATATTTATAAAATTGTTTAAAGTTTGTTGGTTTACCATTTAGCGTTGCCGTTGCGAACAATATATTATTTAAAAAAAAAAAATAAATAAATTTCGACAAAAAGCAACTTTGTATCGAACACCAATGTAACCACTACGCCTAGCACGAGAGTAAAATATGATGTGTTCGTCGAACACGCACATCATTAGTATAACCAGAAGTTTTACTTTACTTTTAAAGGCACAACAGCCCATGGAGGGCCTTGGCCGAGCTTTTCGTATCCACTCATGTTGTGCGTGTTATAATTGTACATGAATGGAAGGGAAATAAAGCTTAATGCCGAATCCGAACGGCGAAGTGAAAGCTTTTCACAGCAATTTTTACTCTTGTACGTTTGCCATTGCCTGCCAACAAGTGGTGCTTCTAGTGGTGGTTTCTACTTTTTTTGATTTCGCCTGTGCTGAGATTCGAACCCCGGACACTCTGCGTAGCAATCCAACGCATTACCACTACGCCACAGCGACCACGTATAACCAGCACCTTAGTATGAAAATAGTCCGATCACAATACCGGCTCTCACGGTCTGTTCATTTACTCTGTGATACTCTCTCTTATATTTAAAAGGAACGAAAGGAAAGGAACGAAAGGAACGAAAGGAATTTGAGAATTCTGCATTGAAATTATAACTATTTTTCATTTGAGTTGATTTTTCCAAATAGTTGCCTTTAGATTTTTTCATTGCATTACCATAAGTCAAATAGAAAGAACATCGAAATAAGAGGACAGGAGGAAACATAGAAAACATTCAAAAAGATTGATGTATAAAAGTGAAACAAGTTGGTCAATCGTGATAAGTTTCACTTCACCCGCGAGTTCCTAAAGTCTCAAATTTATTATTATTATTTTTGAACTATGGTTTCATATATTTTAATTTATTTCTGAAGTAAAAGCTTGTAAAAGTCCCTTTTATAAAAAATGACAGCTCGACTTCCACCCGAATTAGTTTAATTACTTTAGTTTAGTTATTTAATTAATGTAGAGAATTGTTTTCTTTTTTTTTTTTTTGCTTAAAAGCAGGTTAACATAAACTGTTTACGGTGTTTTGCTACCACCGCCAGCCCACATAAGTATCCTGGTATTAGAACAAATATCTTTTATTATCACTCAAAGTTCAATAAGTTCCATAATACAGCATTTATTGCTTAGTAATTTTATTAATCCGATATTTTACTGTCTACTTAATAAAACATCAGTGTCAATGGATGGAAGAAAAGACACGCACACACTCACAATACAATACATGCACACCTACATACACACACACACACATATGCCTACCTAATAACAAAGAAGGAAATAGCTCGAAAAACAAAAGCGCACATTAAGACAACAAATTTATTGACTTCCGCTTTGAGGCAGAAGAAACAACGAACGATTTTTGTTTGTCATAATTTTTGATTTGCTTCCCTTATGCACACATACATATATAACATAGTGTATGTGTATCTATTTACCAATGACCAATAGAGGTCGTTTTTGCCATCTATTGTTATCCTTACAATCCTGATAATGATAAACCTGAATCTTAACGAAAACAATTTCGCACAATTTATTTTTATTGTTAAATTATGCCAAGTATTTCCTTACGTCTTTGTGACTCCTTCTTCGTTATTATTTGGCTAATATTGTTTCGCTTTTGCTTTTTGGGGAGTTAATAGCTGAAATGGCAGCATAATGGCAGCAGCTGCGAATAAATAAGAAACGAAATTATTTTTAGACTTGGATGACCTTAGAATGTCTGCGATTATTGATGGAAATTAAAAGTAACTTCTTGTTTCAATCTTTTCATCTTTTCGACAATTAAGATGTGCGTACAATTTAACAAATTTATAAAGTTTAGCTTATGGGACGAAAACAGTCAGCGTAGGCAATGTAGGGTGTGTACGTGAGAGTGTGTTCGTACAGATTGGGTAAAAAGTTTTGCTGTTAATCTAATGAGTTGCTAGTTATGGAAGCAGTGTTTGGTTAACATTTTATTTCTATAAAAAACTTTTACAGCACCATTAACCTAATTTCCATCCACTTAGTCTAAAACATTTGAATTCTCTCGCTATTCGGAGATTATTTCAATACTGTTCTATATTCACTTTACATCAAAAAAGAGGAGGAGTAGTGGTAATCATCTCTTATGCTATTCTCTTCTATTCAATAGAAATCAAAAATCTCTTTTTGTTCAAGAGTTCGGAAAATACATATAGTTATATTCAACTAGAGAGCGATATGCCATAATTCTTAGGCTGTGGTTATATTCAAATTTTACTCGGCGACACCATGCAATTGTTGTTGCCCGAACACGAAAAAAGAGCTTTTACTCACTCTCACACCGAAAACGATATGCTGGGTGAAATGTACACCGAGCACGCCGAGTATTCAGGGTGTCAATGAGTTATTCTACAAAAAAAGAACAAAAATGTATGTTAAATTGAAGGAAAACATACAAACCTGTACATCATTATTTTCTTATGCAGCAAAGCGGAGTTGCAATTTTTTTTAGTTTTTAAAAGTGTATATTAAATATATTATTCATAAGACTATTGAAGAAAAATCATATTATTTTCAAAATTTTTTTTAATTGTTAAGTTCACGCTCAATATTAATAAAATTTTTTGATTTTGTTTGGTATACCATTTAGTGTTGCGGTTGCGCAAACAATTGTATTACAAAAAAACTGAATTTCGACAAAGAGCAACTCTGTAACGAACACCAATGTAACCACTACACCCAGCACGAGAGTAAAATTTTATGTGTTCGTCGAACAGCGAACACCAGTATAACTAGCAGCTTATCGAACCTCTCTCGAACCTTAAGACTACTATTGTTTGAAACCCTATTTCAAAAGTATTGCAATTTCGATGCTGCCTACATTCTCTTAAAAATATTGAAAGGAATAATTTTCCTTAAAGGTCATTGATTCTGAATATTGGAACAATCTTTCTCGATGACCTCATAGCATCTTCCATAGCAAACTTCAGGTTCATTAAATCAAACGAAATGATTTTCATTGCAAATAGATCCAGTCTAAATCAGTCTAAAGAAACTATAAACAAGTATGTTATAAAATGATAATTTAGTTCCAATTTTCAATCAATGAGATGGTGATCGCTGTGGCGTAGTTGGTAGTACGTTGGCCTACTGTGTGAAGAGTGTTCGGGGTTCAAATCCCGACAGTAAAGTTTTTCCACACGGCACCACCTCTTGGCAGGCAATGGCAAACCTACAAGAGTAAGAATTGCTATGAAAAGCTTTTCACTTCGCCGTTCGGATTCGGCATTAAACTGTATATCCCTTCCATTCATGTACAAATATAACACGCACAACATGAGTGGATGGGAAAAGCTCGACCTAGGCCTTCCAGGGGCTGTTGTGCCATTAAAACAAAAAAGAAAAGATGGGTAAAAATGATACTTGGGTTGAAAATTAATGAAATGTTGGATTGATAACAATTACTTAATTGAAATCACTCTCTCGATCTAAAAAATTGGTTCATGTTTTTAAGAGAGAAAATTGTTTTGGATCTGGAAAAATATAGAGCACCTTTCTTCATTTAAATATGTTTCATGTATTCAAGAGGAAAGATGATCTGCTTCTTGATCCCAATATTCTATGGAAAACTTGTATTACCAATAGTTGGGTTCCTATATTTTCTTCTAGAATTTGAAAACCTATAGAAAATCATGCATTCAAGGAGAGTCAGCAGAGTCCTTGAGTTCAAAAATCTACAGCAAATTTGGAAACTTGGTTTATATTCTCAAGAGAAGAGATGGTTCATATGTATATTCCCGAAAGTTAGACCCATCCATCTAAATCTGAAGTAAAATTCTATACAAAACTTGGGAATTTGGTTCAAAAATGGCGCAAATCTTCCTGAAAATCAGGTCAGGGGTCCTAAGGTCTAAAAATTTGTAATTAATTGTTAAAACTTCTGTTCTTATACTTATAAAGGGAGTTTTTTCTAGAAGTGTGGTTTTCAATCTGGCAATACTTTTTTCGGAGTTGGTCTTTTTGACAGCTGTCACTTGATTTATGCTCAGTTTGGTTTGCCATTTCATAATGGCATAAATGACTTACTTATGCCTCAACAACGTTTGCAAATTATTGAAATTTATTATCAATATTCATGCGCTGTGAAAAAAGTGTTTCGCAAGCTACATCCATTTAGCGACGAGGCTCATTTTTGGCTAAATGGACACGTGAATAAACAGAATTGCTGTATTCGGAGTGAAAACCAGCCAGAGGCATTCCCGAAAAATGCACTTTTTGGTGCGGTTTCTGGGCAGGCGGCATCATTGGGCCGTACTTCTTCAAAGACGATGAAGGCCGCAACGTTATGGTCAATGGAGAAAGGAAATGGAAAAAGGAAAACAGACTTTTATTTGCCGAAAATGCAAGAATTGGACTAGGCCGACATGCGGTTCCAACAGGACGGTGCCACATGTCACATGCCACACTGCACGTGAAATCATGCCTCAATTGAGAGGCGTATTTGGTGAGCAGTTAATCTCACGTTTTGTTGTAGTCAATTGGCTTCCAAGATCGTGTGATTTGTCCCCGTTAGACTATTTTTGGTGGAGCTATGTTAAGTCTCTTGTCTATGGGGACCAGCCAAACACGATTACTGCTTTGGAAGCCAATATTGAACGCATCATTTGTGAGATTCCGGCCGAAATGTGTGGAAAAATGTGTCAAAATTGGACCTTCAGAATGGACCCCTTGAAGCGTAGCCGCGGGCAACATTTAAGTGAAATTATCTTTAGAAAGCAAATCGCAGGAATTGATTTATCGATCCAAATAAAATTTTCATTCACTTTTGTAAAATTTCTGTGTTTTTTTTTTCATTTTCAAAAACTAATCTCTTATAAAAATCACCCTTTATATCAAGATGGTTCAACTTTATCATTATTCAGTGGAAAACTTTAAGTGTTAATAATTTCTTTAATCTATTCGAAAAGGGAGAAAATTCAAATCCCACAATGGGTTTAAAACCTATAAGAACCTTTCTTGATAATAGTTTGGATTATGAAGTTAAGCGGGAAAATTATTGAAATATATGGAAAGTTAAGCAAATTTCAACATAGTAAGTGCATATAGTAAACGTCAACGTCTAAGCAAAGCAATAACAAAATAGAATTAAAAAGTTCTGGCTTCAGTTGATTCTCCAATTTTACCTGATTAAGGTTAAGAGTTAAATTACTATAAAGTTTTATAGAAAGAATCTAAGTTGATTCTTTTAGAATGGGTTTGCGTTGGTTTCAAGTTCGTTATAAGCGAAAAGTACTGTAAGTTTTGCTTGTAATTATTTTTTAAATTGTTTATACATTGAAACCGAGTTATATTCAATGCCAACAACTCAAAGCAGCAAGTTCAACTCATACTTTAAGTTATACATACTTACTTACGAGTACTTGCACAAACAACAAGAATTCAGTTCAAAAAAAAAACTTTGTGAAAATTTGAATAAAAACATTATAAAGAAAATGTTTATACATAATTCCAGCTTTCCGTTTCTGGTTTTAGTTTTTTGAGAAAGAAAAACAATCATGACTGTAGAACTAACTCACTGTTGAAAGATACACACACACACACACACACAAACTAACACATATGCAAGAGTATGTGTTTCATTCTATAAGTGAATAAAAGGTTGCAAAAAAAAAGGAATCAACACAACTGCAACTGGAGAAAGAGTAAGCGAATTTTTGTATTATTTCCCAAAAAAAAAAACAAAACCCGGAAATAAATTAAAGTTAATTAAATTCCTGTTTGCGTATTAAACACAATGAAAGCGGCGAATAAGCTAACAGGCAGACTTACACACTTACATTCTTGTGGGTATGTGTGTTGCTCATGTATGTGTGCATGCATATGCAGATAATCATACATACATTTACAAAATTAACATAAAAGCAAGAGCTCTACTCCAAACACACAAACAGCAACATTTACACACATCCATGCATACATCATGCTTGTGTGCAGTGTGTATGTATGTGTGTGTGGGTGTATTGTGCATGAAAGGAAAATCTAAATTTCGATTTGAGTGTTGCGGTTATATTTATGTTTAAGTTTATGTGAATGGGAGCGGCTGATTGTGTGTGAGTGTGAGTGTGAGTGTGTGTCTTTATAAGGACTCATATATTCCATTACATATAGCATAAAAGCTACTTCCCAAAATAACTAACTATGCATAATAGTGACGCTGACGCTGCTGCCAAAGAACCAAAATACAAAGGCACAAAATCTACTACATCTACTCATTCTTCATTCACACACGGAGCATTTTCATTCATTTATTGCTGCTGCCACCAATGATTAAGTCTGAATGATAAAAAAATAATCATCAAAAACTTTGCATAAATTTCTGTGCTGCAACTGAAATTTAATTCACTTTCATAAACGTCCAAGTGATTATCTGCCAAAATTGAATACATTTGAGCTCATATCTTTTATACTCGTCTCCATTCTCTGCTTCTCCAGCAGCATTTTTCTGTGAATGCAATTTGCAATTTGCCATGTGCAATTTTTGTAAATTTAATTAACACACACAATATATGTACCATACTTATTTTTGTACTGCATGCCGTCCCTGCCCACCAGGAAATATTTTACCAAAAGGTTCATATGTAAATGTTCGCAGAACATTCTTGGTAAGGGTGTGAGCTTGGAAAACTGCGGTGTGTAGCAGTCGAGTTGTATTTGCTACAAAATAAATTTTACCTCTCTCGCTCGTTTAAAATGATTAAAATCATACCCGCAGGATGATTTCGTTTGTCTGCGCTTGTATAAGGCGCAACTACTACTACACACACACACACACACACACACACACACATTACAAACATTCCAAACATTCGCATCTGTGTTTGTATACTTATGTGCGTTATTTTCAACATATTGTGCATCAGTGTTGCGTACAATTTGCTGCTCTTTAATGTACATAGACCAACATACTACCTAAGTAGTACATACATACATACATATGTACCATACATTGGTGCAATAAGTATGTATGTCTATACATACATATATATGTATAGGTACATAAAATGTAGCAGAGCTTAAGTATGTATGTTTCTATTTTATTATATTTTAAAAGCTTTTGAACATAAAAAACATATTCCTAATTACTAAATAAAATATTAATGTTAACATTGGAAAAGAAAACCTTTGGTTCTTTAGCCTCAAATTATTTTTAGAAATTCTGTACTTATACGAGGTATGATCGAAAAATAACCGTTATTTTCAAGTAATCACCCTCAGATATAATACACTTATGCCAGCGTTTTTTCCAATCCTCGAAACACTTCGGAAACGCACTTTTTGGTATCGCCAACAGCTCCTGTTTCGATTCTTCTTTTATCTCCTCAATCGTAGCAAAACGCTTTCCTGTCATCGGTGTCTTCAGTTTTGGGAAGAGGAAAAAGTCAGCGGGGTCCAAGACCGGTGAATACGGTGGTTGAGGCATGATAACGGTTTTGGTTTTGGCCAAAAACTTACGCACAAGCGACGTTGTTTTTGCTCAAAATTTAGCACGTTTCATGCCTAAAACATCCGTAAAAATAGCTTGGCATGAGCCGAACGATATGCCAACATCATCAGCAACCTCTCTGATAGTGATTCGACGATTATCCATCCAAAATCATTTTCTTCACTGCGTCAATGTTTTCATCGGTTGTTGACGTGCTCGGGCGACCAGGACGAGCATCGTCATTGACATCTTCTCGGCCTTCCTTAAACCGGTTATACCACAATTGAACTTGTGTTCTGCTCATAGTAGACTCGCCAAAGGTCAACTCGCCACAGTCAACATTTCAAATGTCCTTGAGCATTTAATTTCATTTTTTACACAAAACTGACTACAGTTTCTTTGATCCATTTTTTCGAATAGTAAAAAATCGAAGAGCACACCAAAACACGACTAACCTTTTTATCTGTCAAAAACAAACTGACAATCCAAAATGGTTGGTATTGCCAACATATATAACAGACATGTGTACCAACATAACAAAAAGAAAAAAAAAATGCGAAAATCGAACATACGTAACTCACGAAATTTGAAAATAACGGTTATTTTTTTGATCACACCTCGTATACTTACTTCCAACGTTGTTTTCCTTTTGTTACCCCAAAAGTATGCTTTGATTAAGTTGATCAATGAAGGTAACTGATTGAAACATAAAGTCATTGTTCTCTGTACTCTCGAATTTCTCGAATTTATATTGAGGCAAACAAAATGGCAGCCAATGCACATTATGACATTTCCTTTGCCCCACCTTGTATAATAGATAATACTATTCAATAATTCAGACCAGAGTTTTAAAGTACTGGAGGTATGTTGAAATAAAAGTGGGTACCAGGTACCAAAACTAATATGGTACTGATACTCAGTGATAGGTACTGACAATCGAGTATTTATTTGTGACTAAAATTATACATATTTTATTAGAAAGATTCAAAAGTGTCCACTACAAATTATGAAGTAGAAAATAAAGCAATGAATTTACGGGAATTTGTAGTGAAAACTCATTATAATGTACTATATCAACTTGAGTAATACACTCAAAATGTAATACATGAAAATTCAAATTTCCCCCCTATTCCAGAATCCATTGTAACAGTTTCCCAATTCGTAGCAACATTTTCTTTTCTTCTTTTAATGGCACAACAGCCCATGGAGGGCCTAGGCCGAGCTTTTCGCATCCACTCATGTTGTGCGTGTTATATTTGTACATGAATGGAAGGGACCTACAGTTTAAATCCGAATCCAAACAGCGAAGTAAAAAGCTTTTCATAGGCAATTTTTACTCTTGTAGGTTTGCCATTGCCTGCCAGGAGGTGGTGCGGTGTAGGTTTGCCTGTGCCTAGATTCGAACCCCCGACATTCTGCGTACCAGTCCAACGCATTACCACTACGCCACAGCAACATTTACAAATTCAAATTATTTCTATTCTGGAATTCAATCGTAATCATTTTGTCTCATTAAAAACGTATCGGTCTTTCATTTACCAGGTGTACAAGTATAGAACAAGTAATAACATCTCTGTGTCGTTAGGAAAAACTATACGCTCTGTGAAACCAATTCATTGGCGCCATTTCTTCGCATTTACTTCTGTCAACAATATTCAGTTTATAAACAATAAAGTTTGATACAACAACATATTTTTTTTCGCTCGTAAGAATGTCGAATTTTGTGCCTACAAACTACGATATGCGGACATCATTGATTTTTTGTTTCCAATTGAAGAAATCTGCTTTGGAATCTCATCGAATGCTTGTGGAAGCTTATGGCCATCATGCTCTAGGCAACACACAGTGCAACGAGTGGTTCAATAAGTTTAAAAGTGGCAATTTTGATGTCAGAAACGAAGAACGTGGAAGAGGACCGAAAAAGTTTGAACATGCCGAATTGCAAGCTTTACTGGATGAGGATGATGGCCAAACGTAAGAACAACTTGCGGAACAATTAAATGTGACCCAGCAATGCATTTGCATTTCTCAGCGTTTAAAAGCCATGGGATTGATTTTGAAGGTGGGAAGATGGGCGCCGCATGAATTGACTGAATGACAGCAAGAAAATGGATAAACCACCTGTGAAATGTTGCTCGACAGGTACAAAATAAAATCGTATCTTCATCGAATTGTTACTGGCGATGAAAAATTGATCTATTTCGAGGATCGAAAACGTAAACGATTATATGTTAAGCCCGGTACACCGGATAATTCCACAACAAAGTCAAATCGCTTCGGAAAGAAGACAATGCTCTGTGTTTTCTGGGATCAGCGAGGTGTTATCTGGTTTGACCTTCTGAAATCAGGTGAAACAGTTACTGGTCGAAGCTACCAACAACAATTGGCCGATTTGAACCGTTTGAACCATGCTTTGCGCCAAAAACTTCCAGAATATCAAGCTAAGCAACACAAAGTGACAATGCATGACAATGCACCATCAAATCGAACAAAACAGACTTGGGAATTGGTAGATTCGTACAGCTGGAAAGCCCTCCCGCATGCGGCTTTTTAACCAGACTTGGTTTCATCTGACTACCACTTAGTTTCATCAATGGGGCACGCGGGCACACACTTGCTGAGCAGCACTTCGATTTGTACGAAAATGTGAAGAAATGGCTCGATGACCGGTTTCACTCAAAAAACGAACAGTTTTTTTTGGCGAGGTATTCACAAATTGCCATAGAGATGGCCATTATTTTAAAGATTGAATATATATCCATTTTTCTTAAATCAACGTGTACTTGTAAACCGATTTCATACTTGTAGAATCATTGAAAAGCTCGGCCTAGGCCCTCCATGGGCTGTTGTGCCATTAAAAGTAAGTAAAGTAAAGAATCATTTTCAATTCCAACATATGTATTTATAAATGGATTTACGAATACGTAACTGTTTCTGTTTGTTATGACGGAATCTAGCACAGGGGTAATTGACCACAGAAAAATACTGTGACTTGAGAATTTTTCAAAACCATTTGTAGGCTTCCGCTTTACCGACGACATCTAATCCATCCTTTAATGCATTACTCAACATAAAACCAGTTTTTGTTAAACAACCTATACGCTTAAATGCAATAGGTAAAGTTATGATAGTTGCTGATGTATTCATAATAGAGATGGGCGCGTGAGCACTTTTTGACTCACGTCAACCACTCTCATGGCTTTGATTCTATTTTACTAACTCACGGACACGCACGTTTACATTTTACAAAAATAAATGCATTTTGCCCAAGAAATTTTATTCACGCTAGTTTATAAAAACGCCAGAAACAAAAAAAAAATACAATTTTAACGAACATAAAACATATGATACACAATGAGGACAGATTTCAGATTTGCCTACTTCTTAACCGAGGAAAAATAGAACATTGCTATTTAAACAAATTTTTAAAGAAAATATGAACTCAAACTCACGAATGTCCACGTGGAAATTATATCACGCTCACGCATGTTCACGTGAAGCTCATCTTCATTACGCAATTGAGTTCTAAACTCTCGAAGCATATTGTATGTATGTAATGTCAACTAGTAAGGGTAAGACTAACAAACAATAAGCCGTCACTTGACTGCTGTCAAACATTTTCTTTTGAATAAAATAAAGCTGAGCAACTGTTCCGAAACATCCGAAATAACAACTCCATTTGCAAAGCAAAGGCAATCAGTAAATATACATAATATAACAATCACAGTCATAAAAAAGGAGAAACAACCAATAAAATATTTACATTTGATTAGAATTTTTATAGAATCGATGATTTTTTTACGATGTCAACAGATTGTTACATAAATATTTTTTTTTTTTAATTAAAGGACATTGAGTTTTCATAGCTTTTATTATGATTTGAATTTTGAATGCCAAAGAATATACTATATAGTAAATACTTCATGAAATATTGAATGAGAGGGTAACAAGTTTCATACTTATTGGTATGAAATGACTTTATGGATACCCTACATTATGTTAACTGAACGTTATGTGAAGACTTCAAGTTTTAAATTTATATAATTACATAAAAATATTATATATAGAAATCTTGCTGGATAGTGGCAGGCATTGGACATGAATTTCTTTTAGGCTTGTAGTATTTCTGCTCAGAGAGTGTTCAGTGCAGTGTTCCTCTAGAGAGAAACGTAAATTCTTAAGACCACGTGACTCATGTAATTAATGAGATACGATTTTTAAGAATTCTGTGGTGAACAGAAAAACCGCCACAGTCAACTGAAGCAAACTAGCAGATTTTTTAAATAGTTTCAGGAATTTTCTTTTACCTAAATTTTGAGTTATCTGAGATATTGTTATAGTCTTTATAGTTTTTCCATTCAAGATAATCAAACTAGCTGACAACGGAAAATTGACTCGGTGATTCCTTTTCACAGTTTTCTCTATTTTGCAGTGAAACTTTTTTTGTGTGACAAATTATTTAATTTTGCAAACATCAAAAAATTACAACAATCTCATTTCTCTCACTCTCTTTATTGATGCATAAAACCGAAATGTTACGCTGTAACAAATAGAGTGGAAGGGAGTTAAATGGCGCACACAAAATCCACTCCTGCACATACAACACGAACATCATCATTATCTCTCTCCTCTCTCTTATTTACGTATTTGTGCTAAAGGAATTTCTCGCAAAAACAACACGACTAACAGTAAATTCCTCTGAAGTCCATCACTCGCTAATATGAAAATTACTCGATTGTTCGCAGTCGACCGCGTGTACGTGTATATGTACACATTACTTAGATGACATTGATAGAGCCGACGTCTCTGCTTGTACGACATGGGCCCGATCACTATACAAAAAATGTTGTGAAATACATACCTGATATGAAAAAAAAACCCTATCACAATATCGGCTCTCACTGTCTGTTCATGTACTGTGTGATACAACTCTTGATACTCTCTCTCATATTTAAAAGGTACGAAAGGAATTTCATATGAGAATTTTGCGTTGAAATTAATGCTATTTTCCATTTGAGTTGATTTTCCAACAAGTTGCTTTTATAGTTTTTGATTGCATTGCATCAAAAATGTAGAAAGCATATCGAAATAAGAGGACGCGAGTAAACATAGAAAAACGTAAAAAACCGATTGATGTTTCGAAGTGATTGAGACAAGTTTCACTTTACTTTCGAGCTCTTAAACTCTCACTTTGTACAATGTACAATTCCAATGTTTAACAAACATTTCCATAATGAAGCTTAAACGAAATATTGTATACTCATAAGTAATAATAATGCATTTAAGCACAAAAGAAGAATTTTTGAATAAATTTCATATTTCGATATTTCAAATAACACAATATAACGAAACGGTACTTAAAAACAAAGCAAAGCGTTTAACTCCACACACAGTTTGCTCTGTCGTCTGGACCCCGTACCACCGCTTCCTTTTATTGCTCATAAATGTTTAAAAAAATATACAATAGTCTTTGATTTCTTTCTTTTCATTTTTACTGTAGGTAGAAATAGCAGCAGCAGCAGCAGTAGCTTCCAAATATTTAATTTAAATACTCATACCTATGGAAATATTTATAATTTTCGTTACACAGCACGACTTCTGCAGTACTCACACATATACTTACATACAAATGTGGGTATCTTTACATATGCATACATACATACATAAATATGTCTATGCTGCATAATGTGTTGTCTTTTATAGCTCACACACACAATCTGAAAGATGCCAGCGGCACTTATGCCAAAAACAAAAAAATAAAAAATGGAAGAAAGAAAAACGACAACAGAAGCTTTACACGCAATTTCGAAGAATTTTGCTAAGAGAATCTTACGAAATAATAATTTATTGCGGCAAATGCCAGCAAGAATGGAAGTAAAAGGAATTCTTAAAATTTCCTTTGTTTTCAATGTTTCCGTTATGAGAGAGTTGTGAGAGAGGGCGAGCCACTTGGATTATGTTTCACTTTGACTTAACGAGTATTATGTATGAACAGTTAAAATTTCGCTCTATGATTTGTACTACTTAAATTCAATTGAGAGAATAACAACAGAGAATATTTTGTAATCTTTTTGAAAAGTACACACACACACACACACACACACAAAAACACGCACACACATGACTTAAAATGCCTTAAAATAACAAAAGTTACAAATCGATTTTGGAGTATATATGTATGGTATTTTTCGAACAGTCTGCAACTTTAGCCTAAAACCAAATTTGAAAATTGAACGAAAAGTCATTATTTTAGTTTTTATGTATGAGTATGTGTATGTTTGCTTGCATGTGTGTATGTGCAGTAAATAATTGTTTTTTTTTTATTTTTCTTTTGTGTTTTCGCAAGTGTACACAAACAAACGTTTTTTTTTTTTTTGCTTGTTGCATGTAGATAATTAATTTATGATTTTTATATTTCATGAATTTCAAGCATAGAAAAATTAATCTGAGTAACTAAATCGTGACATTGCATATCCTCCATTTTATTTGCTATCTCAGAACAAAAAATTTATTTTATTTGCGAAAAATTATCCTTCCATTTATTTGGGTAGAATGAATATTCTCAGTCCATTAATCCTTTTTTTACGCAAGGAAATATTTTATAATTAAATTCTCCAAAAATTCATGCCATTCTAAAATTTTTAGAATTCACTTTTTTTCATCCACACGTTAATTTTTTACCTTTTTTTTAGCATAGCATATAATATAAATATCAAAATTCAGTTTTGTCAACGTTTTGCCATCACATTTTTATATCTGCATTTGTAGTAATCTTGCACAGTGGTAGAAAATTATTCAAATGTACCCAAAATTTTTAAGAAACCTAAGCTCTGAACTTAAAGTCTAAGCCTTAGTGACAGTTTCGAATAGGCTTCAGCTGTGCAATTGGCTGAAGCTGACTTTTGCATAGCTGAATTGCAAAGCCAGTTTGACTTTCAAACTTGTAGGTAATATCTGAAACAGAATCAGTGAAACTGTCAGAACTGAGAATAAGCTGCAAGATTGCGGCACTGCAACTCAACGACAATTGTCGACCCTGTGCAACAAAGAGAAGGATGAACAATTTATCAACCGGCAAAAATTACGGTATTTTTCGAATGAATTGCGAATTTCTTAGTGACCGCCAATACGGTGTCCGTCGAAATCTCTCCACGAACGATCCCATGGCGATTCTCAACGAGCACTGGTACCATAGTGTCCATGGCTTCGGTGAGAGCAAGGTGGTTGCTCAGGATATTTCAAAGGCGTTCAACAGAGTGTGGCATAAAGTACTGCTGCCAAACCTAAGTGCATATGAGGTCGGGAGAAACTTTACACGATGGATCACGAAATTTCAAAGCGGCCACTCTATCCTTGTTGTGATAGACGGCATTGTTTCGGATGATCTTGCCATTAATGTTGGACTACCGTAAAACTCGTTCCTCTCCTCTATCCTTTTCCATATCTTCAGTAATGAAGAATCCCAATTACTCGTTCGTAGAGATCAAAACGCCCTAATTCTTTGAAGATTGAGAGGAAAAGGCATGCCATGAATGACTCACTCAATAAAGATCTCCAGTCAATCTGACTCGGATTTCTTAGGCGGTGTATAAAATATTTCACTCCGACTGATCTCCGCATGATCTGCACCACCTATATACGTCCTAAATTGAAGTTTAATTCGCACCTATGGGCTGGAACTTAACGAACGCAACTGAAGCTCATGGACCGTATCCAATATCGAGCGATAAAGCTAATAGTAGGCAGTAGAGTTTCCAGCTCTATTGACTCCTTAGAACATCGACAAAACGTGGATTGCTCTCTGTTTTACCGTTACTTTCACGGCAGATATTCTGCTCAGATGCGCAAGCTAATGCCGCCAGTTCGTGTGTCGACCAGAACTACACGAACAGCAAGCGGAAACTCACGCCTTCCACGTAGACACGATGCTCCACCGCACTATGCATTACCGAGAAAGTTGGTTTATTTGTCGTAACGCATGTATTTGGAATAAGCTCGCTGCAAAAATTTTTCCCGATTATTATGACCCTTGCAAAATTTAAAACAAACGCTCATAACTACTTCTCCCTCGTTCTTCCTCCTTCTTCCTCCTTCTTCCTCCCACCTATCAATCTTCCTTCCAATCAACACAATGCTCTGCATTTATAGGGTTACTTTTTTACTTTACTTTTAATGGCACAACAGCCCATGGAGGGCCTAGGCCGAACTTTTCGCATCCACTCATGTTGTGCGTGTTATATTTGTACATGAATGGAAGGGACCTACAGTTCAATGCCGAATCCGAACGGCGAAGTGAAAAGCTTTTCATAGCAATTTTTACTCTTGTAGGTTTGCCATTGCCTGCCAAGAGGTGGTGCCGTATAGAAAAATTATTTTTTCTACTTTTTGATTTTGCCTGTGCCGAGATTCGAACCCCGGACACTCGGCGTAGCAGTCCAACGCACTACCACTACCACTACACCACAGGGTTACCCTCCTCAATTAATCAAATGATTTTTTTAAAGTTTACATGTATACAAATATCGTTACTTTAATGTAGAGAGGAGCTAACCGAAATATTTTTTTTTTTTCAAAACCAAATTGTTTGCCAATTCGAATAGACCGTAGCCAATTTCATTCAGAATCTGACAAAAAACCGGTAGAGAAACACATTTTAGTTAGGGCATTTCTACATTAATGAGCTTCATGAACACAACTTGAGCTTATGGACTGTATATAATTATATTTTATCGCCGTAAATTAAATAATCGGTGAACAATTTACAGAATAGAATTATTCTGCTCCAATCGTAGCAAAAATTACAACATTTGCTGCGGCCGCTGTGTTGCAGGCGCCGTTCGTTTCTAACCTAAAATCTAGAAAGTGAAATTTCTCGAAATTTTTTTTTTTTTTTCTAAGTGAGACTTCTCTACGTAAGATAAGTAAAGCAAAAACGCTTTGGTGGTGAGAGAGCAACAGAATAGAGAGAAACAAAATTCTATGAATGTTTTGTAATGGCGGCAGGTTTTCAGGAACTAGAACCCCTAAAATTTATAGATTTAATGTTTCATGCCATAGTCTCATATAGATTAAAGATATGAATTCTTAAATTAGAAACATCTTGCCACACTGTGCCTCCTGCAATATGAAAGGTTTTCTATGTGTGAGAGTGTGTGTTGCAATGTTTTTTATTTGGAAATTTTTTCAACCCACTTCATTTTTATAGATAGAAAAAGCGTAAATGTAATTATTTTGACACGCCTGTCAGTGACTGATGTTGAGCCAGGCCAGTGTACCTTCTTTTTTATACTTCCATGCAAATGTTGCACACATATGTATGTATGTGTAAAGGTTAACGTGTGAGTTTGCCGCCTCTTGTCCATGACTTTGGTCAACTGTCATGTTCTAATGACAATTTACGTACCGAGGGCGAACAAATGAATGAATGAATGAATGAATGAATGAATGTGTGAATGTGTGAATGAGTGAAGAGTGAACACTGTGAGTGACAGCACAAATTGCAGACATTTTGCAACACTCACCCATACACAATCATTTGTAAAATGCATGATGGTTTCTGTTTTTGGGACAAAAACAAAAACAAAAAACAAAAAAACAAGGAAGATAAATGATAAATGTTGCACCTTTTAAAGGCGGGCTCCAGACTAAAAGAAATAATAAATTACATATTTTAGTCATTGCAAATTAAGTAAATTGAAAATTACTTATGGAAATGGGAATTCACAGGAAGGGTCAAGGATAGTATGCGTAGAAGAGGAAGTACATATTTGTAACCAACTTGATGAAGTGTCGGACACATTTTAACGCTTTAACCTTCCATTTTAACCTTCCATTTTAACCTTCTAATACCCACACGGGTAACCTTTTCGATTTTCATCAGTTTACATCGGGATAAGTTTTGATACAATCTTTAAACGTTATTGACTCACTAAACACATTCTCGATTGGTTTTGGATAATATAAAAAAAAAAGTATTTTACGAAAAAATTCTTTCAATTTTGTCTTTTATCGATACCCTCCCGGGTGACCAGAGAGAGACATTTCCAAATTTCTTCATGTACAATTTCTATTTAGTTGAAGTACTTATGTTATAAAAAAAAGAAAAATAAAGTATTTTTGTCTCCTCATTGCAATGAATTGATTAGAATGGACCGAATGGAAATTTTTGTACCTAGTTTGACTGATACTACACTTACTTTACTTTCAATGGCACAACAGCCCATGGAGGGCCTAGGCCGAACTTTTCGCATCCACTCATGTTGTGCGTGTTATATTTGTACATGAATGGAAGGGACCTACAGTTTAATGCCGAATCCGAACGGCGAAGTGAAAAGCTTTTCATAGCAATTTTTACTCTTGTAGGTTTGCCATTGCCTGCCAAAAGGTGGTGCCGAATGCCATGTAGAAAAATTATTTTTCTACTTTTTGATTTTGCCTGTGCCGAGATTCGAACCCCGGACACTCTGCATAGCAGTCCAACGCACTACCACTACACCACAGCGACCACTGACTGATACTACTCTATACGAAAATATACGCCTGATACAGACTTGCTGTCTGTTCTTTCTGACACATAATAAAGAAGTTTCCCTTGAGGTTTATGCGGCCAGTTGCGTTTCACTCCGGAACCTCATTCGTCAAAAATTCTTTATCACCGTACGTTTCGAAAACAGGCTTTCCCCTAGTAAACATTAGTTCCAGTAATTTTTTTGTTTTGAAGACCTCGTGGTCGCTGTGGCGTAGTGGTAATGTTTTGGACTGCTACGCAGAGTGTCGGGGGTTCGAAAAAAAGTAGAACCAATAATTTTTCTACACGGCACCACCTCTTGGCAGGCAATGGCAAACCTACAAGAGTAAAAATTGCCTATAAAAAGCTTTTCACTTAGCCATTCGGATTCGGCATTAAACTGTAGGTCCCTTCCACTCATGTACAAATATAACACGCACAACATGAGTGGATGCGAAAAGCTAGGTCCATGGGCTGTTGTGCCATTAAAATTAAGTAAGACCTCGATAGTCTAGAGGATAGAGGACTAGACTTTCACCTGGGAGTTTTTGGCTGCGAGTCCACTCTTGGTCTGGTGGTTAATCCTCATAAAACTTCATATATATCATATATTTCTACCGATATCAAGTGAATGAGAATTATAAGAAAGTGTCAAGTATACCTCTTGGTTTCAGGTAATGGAAACCATTTGGAACCATCGTTACATTGTAGGTCTATCGAGAGTATATGACCTCGTTGCCTTTTTTTTTGGCCAAGTATAATGGACCAGCGGACTGAGTGCTTTGAAAAGTCTATGGCCCTCCTGCCCAAATCCAAATCTAATCTGTACTATTTTAGTTTCGTTTCGCTCCCGTAACTCATTCGCCTAAAATTCTTTAAGTAAGTTTCGAAAACATGCTTTCCCCTAGTAAACATTAGTTCCAGTAATATTTTTGTTTTGAAGACCTCGATAGTCTAGAGGAGAGAGGACTACCTCATTGAGTTGAAACCATCACCAAATCGGTGAACTACTTATGAACGTGAACTATGACCCAGTTATTTATAATACTCCATCGGACTGAGTGCTTGGGAAGGTCTATGGTCCTCCTGCCCAAATCCAAATCTAATCTGTATTATTTTAGTTTTTTGATCTGATCAATATTAGAGGAGGAGCACTTTGGCCCAGCTCTCGCTGAGCTGGTTTCTTCAACTGCACAGTTTGTTCTCTTGATGGAATACTGCGAGAACATTTTGCCTATCGCCCTTGCTTTTAATCTAATACAAAAAGATTTTTGAACATTAGGAGCACGGAGCTATTTTTACCTGGGTCATAGTTCACGTTCTCAGCGAAGCCAAAGAAAGTTGAACTCACTTCCCGAGTTGCTGATGGTTGGAACTCGTTTGGCATCATCCAATTTGCCAGCTCTTTGACCAATGGAAGTGTGTGTCCTCAATGCAGGCAAGTTCTCACCTGGGTGACCTGTGTGGGTATTGGGAAACAATGTAAACAAAACTCGTTTTGGTAAGGCGAAGGTTAAGAAGTCGTTGAATAAATAATATAAAAATTGAGTTGATAAAAAGCTGCAGCTGTTCGTTATTTCTCAATTAAATTTAAACTTATTGATGGCAAAATTCCTATACAATTCCATTATTATCACCAAAAATTTGATCAAAACAAGGAAGGGAGAAATTCTACTTGTAGCCCGATGTAAAAATAATGCTTACATAATATAAGTGGATTTCCAGTTGATTTATTTATTAAATAAATTCGAATTAATTTTAAATTATTATCAATTATTTAAATTCATTGAACCATGCACAAATGTCAAAGAGTTTTAATGCGAAATTAACAATTAATTAAGTCGAGCAGAAGACAGCAGCAGCAGCAGCATCAAAATAATTATGCACACATAAAAAAAAAAATAAAGATCATAAAAAAAGAAAAAATTGGTTGTAATTGAATTGAAAATGCATGAAAATAATTTATACAATTAATTAATTACTTTAAGTATAAATTCGTACACATTCGAGACCATTTTTATATGGGAAAATACTTCGGTACATTCGTTGAAACAAACACCAGCAGCAGCACAAGCTAAAGATCAAATGATTTATAAAGACATTTTCAACACAATCGTTTCCAGCATACTCGTATAAACTTCTATGCATACAATATTCGTATACAGACAGATGTCTAAGTCTAAGAAACATACGGAAAGGATGCATATGTGTGTATGTTTGTATGTGTGTTTTTGTGTATGTGTGTGTGTGTGTGTGTGTGTGTGTGTGTGTGCATAAGAACGTGTTTGTTTTATTGTATAAAGTTTAATTCAAGCTACTTCAATTGCATTATGTCTTACCTCAAAACAAACAAACAAACAAACTTTTTTAGTTATAATTTTCTTTATGTACGAGTATGTTCAAACAAGTTTTGAAGATTTTGCTGTTTTGTAGAGTTTTCTTGTGATTGTGATACTTGTAAAGGGTGATTTTTTTGCTACTTAGTTTTTGACGTTGATATTTCTGATAGTTCACGCGTCATTCTTGACATGTGTCAAAGTAAAAAATGCTCAGTTTAGTTTACCATTTCATCATGAATAGGCTTACTTATGCCTCAACAACGTTTGCAAATTATTGAAATTTATTATCGAAAAACGGTTTTCTGTGGTCGCTGTGGCGTAGTGGTAATGCGTTGGTCTGCGACGCAGAGTGTCCAGGGTTCGAATCTCGGCGCAGGCAAAATCAAAAAATAGAAAAAATAATTTTTCTACACGGCATTCGGCACCACCTCTTGGCAGGCAATGGCAAACCAACAAGAGTAAAAATTGCTATGTAAAGCTTTTCACTTCGCCGTTCGGAGTCGGCATTAAACTGTAGGTCCCTTCCATTGATGTACAAATATAACACGCACAACATAAGTGGATGCGAAAAGCTCGGCCTAAGCCCTCCATGGGCTATTGTGCCATTAAAAGTAAAAGTAAAGTGAAAAATGTGTGTATCGCAAAATTGTCTTCAACGACGAGGCTCATTTTTGGCTCCATAGATACATGAATAAGCAGAATTGCCATATTTGAAGTGAAGACCAGCCAGACACAATTCAGCAGCTACCAATGCATCCCGAAAAATTCACTTGTTGGTGCGGTTTATAGGCCGTACTTCTTCAAAGACGATGAAGGCCGTAATGTTATGGTCAATGGAGAAAGGTACCGACACCGTTCGAAGAAAACAGAATTTTTTTTCCCCGAAAATGCAAGAATTTAACTCGGCCGACAGGACAGTTCCAACAGGACGGTGCCACATGCCACATGCCACACTGCACGTGAAACCATGCACCAATTGAGAGGCGAATTTGGTGAGCAGTTAATCTCACGTTTTGGTGTAGTCAATTGGCCACCAAAATCGTGTGATTTAACCCCGTTAGACTATTTTTGGTGGAGCTATGTTAAGTCTCTAGTTTATAGGGGCCAGCCAAACACGATTGCTGATTTGGAAGCCAACATTGAACGCATCATTTGTGAGATTCCAAAATTCCTGCCGAAATGTGTGAAAAAGTGTAGGTACCAAAATTGTACCTTCAGAACGGACCATTTGAAGCGTAGCCGCGCGCAACATTTAAGTGAAATTGTCTTTAAAATTCGACTAACAAGAGGTTTTTTAATGTAAAATTGCACGTAATACTACTTATTTAAAGTGAGCATGTAGATCTGAGCTAGTCAATCTCCTTGCTGGTTGAAACGCCTCAAAACGTCGTTTGGTTTGAACCGACTTAAACGTCTCGGTGTAACATCGCAAAGTAACGTCGGAATAGTGCTGTTTGAGTGTTGACTCAGTCTATCATGATGTGTATTGGCAACCTTCTGTATTTTTTGTCTGACTATAGGTATTTTAAGATCACGATGTAGGTCATCATTTCGCACATACCACGGAGCGTTAACTGCATCCCTGAGTGCTGCTTTGTTTTGGAATCTTTGTATCATATTTATTATATGATTTTTTGCGTAACCCCAAATTTGAAGGCCATAGAACCACACAGGCTTGAAGACCTGTTTGTATATCATTAGTTTGTTTTGTTGAGACACTTTGGATCTCCTTCCAATAAGCCAAGATAGTTTTTTGTATTTAATGCTCAGCTCTATTAGTTTTTTCTTGACGTGTACCTTCCATCTCAGTTTGGCATCTAGGTTCGTACTCAAGTATTTCGCAGTATTTAGCTGCTGGAATTTGTTCACTGTTTAGAAACAATGGAATTTGGGTTTCTATTTTGTTGGTAAAGTGGACGTGAATAGACTTGGAGCTATTTACTGCCAGTTTCCATTTATTGGTCCATTGTTCAACTTCTCGGAGAGCTGTTTGTATCTTAGTGGCAGACACGTTGTTATTTGGACCTGTAGCCATTATTACTGTGTCCTCTGCAAAAGTTCCAACAACACAGCTTGAGTTTACCGGCAAGTCATGTGTATACAGCAGGTACAACAACGGGTCTAGTATACTTCCCTGAGGGCCCCGCGATTTATAAGATATAGTTTCGAGTATGCATCATCTAGTTTAACTCGGTCGAACCTTTCGGCAATATACGAATCCAACAGTTTACAGTATTGCTGTGGCAGAAGGTTGTTTAGCTTATAAATCAGGCCAGAATGCCAGACCCCATAAAAAGCCTTAGAGATATCAAGAAACACAGCTGAACAAGTTTCCTTGTTTTCTAAGGCCTTTTCGATATCGTGCGTAACTCTGTGTACTTGCTCGATCGTTGAATGTTTTTTTTCGGTATCCAAACACGTTGTTATTTGGACCTGTAGCCATTATTACTGTGTCCTCTGCTAAAGTTCCAACAACACAGCTTGAGTTTACCGGCAAGTCATGTGTATACAGCAGGTACAACAACGGGTCTAGTATACTTCCCTGAGGGCCCCGCGATTTATAAGATATAGTTTCGAATACGCATCATCTAGTTTAACTCGGTCGAACCTTTCGGCAATATACGATTCCAACAGTTTACAGTATTGCTGTGGCAGAAGGTTGTTTAGCTTATAAATCAGGCCAGAATGCCAGACCCCATAAAAAGCCTTAGAGATATTAAGAAACACAGCTGAACAAGTTTCCTTGTTTTCTAAGGCCTTTTCGATTTCGTGCGTAACTCTGTGTACTTGCTCGATCGTTGAATGTTTTTTTTTGGAATCCAAACTGATGATTTGGGATAATATTTCTTTGGCAATTTTTTTGGCGATTTTTTCGAGCCTTTTACAAATGAGTTTCTTAAATAATTTTCCGATGACTGGCAGGAGCAAAATTGGTTTATATACGACCAATTGATTGGCAGGAATTGATTTATCGATCCAAATAAAAATGTCGAAAAACCAAGCTCTTTAAAAAAATCACCCTTTATCTTCTACCATATTCTGATTCAAAATATCATCTCAAGTAATTTTCAAGATGAATGCAATTTTAATTAATTAAAAGAAAATCAAGCAACTCTACTTACTCTACATAAGTAAATATAAAATAACCTAAGTATAACAATATTCGATGCAACATTCTCTCTGCTGCATTTTATGCCCAGCATAAAATATCCACATCATTCTAGAAAACTAATTTTATTGGAATAATCGACAATTCGGTAGCTGGGCTGCCAACACGGGCAATAAACTACTCATTGGAGCAGGTCCGCGGAGAGAAAATACTGGCCCTTGGGAAAAGGAAGATGTTGAAATTAGGAGCCCCCTTATTTTTTACCAATTCGCTTTATACATAATTTTTAACCCATTTTAAAAATGTGCACGATTTGTCAGACAATAATTTTGAAAATTCGTCAAAAATAAATTTTTTTTTACTTTTTTTGTAAATAAACAATTTTCGAAATTGTTCCACATAGCTCGGCCTAGACCCTCCATGGGCTGTTGTGCCATTATTAATATTTGCTCATATTCTGGCTTTCAAATTACATTTAAATCATTTAAAATTATCAGCTCTCAGCTCTTTTAAAGCCCAGGTACTAAGGCCAGGTTTGGCAAATCAGTTTAATTATTTTGCATTTCCAATTCAAAATTCATTTAGATAAAATAACAAACTTGTTGCAGAATTAACAACCTAACAGGACCAAAATGTTAAAAAGGATTTGTAAAAATTTTGTTATTTTTTTTTAAATCTTCAAATTTTGCTTTCATTTGATTTTTAGCACGGGCCACTCTAAAAAATCAGGGACCAGGGGTAATCTAACAAACACCCTCCCGCCACTTTTAGTCAGGCCTGCGTTGGAGTATATGCAAATTACTAAATACATATTTACACAAAGTACGATTTCTTATTTTCAAGTCAAGCTTATTTTGCGGTCAAGGTATCTTTCGGTATATAAACGGGGACTAAAGGCTTAATTATGCATATGTAGCGCAACGTAAACAATCTATTGAATATTCAACTCGTAACCACTTCTACAGGGTAACAATTAATGTATACAACAGTTTTGGACATATAAAAATTATTGTAATTAGAAACGTAAAACAAGCCGAAGAAAAAGTTAACATTATGCATGTAAAAATATATTTAGCTTGGAAAGATTTTTAGGCGCAGCTCCTCCAACGATATTTTGTCCCATTCACGACGCAACTACTTTTTCAGGGATTGCATATTTTTATGACGATAAACACAGACCCTGGCCTCTAAAATAGATCATAGGCTATAATCCATCGCATTGGAATCCGGCAAATATTGCATCCATGTGATAAAATCAGGAAAATGAGTTCTGCTCCTTTCTTGTGTCGTTTTGGCTCTGTGAGCTTACGCAGAGTCTTGGTGGAACGTCCAATCATTATCGCCAAAGTGCTATAGGGCCCAGGAGAGTACTACGGCGGTACATTTCTTTTATTGATTTTGACTACTTGTTTCACAAAACTCAAGGGTGTCTTGTCATTTGAGCAAATCCCACAACATACCATGTCGCATTACGAATTTTGGCGATGTTGAATGACGAATGATGGTCCAGGAGCATCTGTTGACCAGCTACTATCATTGTGACAGTTATGAGCTTGTTCAACAGTAAACAGCTTTTCACATGTGAAGACGATTTTTTCCCATCCAATTCCTGCGGCCCGACGTTGAATTAGGCGACATCTTTGGAGTAGTACGCACTTGTTTTCATTCGTAAGTAACTGGCCTTTTCGGAGCTTGTAAGCATTGATCCCTGACTCGTTTTTCTGCTATGAGTTGATCTGATTCACGATTAATGGCAGTGTTGTAAGAAACTTTTCTCATGGACGATTGCGATTCCTGGGAGTATTGACGGTAGGTTTTCTGTCTTTTTCTGGACGATTACCTTCATGACCCAGCTCCTTAAACCATTTAACTGCAGCAGAGACTAACGAACGAGCAATGCAAAGCTGCCGCGCAATCTCACAACTGCGTTTGCCTAGCTAGCATCGCAAAATATGGTAAATAACTAAATGAAATCTAGACCACACATACCATACTTTTAAGCCATACCGTTCCTATAGCGCGAAGAAATTTGTATACACTTATTAATTGTCATCCTATACATACGCACTGCTTATATACCATACATACGCTACGTTACGTATGCTTAATCAAGCTTAAAGCTTTTTATACTTCTTTTATATCATGACTCAACATTTTTGGAGACATTAACCCCAAAAAAAAAACGAGTAATAAAGAGTGAAATAATTATGAGCATTGATATACATACGTAATAAAAAGTGCCTCATTTTCATTCTCTTTTTTCGCTCTCTTTTTTTTACTTTTGCAGTGCTTGTTCTACCATATGTACTGTTACAAAATGTAATCCAAAACAACAAAAATATCTGAGCACATTCGGTAAACGCTCTCACTCTCTTCTAACTTTCTTAGCTACTGGTTATACTGGTGTTCGCTGTTCGACGAACACATCAAATCTTCTCTCGTGCTGGGTGTAGTGGTTACATTGGTGTTCGTTACAGAGTTGCTTTTTGTCGAAATTCAGTTTTTTTTGCGCAACCGCAACACGAAACAGTATACCAAAACACTTTAAACGATTTTATCAATATGGAGAGTGCAATTAATAATATAATTGAAAAATTATGAAAATAATATGATTTTTCTTCAATAGTTTTATGAATAATATATTTAACATTCACTATTTAAAACTAAAAACATTCGCAACTTCGCTTTTCTGCATGTGGAAATAATGATGTGCAGATTTGCATGTTTTCCTTCTATTTAACATACATTTTTGTTCTTTTTTCGTAGAATAACTCATTGACACCCTGAATACTCGGCGTGCTCGGTGTACATTTCACCCAGCATATCGTGTTCGCTGTGAGAGTGAGTAAAGGCTCTTTTTTTGTGTTCGGGCAACAACAATTCCATGTTGTTCGCCGAGTAAAATTTGAATATAACCACAGCCTTATCATACAGAAATTGATAAATATTTCTCGAAAATTATTTAATTTTGTTAACCAAAGGCACTCCCATTTTTGTCTGCTGGGTTAATCACAATTCAACAGTAAAATGATAACATGATTTATGAATATTTTCTTTGGCATATTTCTCATCCTTTGAATACGATTATGATTTTCTTGTTTAGTACTTTCTTGTTTTGTTTGCTATTGAATGCCAGACTAAAGTGTCTTGTTATTCTCTTCTAATTCGGCATCATCCTCAATTGCTGCTGCTTCAGTGTCTCCACTCACAGCTGAATTGATTTCAGGATTTTAGTACGTGCCACTTGATGAAATAAATGTTCATGCAACACAATACAATGTTTACTATTATTATTATTATTATTATTATTAATATTAATTGAATGGATTTATGCAAAGATTTATTGCTTTAATATTTAGGAAGATATCAAATATCTGATTCATCAAGATAATATTTTCCATAGATTAATTCCATAATATTTTATACTGTTTTTTTTTTCTTTTTTGTTTTTATGAGCGTAAAGTTTTCTGCATTATTTCGATGTTGCTTTAATTGGAAAATTAGTTAGTAAGTGTCAAGAGCTTATTAACAATTCATGACAATGAAGGTAGTTAAGAAGAAAATCAAAAATAGAAGAAAACATTCAAATCAAATCACAATGAAAAAAGAATTCAATTAACTATTTAGTTATGGAGATGTATTAAATTTTATTTATATTTAATGGAAGGGAAATGAAAAAAAAATTGTATATGTTAATCATAGTGGCATCTGAGGCGCTGGGAATTTAGCGGGTTACTAAAGTGTCTTGTACCCAACCCTTTGTAAGATTCTGATATCATATTGCAGAATTACAGTATCTAAGAACACCAGCCAAGTACAGCAAGGTTAAGAAATATTCCAAAAGTGTTTAAGTTAGGTATCCTGCCAAGACTCAGATTTTATTTCTTATAATACTTTGAAACCTTTGGTTATCCATCTTTAAGCCCTTACCCTTACTTATCCACAATACTAATAACTTTTAAATGCTTCCCAGGTCTCTCTGAATTTCTATAAAAAAAAAGTATGTTCAGTTACTAACTAAAACTAATTCAACCTGCGGTATTGTCCGAAATTAATCATTTCTCCAGTCCAAACGTCACTTTAAGCTCAGGTACATTCCGTCAAAAAAGTACCGGAATAAACACAAAATATTTACTATTCATTCAAATTTATTCTTTGTTTAATATTTTTACTTACTTACTTTACTTTTAATGGCACAACAGCCCATGGAGGACCTAGGCTGAGCTTTTCGCATCCACTCATGTTGTGCGTTTTATATTTGTACATGAATTGGAGGGACCTACAGTTTAATGCCGAGTCCGAACGGCGAAGTGAAAAACTTTTCATAGCAATTTTTACTCTTGTAAGTTTGCCATTGCCTGCCAAGAGGTGGTGCCGTGTAGAAAAATTATTTTTTTCTACTTTTTGATTTTGCCTGTGCCGAGATTCGAACCCCGGACACTCTGCGCAGCAGTCCAGCGCACTACCACTACGCCACAGCGACCACTATTTTTAATATTTTTAGTCATTGTAAAAATCGCAAAACACACTTGACAAAATTAAGCAATGTAAACAAATGAAATTACAGACTCGCGCTTACGCGCTCAAACTTCACGTCAGGATAGAGGAGAGTGGTGCCAATTTAGCGATCAAAACAAAATTTTACAATCCCTTTAAGAGGGCATTTAAAATGATCATTTCCCGGTACTTCATTGTACACAAAATGAATAGTTTATTAAAGCATTAAATAATTGAGAGGCTAATTAAATTACACAATTTACAATATACCGAAATATTAATAATAATGCCAATATTGGTAACGGTGAAATTGTGAAACAACGATGTTGTTGTCAACATTATTTTGTAATTTATTGCTAAGTGTCGGTGACACTTGCCGCGAAAACTTTAAATACCGGTAACCACCAAGCCGTATTTGCTATATATACTTCTGGTATGTGCGTATGTGGGTGTGGGTGTGTAGGTATGTGTGTGTTCGTATGTGTGTGTTTGTATGTGTTTATATGTGTATATGTACCCTGTAGGTTGAAACTAAATTGTTTATGCAACATGTAATATTTAAAGCGGTTGAAACCAAATTCAGTGAATAACCAATTTAATAATAGAACTTGTCTTGAAATTCTCATCTACTTTGTAATATTTTACACTTACATGGATTTTGAAAGACTGAACTGCCACAAAGTTGAATGATGATTATGGACGGTCTCATTTGGAATAGATTCAAAAATCTTTTAATTTCTTCCAAATTATTTCAACGTATTTTATATAAAACTACCTTTAATTTTCAAATCTATAGACAACTGGTTACAAAACTGAAACAATTCGATTAGTCTACAAACTAGTCCATAAAGACATCTGTAAAATTTTTTTTAAAATTCGATTGATATAAAAATTATTCTAAAAACCTTTGTCTATTATTACAACATTTATACTAGTTGAGATTTGATTGTTTTAGAAACTATTCCGAAAACATCTATCTGCCAACTGGTTGAAATGTTATTTAAGCCTAGGAAATGTTCACTTGCTCCTAGGACAGCACAATGTCAAAGACCGTACGTAGTTCACGATGAGGAAGACACCAAATGTGGGACTAGTTTTAGTTGTGGTGTTCAGTAAACCAGTTTTGTTGGACAAATTTTAAACCAGTTGGTAGCCAGGGTGCAAGGTAGTTTCACTTTATGAGCTATGTAGATACTTGCTTTACACTGTCATGTTATACATATTTATGTACCTATTATAAACATTTGTGCAATATTTCCCAATGATGTGCGAATTACTTTTATAAAATTTTACATTTTTAATGCGATTGGCAATGTAAAGAATTTTAATTAACATTTTAAGCAATGAATAGAAAATCGCACGCTAAACAAAAAACGAATTAAAGAGATTTACAATGAAAGTTAAAGCCACGTATTTACATATAACAACAAAATTTATTTACACATTTTTTGGTTTTTATATAGTTTTTTAATAATACAATTAAGATCAGTGCTCTTCAACCTTTTCCGGCTGCGGATTCCTTTTAGCTGGCATTCGATTTTGTGGGGAACTTGCTTGAGAATAAAATCGCGAATAAAATAATATATTTGTGTTTAAAACTTTAAACATGTTTCAATTTAGTAAAACGTAGCAGTAGCAACATGAAAGTACTGTAGTTTTATGAATTGGAAAATTACATAAGTGTAAACAAAAAAGTATAATAAAGTTACATGAATTGGAAAATGAACTCTCTCCTTTAAAAGAAAAAAAATATTTACCTGCGTTTACTTTGTGAAAATTGGCAGAACCCCGAGACTTCATGGCACACAGTTTGAAACCAATGGTATAGACTATAGAAAGCTCTTGAATCAAGAAATATTTTTTAAAAGTTGATTTATTAAGATTGAATCAGAGAATTAACTTTTTCCAAAATGTTAACTTCTGTCTGTTATCATATAATTTTTACGCAGCGCCTTCTATCAATCGAGTATGAATCATACGCGCATCAGCGCCATCTATTCATCGATAGAGGGATAGAGGACTCCTCTATCGATTGATAGGGAACGCATAGAGTTAACGCATGCAAGTTATACTATTTCAAATAGAAAATACTAAAAAAAATATTTTTGTAGGAGCTTCTAGCTCTTTATTGCTTCACTTCTTTTCTAAAACTGAACTTAACAAATTTTATGGCTTAGAACTTAACTTAACCTGCCTGCAGTTCTGCTGACGTCGGTTCCCATGCTTAGCAGGCAACATGTTGTTTTTGTTGTTGTTTAATATTTCCGAGGAATCGCGCCGCACTGCACCAGACGTAAAGTCAGCGTTTTTGTAAGTAAGGCGGATGCGCGTGTCTTTCAGGTGTTTTGAATATTATTGTCGCTAACTTGCATATGTGCTGCCATCATTTAATTGTATGTACATACGAGGTATGATCAAAAAGTATCCGTCATTTTCAACTATCTTGTCCCCTTCAAAGTAATCCCCCTCAGATATAATACACTTATGCCAGCGTTTTTTCCAATCCTCGAAACACTTCTGAAACGCGCTTTTTGGTATCGCCAACAGCTCCTTTTTCGATTTTTCTTTTATCTCCTCAATCGTAGCAAAACGCTTTCCTTTCATCGGTGTCTTCAGTTTTGGGAAGAGGAAAACGTCAGCGGGGGCCAAGTCCGGTGAATACGGTGGTTGAGGCATGATAACGGTTTTGTTTTTGGCCAAAAACTTACGCACAAGCGACGTTGTTTTTGCTCAAAATTTAGCAATTTTGGAACAATCTTCGCTGCCGCACGTTTCATGCCTAAACATCTGTAAAAATTGCTTGGCATGAGCCGAACGATATGCCAACATCATCAGCAACCTCTCTTATAGTGATTCGACGATTATCCATCCAAAATCATTTTCTTCACTGCGTCAATGTTTTCATCGGTTGTTGACGTGCTCGGGCGACCAGGAACAGCATCGTCATTGACATCTTCTCGGCCTTCCTTAAACCGGTTATACCACAATTGAACTTGTGTTCTGCTCATAGTAGACTCGCCAAAGGTCAACTCGCCACAGTCAACATTTCAAATGTCCTTGCGCATTTAATTTCATTTTTTACACAAAACTGACTACAGTTTCTTTGATCCATTTTTTCGAATAGTAAAAAATCGAAGAGCACACCAAAACACGACTAACCTTTTTATCTGTCAAAAACAAACTGACAATCCAAAATTGTTGTATAAAATGAACTTGAATTTATTTGGTACTGAGTGATTTCGCACATCGTTTAAATTTAAGACCTGATTTTTCGATTAAGTCTTTCCATTTTATTTAATTCTGCTGTACAATGGCTAAATGACCTTCATTTATGGGACAGTCCAAAGTCATTTCCATAACTAGGTCGTTTTCCTTTTCTTACCAAATTCATGTGGATTTCGATGATTTAAAAATCTTTATATAAAAAATGTTTATATACAAAAATTGCACTATGCAATGGAAAACAATTTTTCTCGTTCAAATGAGTCTGTGATCGGTTATCTGCAAATCCTTGCTGTCTATGTCTTTATCGGTGTCCTGTGTGATTGCATTCCCTCTCTCATTCTCCCTCATTCTCCCTCCTACTTCCTCTCACCCATCAATCTTCCTTCCATTCAACACAATGCTCTGCATTCATAGGGGTACACCCTGTGTGTTGAAAGTATCAATAAAAAAAAGGATATTTGAAGATTTGTAATTTCGAACGTGACTGAGGTACATTTAAACCAGCGATCTCCCCTTCTCTTCATTTTGAAAATAACAAAAGTTTTTAAGACAAAATATTGCTTTTAAAAATTATTTATGGCGCTGTTGAAATATAAGCACTGGGTGTTAAGCACTGGCTCAAGCTTGAACTTATCCTGGAGTTCACAAATCAAAATGTAAAACAAAAGAAGTGAGTGACATTTTGAAGTTGTCAATCCCTAATCTAAGGACACCGTGCCAGTATCATCCCTGCGTTTATTGAAAGATTAATCTAAGTATTCTAAGGTTTCAATGCTGAATTAGATGAGCACTGAGCATGAGTTGTGCTTTGCTAAGAAATAAAGTTGGTTGAAAAATATTTTTCTGTTTCGATTATAATGGGATATAATTCAAAGTTAATCTATGTGTATTTTTTAAATTAATTTTAGTCCAAAGTAACTAACTTTCTTTAAAATCTATAATTTACCATTTTTTTTTTTTTTACAATTTTTTATGTATTGTTTATGTTAGTTTGAATTGCGTAAATAATGTGCATGATTATTATGTAAAGTAATGAAGAAGTTATTTTTAGTCGCATTATTACTTATAATTAATACTTTTCCAAAAATAAATACAAACATTGTTAAAAGTCAACATTTTGTGAGAATCAACAAATCCATAAATTGTAAATGCATGTGTGAATTTGTCAAGCATTGACATTTAATCAATTTATGATTTCAATTGTAAAATATTCATATTCGTTCATATTGTTTCTGTTTGTTTAGTTATTTTTCGTTGAAATATAAATATTCTCTATGTATCGAATTGTCTATCGAATTGTGTATCGAATTGTGTATGTAACAAATTCCAATTGTTAAATTATTATTTCTATGTAAACTAAGTATTTTTAAAAAATATTCTGTGTTTTAATCTAATGCCTAGCATGTTTTTGTTGTACATATTGTAAAGCATGAACTTACAATTGTGTATAGTTTTCCTTCTCTTGGTTGTAAATGAAAAACGAAAACGAAAAAAAAACAAATAAATGTAAGCGCAACAATTACAAATGACCCCCTTTTTTTCCCCCTATATTTTTGTTAATTTTTTATGGCTCTCTCCACCAACCAACCAACCAACCAAACAACCAAACAACCAAACAACCAAACAACCAACCAACCGACCAATGTTTACCCTGATAATAGTGCACCAACAACAACATTACCACCACCACCACCACCACCACCACAACCACCATCAACTCCAACTCACATATACATTCAACCACCTGCAGTGAGGATGATATTGATGAAGATGATGAAGGTGATGTTGATGATGATGGTGAGGTCGCCACCGCATATAACAACAACAACAACAACAAGCACAATCACAATCACAATGACAATGTTGACGATGATGAGGAGGAGGATGAAGAGGCGGAGGAGAATGATGATGACTACGACAATGACGACCACGGACAACAGACTGATGTCAACGCTGTTGATGCAAATGAATTCAGTGATGTAGATATGATGAATACAACAGCAATGTCACCCACGACTAGCAACAACAATAACCGGAACAGAAATAGATGCAGCAGCATCAACAATTACAACAGCAATTGTAACATCATCAATGAATTGCAACTTCAACAGCAGCTGTCATCTCCCACAGGCATAATAAATAAGACTATCATGAAAACTACAATTCAGCAGCAGCAGCAACAACAACAACAACAACAACAACAACAACAACAACAACAACAGCAACAACTACTACTACAAGCTTCAACAACAGCACCAACATTCATTTCGGCAACTTTAGCTAATAATAATATCGATAATTGTAATAGGAATGTGTATGCAATGAACCACAATAGCACCAACATCACCACATCAGCACCACCACAACCGCTACAACCGCTACAACCGCTACAACCACTACGACCATCTGCCTCAGAAGCGGTAGCAACATTATACCAATCCAACAATATCATCACCACCACCCATTCCAATACCAACCAAGCAAGCGCCATCACTACCCAACCATCACCAACATCATCCACCAACATCAATGCATTGAATTCAAATACGCTCAATCGTAGCCAAAATCATATTCAAAATCAGAATCGTAATCGTAATCACATTCAAAATTCCAATATGATGAATTCAATACAAAATCAAAATCTAAATATTTCCTCCAGTTTAGAGATAATCCTTTCACCAATTATTCAAAGTAGTCGACGGTAAGTTTCGTTATTGATTTTAATTCAAGCATTATGCATTCGTTCAATAGTTTCTCGTTTTTATTAAGTATGTACCCTGTTTTCGTTACGTTTGCCTTGGTAACACTCAAACACACACATACAAACAAAAACACAAATTGTTGCAATCGTTGCAATCGTTGCAATAGTTTCGTTATAGTAACTACAATAATATATCAAAGGATATACAGTGCTTTCAAGAAGAAAGCAATCGGCATGATTCGCATGAAATAATTTGAATATCAATAGGCCTTGATTTTCAAAAAACCTGATTACATTGTAAATTTCCCAATGTAATTGTAGAAGCAGTCCATTATACGCTTTCGTCTCAAGAGCAAGCATATTTAAGAAATGAGTTCCGTATACGCGAAACGGTTTGAAGCAGTCTTTCTTTGTTGCCATCCAAAAGGTCCCAAGTTTCCGTCCCACTTGAGTGTTTCGAAGTGCTTAAAAAAGTCGAAGGCGTTTGTCCAGCATTGGAACCAACACTTTTTGGTGCACAAAAATGTGGACGACTTGCCAAATCGCGGCATTTGCAGAGCTACCTCGAAACAGGAGGACTTGGTTATAAAGAGCATTTTCGAAGCTAATCCAGCCATATCCTTGAAAGCAGCTAAACAAAAATTGGCTCGAAAGGGCATAAATGTATCTCTGAATACAATAAGAAACCGTTTGAGGGGGTTTCAAAACCAATTTCGAGCAACGACGGTAAAACCCTTACTAACTGCAAAGCAAATAAAAAAACGCCAAGAGTGGGCAACTGAACATGACGATGGCGATTGGAGCCAAGTTGTGTTCACAGACGAATCCTCCTTTTGGGTGACAAACACTATTAAGCGTGCTTGGTCCACTAAAGACGGTAAGATGCTCCAGCGATCAGTGAAAGATCCAGGAAAGGTACATGTTTGGGGATGCTTTACAAAACAAGGATTTGGCAAATTAATCATGTTCACGAGGAATTTGGATGCCAACTTCATGACCACGATATACCGTCGTGGACTTCTGCCATCAACGGATATGTGGATTGGGGCAGGAAGCCGAGATTGGGTTCTTCAAGAGGACAACGACCCAAAACATCGCAGTCGCTTGTGTAGCAGTTGGAAAGAGGAAAACGGCATAACTTCATTCGATTGGCCCTCACAGTCGCCAGATGCGAATCCGATCGAAAATGTTTGGACTCTTATGAAGTTAAAACAACGTGGGAAAAAGATACGTTCAATAAATCATTTGAAACGGATTCTTAGGGTAATATGGCGAAGTTAAACACGGCCATATGCTGAAAAATTAGTCGATAGCATGCATTTCCGTTGTAATGAAATTACACTGGACGACTGGACGCCACATTAATATATTTGCGCAATGAATAATTAATCATTTCAAGACGCTGTGGACTTTTTTTTAAGATACCTTAATTTTTTCAGTTACCTAAGCCGATTGCTTTCTTGTTGAAACTACTGTGCATACATAAGTATTTACTTACTTATTATAAGTAGGATTCTTTTTTTTTTTAGTTTCTTTTCCCTGCATGCAATTTGAGAAAATATTTACCTTTCTGCAACGATTGGATGATTTAAGTAAATATTTTAGAAACGACACAAGGACACAAGGATCAACTCTTTTAAATTATACCATATTATACGTAGTAATGTCCTCATTTACATGTTATCTATAGATTAGTTTAGTTTATAATACTTATGTTTTTGTAATTTGTACAATTATTGGGTGTATACATAACTTGAAAGTTAGGGGCTTTAGAATGAATACATTATTCAAATAATGTCCATTGGAAGTAGTATCAATTGACATTTTGCCTTCTTTCGGGCAAGTTATGGATTTCTTGTTAAAAAACCGTCCATCTTTTGAGGCTATGGTATGAGCGAATCAATTCAATTTTTGATTTGTACTTTCAACTGAAGTAAACCATGTTCCTGTGATGACGTTCTGCATCGATCGAAATAAGTGATAGTCAGACGGAGCCGTTTCTAGTAAAGATAAAACTTCCCATCCACTATTTTCCAAATAATTGGAAACCGATCTAGCAACCGATCCGAAACCGATCGCACGTTATCATGTTGGAAAATTACGGTCTCATCGTTTTTCGGCCATTGCTCTCGTCAAACGTTCAAATCGTTCAATACAGCTCTCCTGTAATAGTTGCACCAGGATTTAGCAGCTCATACATAATAGATGGCACCCTTCTGATTATTTCTGTTTATTTTAAACGCGCCAGATCAATCCCACATCTGACTTTTAAGATGCAACTTGTCTTCTTTACTGCTCAAGAGCGAATGGTACCAACAAACCCAGACATGAATATTCAGCTTTGGCGTTGATGTTCCTGGTTGACCGAGCTTCACTTACGACTTCGTGTGCTTCGGATTATCCCAATAAATACATTTTTCGTCGCCAGTATTAATTCTTCGAGAGACTTTCCTACGTCTCTCGGCTTCAAGTTGAATGGCAATAAATTTGCTTCCTTTTGATTGAACGCTAATGATTTTAGACGTTTGAAAATTGCTGCTTCGAATCTTCGTCCAGTAACATCTCCAGTGCTTCATCTTCGAACTGTTTCACTTGGCCAGGGCGTCCCTTGTCTTCCATGTCATAATCTCTTCTTTTAATGAGTCGAAACCAGAATTTACATGTTTTAGTCGATGGCGTACAAACGAGTACATCGTAAGCTTCCAACATCGATATTGGAAGATGACTTTCAGCAGCACTTCTTTTCGAATTAAAGAAGAAAAGCAAAACTTCCCGCAAATTCTGTTTATTTGGCACGTACATATGCTGACATGTTTATAGCTCGAAAAGGTTATGTCGTTTACACTTTGGCAAATTAATACATAATCAAAATAAAAGTTACATGACCTAACTAAAACATGAAGTAGTAGTAGTTACAGTATTGCCAGATGTGATTTAGTACAAGTTACGCCATCAATTGTGAATCTCTGATTTTCAAGTTATGCACCCAATACTTATATCAAGATTAACCATATAAAATAATGCCTATTGACAAGACTGATTAGATGTTAAATATGACTAAGTATGTAATATTTTACAAAAACTATAAATTTACTATTTAAAATAGGCTCTTCACCCAGACATGAATATTCTGCTTCGGCGTTGATGTTCCTGGTTGACCGAGCTTCACTTACGACTTCGTGCGCTTCGGATTATCCCCAGAAATATATTTTTCGTAACCAATATTAATACAATACTCATTTTGTGGTTGATTCTGAATTTAAGCCCAGTGAACCAAAATCGCGGTTATTTCCAGCAACGTTATTCAATTCTACACTATCGAATTCAGGAAGGAAGATGACATTAAATCTGGGATCCTTTCCGATGCTCTAAAATCGCGAAGCCTTTCAAATTCCCAGTTTCCTGTATTATTTTTCATACTTATGTACAATGATAAAGTATGATAAAGCTGTGAAGGAGGAGATAACTTACTAACTTACTTATTTTTAATGGCACAACAGCCCATGGAGGGCCTAGGCCGAGCTTTTCGCATCCACTCATGTTGTGCGTGTTATATTTGCAGGAGATAATCACAAAGATTTTCGATCGCTCACCTTTCTTGTGAACTGGGGGGCATGATCATAAAACCGTAAGCTCTCAGTCTGAAATAATTAACACGTGTCAAGTTAATGACTGTTGGGTTCCCGAACAACACTAGTTGTGTGCATATATATTGAAAGGAACTTTAACGCATATGAAGCAGCATATGAGAATGGTAATATCCTTAGGTTCTAAAATTTATTTCAGCGATTATGTTCTCGATAAAGATAAAGTTGGGACTCGAAAGTAAACTGTAGAAGTTAATATTCTTAGGAGACAGTCTGTTCAGAGAACTAACTGTAAGAACTGATGGAGACTCAGTTAAACGCTATGCAGAGGGTGGTAAATTTAAGATAGTGTAACGGCGCTGATTATCAATATTATGATTATTTACATAATACATATATGCTTATCACTTTTCATTCTATTTTATTGTTAATATTATTTTTCTTCTTTATATTGTGTGCAAAACGCATTTATTTACTTTAACTATATTTCTGCCATCACTGTAATGCATAAAGAGAGATCACTCAATTTCATTGACTTTATCACTCATTTAACGGTAATCTCCCTTTATCGCTCACTACTTGTTAAGATCAACTATAATAATTATTATTTGGTCATTCGATACTCAACTATTAAAGAAAGCAGACGCTCAAAATCAAACTTTCGCGTGTTTATTTAATATCATCGAAGCGTTCCTTTACGCTTAGACGCTTGTAGACTTTTTGGCTCTTGCGGCTAGTGTAATCGAACGCAACTCCCACTTGAGGGAATTTCCACTCCCCTACAATAGTAAAATTGGGGAATTGTAAAATGATAAATTTCGGGCTCAGGCGGGCGAGAGCCACTTCATTTTCAGCCAACGTAACATTGCATTGCTAAAGTCTAAGATGACTCCTTGTAAATTCATCCTAACACATTTGTCAGTACTCACATCTCGTAATTCACAACTTACATACTTTTACTCACTGGCAATTTCAACGAGCAACTAGTGAAAAGCTTGACATAGGCCCTCCATGGACTGTTATGCCATTATGTAAAAGAAAAGAAAAATCCCAACGAACTTATACTAGGTGAGGCAAAAGTAATGTCATAAAAAAATTGCCATTTTGTCTCATAGAAAATTTATTTCAAGGTGTAAAATTAGAAGTAATGACATTAAGTTGAAAATATGATATCGGTCAAATGACCAACTCCTGAGTTAATGCAGATTTGTGTGTCCGTTTACAGCATTTGGAATTATTACTCGCCAAACATCTGCCTCCATATTGGTTTCAAGACTTGCCAGGCTTGTGGTTTATTGGGGAGGATGCGTGATTTCAGAAAGCTTCATAAGAAGAAGTCCGCCACCGGCAAATCTGCAAATCTGGTGCAACTTGCGACAAAAAGGAAACTAGTTTAACATCTGTCCGTAGCGTCCTCCAAAAAATATAATCCAATCACTTTTAAACTGCAAATAATGCACTAAAGTGTCACACTTTAAGGGGTCGTAAATGGATTCTTGGTGCCCCAGAAACGAACCACTTAATCGCTTAAGTCGAAATGGCATTCATCGCTCATTATGATTTTGGATACAAAATCATCCTCTTCATGCACCTGGTCTAATAGAGCATGGCAGTTAGTTAACCTTACTTGAGGGCCAGCAGGCAGTATGTAATTTGTGAACGGTTTGCGCTTTGTGCGAATACAGCTTCAAACCAAAATTCACTAAAATTCGACGCAACGAATGTCTGCTGATGCCAAAATGTGTGCATCGTTGTCGCCGCGATGTTTATGGACTGTCTCGGGTGTCCTCGGTCACAGCAACGTTATTCTCAGTCTTGTGACATCTCTAGTGGATCTAGTTTACACAAGATGTTAAGCACATGGTGCAGGACCACGAGAGAAAGCGACGATGAAATTCACGCTGCTTTAAAACAACATGCCGGAAATTGGTGAAATAAGCAGTAACAATAATTTCGCGTACTTCAGGTGTACTATATCACTCCATTGCTTATTTTCAACTAAATCTTTATCTGCTTACAACATAAATGCCGAAGCGCAATGCCATTTGATGCCACATGCAACAATTATGTTATATTCACAATATAACATTATTTTTGCCCTACCTTGTATATATTAAACAACTGGGGGCATTCTCCTCTAGTTACTTTACATTTTCAAGATATCTGTTACTTGAATTTCGAGAGTCGAAGTTTTCTCATTGCAGATATGTTAAAAAAAAAATTCCAGATATGTTAAAATGCAAAAACACTGGCAAAGGAAATGAAAACCGAATGTGAGGAAAAGACATCACAATTTCAATTCCTTGCAATGGATTTGAAGCAATTTAAATTACTTTACAGAGAAATGGAAAATTACAAATACAAATTACAATTCCTTGTGATGAAACTGTGAAAATACAAATAACAATTTCAATCTATATATATATAAAAATGTAGATATGTTATGTGTGTGATGAATGAACTCGGAAACGGTTTGATTTTTATCAAAAATTCAACTTTCATGTTAAAGTGCATGCTTTTCTGACGGACATAGGCTATTTATCCGCCCACTGCCACGCCCGCAAAAAGAGTAAAATGCCTATAACTTCTGAACCCCTCAACGCATTCACTTCAAATTGAAAACACATCAATAAGGAATGTATTTTTATTTCATATTTTGATTGTCATTTTTTTTAACGGAATCATTTGTTTTGATACAATTTGCTTATCTTTCCACAAGTGAGACAGTTTTTTTCTGAAACAAAGCGATCGTTCCGTGTAAATTTGCGAGCCGCACATAATTTGTAAATTGGAATTGAATTTCTTTCGATTTTTCATTATCCATGAATTTCATTGTAAAAGCAGAAGTGTTTGGTGAAGTGCGCTGCTGGATGTACTCAATTGAGTGGCAGAAACGTGGATTGCCCCATGCACACATTCTCATTTGGTTAGTCAACAAAATTACACCAGATGAAATTGAGTAACGAGGCGGTGTGGCGCATTTTTTATTTTTCGATACATGAACGTTACCCAACCGTGCAGCATTTAGCTGTTCATCTTGAAAACGTACAGCGTGTGTATTTTACATCGGAGAATGCAGCACAAAGAGCGGAAACGTTGGTGTAATGCAACAAAAGTTATCTCAATCCAGTCTCATCAACTAGTATTGCACCATTTCCAATTGTCATCAATTGCTTTGAAAATTCAACAGCTGATGGATGCATCATTTTGCAATTGAACACGAACATTTGTTGAAAGAAAAGATATTTTTACATGTCTCCACAAATACGATGATTTCAAGCAAGCATGTATTTCATCGGCATTGGTTGATCTTGGTATAATTGGCAAAGTTTGTCGGAAATCTTCTGACAACAAAATTAATCCTCCACCAAACAAATTGGAAATTTCCCGAATATCTCTCATTGTCAATGAATTAAATTTTGCTATACAATCCAAAATACCTGATGTTTTGGTTTCGTATAAGTGTCTATTGATACTGCTACCAATGAAGAAGATTCGATTAACTATCCTAAATAATTCTTGAATTCTTTGGACCTACCCGGATTACCGCCGCATAATTGAATCAATCAATTGAAATTCGGTGCGACTATTATTATGCTTTGTACTTTGAATCAACCGAAACTTTGCAATAGTACGAGGCTTGCTGTGAAGAAATTGATGGTCAATGTTATTATAGCAACTATTTTGATTGGAAAATTCAAAGGTGAATTGTTGAATCGTGTTAATACCACGAAATCCGATGATTCCAACCGATTTGCCTTTCAAATTCAAACGTGTACAATTTCCAGTGCGAGTTGCATTCGCAATTACCATTAATAAAGCGCAAGGTCAATCTTTGGAAATTTTGTGGTATCAACTTAGAATATCCAATATTTTCTCATGGACAATTATACGTAGCCTGTTCCATCAGTATTATTCATTTATTGCCAAGATAATAGGAAAACTAAAAATGTGGTATTCCATAGAGTTTTACAATGAATATAAACTTTAAATTTAAACTGCTTGGAATTACTTTTCTAATTATGCACAGTGAAACATGGTCGCTGTGGCGTAGTGGTAATGCGTTGGACTGCTACGCAGAGTGTCCGGGGTTCAAATCTCGGCACTGGCAAAATAAAAAAAAAAACACGGCACCACCTCTTGGCAGGCAATGGCAAACGTACAAGAGTAAAACTTTCTATGAAAAGGATTGCACTTCGCCGTTCGGATTCGGCATTAAACTGTAGGTTCCTTCCATTCATGTAAAAATATAATACGCACAACATGAGTGGATGCGAAAAGCTCGGCCTACGCCATCCATGGGCTGTTGTGCCATTAAAAGTAAAGTAAAGTAAGAAACGTGCTTGGTTTCCGCTAGTTACTTTATGAATTTGGATAAATAAATAATTCCTTTGCCATGGTTCTGATGAAATTGATTACAAATTTCAAGTATTAAGTAATGTAATTGAATTTGAACTGCTCTGGTTACAGTATAATATGTTTTTTTTTTAAATTGTTCCTCCTATTGAACTATAAATATCCTTCAAATACGACACTACTATAAAACAGATACGTTTCCAAGAATATTACTCGGCATTGGCTGTGATATGTTTTACGTACTCATTACATAAATATTAGAAAAGACCTTTTCACATTTTCCAAATCATTTTCTTTATGTGTATTTTTTTTATTTTCTTTATTTTTTTCTTTTGTGACTTGTTTGATAAATATTAGTACAGCCGAATATATACTATAAGTACTTATAATACAAAACAAACCCTGAAACAACAAAGAGGAAAAATAAAAAAGAAAACAACAAAGGAATAACAATAATTTGCAAAATTAATGTTAAATACGAAAAAATAAAATTAAATAAAAAAAAAATGTTTCATTATATAGCATAAAATATTGATATTCATGGTATCTGGCAAAAATAATACATACAAAAAAAAGTTTTCGTTGTTTGAAGGATGAAAACAAAACACCAAAAAAAAAATACACCGAAAAAGAAAACAGATAAAGTTAAAAATATATAAAAAAATAAAAAATAAAAAAAATGTATCATGATACAAATTTTGTATAAATGAGCCTAAACATACGAGTATAGTCGTTTGTAGATATTTACTGCTACAGTTGCTTTTACTATTGCTGTTATTTCATTGATAATGAAGGAGACGCGCTGTCAGTATTTGGGTACCGCTACTGTAGTGCAAAGATTATGGTGTGGGGGTTAACGTAGGTTAACGTCAGAGAGGTAAAACTCCATGGGGAGTTTACGTTTAGCAGTTAGAAGCAAACGGTAAGCATCAAGTATCCGCATTTGTATTCGAATCTTTTCGTACACTGCACACTGCTTTTCAATGATTTAGGTTCACAGGAATTCGACATTGATTTCTCTGCCCAAATTGGTAAGAAAGAAAACATTTCAAAATCAATATGAATGATCTCTAAAAACATCAATTGATAAAATACGAGTATATCACTATGAGAAGATTTAGATACCTTTATCAGTTTTTATCTCAATATCCAGCAAAAGTTAGATAAATTTAGTGGTTCAACAGATTAGCGTCACTTAAACAAAACTGAGAAAAACAACTAGTTATTATTTAGTTAGTTTTTTTATTTAAAAATAAGAGTTTAAAAAAGAGAATCACACTGTGATTTCAGGCAATTAAGAGAACTTTCATTCCAGGCAGCTTTGATTCCATCAGTTAAGGCAGCTTTGTCTTCATACTGCTTCCCCCTTCATACACCTGGCGAGTGTGCCAACTGCAAACGTTTGCAATGCTGTTTAGGTCAAGTGAATATGGCGGCCATGGACGAAGCTCAACATTTTGATCGCACTTCAGTATTTAACAACTCTTGCTATATGAATCGGAGCGTTGTCATGTTGGAAAATCCATGAAATTGGTGCAAAGATGTCATACGAAATGCCGATTCCAGTAAAGTCTTGCAAGAAATCCTGTCTTCTGGAAGAACTAAATCCATTGTGCCATAAAGCGAAATTGCACCATATACCATTACTCCACCCTTACGGCTATAGTGACGACTGAAAAATAGTTTTTCCTTGCTGGTATCAGGGAAATAGTAATTATGAGAACGCAACTTCGTCTCCATAAAGATTTCCAGCATCCCATGTCCTGTGATCCGATGCAAAAACCTATCGTTGCTGTCGCCGTGTATCATTTAACGAAAGTTTTCTTGCAGCTTTCGAAGCTTTAGATGCTCTACGCTAAAAATAGCATGACCTTCAGTGGATTTGTTCACATTAACCCCAGCTTTATATGCAATTCCCTTTTAGGAAGTGGTTGGCGCCATAGGAATTCTTGTTTCTTAAACAGTTACTTACAACATTTCTACTGCGACCAAACTTTGTAGCTATAAAACGGTTGAAGAGTCCATCATCATGTTCCTTTTAATACTCACGGTTTCTGAAAGCTTTGATTTTTATTCATTTCAAAAAAAAAAAAATCAAAACAAACCGCATAAATTAACCAGAACTCAGAAAATTTTTTATCCGTTTTTAAACTTACCGTTAAGAAAATATCGTCAACTCTTTGTGTGAACCTAATTCAATGAACGATAAAGGAGACACTTCTTTTTAACACATACTTACAAAATCTTTGTAAATAGAAGGTTTCACCGCAACAACTGAATTTATTCAACACAATTGTAAAATTGATTACTTATTTATAAATTTTTTGTTCTAGTGTAAAAAAATTGCATTAAAATCAACGTTCAAAAATTCTTTATTATGGACCTAATTCGTTGAATCGCAGTGTATTTGTTAGTGATTTCGCGATTTTTTGTTGCTTTCTTTTGCTCTGTTTTATGCATGAGAAAGCAAAAAGCTCACAAATATTTATGGAACTCACATTCAAAATGAAATTTAAATGCGGCAGACACTAACTGAAACTGAAACAATTTTCCATTTCAATTCGCAAAAAATACAGATTTTTTACTCCATTTTTGCGCTTACGATATTTTGGTGAGAGGAGGCTTTTTTTGATTTTTCCTTTGAATGAAGTTATTTATGTATATAATAAATGACTAAAGAATTGATATTTTGGAAATTCTATTCTTTGCCGCTGTATCCTAATTTTGGTCCTGTGCAGTGCACAGTGGAACGAGTTGCAAATATACTGAGAAAATTGTTAAATAAAAATTATTAGAATAGTTAAATTGAAATGAGAAGAACTCAATTAGGTAAATTTGTATTACTGCAGCTTAAAAATTTATGTTGCAGAAAATTTTTTTCAAAACAGAAAAAATATTAGGTAGCAGGAGTGGAAATATTAATAATTAATTGGTTCTAAACTAGGTCGAAAGTGGTCACCGGAGCTTAGTTGATAGTGTTTTCGTGTGCTACGCAGAGTGTCCGGGGTTCAAATCTCAGCACAGGCAGAATTAAAAAGAAGAAAAAACTATTTTCCCCCCCCCGCACCACCTTCTAACAGGCAATGACGAACCTACAAGAGGAAAAAATACCTAAGAAAACTTTTTCACTTCGTCGTTCGGATTCGGCATAAAACAGTAGGTTTTATGTAAAAATGTAACTCGCACAACATGTGTGGATGCAATAAGATCGGTTTCTACCAAATCAGTGTGTATCGAATTAAGATATCAACCTTCTCGCTAAGGAAATCATTTTTAAATTAACGAATTAATAAAACAAAACCGAATAAATTTATAAAAATATATCTTCTTTATATTAATACACTAAGCAAAAACCAGTTACCTCCCTTTTTACCAATATTAACGTCAACATATTCGCATTAAACTTATATTGTTATAAAGGTAAAATAGGTGGCAATGTAAATTTCATGCGAATAATTTGACGTTATCGCTGGTAAAAAATAGCAAGAGAGTGGTGAGTGAACAATACAACAACAATAACAGTAGAGTAGTTTCTTTCATTTTAACATTCATTCACACATTAAAGAACCAGTTGGCAATGGAACACGCGGAATCAGTAGAATGTTGTGAATGCAAATGTGCGCTCTCACTCAAACCACAATATAAACAAAGTGTTTTATTTTTCTTTTTGTTTCAAACATTTGGTGTTCACCCGTTTCGTTATTCGTACATTTCGAACTCTCTCGAATAATTCTGTACTGTGTATAGCAGGTTTGCTGTTAGAATAGAAGCTACCAATACATTCAAATCAACTAACATTGCTCCGAGTGTTGTCTTCATTAGAGAGTGGTCATTATGAATTTTTATCCCATTCATTTTCTTTTTTTTTCATTATTGCCAATGTGATTTCAAATATCTATAAAATAATTTTAGTCCCACGTTATCAACTTTTTCCAGAGTTATCCACCACAAGTGTAACACAATTTGTTTAATTATTCTGCTGGTCTTTTCATTGAGAATTGGGAAAGAACGAAATTGCCCACACATTGAAAACAAACTAGTTACACACCATTTGCAAACTAAAGAACTTGTCACTTCCCTCAGCAATATAATTTTATAGGAAAGCAGACCTTAGACTGCGGCTCTTAATGAAAAGCAACTTAAAGACAAGCCCAAAGCTGAAGGTACACAAAAAATATTGAAAAGCGTATTTCTCTCTTCTCAAAACTATAGACTATAGAATATAGTTATTTTACCTAGATGTGATTTGGCCCAAAAGGTAAATACAGGTCGCTGTGTCGTACATTTATAAAATAAATATTTACCACAAGTTTCCCTTAATTTGCTTACCGTGCACCATTTATACTTTATGGAAATGATTCTGCAATAGCAGAAATCTTTTTAACGCTTTGTAACGATACAATTTCAATTTATTAATGATTCTTGCTTTTAAAACTGACAACTGAAACCTGAGGATTATCCTTAGACAAAGCATTTTTAAATAGCGAACACAGTGTCATTCTGTCTTATACAAATGATTGCTGAAGTTGAATCTTGTGCGAAATAAAAAATCTCAATAAATTTAGGAAATGTTGAATGTGAGCTTAGATTGGAGGAAAGATTTCATGGTGAATACTTAAAGCTAAAGTAAAACTTAACCTTGTCACTTTTAGGTAAACGTCATACAAAATAATAACTTTTAGAAGAGAAATACTTTCAAACTCTTTACCAGACATCAAAGTTTTTCCTTATTGAAATTTTATATATTGAATTTTTTTTTACTTATTTCAATCTTTAATATGTTTCTAGAAAAGCATTTACTTTTCGTACACTTTTGCAAATCATTTTCTCCTTCATTTTAGGAACATAGATTGTGAACAAGGCTCAATTATGTCAAACCATAAAGTAAACCGCTGCATCAAAATATCAAAAACACCCAGAAATTGCTTTTTCTTAAACAAGTTCACATGAATTTCCTTTCCTATTACAATTTTGGGTACACCATGTCGTATGATCAATAAATTTGAAACGTCACTCATACGAAAAAAAGAAAAAACAAATTCATATAAATTTTTATTTAGTCAAGCAGTAAAACTCAAACAATTGACTGAGCGAAAACAAGTTATCAAAATCAAACAAAAGTAAAACCTTTTCTGCTGGTTTGGCGTAACTCCTTTTTCCCAACGATTGAATGAGAAATTTGTGAAAACAAACATGGAAATATAGAACAAATGCCACAAATTTACACACATATAGCAATATAAAAGTGCTTGTACTATGTGCGTACGTGCACCATAAACCATAAAAACATAAATGAATATTTTAAATAATGACCTATCAAACTATGTACATATATGTCTGTATCGTAGGGAAAAGCTTAGCAAAATAAATGTACAATAATAAAACGGAAAAAAAAGAAGCAAAACATAGAGAAAAAATACCAAAAACATTTTTATGAATAGACAAAGACATAAACATAAAGCAAAAACCAAAAACAAAACCCAAAAAGGCGTCTGCAATAACAGTCAACACACATTCATTGAAATATTAGATACTATACCAGAGATACAAGATACAAGATACAATGGCAGTCGTATCTTTGTTCTTTCTGTACGCACGGTAATCAAGCACAAGCACAAGCACAAAAAAGTATGCTTCAAAAATGTGCTATCATAAAAAAATGTGCTGGTAAAGCAAAAATGATTTTTGTTTTCACTGGAATGAAAGAAATGAGAACTTAAAAATAGGACATTTGAAGGTAATGACAACAAAAGAGCAACAACAACAGCAACAGCAAAACAAAAGTTAAGCAAAAAAAAAAAAAAACTGATAAAACTGAACAGAGATAACCGAAAGAGCAGAATAGGAGAGGACACTCCCCTTTTAAGCTACAAAAATATATCAGACTAAAGTGTCACACACACACACACACAGACAACCAAAAATAAAAACATATAGCAACATTTACAATAGCAGCAATGGCAAATGAAGCAATAACTGGAAATCTTGAAATAACAATTTCAACATTTTTCAAGATAACATTTTAAGTTGCTTAATAAATCCTTTCGCCATTTTGACAGCAAAAATATTATATATTTTTTGCTTTCTCTTTACTATCCTGCAAAGCCAAAGGGGTTTGCTGCGTGAATGCCTTTTGAGTTTTTCCTCTCCCCCTCACCGACGCCTTCACTTTTGCATTATACTATGTAGATATTAAATTAAGTAATTACATTAGTAATGCTATAAATTCCCTTTTCACTCCTCGCTGCTACATGCCAATAATATTTACATTTAAAAAATACGCAGCGTTATTTTTTATTCATTCGTTATTTATTTAGCACACACTTAATAAAAATATGTATTTTAACGCAATGTGTACAAAAAAGCCAAAAGCGGAAACAAATAAATAAATATAAATATACAAAAATTACACACTTCCTTTTTGTGCCGTGGTGCAGCCGCTCCTGGAGCTGCTTTGCTCTGCTACTATTTGAAATTGAAAACTTTTTTAATAAAATCCATACACAAAAAAGAAAAAAGAAAATTAAAATCATTTCTCAATTTATCGCAAAAGTTTTCGCCTTTCATCAGCAACAAAGCAAACGCAGCAGCAGGCAGCAGGCAGCAGCGCTGTTTTCAGTTTCCCTGTGACGCAACACTTTTCGTTTTTATTTTTATTTATTATCTTTTTATAGTTTCTCTTTTATTTATTTACGTATGTTTTCAATTTTTATCTCTTTTTTTTAGTTTTTTTTTTTTTTATAGTTCATTTCTTTATTTGATATTCATATTTTTTTTTATACCTTTGTATTTCAAAGAAATATAATTGATGGTGAAATGCTTTTAATTTAATAATAATAATTTTTTTCAAGTATATCAATTGATGCTTTTCACTTGCCTTTGACGTTGCAAACTACATACAGACATTCCCAAAGTGGTGGTTTCATTCATAAATGCAAATAAGCTCATGCAAATGCTTAGCTTTGATACTCACTGTAACTAAAATATTGAATTGAATTCAAGTGTTGAATTTATGGAAGCAAATTTTAAACTGATTCACTTTGATAACTGGTAATTTTACGTTCATGCAAATGGCATTCGTTGATTTATATGTAATTAATGAGTAAAAGTGTAATTAAATAAAAAAAAACATCATTTTATATTCCGAATTAAAAACTGGTTTTCGCAGGGTTCAATTAAATTCCACATTATTACAATATCAAATATATACTTATAAGCAAAACCAATAAGTTTAGGAGATACTTTGAAACCAGGGAGTTCAACGTTACGTGTATGTTGTGGTGAAAACTAACAACATTGAGTTTTTTTTTTAATTATTTAAAAACATACTAAAATTTTGTTTAGGCTTCCTCCAGATAAAATTTGTATCAATTCAAATACACTTTATTTTGTACCTAGTCTTGCCGTAAGTTCTGTTACAAGCTTTTCCAAGTAGTAGGCTTTGTAATTTTAAGTTGTATGATCCCGTTATTCGCATTTTTTGGTACAATGTTCTATTGCAAAACAAATTCAAATCAGATTGGTTTCAAATTTTGCGCAATTAATATGGAGTGGGGCAATAACGAAAATCGCATCGCGGTGATTGCATTGCACAAATGCGGAAATAGCGCAAGTCAAATAATCACGTTGCTAAACAAATCGAAATATCGAAAATGTTTGTTTATCGTACCATCGATCGTTTCTTGGAATCGTCTCAAGTGGAAGACAGGCTGAGAAGTGGTCGACCTCGCGTTCTTCGTACTAGTGGAGCCATAAAAGCTGTGCGGAAGCGTATTCGCCGAAATCCCTTAAGAAAGCAAAAGATCATGGCTAGAGAAATGGATATGTCTTCCAGGTCCACTTCACGACTAATCCGTGATGACCTCCACATGAAGGCCTTTCGCAGGTGCACAGGTCATCTTTAACTCCACGGCTAAACAAATACGATTGGAAAGATGTAAGAAGCTTTTGCAGTGGCACGCAAGAAACGGTCATGAAAATATCCTTTTTACGGATGAACAAATTTTTACGATGGAGGAAGTTTTTAATAAGCAAACCTACAAAATCTATGCGAGAACATCTGGAGAAGCTAAATTTATTGTGCCAAAGGTTCAGAGAGGTCATCATCCAACATCCGTTATGGTCTGGTGGGGAGTATCCCATAAAGGCCTCAGTTCCTTGCATTTTTGCGAAAAGGGCATTAAAACTGTGGTCGCTGTGGTGTAGTGGTAGTGCGTTGGACTGCTACGCAGAGTGTCCGGGGTTCGAATCTCGGCGCAGGCAAAATCAAAAAGTAAAAAAAATAATTTTTCTACACGGTACCACCTCTTGGCAGGCAATGGCAAACCTACAAGAGTAAAAATTGCCTATGAAAAGCTTTTCACTTCGCCGTTCGGATTCGGCATTAAACTGTAGGTCCCCTGCATTCATGTCCAAATATAACACGCACAACATGAGTGAATGCGAAAAGCTCGGCCTAGGCCCTCCATGGGCTGTTGTGCCATTAAAAGTAAAGTAAGCATTAAAACTGGAGCAAAAGTGTACCAACAAGGTACACTGGTCTTGGAAGGCGTGGTGAAAGACTTGACAATAACCCACTTTAATAGAGAGCACTGGGTCTTTCAACAAGACTCTGCACCGGCACACAAAGCCAAAACAACTCAAGAGTGGCTACGTCAGAATATTGCAGCCTTTATTAGTTATTAATGCTGAAGATTGGCCATCGGGAAGCCCAGATTTGAATCACCTTGATTACAAATTGTGGTCAGAGCTAAAGGGTGTGGCCTGCAAAGTTCGCCACCGAAATTCGGAGAGTCTTAAGAAAGCTCTTATTTCAGCAGCATCATCAATACCCATCGAAACCATACGTGCCACTATAGCCCAATGGCCTGATCGTCTAAAGGCGTGCATTAAAGCGAGAGGCGACCATTTTGAATAAGATGTTGATTTTCAGAAACACTGTAATTTAATAACAAAATATATATTCTTTAATTTTTACACTATATTCAAATTGTAGCAGAACTTATGGCAGGACTAAGTATATGTTTTATCGACACACCTGAAGAGCAATGAAATGATCTGATTCTAGTTTGTCCTAACCAGAGTCAGAATTGCCAAATAAAGTCCATTAATTTATGAAGCAAGACCCCAGGATGTCATGAAATCGAAAACAAAGAATCTATAAAGAAAAATCTATAAATGAAGTAAGAAAGAAGCCAAGAAAATAGAAAGCGTTGAAAACGAAAAACTATAATATTAAGAAATCAGAAAGCTATTAACTACACGAAAAAACAAAGAAAACGGGAAAGAAACAAAGAAAACGGGAAATAAAAAATGTCAAAACCAAAAAGATAAATAAACAAGAAAAAATTTTAAAATTAAGAAGTCAAGAAATAAAGAAATCAAGAGAATAGATAACCACTATAGCAAAAACCAAAGAAACTACGATAACAAAAATCTATAAAGCCACTAAACACGAAAATCAAAATCTTGAAAAATCAAATTTATGTAGCCCGGAACAGGAATAAATAAAAAAATTAAGAAAATATTTGAATAAAGCAACAAAGCATTAACTTGAGAGACTAAGAACCAAGTAATAAACACATAAATTAGATTATCATTAAAGCAAAAGTAAACCATTAGGTCAAGATGCGAAGAAAATATGTAGTTAAACTAAGAAAATGTTAAATAACGAAATTAAGGCACTGGAAAATCAAGAAAACAGGGAGTTCGAAAACAACACAGTCAAATGTCCAAAGTCCATATGAAAGATGCACCTCGCTCTGGTCGGCCAGTTACTGAAAAAGACGATGAAATTTAGCTTTCAAACATGTGTTCGTTTGACATAATCGGACTAGTGTTGCCAGATTTGTGGGAACCAACATCATATACTAGTAACGAATATTGTAACGAAAAACCGCGGATACTTTTGAAAAACCGTGGATACTTTTATATGACCCAATAAACTCGTTTTATAATCTCTAATGTGTACATATGTTAAAAAACCAGAGGGACATCAATCAAATATACCCACTGTAGAATAAATGTATTGAGGGAAAACTCAATAAAAATCATACGCACACAAAATATTACTCATACGCACCGTAGTACAATATTAAAAAAAAATTTATAAGTATTCCTAAAAAAAGTTCAACAAAACCTAAGGACACACAAATTACATAGTACTTAGCTTAAGATTAACTTCAATTTAATACTTTCTAAACAATAATTCATACTAACACTTTTCTCAGTAATTTGATAATAAGTAGTAGTAATTTGCCTTACACACACAAACGCACCCACACAAGTAACAATAAATTTCTTTCACATATGCATTTCCTATTACATGATCGTATTTGATTGGCTTAAACATTGTATTTTTTTTATTAATATTTGTTACAGAGCGCAATAGTCGGTGAAATGAGCACAGAATTATGAGAGTTAGCCAAATTTAATATACAATAACAAATGCCAGAGGAAGCAGTAACAGCCGGAATGATGAGATCAACTGACTTCTGTTTAGCAGACACAGCAAGAGTAACCCTCCCGTTACCCCTGCCCCAACCACAACCCCCACCAGCAAGTGCATTTTGTAAACTCTGGCTGCGGCAACAGCAAATGCAGCATCATCAGCAACAACAACAGCAGCAAAAACTGCAGCAACTGCAGCGCGACGAGCAGAAACTCTGGCCATAAGTGTATTTAAAATATCTATAAAAAGTTATTTGTTGGCACTGTTGCTTTTTGCGATTTGTTGTCTCGGTATGCATTTGTAAACCTTAATGAATAACATTAAAAACAAAGCTGCTGCTGCTACTGGGATAGAGAGCAAAAAGAAAAATAAACAAACAACAACAACCACTACTTTTATACAAAGTTTAACTTTTGTTACTGTTGCATCGGTAAGTGAAAGAGAGAGAGTGTAAGAGTGGAAGAGTGGAAGCAAAGCAATCGCCGCACGGAGAGGAGAAACTACAAAAAGAAGCTGTTGCAAATTAAATGAACATTTTATTATGCAAATAGATAAAGGAAAATGTATTTGAAACGTAAATGGCAGAGCGAAACAAACACACACACACTCACACAGATTAACAACTATGGTAGAAAAAAAAATAGATAAAATAGTGAAATGTGCGCATTCAGTCAGTCTCGTATTTGTGTATGAATTTGTAAAGTTGTGCTTCTTCAACCTTTTTTCGACATGTTTTAACTCGTTCTTCTATTAAGTCAAACTTTGCGGCAGAAATACCCGACTACTAGAACAAAAAATCCCTTTTATATACAGTGTTTTAAACTTTACAAATTAGTTGTATCTAGGAAAGTAATTCCTTAATTTACGAGCATGCTTTGCTTTCGAAAATTAACTAATTTCAAGTTAAATGCGATTTAGTTAGTCTTTAAAATGTGTTTACAAATGTGTGAGTTTGCCTATGTAATTCTTTACAGAAAATATCAGATTATGTGTGTCTACCGGAAACTGACATCATCAAGTATGAAGCTCGTATATGTGCAATAAAAAAGCAGTTAACCGCACAAAAAAAAAAAACAACAATAACATTGCTATATCCTTTTTGCTATCATCTGTTCTCGGTTTTTTTTTTCTCTAGTATCTCTCTAGCAGTACTTTTACTTTACGTAAGCATAATTGTTGCCAAAGTAAAATCAAAAAGTTATCGAAAATCAAGGGTGGAAAAACAACAAAACTAATCACGTTAAATATTCGTTAATGATAAGACGCGCAATTTATGTGCGGTTCCAAGTAATGCGACAGATAAAAAGAGCTTTCGCTGTTACGTAATGCTGAAATGCTAAGCCGATTGCTTGCGCTGGGGACTGATCCCTTTCACTTCGACTTCTGAGTGCATAAAGACCGCGTTCTCGTAATTAATCACTTTTCTACATAAACATTTCATTAATGTTACACAATTTTTATACAATTTTCTTTTGTTTACTTTGTTACATTATCTACATAGTCTACGAGACTGAAGCTATTCCCAATTACTACATAGCAAATTCAATAGTCTCTTTCACTGATAGCGTTAAAAGAGACAGCAATAAAAAAGTCATAAAATGTGACAAAAATTATCAGAAAGAGAAACACAGAGAGACAAATACAATTACATATTGAATATGTATGTTTGTATGTATGTATTTGTTACTGCTACGCCTACAAGCAGGCGACATTTCATGCATTTAATGAACCAAACGACGCAGGGTATACACATTTGCACCATACGGAAATCGTTAACGATATAAATAAAATTTTATTATTATTATTATTATGAGAGATGCTTTTGGTTGTTGATGCCAAAAATAACATACAAAAGCGGTAATAGGAACCACAAACCCAACAACAACAACAACAATGACAGAATTACACTTAACAATAGAGAGAAGTCAAAAGTATGAGAGCGAGAACGAGGGAAGTTAGTAAAAGCTTCTCACAGAATTATACACACATACACACACACACACACACACATTTACACAGCTTCTGACAGCGGTTTCTGACACCGACACACCCATACACACATAAAAACATATGAGTATATTCAAAATTATAGATTAAATGCGTTTTCCTTTTTCAACTACCTATTTTTATTAACCTACCCGTCAAAACTGCTGCTATCTGTGCTGACTATTAAAAAACTATTTTATATCCAAATAACTCTAAAGAGTTAGAGAGAGATGGTGAGAAAGAGCTCCAGAAGCTATTGAGGCTTAAGTTGCGTACACTGCTGGTGAACCGCTGAACCTTCTTTTTTTATTTCACTTCAAGTCAAATTTGTTTTCAATTTAATGCCGCAGTAAAAATAATAGATAAATTTCCTATTATAACGTCCATTTCTTAAATTGATATTTTAAGTATTAGTAAAAAGTAAACGGGTGAAAAAAATATTTAAATATCAATTTAATATGAAAATGGCTGTATGCATTAATAGAACTTAGCTCAAGCTCAAGCTAAGGAATTCTGTATTAAAATTAAGCAAAAAATATATAAATACATACTTAAAAATTGTGAATGTTAATAGCGAGAAAAAAGTAAGAACTTTCTCCTTATGTTTCCTATATGACTCTAATATTTACTAACATATTTTCAAATGTATGTATTCTATTTGATATTAACTAATATTGATGAAAATTACAATTTGTACATCTTTTTTTTAAATTTAAAATAAAATATATGCAATTGTGCTTAACACTGCCGATTTTTTTTTATTTTTTATTAAATATTATAAATATTAAAGTGCATAATATTTTATATGTAATTAACGTCGGAGTTATTAGCAACGATATTGAAACTAAAAATGAAATAAAAGTAAATTTTATTAAACGAAAACAAAACTAAAATTTTTAATCATAAATGTAACTTAGCATTAAAACAAAATCAAATATTAATCAAAAAAAAAATAAAAGTAAATAAAATCAAAATAACAATTACGTTTTAATACTCAAAAATACTCAAATGATAGAAACTCACTAGGTATTTTTTAATAAATATATATAAATAAATATATTTAAAATATACTTCAAAGTACATTTTTGCTGTAAAAATAACAAAACAAAATATAAGTGTAACTTTTATTTAAACATAACACACGACTTGAAATAAACGTTTTCTATACAAAATGTCATAATGTGTTTTCCTTCTCACCTTCTTATATGGATTTTTTATAAAATATTTGGGAAATCTTAGTCATTATTTGAAACTCGCATAACTTTTACTTAGTAATTCGAATAATTAGTCGATGAAATTAAATTCGTCAATTTCACAACAAGTGCGGGACCCAATAAGCGACAGAACAGCTCTCAATGCAAAAACAAAATTAACGTTATGTGAATGGAAAAAAATTCAAGCCAAATGTAATTTTACGAACGAAAAACTCACTGCAACTCGCTTTTTCCGCCAATTTTCGATCAGACAACGCTGGATTCTTCTCCAAGAGAGCAACAACTTTCTTCGCCTTTTGTGGAGACACGAAACCGCATTTCCTTCCAGAACCATATTTTCTAGCAACTGTTCAGTCGGTATTAAATTTTTAAAGAATCATCGAGACAGTGTTTTGTTCAACTTTCGCCTTATTTTTAATGGTTTTCTGGCTCCACTGCGGATTTTCTCAAAATAATTCAACAACTAAATCGCGTCTTTCCACTTCCGATGCCATTACTCAACTGAAAGTTAACAAGTCAAAAACCATGTGATCAGAATTTCTCCAACGCAAAGCCTACTGTTTGAATTTTTTCATTCAGATGAAGAGTTTCAAAGCAGTGGTCTTTCAAAGTTATCCGATTTTTTCGATCTCACTCCTTATTACGAAATTATAAAACAGTTCAGTTTTTTCCCCATAGCATTTTCATTATATTTTATAAAATATTTGTGGGAGGTTTACTGAAATCTGGATCGACAATCTTTTGTGTAAAGGATTATTTTATTTTGCAACAAACTCATTTCTCTCACTCTCTTTATTGAGGAATAAAATCGAAATGTTACGCTGGGAGTGAAACAGAGCAAACAAAGTTTGCGTGGACGACGTGTATCTAATAAGATGGAATGATGAGATGTTTGAGCTGTACTACGATACAGACATAGTCAAGCGTACAAAAATGCAGCAGTTTCACTGGCTGGGAAGGGTGTAGAAGGGTGTTTTATTCGAACAACGGTGGAGGAACACGCAGAAGGAGACGTCCTAATCTCCGTTGAAAAGACCAGGTGCAGGACAACCTGACTGCACTTGGCCTTATCAACTGGCACCAGCGCGCGCATAGCAGAGGTGACTGGCGAAGCTTTATAGAGGCGGCCAAGACCGATCATCCGTTATTGTGCCAGTTAAGTAAGTAAGTCAGCATCCTTCTACTACATCGAATCCTTCTCTATCCAAGGAACGGAAATAATTAAGTGATTTCATCGATTGTCAAAGTTATTAGATAAAGTGGCAAATTGCAAAAATAACTGGTACCTGCTTTTCAAAAATGTCTACTGGAATTAAAGGGAAAAAGATATTCATGGCTTAGAAAGGAGCAATTCTTAAGGTACTTACGATCAACACTGATGCTGTTCTTTAAACCTTCCCAATGCCTTCCTGTGAATTAATTAATTTTTTAAGCTGATGCTGTCCATGCATACCTACTAACTAACTTCTTTATATCTTTCAAATAATAAGTATCTTTGCGGGAACAATAAAAATATCTTTTCTACATTCACTTTCAGCACCGAAACAGCTGCTTACAAGGTAAAACAATGTTGTATCGCTTTGGGTCTGAAATATTCGCAGATCCTCTGTAAAATCAGAAGAACAAAGAGAAAATTACACAACTCTACCGCAAATTGAACCCAATTCCAGACCAATTACTTATATTTTCTGGTACCAGGAAAACATTCATGTGGAAATAACTCCAAAGTTTAATTTCATATTTAATTTCAGACCGAACTTCTGCTTTAGCAGAATGGTAAAATGTCGCCGCAGGTGTAAAATTAAATTTATCTGCAGGATACCAGGTTTCTACATACAAAATTTGTGTTTTGTAAATTTAATGAAATTTTTCAGAATTGCCAGCATGTCGCCGTCCAACATTAAAACAATTGCAGAAACATATACAAAAGAAACGAAGCACCACAACAACAAACAACAACAATAGCAACAACTACCAGCCAAAAGAACAATTGCACACTGCTCGAGGAAGTGAAAGGATAAGAAGTGAAGTTCTTTATCTAAGAGCTCAGTAGTGGAAGTAGTAAGTAATGGAATTGCGAACAGCATATTCAATTCTGCTGTCAGAAGAAGAGCACAGCTGCGTACAGGTGAGATAATAAAGGGAACGCTCTGCCGAAGGGGGAAAGGAAACTAAAACAACAACAACGAGAGAATAGTTTATTTTTGCTTATTTAAAAGGATTAAAAACTAACACACACAAACAAATGTTTTTTTTATTTTTTTTTATATAAAACTTAAATGAAATTATGAAGTCGCTGTTGTTTCTTTAGTGCATATCTTTTTTGGGGGGACAATAAATAATGTATGTAGCACAAGAGAATAGTGGGGCACGCATATTATATTATTATAAGTATTATTAAAAACAACAAATTTTCATTAATTTATGTTGTCTGTTTCAGCTTCTCCTTCTCCTTCCCATCGGCCATTTCTTTTACGGTCTCCTTGGAGTTTTCAGTTTCGAACTGAAAAATAGGATGAAATTACATGCTTATTGCACTGTAACACATTTTCCATTTTCCCCCCAAGTTTTCTTGTTTGTTTGTTGTTTGTTGCTTGTTTTTGTTTGTAATTTACAACTTGTTGTTGCCTAATTTTTAGCATGTCCCTACATAATTTGCTGTTTGCTGTACGCCTTCAAGCAGCCAGCTAATGTATCACAAACGAACATTTTCTAATCTCTCATCTTTCAAATATTCTCTCCCGAATATTTGACTACCTCCTTTTAATTTCTGTCCCTAACTTTGCAAATTGTGAACTTTTTACCTATTCATGCGTAACAATATCTTTGTCAGCCGTTTTTTGTCTGTTGCTGTTACTGTTTCTGGTTGCTGCTAAGAAAATGTCAAATCACAAAAATCTCCTGGGGTACATTGTTTTCTTGTTGTTGTTGTTGCTGTTGTCGTCGATTGTGTTTATATACGAGTACATTGTATTTAGTTGTTGAGATTTTTGATCGCTTATAGAAAGAAACACAATGAACGAAATTTTCGCATTTCAGCTTTAGCAACTAAACTGCTACAATGTTGACGCGGTTACTTTCTTGCTGGTCGTGTGTTTTGTGATTATTATTCTGCTTCTTCTTCTTTTTTCTATTATTTTAGAGAATGGGATTCGGTATCATAAGTATTTGTCTGTTATCTTTTGGGCTTTATAAGTTTCCGGTGAGACTCAAAACAATTAATCACACGTCTTCTATTTAATATTTCAGAAGTTTACATCTGACTAACAGTTTTTGAGTTTAAATGAGTTCGTATCTGCGATTACATTACGATGATGAACGATGATTACGGTAATGAACGCAGATAAGGACATATATTGCATTGATTGTATAGATTGTTCTGTAGTCCGGCATTGTTAGTTTTTAACTACCCTTCAGTTGCTCAGGTAGATAAGTCCGGAGGTAGGAACTTGAAGAACATTTTTGTTTTACAAATTCAATAACACACCCATCGTTGTACAATCCTGACAAGTCAAAACATCACCAAAATCTCTGCATCCTTTAGCAGAGATTCCTTTTATTTCCTCCTGAGCAGGTTGCATGAGAGATATGATGATGCTATTAAAAAGGAACGTGAATAATTTCCAATCTTAACAACAGTATTAACCGGTGAAGACAAATGAGAAGTAAATGAAATGAAAATAGCTAAAATTGTACTTTCTGCCTTACTAATCTAGAGATGTAGGATAAATATTGCCTTAGGAATGATTTTCCCCTTCGGATTTGGGCCGTAATAAGCTGTTGTGCAATAATAGAATCAATGGTTCCTGTATCAATGCAATGTCGAGGTTATCATCTCTAAAATAATCTGGCACATCTTCCATTTCTCTGCGACCTTAGTCAACGAAACTAACAGTTCTTCATGCCCTTTTCCTTCCACCCCTTTCCCGGGATTTCTAACCCCTCAGCTCCTCTATCAGTTCAGGTGTCCACCGCACCGAAATTACCCTACTGCTGGTGTTTAATTCAGAAGTGAATTATATATATACTTATCAAGACACAAGGAATTTGTATTTTTAATTAAACAAGATTAACAAATTTATTGTAAGGAAAAATTGTACAATAAATATATTGAAGAGCCCAACCGACCGGTGTTAAAGTGTTCTAGAGAAGAACTAAGAGAAAACAATAGCAAGAAAAGAAATAGAACGAAAAGAAACAAGGATAGAGAAAATGAATAGGAAAGATAAGGTGCATTAGGGTGGCTTAAACAGCTGGAGTGGCTAACAATTCGGCTCATCTGAAAGCTTCATTGTTCATCAATTCAGCTTCTTCGTTTATTATTGTTAGGAGAAGGGTTAGTTAAATGTGTAAAGCAATGAAAAGCTCGGTATAAGCCCTCAATGGTCTGTTGTGCCATCACAAGAAGAAGAAAACTAAGTACAGCAACGAGATTATTCGTAAGTATACAATGCTTGTGCCTAAAGTTATCGCCAGTTTCAAACGGTGGGATGGCAATTTGTTATTACTTGCAAAGACGTGCACTACTTGTATACTTTCTCATACTTCTCCTTCACTTCATATCTGTAGAAATATAAGAAGTTTATGAGAATAAACTACCAGATCAAGAAGGTATTCAAGCCCCTAACCATATGGATGAAAGTCTAATGATCTACCAAACAGACTATCAAGGTCGTCAGCTTCTCCCTTGCTTGGCATTATATGTAGCATCTAAAGTGGTTATCAATTCTCCACTTTGTCTGCCAGATTGGTAGCTTGTTGTTGAAGTTCTAAATCCTTTATGGTTCAATAAAATGAGATTTCACTAAAACTTGGTCATACAAAATTTCTTTATATTAAAATTTCTTGGAAACTGTAGAAACTGACACCGCTGATAGCTGAAGTTATAACTTCTTTAACCGATAATGACTGTTTTAAATGGGCCTTTAATCATCATAATCATTATCTTAATACGTAAGGCTTGGTTACCTTACTTACTTACTTACTTTTAATGGCACAACAGCCCATGGAGGGCCTAGGCCGAGCTTTTCGCATCCACTCATGTTGTGCGTGTTATATTTGTACATGAATGGAAGGGACCTACAGTTTAATGCCGAATCCGAACGGCAAAGTGAAAAGCTTTTCATAGCAATTTTTACTCTTGTAGGTTTGCCATTGCCTGCCAAGAGGTGAGACCGTGTAGAAAAATTATTTTTTCTATTTTTTGATTTTGTCTGTGCCGAGATTCGAACCCTGACACTCTGCGTAGCAGTCCAACGCACTACCACTACGCCACAGCGACCACTGGTTGGCTATTATTATTAAATACAAAAACTATTTTAAAATACTCATCTTTGAACATTTACTTTACTTTACTTTTAATGGCACAACAGCCCATGGAGGGCCTAGGCCGAGCTTTTCGCTTTTCGAATCCACTCTTGTTGTGTGTGTTGTACATGAATGGAAGGGACCACAGTTTAATGCCGAATCCGAACGGCGAAGTGAAAAGCTTTTCATAGCAATTTTTACTCTTGTAGGTTTGCCATTGCCTGCCAGGAGGTGTTGCGGTGTAGGTTTGCCTGCGCCTAGATTCGAACCCCGGACATTCTGCGTACCAGTCCAACGCATTACCACTACGCCACAGCGACCACATCTTTAACATAAAATTTGAAATATGTAAATCTCGATATATTAGCTTTGAAGAAGTATCAGTTAGTATCACAAGTGCACTAAACTCTTTAATAAATTTTTACCGCGGGTTATCTTTTATCAATTTTCTAGATTACAGGAGACTCAAGAAATAAATAGCCACGGTTACCGACGCAGTTTATCAAATTCCAAAATGTTTCGCTCAACACTGAACCTAAGCTATCGGGTCTGCGAGGTGAACACATTCCTCAGAATTCATCAACACCCACGCAACATCTTTTAACCACATACATACTTAAGTCAAAGTCAGGTTAACTCTTAAACGTTAAACGTTTATACGCGAAAAAACGAGAAAGTCTACAGAATATAGTGCAATGGTAAACTGTAAGTTATGACGTCAGCTATCAGCGCTGTCAGTTTCTACAGTTTCCAAGCTTTAAACTACAATAACTTTTATGTATTTCCGTACTTTTCAGTCGATTTCTCTTAAGAATTTGAGGCATAATTTAAAGTACCCTTTCACTAGTTTGAAAATCAACTTCACGAAACGAAAGCTTTCTGCTATTCGACAGCCAGCAAACGACAGAGCAGAAGTGTTTGCAATTAACAAAAAGACTAATAAATTAGGCTATAATAGAAATTTGTAGGGACGCATATAAAACAATAAAGTGAACGCTAACGAAATAAATCTGTAATAAAAGTGTATAATACAATATGTTACTACACAAATGTATGAACACATATAGACACAAATACTTAGATACAATTAAGCCAAAAGATACATTGTCCGATGCTTTTAACCCAAAACACATTAGTTAAGGATTGTATAAGAATAAACTGCAATACGAGAAACAAATCTAAAAATACAAAGGCTAAGAAAAAGGAATTTTACACTGGAACTCATGGCATTCATAGCAGTATGCGTGTATCTGTGTGTGTGTGTGTGTGTGCTTTTATTACGTGTATGTACATGGCTGGGTGCGAGTGTGAGGAGTAGCAGCGCGCCTAAATAAACTTACAAATCTCCATTATCATTCAGATTCCACAGAACGAAAGAAGGAAATTGGGGGCAATATGTGTTGCGATTCACTCCTTGTCCTTACCTCGCCACGACGTTAAACGAAAAAAAAAAAAACAAAAACAAAATAAACAGAGGACATTTGCTCACATTATTTATAGTTGAATAACAAGCTAACAACAAAAACAGCAACAACACTATTAAAACCACTATACCTACATACATTCATACTCGCGTGCATGCATACACACACACACACACACACAAACAAACACGTAATTATTACAAAACATAACAAAAACAAATATCAACAAACATGAATACGCTTAGAAACAAAAAAGAATAAAAAAACATAATCAAACCAAAAATAGAATGTGTAATTATTAAAATACCACATAATACACAAGTAGACACGCACACACACACATACACACACACACACGCTTGTACTCGCTTGTACTCGCTTGTACTCGCTCTCTTATAAGTATGCTCATATTTCTCGTGTATGTGTAAGAAACCTAAAATAGATACTCACTTCCTACAACAAACAACATTATAATGTATTATTGTTTGCATACATACTTACATACACACACTTATATTTGTGTATACGAGTATGTGTGTGTTTCTGTATTTGTTAATGTGGTAAAATGAATTTTCAGTTTCATTAGTTAAATTGAATAATGAAAATTTTTTTTTTTTTGTTGTGTGCTCATTTTTTTCGCCTTGTTGAAGTAAGCGAGACACGCGGCTGAAGTCGGAAATGTAAAGTTTTACTTACGCTACTGTCAAAACAACACAAACTTATACTTTGAAAAACACAATACCCGTATAATATTACAGAAAAACCGACAACACACATACAACAACAACATAAGCAGCAACTACAACACCAACCACTTCAACGAAAAGGGCAATAAAGCAAATTTATGCAAACGATAAATTTTGAGAGGGAAAATTCCTGGAAATGTGAATGAAGTGTAAAATATTTAAACAGCCATGGAAAATACATATACATAACATTATATACTTATAATATTATATTATTATAATATGGTTACGGGTTATTTGTATAGCTAGTAAATTGATACATTCGTGTACAAATATAACACGCATAACATGAGTGGATGCGAAAGGCCCGGCCTAGGACGTCAATGGGTGGTTGTGCCATTAAAAGAAAGAAAAAAAACTGAATCGACGAAAGCATAAATAATGCGGAAGATTCCACATTGAATTCTCAGGCGATAATGACAAACATTTGCTATATGATTTCAACTCTTGAAAGACAACGATAACCAAGTCCACAGATTTTCAATTTGAAAAGGCTTAATATGATTTTAAACCTTTCTAATATTGTGGTCTTTGGTCACTGATTTTATATCTGTGATCTTTTGTCGGTGTTATTTGCATTATTGATCTATAAGTTACGTATTTTGTATTTTTTTTTCTGTGGTGTTTGGTCTATGATCTATAGTCTGTGATTTGTGATGTGTTATCTGGGATCTTTGATCTGTGGTCTTTGATTTTCAATTATAAATTTGATTAACCTTTTTTGATTTGTGATGCTTGTGATCTATGACTTTTGGTCTACGATATTTGATATTTGTTTTTGATATCAAGTGTTTAGTCCTTGGAGTCTCTTGTTTTTGTTGGGTGGCTTTTGATTTATGAAATATGATTCTTAGTCTTTTATCTAAGTATATTGGACTTTATTATGAGGTTTTTACTCTGTGATCTTTGATCCTTAAATATTTCTTTTTTATCTGTGGTCTTTGAAGTGTACTCTCTTATTTAAGGTCTTTGCTCTGTGGTCTATATTCTTTGTAAGTACTCGTATTTCTTAAATGAGTATTTATAATAAGTTTGCGAATCTCAATTTTGTCTTGCGCAAGAGGTTCATTCTGAAGGATATATGAATTAAGCAGAACTATTTTATGGTTCAAAACGGCTTTTCGGGTTGACGGTTGTAACCGCTTGAAATATCTAACACTAACCAATGTTAATAACAAGTTCTCAATACTTAATTGAAAAAATGCAACATTTTTCGCACCACCACAAAACATGAACACGGCGAAAAGCTAAATACCCTGTGTGTATGATTGTGTGTGTGTGTTTGTTTCCTCTCACTCTCTTTCACAAAAATGAAAATCTTCAATTTCAAGTGTGATTACAATATATTATCATGGCTCATATTCGCAGAAAAACAAACAAACAAAGAAACACACACACACACTCAACACACAGAAACAACATAGCGAACAGAGTCAACACTGGTGATTTGCATTCAACTGTCTCTAACACTAGCATCGTAATAACAACAACTAAAACAATAACAACAACAGAACAGAACTTACAATAGAGTGTTGACTTAACCCCTCAAGGTTAACGGTTAAAGTGTTTTGGTTCACTTAAATATAATATACACAAAAGTTCAGACACACACACACACACACACACACACACACACACACACACACACACACACACACACACACACACACACACACACACACACACACACACACACACACCCGTAAACATTGTTATCCTTCCCACTAACTAAACTCACACACACACACACCTGGATACATCTGTTCCCATTTTTCATTTTCTCTCTTTATTTTTTGATGTTCTGCTTTATTTATTTTTTTTTTTTTTTTTGTGAGCTTATCTTTGAAAACGTGTTTCTCGTCTGCTGTTTTTGCTGCTGTGGAACGTATTATTTTATTTCCGTTTCCGCGTCTTACTCGTTTGAATGCTGAATGCCGTTTTAATGCGCCAACCCATTCCTAATTTAAATTCTCGCCTGCGGTTCTAACCTTTTCACAAATGTGAACGTATTTCTCTCCGTATTTCTGTGTATGATGGTAAGTAAATGCGTGAGTGTGTTTAAATGCACTTTTAATGGTTTACCTGGCTGCTGTACCTATTTTTTTTATTGGGTGTGGTATGTGGGAGGAATGGGAATGTGGCAAGCAGTATTTTAGTTGTTTTAAAACTTATCAGATGGCTTGATGTTTTTGTTTGTCTTTTTTTTTTTTGTTTTTTTGTTTTTTTTTTATTTGTTATAAGCAAATGCTTTGCACAACTAAACGATTTATTTTGTTTTGTTTTTATATTTCATACGCTTTCGTTGTAGGAGTAAATTTGAATATATCGTAGTAGTTTGTACTAGTGCAAATAGTAGCAAACATATGGGAAAAATACTCCCATTTTCACACGTAAAAGTTGTTAATTTAATAGTAGTGTATATGGTTAATAGTGTGTTTGTGTGTGTGTGTGTGTGTGTGTGTGTGTGTGTGTGTGTGTGTGTGTGTGTGTGTGTGTGTGTGTGTGTGTGTGTGTGTGTGTGTGTGTGTGTGTGTGTGTGTGAGAAAGAGTGTGTGGTTGAATATGTTATATTTAGTTTAGTGTTAAGTTAAGTTAAGCATAATAAATGTTTCCCTATTAAATATACACTAAAGGCATTTCATTTTGTAGAAAAAGGAGTAGGCTGTAGGTGGAAATACATTTTGTAGATGATTAGTTTTGATTAGTTTTAAACAACAGTAAGGAATAATGTATATTAAGAGTACAATTACTTGTTTATTCTGCATACAAAATTAATAAACCCAAATGTATGTAAGTGGAGGAAGTATCTTAAGTAGTTGGGGTTTGTATGCAAAAGTAAAGATTTCAAAAGCTGAAAGATATTAAAGTATCAAGAATTTTCTAGATTTTCTAGGGATTTCGCCAGCAACAACTTAATTTGGCATTAATATTTAATATTTTTTTCGGAGTCTAACTTGAAAATAAGGAATTTTCAACCAAAATATAGCTTTATTTCAAAAAATAAAATGGAATGAATACATTATTCAAAGTAGTGTCCATTGGAAGCTATGACAATTTGCCATCTTTCAGGCAATTTATGGATTCCTCGCCAAAAAACCATTCATCGTTTGAGACTATGAACGAATCAATCCAATTTCGGATACTTTCAACTGAAGTAAACCATGTTCCTGTGATGGCATTTTCTGTCGCGTTTGAAATAAGTGATAGTCAGACAGAGCAAGGTCTGGTGAATACGGCGGATGAACAAAAACTTCCCATCCACTATTTTCCAAATGAGACCGTGCGTTTGTAGCCACTTTCTATACACACAACATTACAATACATAACATATCGAGAAAGCACTTCTAGAAGCTGTTTTTTGTGTTTAAAGCCGAATTGAGTGTGACTTTTTTCGGTTTTTGGCCTATAACTTATAAAGGGTAAGGAATTTCTACTTACTATCTTCAGCATAGTTGTAGCCACTTTCTTTACACACAACTTTACAACACATAACATATCGAGAAAACACCTCTAGAAGCTGTTTTTTGTGTTTAGAGAGGAATTGAGTGCGACTTTTTTCGGTTTTTGGCCTATGACTTATAAAGGGTAAGGAATTTCTACTTAATGTCTTTAGCATAGTTGTAGCCACTTTCTTTACACACAACTTTACAACACATAACATATCGAGAAAACACCTCTAGAAGCTGTTTTTTGTGTTTAGAGAGGAATTGAGTGCGACTTTTTTCGGTTTTTGGCCTATGACTTATAAAGGGTAAGGAATTTCTACTTAATGTCTTCAGCATAGTTGTAGCCACTTTCTTTACACACAACTTTACAACACATAACATATCGAGAAAACACCTCTAGAAGCTGTTTTTTGTGTTTAGAGAGGAATTGAGTGCGACTTTTTTCGGTTTTTGGCCTATGACTTATAAAGGGTAAGGAATTTCTACTTAATGTCTTCAGCATAGTTGTAGCCACTTTCTATACACACAACATTACAATACATAACATATCGAGAAAGCACTTCTAGAAGCTGTTTTTTGTGTTTAGAGAGGAATTGAGTGCGACTTTTTTCGGTTTTTGGCCTATGACTTATAAAGGGTAAGGAATTTCTACTTAATGTCTTCAGCATAGTTGTAGCCACTTTCTATACACACAACATTACAATACATAACATATCGAGAAAGCACTTCTAGAAGCTGTTTTTTGTGTTTAAAGCCGAATTGAGTGTTACTTTTTTCGGTTTTTGGGCTATAACTTATAAAGGGTAAGGAATTTCTACTTAATGTCTTCAGCATAGTTGTAGCCACTTTCTATACACACAACATTACAATACATAACATATCGAGAAAGCACTTCTAGAAGCTGTTTTTTGTGTTTAAAGCCGAATTGAGTGTGACTTTTTTCGGTTTTTGGCCTATAACTTATAAAGGGTAAGGAATTTCTACTTACTATCTTCAGCATAGTTGTAGCCACTTTCTATACACACAACATTACAATACATAACATATCGAGAAAGCACTTCTAGAAGCTGTTTTTTGTGTTTAAAGCCGAATTGAGTGTGACTTTTTTCGGTTTTTGGGCTATAACTTATAAAGGGTAAGGAATTTCTACTTAATGTCTTCAGCATAGTTGTAGCCACTTTCTTTACACACAACTTTACAACACATAACATATCGAGAAAACACCTCTAGAAGCTGTTTTTTGTGTTTAGAGAGGAATTGAGTGCGACTTTTTTCGGTTTTTGGCCTATGACTTATAAAGGGTAAGGAATTTCTACTTAATGTCTTCAGCATAGTTGTAGCCACTTTCTTTACACACAACTTTACAACACATAACATATCGAGAAAACACCTCTAGAAGCTGTTTTTTGTGTTTAGAGAGGAATTGAGTGCGACTTTTTTCGGTTTTTGGCCTATGACTTATAAAGGGTAAGGAATTTCTACTTAATGTCTTCAGCATAGTTGTAGCCACTTTCTTTACACACAACTTTACAACACATAACATATCGAGAAAACACCTCTAGAAGCTGTTTTTTGTGTTTAGAGAGGAATTGAGTGCGACTTTTTTCGGTTTTTGGCCTATGACTTATAAAGGGTAAGGAATTTCTACTTAATGTCTTCAGCATAGTTGTAGCCACTTTCTATACACACAACATTACAATACATAACATATCGAGAAAGCACTTCTAGAAGCTGTTTTTTGTGTTTAAAGCCGAATTGAGTGTGACTTTTTTCGGTTTTTGGGCTATAACTTATAAAGGGTAAGGAATTTCTACTTAATGTCTTCAGCATAGTTGTAGCCACTTTCTTTACACACAACTTTACAACACATAACATATCGAGAAAACACCTCTAGAAGCTGTTTTTTGTGTTTAGAGAGGAATTGAGTGCGACTTTTTTCGGTTTTTGGCCTATGACTTATAAAGGGTAAGGAATTTCTACTTAATGTCTTCAGCATAGTTGTAGCCACTTTCTTTACACACAACTTTACAACACATAACATATCGAGAAAACACCTCTAGAAGCTGTTTTTTGTGTTTAGAGAGGAATTGAGTGTGACTTTTTTCGGTTTTTGGCCTATAACTTATAAAGGGTAAGGAATTTCTACTTAATGTCTTCAGCATAGTTGTAGCCACTTTCTTTACACACAACTTTACAACACATAACATATCGAGAAAACACCTCTAGAAGCTGTTTTTTGTGTTTAGAGAGGAATTGAGTGCGACTTTTTTCGGTTTTTGGCCTATGACTTATAAAGGGTAAGGAATTTCTACTTAATGTCTTCAGCATAGTTGTAGCCACTTTCTATACACACAACATTACAATACATAATATATCGAGAAAGCACTTCTAGAAGCTGTTTTTTGTGTTTAAAGCCGAATTGAGTGTGACTTTTTTCGGTTTTTGGGCTATAACTTATAAAGGGTAAGGAATTTCTACTTAATGTCTTCAGCATAGTTGTAGCCACTTTCTATACACACAACATTACAATACATAATATATCGAGAAAGCACTTCTAGAAGCTGTTTTTTGTGTTTAAAGCCGAATTGAGTGTGACTTTTTTCGGTTTTTGGGCTATAACTTATAAAGGGTAAGGAATTTCTACTTAATGTCTTCAGCATAGTTGTAGCCACATTCTATACACACAACATTACAATACATAATATATCGAGAAAGCACTTCTAGAAGCTGTTTTTTGTGTTTAAAGCCGAATTGAGTGTGACTTTTTTCGGTTTTTGGGCTATAACTTATAAAGGGTAAGGAATTTCTACTTAATGTCTTCAGCATAGTTGTAGCCACTTTCTATACACACAACATTACAATACATAATATATCGAGAAAGCACTTCTAGAAGCTGTTTTTTGTGTTTAAAGCCGAATTGAGTGTGACTTTTTTCGGTTTTTGGGCTATAACTTATAAAGGGTAAGGAATTTCTACTTAATGTCTTCAGCATAGTTGTAGCCACTTTCTATACACACAACATTACAATACATAATATATCGAGAAAGCACTTCTAGAAGCTGTTTTTTGTGTTTAAAGCCGAATTGAGTGTGACTTTTTTCGGTTTTTGGGCTATAACTTATAAAGGGTAAGGAATTTCTACTTAATGTCTTCAGCATAGTTGTAGCCACTTTCTATACACACAACATTACAATACATAATATATCGAGAAAGCACTTCTAGAAGCTGTTTTTTGTGTTTAAAGCCGAATTGAGTGTGACTTTTTTCGGTTTTTGGGCTATAACTTATAAAGGGTAAGGAATTTCTACTTAATGTCTTCAGCATAGTTGTAGCCACTTTCTATACACACAACATTACAATACATAATATATCGAGAAAGCACTTCTAGAAGCTGTTTTTTGTGTTTAAAGCCGAATTGAGTGTGACTTTTTTCGGTTTTTGGGCTATAACTTATAAAGGGTAAGGAATTTCTACTTAATGTCTTCAGCATAGTTGTAGCCACTTTCTTTACACACAACTTTACAACACATAACATATCGAGAAAACACCTCTAGAAGCTGTTTTTTGTGTTTAGAGAGGAATTGAGTGTGACTTTTTTCGGTTTTTGGCCTATAACTTATAAAGGGTAAGGAATTTCTACTTAATGTCTTCAGCATAGTTGTAGCCACTTTCTTTACACACAACTTTACAACACATAACATATCGAGAAAACACCTCTAGAAGCTGTTTTTTGTGTTTAGAGAGGAATTGAGTGCGACTTTTTTCGGTTTTTGGCCTATGACTTATAAAGGGTAAGGAATTTCTACTTAATGTCTTCAGCATAGTTGTAGCCACTTTCTTTACACACAACTATACAATACATAATATATCGAGAAAGCACTTCTAGAAGCTGTTTTTTGTGTTTAAAGCCGAATTGAGTGCGACTTTGTTCGGTTTTTGGCCTATAACTTATAAAGGGTAAGGAATTTCTACTTACTATCTTCAGCATAGTTGTAGCCACTTTCTTTACACATAACTTTACAATACATAACATATCGAGAAAGCACTTCTAGAAGCTGTTTTTTGTGTTTAAAGCCGAATTGAGTGTGACTTTTTTCGGTTTTTGGGCTATAACTTATAAAGGGTAAGGAATTTCTACTTAATGTCTTCAGCATAGTTGTAGCCACTTTCTATACACACAACATTACAATACATAATATATCGAGAAAGCACTTCTAGAAGCTGTTTTTTGTGTTTAAAGCCGAATTGAGTGTGACTTTTTTCGGTTTTTGGGCTATAACTTATAAAGGGTAAGGAATTTCTACTTAATGTCTTCAGCATAGTTGTAGCCACTTTCTTTACACACAACTTTACAACACATAACATATCGAGAAAACACCTCTAGAAGCTGTTTTTTGTGTTTAGAGAGGAATTGAGTGTGACTTTTTTCGGTTTTTGGCCTATAACTTATAAAGGGTAAGGAATTTCTACTTAATGTCTTCAGCATAGTTGTAGCCACTTTCTTTACACACAACTTTACAACACATAACATATCGAGAAAACACCTCTAGAAGCTGTTTTTTGTGTTTAGAGAGGAATTGAGTGCGACTTTTTTCGGTTTTTGGCCTATGACTTATAAAGGGTAAGGAATTTCTACTTAATGTCTTCAGCATAGTTGTAGCCACTTTCTATACACACAACATTACAATACATAATATATCGAGAAAGCACTTCTAGAAGCTGTTTTTTGTGTTTAAAGCCGAATTGAGTGTGACTTTTTTCGGTTTTTGGGCTATAACTTATAAAGGGTAAGGAATTTCTACTTAATGTCTTCAGCATAGTTGTAGCCACTTTCTATACACACAACATTACAATACATAATATATCGAGAAAGCACTTCTAGAAGCTGTTTTTTGTGTTTAAAGCCGAATTGAGTGTGACTTTTTTCGGTTTTTGGGCTATAACTTATAAAGGGTAAGGAATTTCTACTTAATGTCTTCAGCATAGTTGTAGCCACTTTCTTTACACACAACTATACAATACATAATATATCGAGAAAGCACTTCTAGAAGCTGTTTTTTGTGTTTAAAGCCGAATTGAGTGCGACTTTGTTCGGTTTTTGGCCTATAACTTATAAAGGGTAAGGAATTTCTACTTACTATCTTCAGCATAGTTGTAGCCACTTTCTTTACACATAACTTTACAATACATAACATATCGAGAAAGCACTTCTAGAAGCTGTTTTTTGTGTTTAAAGCCGAATTGAGTGTGACTTTTTTCGGATTTTGGCCTATAACTTATAAAGGGTAAGGAATTTCTACTTACTATCTTCAGCATAGTTGTAGCCACTTTCTTTACACATAACTTTACAATACATAACATATCGAGAAAGCACTTCTAGAAGCTGTTTTTTGTGTTTAAAGCCGAATTGAGTGTGACTTTTTTCGGTTTTTGGGCTATAACTTATAAAGGGTAAGGAATTTCTACTTAATGTCTTCAGCATAGTTGTAGCCACTTTCTATACACACAACATTACAATACATAATATATCGAGAAAGCACTTCTAGAAGCTGTTTTTTGTGTTTAAAGCCGAATTGAGTGTGACTTTTTTCGGTTTTTGGGCTATAACTTATAAAGGGTAAGGAATTTCTACTTAATGTCTTCAGCATAGTTGTAGCCACTTTCTTTACACATAACTTTACAATACATAACATATCGAGAAAGCACTTCTAGAAGCTGTTTTTTGTGTTTAAAGCCGAATTGAGTGTGACTTTTTTCGGATTTTGGCCTATAACTTATAAAGGGTAAGGAATTTCTACTTACTATCTTCAGCATAGTTGTAGCCACTTTCTTTACACATAACTTTACAATACATAACATATCGAGAAAGCACTTCTAGAAGCTGTTTTTTGTGTTTAAAGCCGAATTGAGTGTGACTTTTTTCGGTTTTTGGGCTATAACTTATAAAGGGTAAGGAATTTCTACTTAATGTCTTCAGCATAGTTGTAGCCACTTTCTATACACACAACATTACAATACATAATATATCGAGAAAGCACTTCTAGAAGCTGTTTTTTGTGTTTAAAGCCGAATTGAGTGTGACTTTTTTCGGTTTTTGGGCTATAACTTATAAAGGGTAAGGAATTTCTACTTAATGTCTTCAGCATAGTTGTAGCCACTTTCTTTACACATAACTTTACAATACATAACATATCGAGAAAGCACTTCTAGAAGCTGTTTTTTGTGTTTAAAGCCGAATTGAGTGTGACTTTTTTCGGATTTTGGCCTATAACTTATAAAGGGTAAGGAATTTCTACTTACTATCTTCAGCATAGTTGTAGCCACTTTCTTTACACATAACTTTACAATACATAACATATCGAGAAAGCACTTCTAGAAGCTGTTTTTTGTGTTTAAAGCCGAATTGAGTGTGACTTTTTTCGGATTTTGGCCTATAACTTATAAAGGGTAAGGAATTTCTACTTACTATCTTCAGCATAGTTGTAGCCACTTTCTTTACACATAACTTTACAATACATAACATATCGAGAAAGCACTTCTAGAAGCTGTTTTTTGTGTTTAAAGCCGAATTGAGTGTGACTTTTTTCGGTTTTTGGCCTATAACTTATAAAGGGTAAGGAATTTCTACTTAATGTCTTCAGCATAGTTGTAGCCACTTTCTTTACACACAACTTTACAACACATAACATATCGAGAAAACACCTCTAGAAGCTGTTTTTTGTGTTTAGAGAGGAATTGAGTGCGACTTTTTTCGGTTTTTGGCCTATAACTTATAAAGGGTAAGGAATTTCTACTTAATGTCTTCAGCATAGTTGTAGCCACTTTCTTTACACACAACTTTACAACACATAACATATCGAGAAAACACCTCTAGAAGCTGTTTTTTGTGTTTAGAGAGGAATTGAGTTTGACTTTTTTCGGTTTTTGGGCTATAACTTATAAAGGGTAAGGAATTTCTACTTAATGTCTTCAGCATAGTTGTAGCCACTTTCTTTACACACAACTATACAATACATAATATATCGAGAAAGCACTTCTAGAAGCTGTTTTTTGTGTTTAAAGCCGAATTGAGTGCGACTTTGTTCGGTTTTTGGCCTATAACTTATAAAGGGTAAGGAATTTCTACTTACTATCTTCAGCATAGTTGTAGCCACTTTCTTTACACATAACTTTACAATACATAACATATCGAGAAAGCACTTCTAGAAGCTGTTTTTTGTGTTTAAAGCCGAATTGAGTGTGACTTTTTTCGGATTTTGGCCTATAACTTATAAAGGGTAAGGAATTTCTACTTACTATCTTCAGCATAGTTGTAGCCACTTTCTTTACACATAACTTTACAATACATAACATATCGAGAAAGCACTTCTAGAAGCTGTTTTTTGTGTTTAAAGCCGAATTGAGTGTGACTTTTTTCGGATTTTGGCCTATAACTTATAAAGGGTAAGGAATTTCTACTTACTATCTTCAGCATAGTTGTAGCCACTTTCTTTACACATAACTTTACAATACATAACATATCGAGAAAGCACTTCTAGAAGCTGTTTTTTGTGTTTAAAGCCGAATTGAGTGTGACTTTTTTCGGTTTTTGGCCTATAACTTATAAAGGGTAAGGAATTTCTACTTAATGTCTTCAGCATAGTTGTAGCCACTTTCTTTACACACAACTTTACAACACATAACATATCGAGAAAACACCTCTAGAAGCTGTTTTTTGTGTTTAGAGAGGAATTGAGTGCGACTTTTTTCGGTTTTTGGCCTATAACTTATAAAGGGTAAGGAATTTCTACTTAATGTCTTCAGCATAGTTGTAGCCACTTTCTATACACACAACATTACAATACATAATATATCGAGAAAGCACTTCTAGAAGCTGTTTTTTGTGTTTAAAGCCGAATTGAGTGTGACTTTTTTCGGTTTTTGGGCTATAACTTATAAAGGGTAAGGAATTTCTACTTAATGTCTTCAGCATAGTTGTAGCCACTTTCTTAACACACAACTATACAATACATAACATATCGAGAAAACACCTCTAGAAGCTGTTTTTTGTGTTTAAAGCCGAATTGAGTGCGACTTTTTTCGGTTTTTGGCCTATAACTTATAAAGGGTAAGGAATTTCTACTTACTATCTTCAGCATAGTTGTAGCCACTTTCTTTACACATAACTTTACAATACATAACATATCGAGAAAGCACTTCTAGAAGCTGTTTTTTGTGTTTAAAGCCGAATTGAGTGTGACTTTTTTCGGATTTTGGCCTATAACTTATAAAGGGTAAGGAATTTCTACTTACTATCTTCAGCATAGTTGTAGCCACTTTCTTTACACATAACTTTACAATACATAACATATCGAGAAAGCACTTCTAGAAGCTGTTTTTTGTGTTTAAAGCCGAATTGAGTGTGACTTTTTTCGGATTTTGGCCTATAACTTATAAAGGGTAAGGAATTTCTACTTACTATCTTCAGCATAGTTGTAGCCACTTTCTTTACACATAACTTTACAATACATAACATATCGAGAAAGCACTTCTAGAAGCTGTTTTTTGTGTTTAAAGCCGAATTGAGTGTGACTTTTTTCGGTTTTTGGGCTATAACTTATAAAGGGTAAGGAATTTCTACTTAATGTCTTCAGCATAGTTGTAGCCACTTTCTTTACACACAACTTTACAACACATAACATATCGAGAAAACACCTCTAGAAGCTGTTTTTTGTGTTTAGAGAGGAATTGAGTGCGACTTTTTTCGGTTTTTGGCCTATGACTTATAAAGGGTAAGGAATTTCTACTTAATGTCTTCAGCATAGTTGTAGCCACTTTCTTTACACACAACTTTACAACACATAACATATCGAGAAAACACCTCTAGAAGCTGTTTTTTGTGTTTAGAGAGGAATTGAGTGCGACTTTTTTCGGTTTTTGGCCTATAACTTATAAAGGGTAAGGAATTTCTACTTAATGTCTTCAGCATAGTTGTAGCCACTTTCTATACACACAACATTACAATACATAACATATCGAGAAAGCACTTCTAGAAGCTGTTTTTTGTGTTTAAAGCCGAATTGAGTGTGACTTTTTTCGGATTTTGGCCTATAACTTATAAAGGGTAAGGAATTTCTACTTAATGTCTTCAGCATAGTTGTAGCCACTTTCTTTACACACAACTATACAATACATAACATATCGAGAAAACACCTCTAGAAGCTGTTTTTTGTGTTTAAAGCCGAATTGAGTGCGATTTTTTTCGGTTTTTGGCCTATAACTTATAAAGGGTAAGGAATTTCTACTTACTATCTTCAGCATAGTTGTAGCCACTTTCTTTACACATAACTTTACAATACATAACATATCGAGAAAGCACTTCTAGAAGCTGTTTTTTGTGTTTAAAGCCGAATTGAGTGCGACTTTGTTCGGTTTTTGGCCTATAACTTATAAAGGGTAAGGAATTTCTACTTACTATCTTCAGCATAGTTGTAGCCACTTTCTTTACACATAACTTTACAATACATAACATATCGAGAAAGCACTTCTAGAAGCTGTTTTTTGTGTTTAAAGCCGAATTGAGTGTGACTTTTTTCGGATTTTGGCCTATAACTTATAAAGGGTAAGGAATTTCTACTTACTATCTTCAGCATAGTTGTAGCCACTTTCTTTACACATAACTTTACAATACATAACATATCGAGAAAGCACTTCTAGAAGCTGTTTTTTGTGTTTAAAGCCGAATTGAGTGTGACTTTTTTCGGATTTTGGCCTATAACTTATAAAGGGTAAGGAATTTCTACTTACTATCTTCAGCATAGTTGTAGCCACTTTCTTTACACATAACTTTACAATACATAACTATCGAGAAAGCACTTCTAGAAGCTGTTTTTTGTGTTTAAAGCCGAATTGAGTGTGACTCTTTTCGGTTTTTGGCCTATAACTTATAAAGGGTAAGGAATTTCTACTTAATGTCTTCAGCATAGTTGTAGCCACTTTCTTTACACACAACTTTACAACACATAACATATCGAGAAAACACCTCTAGAAGCTGTTTTTTGTGTTTAGAGAGGAATTGAGTGCGACTTTTTTCGGTTTTTGGCCTATGACTTATAAAGGGTAAGGAATTTCTACTTAATGTCTTCAGCATAGTTGTAGCCACTTTCTATACACACAACATTACAATACATAACATATCGAGAAAGCACTTCTAGAAGCTGTTTTTTGTGTTTAAAGCCGAATTGAGTGTGACTTTTTTCGGTTTTTGGGCTATAACTTATAAAGGGTAAGGAATTTCTACTTAATGTCTTCAGCATAGTTGTAGCCACTTTCTATACACACAACATTACAATACATAACATATCGAGAAAGCACTTCTAGAAGCTGTTTTTTGTGTTTAAAGCCGAATTGAGTGTGACTTTTTTCGGTTTTTGGGCTATAACTTATAAAGGGTAAGGAATTTCTACTTAATGTCTTCAGCATAGTTGTAGCCACTTTCTATACACACAACATTACAATACATAACATATCGAGAAAGCACTTCTAGAAGCTGTTTTTTTGTGTTTAAAGCCGAATTGAGTGTGACTTTTTTCGGTTTTTGGGCTATAACTTATAAAGGGTAAGGAATTTCTACTTAATGTCTTCAGCATAGTTGTAGCCACTTTCTTTACACACAACTTTACAACACATAACATATCGAGAAAACACCTCTAGAAGCTGTTTTTTGTGTTTAGAGAGGAATTGAGTGCGACTTTTTTCGGTTTTTGGCCTATGACTTATAAAGGGTAAGGAATTTCTACTTAATGTCTTCAGCATAGTTGTAGCCACTTTCTTTACACACAACTTTACAACACATAACATATCGAGAAAACACCTCTAGAAGCTGTTTTTTGTGTTTAGAGAGGAATTGAGTGCGACTTTTTTCGGTTTTTGGCCTATAACTTATAAAGGGTAAGGAATTTCTACTTAATGTCTTCAGCATAGTTGTAGCCACTTTCTATACACACAACATTACAATACATAATATATCGAGAAAGCACTTCTAGAAGCTGTTTTTTGTGTTTAAAGCCGAATTGAGTGTGACTTTTTTCGGTTTTTGGGCTATAACTTATAAAGGGTAAGGAATTTCTACTTAATGTCTTCAGCATAGTTGTAGCCACTTTCTTTACACACAACTATACAATACATAACATATCGAGAAAACACCTCTAGAAGCTGTTTTTTGTGTTTAAAGCCGAATTGAGTGCGACTTTGTTCGGTTTTTGGCCTATAACTTATAAAGGGTAAGGAATTTCTACTTACTATCTTCAGCATAGTTGTACCCACTTTCTTTACACATAACTTTACAATACATAACATATCGAGAAAGCACTTCTAGAAGCTGTTTTTTGTGTTTAAAGCCGAATTGAGTGTGACTTTTTTCGGATTTTGGCCTATAACTTATAAAGGGTAAGGAATTTCTACTTAATGTCTTCAGCATAGTTGTAGCCACTTTCTTTACACACAACTATACAATACATAACATATCGAGAAAACACTTCTAGAAGCTGTTTTTTGTGTTTAAAGCCGAATTGAGTGCGACTTTTTTCGGTTTTTGGCCTATAACTTACAAAGGGTAAGGAATTTCTACTTACTATCTTCAGCATAGTTGTAGCCACTTTCTTTACACATAACTTTACAATACATAACATATCGAGAAAGCACTTCTAGAAGCTGTTTTTTGTGTTTAAAGCCGAATTGAGTGTGACTTTTTTCGGATTTTGGCCTATAACTTATAAAGGGTAAGGAATTTCTACTTACTATCTTCAGCATAGTTGTAGCCACTTTCTTTACACATAACTTTACAATACATAACATATCGAGAAAGCACTTCTAGAAGCTGTTTTTTGTGTTTAAAGCCGAATTGAGTGTGACTTTTTTCGGTTTTTGGGCTATAACTTATAAAGGGTAAGGAATTTCTACTTAATGTCTTCAGCATAGTTGTAGCCACTTTCTTTACACATAACTTTACAATACATAACATATCGAGAAAACACCTCTAGAAGCTGTTTTTTGTGTTTAGAGAGGAATTGAGTGCGACTTTTTTCGGTTTTTGGGCTATAACTTATAAAGGGTAAGGAATTTCTACTTACTATCTTCAGCATAGTTGTAGCCACTTTCTTTACACATAACTTTACAATACATAACATATCGAGAAAACACTTCTAGAAGCTGTTTTTTGTGTTTAAAGCCGAATTGAGTCCGACTTTCTTCGGTTTTTGGCCTATAACTTATAAAGGGTAAGGAATTTCTACTTACTATCTTCAGCATAGTTGTAGCCACTTTCTTTACACACAACTTTACAACACATACCATATCGAGAAAACACCTCTAGAAGCTGTTTTTGGTGTTTAGAGAGGAATTGAGTGCGACTTTTTTCGGTTTTTGGCCTATAACTTATAAAGGGTAAGGAATTTCTACTTACTATCTTCAGCATAGTTGTAGCCACTTTCTATACACACAACATTACAATACATAATATATCGAGAAAACACTTCTAGAAGCTGTTTTTTGTGTTTAAAGCCGAATTGAGTGTGACTTTTTTCGGTTTTTGGCCTATAACTTATAAAGGGTAAGGAATTTCTACTTACTATCTTCAGCATAGTTGTAGCCACTTTCTTTACACACAACTTTACAACACATAACATATCGAGAAAGCACCTCTAGAAGCTGTTTTTTGTGTTTAGAGAGGAATTGAGTGCGACTTTTTTCGGTTTTTGGCCTATAACTTATAAAGGGTAAGGAATTTCTACTTACTATCTTCAGCATAGTTGTAGCCACTTTCTATACACACAA